>CM030191.1:1293453-1535953 GCA_017639675.1 Aplochiton taeniatus
GGGGTGTGTGATCACTGCAGGGAGAATCAGATCAGGTGTTGGGGTGTGTGATCACTGCAGGGAGAATCAGATCAGGTGTTGGGGTGTGTGATCACTGCAGGGAGAATCAGATCAGGTGTTGGGGGGTGTGTGATCACTGCAGGGAGAATTAGATCAGGTGTTGGGGTGTGTGATCACTGCAGGGAGAATCAGATCAGGTGTTGGGGTGTGTGATCACTGCAGGGAGAATCAGATCAGGTGTTGGGGTGTGTGATCACTGCAGGGAGAATCAGATCAGGTGTTGGGGTGTGTGATCACTGCAGGGAGAATCAGATCAGGTGCTGTGTGTGCGTGTGTGTGTGGGATCACTGCAGGGAGAATCAGATCAGGTGTGTGTGTGTGTGTGTGTGTGTGTGTGTGTGTGTGTGTGTGGGATCACTGCAGGGAGAATCAGATCAGGTGTGTGTGTGTGTGTGTGTGTGTGTGTGTGTGTGTGTGTGTGTGTGTGTGTGTGTGGGATTACTGCAGGGAGAATCAGATCAGGTGTTGTTTGTGTGTGTGTGTGTGTGTGTGTGTGTGTGTGTGTGTGTGTGTGTGTGTGTATGGGATCACTGCAGGGAGAATCAGATCAGGTGTTGTTTGTGTGCGTGTGTGTGTGTGTGTGTGTGTGGGATCACTGCAGGGAGAATCAGATCAGGTGTTGTTTGTGTGTGTGTGTGTGTGTGTGTGTGTGTGTGTGTGTGTGTGTGTGTGTGTGGGATCACTGCAGGGAGAATCAGATCAGGACCCTGGGCCAGACAGAACCTCCGAAATCGTATGCCAGATTTCAATCTGTTATTTAAATCATTGCAAGTATTATTTGTGTGTGTGTGTGTGTGTGTGTGTGTGTGTGTGTGTGTGTGTGTGTGTGTGTGTGTGTGTGTGTGTGTGTGTGTGTGTGTGTGTGTGTGTGTGTTTGGCTAATGTCGAACGGTTTTTAATGCCCATGATTCCAAAAAAATGTTCAGCTCCTGAGAGATTGTACATGACATGGAAAATCGAACTTTTATCTGGTATTCCCTTTCGACTTCTAGGCTGCTCAGGCAATGGTGAGTGAGAACAAAAGTCTATTTGTCAAGTCTATTCTGGATCTGCTTTCCTATTGGCTCCAGAGACATAGGAGAGTGGAACCAATTAGAGAAAATGTAAATAGAAGTCAAAAGTTCAGTGTGGTTTAGTGCAATGGTCCTCACCCCAATCCTCAAGCACCCCCCTCCCATTCCAGATATTGGATCTTCCCCAGTGCTAGCACACCTGATGTAACTAAGACACCAACAGCAAGGCTTTGACAAATTGCACCAGGTGTGCTAGCACTGGGGGAGATCCAATATCTGGAATGGCTGAGGGGTCCCGGAGGACGGAGTCGAGAACCACGGGCTTGGTGTTTTCCAGTCGTGACCGAGACAAATTCGTAAGATTGAAACGGACGTACCGATCTCACAGTTGGATCCTTGGTAACCCTCCCGGCAGTAACATGTGTACAGGTTAATACCATCCTTACACATGCCTCCATGGGCACAGGGGGTAGACACACAGGAGTCCCCATCTTCAACGGAAAAAAAAACACAAACAGAACCCCGTTCAATTCAAAGTTACAATATGTTTTAGTTTTCCAATCATGGCATGCCGGAAGCACCCTTAGAACTTACCGAAATATACGTTCCAGAACTCAGTCTGTGCAAATGAGAATATGACATGGATTTAGAAGACGTGATAATTAACATGCAAACAGTAACGTGCTTTTTTTTCTGGAAATTAAGTAGAAAATGATGGCCGAGATAAAGCTTGGGGCTTTGAGAAGGAACATTCAGATCTCTGGCTAATATAGAACATGAAAATATGAATAAACAAATGAAATATATCAAAAACAAAGCTCCCTTTCCCAACACCGACCCTGTGTGTGGCTACTAATGTATCTGACAACATCGATGGAAACGAATCCCGTCCCATTCAACTTTTCAGCTAAAGCCAGTTGGATTGGAATCCGACAGACATTGACGTACGGTTTTCTCGTCGTTCTCAAAGATCTCCCTGGCCTCCTCGTGGTTGCAGCGTTCCTCAACGCATTCCCGCTCCATGTTCCCTTTGCGGAGCTCCTCAAAGGCGCTGTTGGCGCGCCGTCGCCGATCCAGCACCTGACTGGCACGCTCGCTGGGCAGAAAGACTGGCAACACATGAAGAGGCAGATCGACATGAAACAGAATATCCCAGTGGGATCCACAAACAGTCACTGTTAGAATACATCAGCATGATCCACAAACAGTCACTGTTAGAATACATCAGCATGATCTACAAACAGTCACTGTTAGAATACATCAGCATTATCCACAAACAGTCACTGTTAGAATACATCAGCATGATCTACAAACAGCCATGGTTAGAATACACCAATGTGATCCACAAACAGTCACTGTTAGAATACACCAATGGGATCCACAAACAGTCACTGTTAGAATACACCAATGTGATCCATAAACAGCCATGGTTAGAATACACCAATGTGATCCACAAACAGTCACTGTTAGAATACACCAATGTGATCCACAAACAGTCATGGTTAGAATACACCAGCATGATCAACAAACAGTCACTGTTAGAATACACCAATGTGATCCACAAACAGTCACTGTTAGAATACACCAGCATGATCAACAAACAGTCACTGTTAGAATACACCAGCATACTCTACAAACAGTCACTGTTAGAATACACCAGCATACTCTACAAACAGTCACTGTTAGAATACATCAGCATGATCTACAAACCTTATCTTCCTCATCATTACATATTTTCACCATCATCCTTACTTTCCATTTAAATACTATTTACATTGTTGTATTTCGGTTTCCATCCCTCTCCTGATGAACAATGCTAGCATCATTAGATACAATGAGCTTCATCATTCATTTCCCTCATCATCATCATCATCATCATCATCATCTCCACCTTCACCATGTTGTAGTACTATCCTCATCTTCCGTATCATCACCACAGTGGTCTGCTACGATGATTCTCTTCACCATCTTCATCATCATCATGGCCTAGGATTATCCTACTTTTCATCAATCCTCATCCTCATCATCCCCACCACCATGGACTCGTAATATCCTAATCCTCATCTTCATCATCATCCGCAGCAGCAAGGCTTAGTACTATCCTAATCTTCATCATCATCATCCATCAGTACTATGATGATCTTCATCATCATTGCCCCCACAATCAATGTCATCATATCATTTGTTATTGGCATCACACACAAGCCACCTCTATACAACGACTCGCATATACACAAACATGTTCGCACAAACACACACACACACACACACACACACACACGGACTCACACACACACACCCACACACACGCACACACACACACACACACACAGACATGGACCCCCTCCCCCCCTCACACACACACACACACACACACACACACACAGACACGGACTCACACACACACACAGACACACACACACGTACAAAGTTAGCCCGCCAGCAAAAACAAACTATTTCACGATTTCGGAATCACATATTTCCACCATGCAATAGTCAATAGGATTTTTTAGAACAAATATATGTTTCAAACTTACCCATGGACGACACATAGTGTAGAACAAAGAGAAAACAACAAGTGTGAGACAGCCGCAACATGGCCGATGCACTGGGTGAGACACCTCGTTAGTCCCACAGAGAACAGATCTGTGAAGAGCAGGCAGGGAGAGGGCAACGAACCCAGAGAGGGGGGGGGGGAGAGAGGGGGGGGGAGAGAGAGGGGGGGGGGGGGGGGGGGGGGGGGAGGAAGAGAGAGAGGGGGAAAGGGAGGGAGAGGGGGGGGAGAGGGGGGAGAGAGGGAGAGGGGGAGAGGGAGGGACGGAGGGAGAGGGAGAGGGGGAGGGAGGGAGAGGGAGAAAGACAAAAAGGGAGAGAGAGAGAGAGAGAGAGAGAGAGAGAGAGAGAGAGAGAGAGGGAGAGGGGGTGAGGGGGGAGAGGGAGAAGGAGAGGGGGGGGGGGGGGGAGTGTGAGGACATCTGTTTCAACTGGGGCAAGAGTTTCAACTGATACACTCTGTATTTTATGAAGCAAAAAAAAGGCAGAAAGAAAGTAAAAGATTCAGAGCGTTCCGAAAGACCTTGCAGTTGTGAATGCGTCTGTTTGTCCAAGTCTACATCAGGCCGTGCTACATTCTGACCGTCACGTGCTCGCCGATCAGATTCTGAGGTCCAAACACTTGAGCTAATATTGACATGGGGACATCAGAAGAAGCTTATCTGTTCTCACCGGTCAACACTTCCGCTGGGCCTCAGAGGATTGGTTAGAAATGCATTGCTGCTTGCTCATTTTAATAAGTCTTAGTGAAGACAGTTATATTTCCACTTGAGTCGTTTCGTTTGGTTCTAAAAAACGAGAATGTATTTAAAAAAAATTACTTTATTGATCAAATATTTGTATGAATAATATTATACCCTGTAAACTATCCTTTGTCTCTTCGGGATCTTGGGATTACATGTTTAGCTATTTCTCATTATAAAGACAGCAAGATTCAAATAATTCCTGAGAGCAGGTGGGGGTCTACACAGTTAGTACAAACCCTAGTTAAGCTCAAAAGTACAATAAATATATAAATGATTGATAGTGGGCTTCCTTACAAACAGCCACAGATTGAGCTGGCACAGACAAAAAGTCCCTCATAACAGTATTGTTTAAGAGAACATTTAAAGTGTCACCACATAGAATCCAAAGAGGCCTTGCTCAGTATCGCCCTCTATTGCTGCAATGAGAAATTACAATATTTGACCCCCGATATTTGAATTTTTTAAGCAACCGGTCTGTAGTTATTCAGGGCCGTAGGAGCACTGTATTTAGGCCCCGGGATACGTGATGTTCTCCACGGGACTGGGACCCTTTCAAGTCTCAGGCTCAGGTTGAAGATGTGCGGAAGATCCCCCCCCCCCCCCCACACACACACACACACGCACTTTATATATACTGTACTATATTGGAGACATTTTCTCAGTGAATGGGAAAGTGTCCACATTTTTACTGGTACTGTATATATATATATATATATATATATATATATATATATATATAGAGAGAGAGTGAGGGGGAGACAGTGAGAGAGAGAGAGAGAGGGTGAGAGAGGGAGGGAGAGAGAGAGAGAGAGAGAGAGAGAGAGAGAGAGAGAGAGAGAGAGAGAGAGAGAGAGAGAGAGCACTCCGGTTAGCCAACAACAGAACAAACCACGTTGAGCTGTTTAATCATGGACCTTCATTTCTACACAGCCATGTTCTTACCTGCTAACACAAGATTGATGGAGCATTCATTGCCTTCATTGTTCTTGACAACTCGGCAAGTACGCCAAAACCTGCCATATTTATTAAATTAGCCTTACGCATACAAGGATTGAATTGTATTGCATAGTAAAACCTTCATTAACACGAAGACAAGGCACATTTTCCTCAACACAGTTTATTATTTGTAATTCTTATTTCCTAGACTAGCATATGGTTGAGGAAAAAAATTGAATATGGCAGTGCAGAACACTTTGAGATGTTGACGCTTATTATCAGTTCTTCCTTAGAATTCCTTAGGACATAGAATGCTACAAAATGCTTCAACTCAGATTAAATTGTATTTTTAATAGCACATTTCGTAATCAGAGGCAATTCAATGTGCTTTACACAAGGCAAGCAAAAGCATAAAAGGAAGGAATCAATGACAAATAAATGGAAAAAATACTCGTGCAATGGTTAGTGTAAGCTTTAACTTGTACTTCAAAGTTCTGCATGCATGAGCCACCATGCTGACGTGCAATTCCACTTCTTTAAGTTTTAGAGGGGGTGAGTTATCTCTCGATCAGACTGAGGTGAGGTTCCGTGGCGTGGCAGTGGCGTTGCTGTGGTTGGTCCCTGAGGTGTGGCGGAGGACCCACTCCAGGTAGTTGGAGACGCGCGTGTAGATGCCGTAGTTCCCCGGCCGGGCGCAGCCCTTTCCCCAGCTGACGATCCCCAGCAGGAACACCGTCTTCCGGTAGAGGGTGACCAGAGGCCCTCCGCTATCGCCCTTGCAAGAGTCCTGGCGGCCCTCGATGAAGCCGGCGCAGAACATGTTGGCGGTGAGGCGCACGCCGCTCTGCGCTACGCACTCCTGGGTGCGGATGCGCGGCACCCGCAGGCGGCGGAGGAGGCGGGAGGTGGGGCCGTTCTCGCTGCGCCGCCCCCAGCCGCTCACCGTGTGGAGGCCCACGGCCCACAGCTCGCGCTCGGCCAGGCTGCGGCTGGGCAGGCAGACCGGCACGGCGAAGGCGGTGACGGCGACGGGCCGCTCCAGCCGGAGCAGGGCGATGTCGCTGTCGGCCGTTTGCTGGACGTACGCCGGGTGCACGACGACCTCGGCCACAGCGATAGTCTGCTCGGTGTTTTCGTTCTGTTCCGTGTCGTGCTCCCCTTGAAGGAAGCAAGCACAAAGACTTACTCACGCATGTATAGACACGTGACATAAAAAGAAGATCCGGTAAAACGTACCTGCAACCACCTTAAGAAACGGAACGTTAATGTTTTCCATGCAGCGATAGGCTCCATTAAAACATACCTGCAACCACCTTAAGAAACTGAACGTTGATGTTCTCCATGCAGTGAGCTGCGGTGAGAATCCAGCTGGGTTTGTAAATCACACCTCCACAGAAACCTTTGTCTTTGTACACGAGAAGGACCTGCCAAAACACTTCTGCAGTTAAAAATAACTCATTAGTATTGCATCATAATCTTTTATGAAAATTGTCTATTTTAAAGGACAAACGACTTTGCATGTAGTATTTTCACTGTTGAATAATAAGTTCCAGTACAATTCTGATAGATAAATGATAGGTTTGGATACAGTTTTGTTGGGGAAGAGCTGTATGATGTGTTTGGTACCTGACAGTGATAAATGATAGGTTTGGATACAGTTTTGTTGGGGAAGAGCTGTATGATGTGTTTGGTACCTGACAGTGATAAATGATAGGTTTGGGGTTAGGGTGAGGGTTAGGGTTTGGGTTAGGGTTAGGGGGTTAGGGTTTGAGGGTTAGGGTTTGGGTTAGGGTTAGGGTTGGGGTTAGGGTTAGGGTTACCTGATATGGACAGTGGCCCTTAGGGCACTCTGTTCCTCCCACAATGCGAGACCTTGCGTCTTCTGATGTCTTAGAACCATTCAACATCGGGATCATTCCACAGGCAATGGTCTCTGGAACAAAACAAGATTAAACTGTTATATGCTGGAATCAAAAGTGGTTCAACTGTTATATACTGGAATCAATACATGGTTCAACTGTTATATACCGAGATCAATACGTGGTTCACCTGTTATATACTGGAATCAATACGTGGTTCAACTGTTATATACTGGAATCAATACGTGGTTCAACTGTAATATACTGTGTTTCTAGAGCTATATCTTTTTCTCTTGACACTGCAGGTGTTATTAATTATTATTTGTTTTGGGGTAACCGACTCAGACTAGGTCTCTTTTCCAGCAGGGCCCTGTTTAAGGCAGAATGCTTAATTTACAACAGCTAAACAAACATTCATCAAATAAAATAGATACAAAATTACAGTCGCTGTCCAAGTTTGCGTCTGACCCCAACGGAGTGTGGCCGTTTGCTACCTTGTGTCACACAGCTTTGACCGTCCGTCCCCAGGAAGTAGTCGTCTGCACACGAGCAGACGCGTCCTCCGCCTTCCTCCTCGCAGAAATGCTCACATCCTCCGTTCTCGTACAGGCAGGAGTCTGGAACGGACTTCAGTTCTGTGGACGGGAGCACGTTTATTTTGTAATATGCCTCGTTTAATCACTGATAAAGGTAGCACATCTACAGTAACATTGTAAAGAAACGGTGGGATGACGAAACATTTTTAACTGGAAGCAGACGTAGAGAGGGAGAGAGAGAGAGAGAGAGAGAGAGAGAGAGAGAGAGAGAGAGAGAGAGAGAGAGAGAAAACGCTCACGCGTTTCGGTATTACTACCTTCCTCAGGGCGTTTGACGTTTCACCCAAGATGTGTTAAATCCAATCAAATTATCAACAACTTCGGATCAACTGAAGGCTTCAAAAACTATCCAAAAAATGTACGTAATGTGTTACCATTGGGACAGGAGGCCTGTCCAGTGCAATATATTGACCGATCTCTTTAGAATGGCCCTGGTTGGCCAGTATTACCCCGCTCACAGCTGCGTCCGCTGAAGCCAGGCAGGCAGAGGCAGGTGTAGGTGGAGCGCTGGCTCGCGCAGCTGCCGTTGTGCAGGCACGGATTGGATCTGCAACTGTCGGGAACTACAAGCAAAGTTAGAAATCAGTCGAAGGCGAATGTTTCTTTATTTAGTCTAAACTGCAACTGTCTGGAACTACGAGTAAAGGAGTGCTTTATTATTATTTCTTTAGGTAACTTACCGAAATCTATTGTCACAGATATTTGGTAAGATTTGTTACTTACCATTGTATTCTCTCCAAAACTCATCCTGGAGGAAGACAGTTCGATCAATGTGGGATTTGAATATATTATTCTCTTGTTGTTAATGAATCTGTATTTATTTATTTCATGTTACAGTACTGGTACGTGTTTTAGAATATAAACAATCCTGACCATTTGTTTTTTAATGAACCATTCAGAGTTAAATGTACTGACCGTAGCTTCAGTGTGCTCAAACACTTCTCTGGCCTCCTCATAGGAACATTTCTCCTCCAGGCATTCCCTCTCCAGGTTCCCCATTTTGAGCTCTTCAAACCAGCCAGAGTTGGCTCGCTTGGGCCTGATGAGGAGCGCATGGGCACTGGCCCTCTCCAAAAAGACTCAAGAGAAGATTGGACAACCAGGCACGCACGCACACACACACACACACACACACACACAAATCCTCATTTTATCAGTCTTTGTAGTTCCGAGTATCCTATTTACCTTTGCACTCATTTGAGATTAATTTGAGACACAATATGAACACATGTATCATATAGGTGTAATAGAATGTGAGAATATAGAAATAGATAGAATAGAACTGTGAGAATATAGATATAGATATAGAACCGTAAGAATATAGATATAGATTTCTTAGACACTGTGAGAATATAAATATCATAGAAATGTGAGGATGTATTGATTAACAGATCAGATTGCACTAATATGTGTGATCAATGAGTTAAGATGAACTACACACGCGCTCTCTCTCTCTCTCTCTCACACACACACACACACACACACACACACACACACACACACACACACACACACACCAGGGTGTACCTGATGCTGGATGGCAACAGCAGACGCTCAAGACGAGACACAGGAGGTGAAGCCACATGACGGCTGGCGTCTGGATTCGGAAGCCCACTGTGGCTCTCAGCCCCCAGAGTCCAGAGTCCAAAGTCCTGTCCAAACCCTGGCTCCTCCCTGTCCGCCCCTCCCGGGCCCTCAGAGGCTACACTGCTCAACAGCACCACCACAGACAGGGTAGGCCCCCCGGCCCCTGTTTCTGGCATGGTTTCTAAACTGACATTGGCGTAATGCCACTCACCCCTCTCTTTGTTGAGTGTTCACCATACCCCGTCTTTAGGAGGTAGGAGACATGGATGTAGGATTTTGTGTCACTGACTGATTATGAATTCAGGGACAGGTTTGTAGATCAATTCATTCGGCCTGTTCAATAGTCTAAAGGAAAACCTACAGTGATCAGGCATTTACCAGAGTGTTTATTTGGCAGTGATCTGTCCAAGGAGAGGAGACCGCTGTGTTCAGCAAAGCCCCTTGCAGGTCGTGGTAGCGAATCGTTCGTATTCCCTATGACCTCCGTTCAGTGATGTGCACCCTCGATTTAGCGTTCTCTTGCTAGTTAGTGAGTGGAGTTAAATGTAAGGGGGGGATAGCAAATAGGACAAATGACGAAGTGGAGGACACACTTTCCTTCAGGAAGGGAATGTGATACAAATGCAATGGTAAAAAGTGACTAATGTGGCAAATTAGAAGATTCAAATTGGAGGATCTCTGCGTTAGACATTTCTGTGAGTCGTTAAAAGATTTTGTCGGACTCAAAGTCTTTTAGATTTCTTTATTATTGAAACTTGGTTGCAAGATAAGGATATAGATATATAGATATATATATGTTTTGGGAGCTAAACAGCCCATTCTCTATTGCCAATCTTTTTGGGTGTTTTTAGGATATGCTCTTGCGTTCAGGGTCATGATGTAGTCGACATGGAATATTATGGGACACCCCCCCCCGCCTCTCAGCCGGTCGCCCTGGTGGCGTCGATCCAGTCGAGGAAGTTGGCGACCCGCGTGTAGACCCCGTAGCGGCCCTCCTGAGCGCAGCCTTTGCCCCAGCTCACCACGCCCGTGAGGAACCAGGTGTCTCTGTAGAGCGTCACCAGGGGGCCCCCGCTGTCCCCCTGGCAGGCGTCGTTCACGCCCCGCCGGTAGCCCGCGCACAGCATGTTCCGGGTGACGTTGAGGCCCGAGTGCTCCCGGCAGTCCTGCAGGCGCACCGTGGGGACCTCCAGCCGCTTGAGCAGCGCGGAGGGCGGGCCCGACGGCGCCACGCGGCCCCAGCCGCTCACCGCGGAGGAGCGCACGCCGGCCAGGGCGTGCCCGGAGGCGCCGCGCGGGGGGGGGAGGCAGGCGGGCACCACCCAGGGCCCCAGGGCGACGGGGCCCCGCAGGCGGAGGAGGGCCAGGTCGCAGTCTTTGGTGGCGTGGTTGTACCGAGGGTGGACGAGGACTCTGGCCACGCGCCGGGTTTGCTCGGTGCCCTCCTTGGTCTGGCGGTCGTGCTCCCCTTCAAAGAGGGCAGGAGGGGGTTAACGTGATGCCCACCCGTTTGATTTCACTGTCGCACGGGGGGGGGGGGGGGTTCGAGACGCGACGTTTTTCGCCCCCCATTTTACTGGCGCTATTCTGGTAGCTTACCCACGGTCACCTGGAAGCGATCGGCATTGCTTTGCCACACGCAGTGGGCGGCGGTTAGAATCCACTGGGGATCCAGGACAATGCCTCCGCATTTATACGCCTCCTCATACTCCAACATAGCCTGTCTCAGAAAGGGGAGGAAGGTGTGTGTGTCTTTTACGTATGCGTGTATGTGTATATATATGTATTTATATGTGGGTATGCCTATTTGTACGTGTGTGTTTATGCCTATATTTGTATGTGTATATATGTATTTGTGTGTGTGTGTGTATGTGTGTGCATGTATTTGTATGTGTGTACGTGTATTTGTATGTGTGTACGTGTATTTGTGTGTGTGTATGCGTATGCGTGTATTTGTATGCATGTCTGCGAAACCATAACCTGCCGACATAATAATAATAATAATAACTTCATATTTGTATAGCACCTTTCTTATACCCACGGTCGCTTTACAGGGAAACCACACAGGACAGCACAAAACAGACAAGGAACAGAAGCCAGATAAGATGAATGACTGTGCGTGTGTGTGCGTGTGTGTGTGTGGGGGGGGGGGGGTCCCCATAATACATAATATATTACTCTACCTGTCCCCCTAATACGTAATCCTTTACCTGCCATGGACACTGACCCTTAGGACACACATCCCCCCCGATGATGCGAGGGCCCAAACTCGGCACAGTCCTACCACAGGGGAAAGGCACTAAAAGACACACGCACAATACAAAAAGAGAATTTTCAATTTGGCCCCAAAGATGTGTCCCTATGCACGTACCGTTTAGCTCCTGATTGCGATATGAACTGTATTCTTAGATAAGACGTTTTGGTGTTAAACCAATGATATAACTCGGTGTCCACTGTGTCTTTCAGAGGCACTCGTGGCAATGAGGAGCTCCTGCTGACCTTGTGGCAGACAGCTGCTGTTGTCTGAGCCCAGGGCGTAGTCCGGCGCACAGTGGCAGTAGGGAGACAGATCCGGGAGCTCGGTGCAGAAGTGCTCACAACCTCCGTTTCTGTAGAGGCATCCACAGGAGGTGCGGGCGGCTAGACAGGTGTTGGAAACAATTTTGCTCCTTTCTCAAAGTGATGATACAACCAAGACCAAGTCCTGCAAACACGGTGACTGCAAGACAGCACTGTGAGGTGGCGTTAAGACAGCTCATGTTTGTAAGCTCATGTTGTGGACGTGCAAAATCGAAACTTGGGTTTAGCTCCACCCCTTGTTGCATTTCTTTTCGTGGCGAGTGTCAGCTGCATAACAATGGAAATTGGTTTCATGCATTGTGAGGTTACGTTCACACAGCTTATGTTTGTGAAGCTCATATTGTGAATGAACATCTTGAATGGTTTCATGCATTGTGAGGTCATGTTAACACTGCCTATGTGTGTAAGCTCATATTGGGAATGAACATCTTGAATGGTTTCATGCATTGTGAGGTCATGTTAACACTGCCTATGTGTGTAAGCTCATATTGGGAATGAACAACTTGAATGGTATCTTCATAAACGCGTTAAAGGGACCCACCTTTGCCGCAGTTGCGTCCCAGGAAACCATGGCGACAGATGCAGATGTAAGTGCCGGGCTGGTCCACACAGCTCCCACCATTTAGACAGGGCCCAGACTCACATAGATCTTCATCTGATGACCCAAAACCCACAGCAATGACCAGACCACGTCAAAGTGATGAGTCATAGCTGTGAGTCATAGACTAGATAGTGTTGTAAAGGTGGGTGCTATGCATCACTTAACTGTGAGTCCTTCTTATAGTGTAAAGTGCTTTGGGTGTCTATAAAAGCTCTATATCAAGTGTTATCAGTTATTATTATTATTGTCGATAAAGGACGTACTCTACAGAACTGGGGGGACCGAAATCACCAATTGAGTCACTAAATCCTCCACTAATACAGAGGGTAATGTGATATTAATATTCAACATAGAATGTTGACATAAGAAGGAAAAGATGGTTAGTAGGAAAGTGTTTTTTTTTTCCACCGTATGACAAACACTCACAGTGCTTTATAAAGTGGCTTTTGAAAGTGTCCAGACCACATTACTTTTGGTAAGATGGTGTTCTTGTGTTAGCTGCTTGATTTAAAGGTCTGAGTCAAGTACATGATAGCCTGCATTTAAAAACATTTCCTTGTCTGAGGAGACAAAAATGTCAACCCTTTGTGCCGAACTCCACACAGTATGTCTGGGAGAAACCACATATGGTCACCTAACAAAATACCCCCCTGAAAGTGAAGGGTGGTAGGAAAAACATCATAAAACAGGAGCGCTTTTTAGTGGTAGAGACATCTCAGACAGAAAACACAACTGCATCTGCAGTGAAGGTTCAAACAGCCAAGACATAAATCACACAGACAAAACCATGCTGGAGTATCTTTGGGATCAGATCTATAGAACTGTGGAAAGACCTAGATATGGCAGTTCTATTTATTCTATTGTATTTATATTCGATTGTATTTATTCTATTGTCCACTCTGCCTGTCGTTTGTCCAGCTATTGTGGTGTGTTGTTGTTGTTGTTGTTGTTGTGTTGTTGTTGTTGTTGTTGTGTTGTGTTGTGTTGTGTGCGTTGATGCATTGACGCTTTTACACATAGGAAGTTCCTAACGGAAAAATAAAGTTATTTTGATTTAACAGATGCTTCCCATCCAATCTTATTAAGCTCGAGAGAATCTGTCCGGAAAAAAAAAGAAAAACCTGCGCCAGTCCAATCATGCACAGTTTGTAGAGACTGGACCCAATATAACTTAAGCAGTAATTGATTCCAAAGTATGCTCTTACAAAGTGCGGAATAAGAAGTCTAACGAATTTAGATATTTCAGGTTTTGATGGTGAAATAATTCGCAAAAATGAATAAAGATTCCTTTACATTTGATGTTATCGTTTGTAGAATGTAGATAGCTAAATATACTGTTAAATCCATTTGCAATTCATTCTATGGCACAGAAAAAAGTGTGCAAAAAGTAAAGTGTTCTGAATACTTAACAATGAACAGTTGTGTGTTTTTTTTTTTTTTGTTCTTACCTGAGTATGTCTTCCAGAACTCATTCTAAATACACATAAAAAGAGAGATTAATTTAGATTTTTAACAGAACATGAATTTGGCACAGCAGATCCTACCCTTTGAATATAAAACATGGTCAGTCTAAAAGATATCAATCAAGTAAATTACAAAAAGGTTACAAAAAATTGCATCACTAACTGAAACTATTATACCGTCCCATTTTCTGAAGCCTCTAACCAAGAAGGCAATGGGTGCTCTTTTTCAAACCCTAATCATCTAGAATTAGTTGAACATAAATCCCGACTCACTAAACGCTCGGGGACCGTGAAGATCTCACTGGCCTCCTCGTAAGAACATCTCTCCTCGAGACACTCTCTCTCCAGGTTTCCTAGTCGGAGTTCTTCTAGGATGGAGTTAGCTCTCCGTACACGCTGAAACTCGTTCGCCTCAGGTCGGCTCAGGAAAACTGCATTACAAAACATTTGTTCAGGCAAGTCAAATTTTCTATAGACTGATTAGATAACACATCAATTTATTGGAATTCAGACACATTTTAGACTTATGTGAAGTAGTTTAAAGCCTTTTTGAAACAACAAGAGCACAATTACCAAGTCCCCGAAAAATCTACGTTTGTGTTTTCTTCCCTCAATAACCATATAAATGAGATGAAGATCTCTTCGGTACTCACCTCCGTGAAGCTGCGCGAAAGCTGGGCGACATACGGAGAGCAGGCTGAGCAGACATAATGTCACTGCTAGTGTGTTTGTGCGGGACTCCATTACTGGCCTCTTGGGCTCGAGCAAAGTTCACTTCTCGGACTAGCAGTCGTATTTGCCTGCAGATATTGACTGGACATTAGCTTGTATTATTTACAACTTTGCCTGACCTGAAGGTGTGTCAGATTTAGGGAGCAGGGTTGGCGCTGTAAATAAATAAAATCATTAAATAAACAGTCACAGTAAAAAATGTATCATATTTCCCCAAGTAAAGTCTGGTCAAAAATCAAAGAAAATAATGAGAATGATTGTTTTTTCCCGTTGTAAAATGTGTCGAGATTCTCCACAGGGAACACCAGTAGCTACTTTTGGAATACTTGCTGTTTCATACCTTTTTCACTTAATGGAATCCTGTATATACGAACTGGAACTATGTTCACACAATATATTGTCTATTTTAATTAACTCCCATGTCATAAATCCTGTTGTATTTGAGGATGTTAGAGGGTCAGGTGCCCAAACATAAAAGCACTGTACAAACGATTCAGGGGGTAAGTATTAAAGAAACGCCCTGATATTTACTTGATCATATTAGTTCATTGGGATTCCGGGAGACAAATAATGTGGGTCTAAAACATCCGAAAAAGTTGACTACTCTTTTAATTTAAAAATAAATTAAAAAACGCCAGAGTTGATGTCAACTGAACGTTTAGGACATTTACGCTAAGATCCCTTTTCGTATCCTGTTAGTAAAAAATAGATCTATAGAGTTTAGACAGGTGTTTTGGAGAAAAAAATACATCCTATTTTGATACATTTGAATAGTAAGTTGTAGAGTTTACAGCTGAACACCTTTTGTCTGCTGTGCTACCAAGTTTGATCAACAGAGGGAGACCCAGTGCTTTACCCAGAGAACACACACCTACAGCTTACCTAAAAAATTATACCTAGAGTACGCACACCTATAGCCTACCTCTGAAATGCTATCGCGCATAATAATCATATAGTTTCTTAGATGTTTACATTGTAGCAGAGGAGCCCTATTATATTTTTCACGATAATTTGCCTTCTTGTCGCTTTAAAGCGTCACTTCTGTCTATGAAGCTGAATCTGCTCAGTCAGTACCTGTGGTGTAGTGGTGCCTGGAGAAGTATACTCTAATTCCGCAAAAAGTAGACCTAAACGGCAAAGCCAGGAAAAAATAAGTGGTAGTACGCCGTATACCTGCGTACGCCCCACTACACCACTGGTCAATACATATCTATGCAGAACTGCATACAGTTTAATTTGCCCATATTTTGCGATATGTTTCAGGTATTATAATGTCCCTCTCTTTAGATTAGTGGTATATATCCTATATAGTTTATTTGTGTGCTAGTTACAATGTATATTGCTCTGGTCCTATGGAGTTCTTCTGGCTTAGTAATGAGCCTTTCTGAAATTGTTATCCGACTCATCTTGGGTTGTTTTTCTCACAACTGCTGTATATTTATTTATATGGGTTGGTTATAAAACTAGCACTTTTAAATTTTTTATGTTGGATTTTTGTGTAGAAAAAAAAAAAGGTTAGCGCGGTCAAACACAGAAAGGCAAGGGGGTCCCCTTTTGAAAGGTAATTTATATACTTTATATTTGTCTTCATTGCAGTCACAACATTACAATGTAATAAAATGGTAAGATATAAAATTAAAATAAATACTAATGCATACATTTGTATCTTCCAACAGTACACGTTTTCATTCGTTTGTTTAAAATATCAGCCTTTTAATATTGTCTCTATTTGGTATCTGTCACACCACATATTTGTCACAGATAAATATTGTTTCTCTGGAAGTATTGTAACAAAAATAACGCATCTCCTAAAACATTTCTTAATCCTTTAAAAATATCGCCTTGCCTCAACACTAACTTATAAAAGGAAATGCAGACAAATATAGGTTGTAATGCGTCTCATTCACCATCGGTTGCTCTGAATGAAGTGTGGCTGGTGTCAGAAACATTAGCTATTTACCAGCTCAATTCTGAAACCAGGAAGTAGCAGTTCAAACAGTAAACTTTCATCTCATTAAAAACAACAAAAAATAAATAAACATTTAACTGTGTAGTCAGATACATTTGGAATCTGTTGTGAATGTACCCTAACGTGAAACTTGTTCACAATGCTTCTCTATTACATATCCCATAAATATATTTTTGAAACTATCTGGCTCACTTTCCACTTTCGTCGCTTTGCACGAATCTATACATTTGGTCTAGTAAATATGGTGTGCTTATAACCTGGACAACACAATGGCGCAGACTCCTATACAAAACACTCCAGTCGGCAATCGTTTTCCTGCTTTACATTCTGAATAGTATTAACATTTAGTAGCACTACATTAAAAGATCTAAGCAAACCAATCCAACATAGACAGACTCAACAAAACACGTGACCCTAAGGGTATTTACTCAACTCAACGGTCCACCAGAAAAATAAACGTAAAGGTGTTTTCATACATCAAATTTCTAAAGCTACGTTCCTCAAAGCTGAGGAACTGCACAGCAAAGAGCAACAGTACAAAAGCATAATCACACCAAATAAATGAATAAAAAAACATCACTTTACATATGTTTCTATAGTACAACGTTTTATTACATCCATATTAGGTCGACCTTGCCCTGTGCTTAACGTAACCACATTATAATACAAGTCTGTGATTGACTAGTGTGGTCTGGCACACTACAACTTATTGAACTGTCACTGTGAAGTTTTACCCAGGTCCGAGCTGGTTCCAGATCAAACTGAGCTTGGCCATTGGAAAAAAAAACTTTTGTTACTGATCAAATGTAACCGACGCTTTGGCTCAAAAACACATTGACATGTTGTGACCACACATGACGCCTCATATCTCAGTGTGCCTTAAGCATTGCACACGTAACCCTGACTGTAGAACGTATCTGGATTGGAAATATAACTTTTAATGAACATTCCACATTTAAATTGACATTCGTTCTGTAGACAAGACAACAATGAATGTTTTTGAAGTTGCCTTCCCGCCTGACCAGCAGAACCCATTAATGATACAAAAATAATACCAAAAAAGTGCAAATATATATTTAAAAAAAAAAAGAGAACTATAACAAGAAATTCGTATAAATGTTAAATGACATATACAAGTGTGATAGGAATAATTCACATGTGCTTATATCGTTGAGTTTGTTTGTGGGTTAGCACACTTGCATCTGTGAGTTATTGTTATTACAGACCCTGTTCTGCAACACATCATAAAACTAGATGGCACTAAGCTTTGTTTGTGTTCCCCACTCCGTGGAAGAAAACAGAACTCCATCCGACCCTTATTTATAACACTTGCATAGAAGTTCAGGATTTGTCCTCGTGCTGTCCTACAGAGTACCTGTGATTCTGGCTTTAAACAAGTGGCCCAAAACAAAAGGTCTAACAGGAAAATAAACGTTCGTATTTAATGTGACATTACAGCAGGCAAAAGAAACCGCATAATTTTCGAGAAGGAAAAAAAAAAGGATATCAAGTAAATAATAGTTAAATTAGTGGGAATATCATTTAAAATAATATAATGTGTAACGATCTGGACAGATGCTTTGGGGATGGTTGTAAACCAAGTCGTGATAGAAGTCAAAGTATTAACCGCACTTAGAAATATTTCTCTCAGATATGAAACGGTTCTTATTGTTCTGAATTGAAACACTGTGAAAAATTCGTCTATTTTTCAACCGCCTATACTTTTAGCTTACAAGCACCATGATCTTTAAGTCTGGGACCAATTAGGTATTACCAGGAAACAGGTGTGTATATCAGCGAGGTGTTCTTAGCCAAACTTAAAATGGCCTCTCTCATTAGGCCTTTCAGAATGTGCATATATATATTAATAATACTTCAACCTATCTCTCTCAGAGTCTTCATCCGGAAAGTATTAGAGGTGGGCACCAAAATGGAAATGTTTTGAGTCTGATTAAAAAAGTTATCACCAACCGTGAAACCAAATTGGTGGCAAAATAAGCATGCAGTGCCTCCTCGGATGATGGGGTTTGGAATAGGGGAGTTTCATTTATGCACCCTGGAGAGCCTGTGGGTGGTGGGTAGGCTCTTAGGATCCTGTCATGGTTTGACGTTTTCAGGAGCAGTCTGTGATAACTTTTGTGACGATCGACCCCCCCCCCCCCAAAAAGTAAATGTGGCCCTTAAAATACAAATGTAAATAGCCAGCCATCCTTTTATGACTGGCATAAACGTTTTAGCAAGATGTATGTGTACCAGATTGTATCAGTCTGCAGAAGCAAGGTGGTGCGGTACTGGATTTTGGAGGGGGAGGTTTTCCCCACAGAGATCGAGTCAAGGAGGTTTGTCACCTCACATCTGTAACCTCAACCAGTATTGGTACAATAGTCTATTGGTGCCCACCAGATACCTGTTTATATTTAGTGTATGTCAGACAGACGCACAGCGAGATAGGTTGATACATAGATATATAGATGGATGGATGGATGATCTGCCTTTTACAAAATAAATAATTCTCTGTCTCATCTCTCGTTAAATGAGTTTACTGTGGAACTCTTAGGTGAAGGGGGAGGGGAGGGGGGGGGGGGGGGGGGGTCGATTTAATTTTTTCCAAGTGGCATGCCTATGAACATTTTGACCCCAGCTCTACACTCATACAAAGCCCACATAAATGCAGTGCAAAACTGCACACAATCATAAGTATAATCGAACTGATGAAATACAAATAAAAACACGCCAATACAGTATATATACAATAATTAAATACAGTACTTTTTTAAGCCACAGGTCATTTTGGATTAAGGTGAAGCTGTTTGGACATGGACACTGTCCCTTTAAATCATATTAAGCTGTTTGTAGATTAACACAGTTGTTGAAGCCATATTTAGCTTAAAAATTGTGAACAATACTGAGTTAGTGTTTTTTGAGTGTGTGTGTGTGTGTGTGTGTGTGTGTGTGTGTGTGTGTGTGTGTGTGTGTGTGTGTGTGTGTGTTAGTACGTTGTGTGTCAGATGTGGAGGTAGGGGTAAATGTACGGATAGTTGTGTTTCAGCCGATCTCGAGGATCCGTTTAAAGTGTTTTCGAATCGGATTCTCCAATGACAATCTTTTGAGGTCAGCACAGAAATCACCAACTTGACCGTATGTGTACTAAGCATATCGCCTCTCTATTGGAGATTTGCATAGCTTACAGGAAGAGCAGTTGTACACTTGGAGAGACAAAGCTTAATTTTCATAGGCCCATGTCAATGTCTAAAGGCAGTTCCCAGGTTGCACCAACGTAATCGAATTGGCTAGCTGCTCCTATTGCACCATGTATTGTTCTATCGGTAGAATATTTGCACCATGTGAATAAAAGCTCTGAAGTCAAATCGCTGTGCCTAGAAGGCCCATGCATTACGTGAAGTTCATAATGTGGCCTGCTGTCCACTGCGTGCACCGTGTTTGCTTATAATGTCTAGCACCAAGATAATTGAATAGATAGTCACTCTTTGCGTTCAAAGTTGACCTGCTTTTTATTGTGACCCCTATGCGTCTGCCTACACGTGCTAGCTCGGCGTCAAGCCGATCCCCGGGTATCTGTGGGTGTCTGAGAAGTCGCTTTAAATGATCGCTGTTTGCCGTGTTTCGCTAATGGACATCGCTATCATTAGGCCCAAACTATTTCAGGTGACAGAAGAAAAAAACTACAGCATTAACAAACTCCTCCAAGAACAACGAATCATGAGGTTTAGCAAAAACATAAAACAAACATCGCCTTGTCTCTCAAATAACTCCCTTCATTGTTAGGTGATTGCAAAGGCATGCAGCGCCATTTGCAGAAAAAACATTGTGACAACCGTGGGTGAGTACAGAGGAAGAAGAAGACGTGGCCTATTTAATTTGTATTTTTGATACATTTGTTAGACTTGCCACAACCCAGCAAAATGATCTGCCATTAGAACAAGGAAATTATCTTGATAATTATTTCTTGAAATAAGTATAATAATCCTACTTCCATAATTTGTCTGATATTAAGAAATATTGGCTTGATACGGGATATTTGGTCTTGCTTAGATTCAATTTTTTGGAGTGTAGCTGATCTCAAACAGTTTTAGGCAGTGTGTAAAGTAAGAATGCTTTCAAAAATCGAAGTGTTTATAGTTTGTTTTTATCGATTAACTAAATGCAAAGTGAATAAACAAATGACCAATCTAAATCAAATCAATATTTGCTGTGACCACTCTTTGTTTTCCAATTTTTGCCAGCATTTTTTCCACATCTGCCTAAAACTTTTGTACAGTACTGTACATAGGCCTTACCGTATGATAGTGGCCTCTGGAAATCTCGATGTGTAAAGCTAAATCAAAATTCAAATCACTTAGAGATTTCTGCTGTTAACAGATCCACATGCTTTCACTGTAACACGGTGTGTTGTGGGGGAACTTCTACTGATTCAGCTACGGCAGTCCTTGGATTTGTAAAAGTCCCCTGTGCGCATATCAGGGTTTGTCATAACTATTTTATATGGTGCATTAATACTTCAATTGTAATGGAAATGTGTGAAGGGCCATTATGCTGCGCATGCTACCAGGTCCAAAAACGTTAACTTTACAGTCAGATGGATAGCATGTAGCTAAATAACTAGCTGGGAAAAGATAACTTCTTTAAACAGATACATTTTAAAATGTAAATGTTACACAATATTAAGGTGAAACCTAAAAATAAAAACGAAACTGTACCTTTGAACATGGATAGGCAGGAAGTAATGTAGAATCTAAGCAGTATGACGGCTCTGCTGCGTATGGGATAGCGACGGTGTTAGCCCGCTTTAGTGCTATAGCCCCGACAGTGTCAGCGTTCTTTACCTCAGCGGTATTTTTCGTGATGGATTGTTTCTGACTGTCAGTTGCTTACGCTTTGAGTTCAAGGAGCAGTTTGAAAATGTATGTCGTGAACAGGAATCAGAAGAACGATATTATACTACACACCTCCGCACACACAAAAGAACACAAACCTCTCACTGGGTAGAGCACAAAGAGAAAATAGGAAGAAAGAACTCTCTCAGCCAGTTTCTGGACTTTGCTGATTGAGACAGCCATTTAAACATGTAGCTTAACCCAAAGCGCGGTTCTGTTCTCCTCCTATGTGTCCATGCTGTATTGGCCAGTGTGTTACCGATGCTATAGATCCTGCTGCCAGCATGTGCTATCCTTTCCCTATGTAAAATGTTTCTACTTCGCAATGGGAAAAGAAAAAATGTACTTGGGTTCTTTATTGTGCTAGCAATCTGAAGGTGTATTTTTCTCAGTTCAGTCAATTGCCCTTGCTGCTTCAGAGACACGCCTGAAAAAGTACCACATCTTGGCTGCCCACACCTGAAGTAACACTATCCAACAAACCGACACACAACAATTGTAAGAGTTACTTCTCCACCAGAATGGCTATTAGTACACGGTAACAAACACACACGCACACAAATACATCAAATATGCTGAGGCCTAGCTTGCATCCAACCTTCCCAGCATCCTCTGCTCTAGCCAGCGTCAGAGAACCCTACCAGGGAGAAGAAGGCCGTTTGCTATTACAGCCCAATTAAAAACACACAGAGGTACAAAAATTCTCTACTTTAAAAATACACTCCCCATCAGCAACTCTAAAGCACAAAACGTGACTGACCGCTAAAGTTATTTTGTCAATGCCCTGTTATTTTGAGTGTGTTGGTCGAAACCCGAGAGTACAGTGTGAAGGTGTTCAAACAGTGTGCTGTCTTCAAAGACGCTCCCGCCATTCCCACGCGAGGAACGGAGCGGATGACACGCGCCGCGGCGCCTCGGCCACGCTCGTCCCGGACGGCGGCTCAGGCACCAGCTGTTCTCCGCGTCACCACCCATCGGCCAGTGGCGTGCGCTCATTCGTTGAAGGTGGTCTGTTTTGAAGTCCCCTCGCCACCCTGGCTCCTGCAGCTGCTCCACTGCTCACTGCTGCTGACCCTACTGTGATCCTGCCCCGGTGGCTGTGAACCCCCCTCCACCCCAGCCTCTATCCACCACAACCCCAGCCTCCACCCCAACCTCCACGCCAGCCTCCACCCTCAGCCTCCACGCCAGCCTCTATCCACCTCCACCCCAGCCTCCACCCTCAACCTCCACCCCAGCCTCCACGCCAGCCTCTATCCACCTCCACCCCAGCCTCCACCCTCAACCTCCACCCCAGCCTCCACCCCAGCCTCTATCCACCTCCACCCCAGCCTCCACCCCAGCCTCTATCCACCTCCACCCCAGCCTCTATCCACCTCCACCCACCTCAACCCCAACCTCCACCCCCAGCCTCCACCCGCCTCAACCCCAACCTCCACCCCAGCCTCCATCCTCCTCGACCCCCAGCCTCCACTCACCTCAACCCCAACCTCCACGCCAGTCTCCACCCCAGCCTCCACCGACTTCGGGCCTGTTGCTCCATATCTCTCAGGGGGGGGGGGGGGGGTCGGCAGATATCTGCTCCCTAGCCATGGTCGTTCATCGAGCCTTCGAGTGCGACCTTGGGCGGGGGAAGGGCTTCAGAGCAGCGACCTGCGCGCCAACGTTCAACGCATCGCCGCGGTTCTTCCTGACTGAAAGCGGGACGGCGTAGGGAAGAACAAACCGGAGCGGGGTGGTGGGCGTCACACCGACCGCCGTAGTCACACCACTCAGACCTGTGACCACACGGCGCGCACGTTTCCACGGGGGGGTGCATTTGTGCGTGTGTCCGCGAGCGACGGATACCGCGGCGGGAATCGTGTCGGCGCGTAAGTGCGTCGTGTGTGTGCTTACGTACGGGTGTGAGTGAGTGTGTGTGTGTGTGTGAGTATGTGAGTGTGTGCAGGTGTATGTATGTGTGTGTGTGTGTGTGAGTATGTGAGTGTGTGCAGGTGTATGTATGTGTGTGTGTGTGTGTGAGTATGTGAGTGTGTGCAGGTGTATGTGTGTGTGTGTGTGTGTGTGTGTGTGAGTATGTGAGTGTGTGCAGGTGTATGTGTGTGTGTGTGTGTGTGTGTGTGTGCGCGCTTGCGTACGGGTGTGTGTGCTTGCGTACGGGGGTGTATGTGTGTGCAGGCGTGTGTGTGTGTGCAGGCGTGTGTGTGTGTGTAGGCGTGTGTGTGTGTGTGCAGGCGTGCGGGTGTGTGTGCTTGCGTACTGGTGTGTATGTTTGTGCAGGCGTGCGTGTGTGTAGGCGTGTGTGTGTGTGTGTGTGTGCAGGCGTGCGTGTGTGTGTGTGTGTGTGCAGGCGTACGGGTGTGTGTGTGTGTGTGTGTGTGTGTGTGTGAGTATGTGAGTGTGTGCAGGCGTATGTGTGTGTGTGTGTGCTTGCGTACGGGTGTGTATGTGTGTGCAGGCGTGTGTGTGTGTGTGTGTGTGTGTGTGTGTGCAGGCGTGTGTGTGTGTGTGTGTGTGTGTGTGTGTGCAGGCGTGCGTGTGTGTGTCAGAGCGACGACTCGTACTGCAGCAGTTCGTACAGCAGCGGGCCGTCCCGGTAGCGGATCCCGACGGCGGCCGGCGTGATGTACTGCAGGATGTTGATGGTCCTCCGCAGGCGGCGGTCCACGTAGTGAGCGTCCCAGGCCGGGTAGCGCTTCCTGGGCATGTCGATCTTGATGAGGGGCCCGTCGGGCCGCTGGCTGGGGCCCACCGGCCTCACCTGGAACACGGGCAGGCAGGTGTCGGCCAGGGCCTCCTCCGTCTCCGCCTTGGTCATGTGGGCCGGGGTGGGGGGCGCGGAGGGCGGCGCGGAGGGGGGGAGCGGGAGCCCCCACAGGAGCTGGGCGCAGCAGGAGGTGGCCGGGCTGGGGTGGAGCTGGCCGTGGGCCGGGTGGAGGAAGCCGTAGTAGATGAGCATGACCAGGACGCCGCCGGCGAAGGACAGGTAGACGCCGCACAGAGCGGGCAGGGCGTAGGAGTCCGTGGCGGCCGGGTCGCGGTAGGCGTACCTGGGGAACACACGCAGGGCTAGCATTTGGAGGTGTCTGTGTTTAGTGGAGGTACATACACACCATAGAGTGTGTCTCTGTGTGTGTGTGTGTGTGTGTGTGTGTGTGTGTGTGTGTATATGTGTGTGTGTGTGTGTGTGTGTGTGTGTGTGTGTCTCTGTGTGTGTGTGTGTGTGTGTGTGTGTGTGTGTGTGTATATGTGTGTGTGTGTGTGTGTGTGTCTCTGTGTGTGTGTGTGTGTGTGTGTCTCTGTGTGTGTGTGTGTGTGTGTGTGTGTGTGTGTGTCTCTGTGTGTGTGTGTGTGTGTGTGTGTGTGTGTGTGTGTGTGTGTGTGTGTGTGTGTGTGTGTCTCTGTGTGTGTGTGTGTGTGTGTGTGTGTGTGTCTCTGTGTGTGTGTGTGTGTGTGTGTGTGTGTGTGTGTGTGTACCCACCACAGCCCGGTGAGCACGGTGTTCTCCGCCAGCACCACCGAGTAGTAGGCCACCATGCGGTAGCGCGTGCGGCCCTCCTTCACGTTGAACCAGCAGAAGATGTAGACGATGCCCACCACCATGTTGAACAGCACCTCCTCCCACTTGGACATGCAGAAGTCGGTGCCGCCGTGCACCACCCAGAAGGCCATGGCGCACCAGTGCACCACCACGAAGATGCCGAAGTAGAGGTGGAAGAGCGAGGCGAAGAGGGCCAGGGCCAGCACCCGCGAGGAGATGGTGAACAGGCGCCAGAAGAGGTGCAGCAGGGCGCCGCGGTAGCTCATGCTGCGCTGGTCGTCCCGGGAGTCGCGCAGGAGCTTGTGGTAGGAGGCCAGCACCCAGGCCAGGGAGAGGAGGGAGGCCAGGGAGGAGACGCCTGGGGAGGGAAGGGGGAGGAGGAGGAGGAGGAGGAGAAGGAGGAGGAGAAGGGGGAGGAGAGGAAGAGAGTACATGAGGAGATGAAGTTGTGGCGTCTGTGTGAACACTCTTGCACAATGTCTCCTGCTGCACAACAAAATCAACAAACAGTTGTGTGTGTGTGCGCGCGCGTGTGTGTGTGTGCGTGCGTTTGTGTGTGCGTGTGTGTGCGTGTGTGCGTGCTTGACTATCTAGGTTTAGGTGTGTGTGAGTGTGCGTGTGTGTGTGCGTGTGTAGGTGTATGTGTGTCTGTAGGTTTAGGTGTGTGTGTGTGTGTGTGTGCTTGTGTGTGTGTGTGTGTGCGTGCGTGCGTTTGTGTGTGCGTGTGTGCGTGCGTGTGCATGTGTGCGTGCGGGACTGTATCTAGGTTTAGGTGTGTGTGTGTCTGTAGGTTTAGGTGAGTGTGTGTGTGTGTGTGTGTGTGTGCGTGTGTAGGTGTATGTGTGTGTGTGTGTGTGTGTTTGTGTGTGTGTCTGTAGGTTTAGGTGTGTGTGTGTGTGTGTGTGTGTGTGTGTGTCGAGGCCTACACTGCAGCGTCTCGGCGCGGTTCTCCTGGATCATGATGCAGAGCTGCAGCACCAGCTGAGGGGCCGACTCCAGGAAGGTCTCCAGCAGGCGCAACATGTTGACGTCGGCGTATTCGAACATCATGGCCCAGTACCAGCGCCGCTGGTGCTCGCGCTGGCGCCGGGACTGGACGCCAAGGTAAAGGGTCCTGATGTATCTGCAGGGGTCAAAGGGCAGAGAGGGGTCTTGAAGCTAGATAGGGTTGTTTGTCAAAAAACTCAAAAGGGTTAGGGTTGGGTTAGAGTTAGAAGCCAGATGGGGTCATTTGCCCCCAAAAAACTTAAAAGATCTATGTTGAGTATCAAAAGTTCACACCAATTCGAGCAGTGAAGGGTTCTGATGTATCTGCAGGGGTCAAAGTTCAGCCCAGTGGGCCAGGGCAAAGGCCAGGGAGCTTTCTTGAAGCCCGATTGGGGTCATTTGCCAAAAAGCTGAAAAGATCTATATTTAGCATCAAAAGTTCACACCAGTGTTAGCCGTGGAGTTTAGAAAGGCCGATCAATGGCTGAGAGGTTTGCTGACTAGAGGGACAGAATTAACCCCACTGAGATTTCTATGGGAGAAACGCTGACCCCATCCTCTATGGGGGCTTGCTCTGTCAGTTTTCTTTGCTTCTGTCCAGTGCAATGCAGTATCAAATCTTCATCAAAGAAATCAATTGTGGCATAAACATGGACATTTCAGTATAATATTTTCAAAGATTTTATACTACACTGTGGTCAGATTCTTATTAGAATATTTTTTTTTTGCAGTATCAAATGTTTCAACACTCAAACCGCACTGAACCATCTTTGGTAATAAAAGTAATTCATCTTTGAAAATATTATACTGAAATGTCCATATTTAGGTCATAATTCATTTTTGGACCCATTTCCCCAATCACAATCGGAATAATCTACCTTTACTTTGATCTTTTTGTATCTGGATTTTAATAGAAAATGTGAGTAGCGACTTGTCCCTATGTGCATTTGAAGTTGTGACATTATCTCAAAATAGAAAATTTCTTCAGATAGTTTTTTTTTACTAGGCCAGGTTTATCATTCTACTGATAGCTCTCTAAACCACTTTTAAAGTTTGCTAACCAACTTAACTTAACTAGCTATCAAGGTTACTAACTAACTAAATGTTAGATATATCACTTGTATTGTTTGAAGATTTGAGTCAAAGCTATCGCTAGGTAGCTAGCTAGGTAGCTGCATGATCACAGCAGGGGAGGGTTGTAGCCTACAGAGCAGCTCAGCTGTCCTTGGAGCAGAACAGGAAATAGTTACAGAGCCAATCAGAGGCCATGATGACAGCAGGGGAGGGTTGTAGCCTACAGAGCAGCCCAATGGAACAGAACAGGAAATGGTTACAGAGCCAATCAGAGGCCAATATACGGATTGTAGTTTTGAGTTACAGCGTTACACTTGTGATATGTCATTCAAGTTATTTTGCATCAAAAAAGATTTGTCATGTTCAGAAGGACTTGACTCTCTGTGATTGAGTGATTTCAAGTACTGGTATAACAGCTATCAAAGCTAATGTAAGAAATCTAGTTGGAGAATTCTCTAACTCTATTTTGTTTGCCTACACTTTAACAAGCGATATTGAGTGGTTATGTTAGCCAACCATTCCATTTCTTCATGCCAAGTCTTTTCCTCTGTCTCAACCTATTGACAGATTGCCCTACAAGACAACTGTAGACCAAAACAAATGTTTAGAGATTTTGAGACAGTGTTTGATTTTAATGATATCTCCTACTGTTAGAACGATAGACCAATATGTACATGCTGTTTTGGGTCAGGTTTAGTATTAGTACATAGTAAACAGTTTGTTTGAATGCACTGACAGCTGCTTGAAATAGTGTTGACCTTTGTGCTGGCTAAGCTAAAATGTTAATCGTCAGACAAACACAGGTCATGAGCAAGAGTGCACGTACCTTTCCAACGTTTCCATCTTTTCTCTCAGTTGGCTAATATGATTTGATATACAAAGTCGAGCTCAATGAAAGATCCATGATAGTGCTTTATCGAGTGACAAAATAAAATAAATGTATAACTAGGTCCATAGCCACAGAACCTGGGCTATTTGTTGATCCAGCTTTGTTGTACTTTATCTACATAAAAAAGAAGAAGAAGAAGAAGAAGAAAAAATTGCGCTTTTTCTGGGACCCAAAGCGATTACATATTCGTAGCCAATTAAGTACACACAAAGACACACAACGAAGACAGACAGCTATCACAACAATCAGTCTGGATGATACCACTGCAACCAATTTGCGCCAGACTTACTCACCCAACATATTGCGCCAGACTTACTCACCCAACATATTGCGTCAGACTTGCTCACCACACATCAAACAAACGCACAGACTCCAGTTCTATTGCCAGTGCCTTGGTTCGGGTACTGGTAGGAGTATTAACCCAGGCGTGTAGTTTTTTTTTTGTATCATTTTGACATGGAATTGTGTAAATGAAAAGATTTGTTACCTTTCGCTTTGCCAACAATTAGCCACATTTAGCTATTGACAATCAGCCCCTTTTCATTCCAAGCCCTTTTAGGACCTCACTTTACTATCATTTAATAGAATAGAATCCTTTCTTGTCATTATATTTCAAATACAACGAAATTGTAAATGCCCCTTCCAGCGGTGCATACAACAGATACACAAAACCAACCATTCTCAAATCCGCAGCACATCCATGGTTCAGAAAGAAACATTAATACACACCCAGTACACACTCTTTTTTAAAAACAAGACGTAAAAGACACATTATTAATTAGCCTTTGGAAACAGCTGACATGGTCTAAATCAGATGAAGTATGAATGTTTGTTTTTGAAGCTGTGGTTGTCTTTTTTAATTTCAAATTTCAGTTGATGTGGATCAACGATGGTTGTGTAAAATGTGCTTTAGAAATAAATTGTACTTACTTAGGTGACATTAAGTTCTAAACATGTTTATCACCATTCATTGAATTACTTTAGGAATAGAGGCCTGTGAATGGCTTTCAGTGTGATGACGTACGCTGTGCTGCTCCTCCGTGTGCAGTGCCTGAGCGCGCGCATGAGTGTGTTTGTGTGTGTGCGCGCGTGTGTGTGTGTGTGTGTGTGTGTGTGTGTGTGTGTGTGTGTGTGTGTGTGTGTGTGTGTGTGTGTGTGTGTGTGTGCATGCATGCGCTGGTAAGTGTTTCCAAGTGGCCTTTGAATTATTTATGCCGTATGAAACTAGCTCTGATGATGCAACTCAAAAGGCAGCATTATTCTATATATTATTATTATGTTATTTCATACACATCACAAACACACACTCACTCCATTACTCAGTTACCGTCGTGATAATGATTATGGCTTTGAGTAATATTTTCTTTTTTAATATTTGTCTTCGCTCTGTCTTCGCTATATCTTTCCTTTTTCCTTTAGCTGTGTACGTCTTTCTCTCTCTAATTTTAAACCCAATCCTCCATTTCTGCCGTTGCACATGTGCGAACCCTTTTTCACCAGTCCACTCTCTCCCTCCATGTCACAGCGATCTATCTCAATCAGACCGTTCCATTCCCCATCACCCCTCCGTGTGGTAGAGTCTACGCTGTTGCCTTCAGGAAGGTTAACCCTACAAACCTTACAACCAAACACAGCCCATGCATAACGAATAGCCACATGGAGGTACACACACATTTCACACACACACACACACACACACACACACACACACACACACACACACACACACATACACACACACACATACACACGTAGATGCATACATTAGGAGTATTCGATAGTAGCATGTATTGTATTTTTTCCCCCCCATGATAAAATAACCTTGCTGTGTGTGGTCCGATGCTTATTTACTACTAAACCCCGCCCCCAAACATCACGGCATGCTGTGCGCACGCAGCAACAAAACCATACGCCAGCACTCTCCATCTCCCTTAGGCAAACGGACAACATTAAAGAATCATCTGCAGCAGAGCGGGGGAGGGCGAGAGGAGGAGGAAGAGACGTAGGGGTTAAGGGTATAGAGACAGGGAGAGAGAGAGAGAGCATGGAGGGAGTGGGTTGAGGAACCGCTAAAACAGAAAGGAACAAGCGACACGCTCCTGCAAACGGCACTGTCTACACTACAGTCCATTAGACTGCTCTGCAATCACGGAGCATGGCTGCCAAAATCACTTAACTCCGCAATTATCACCCCCTTAAAGTCCAAGTCTGCAGGCGTGTGTGTGTGTGTGTGTGTGTGTGTGTGTGTGTGTGTGTGTGTGTGTGTGTGTGTGTGTGTGTGTGTGTTTGTGTGTGTGTGAACTTGCAGTTTAGCCAGAAGCACAGATGCCTTGCACTATGTACTCCCTGTGCATGCTGGGTCACCCACGAAGAGCTGTGACACCATTTTTCCACTGAGAATACATTCTCCCTCTCTTACACACTCTCTCTCTCTCTCTCTCTCTCTCTCTCTCTCACTCTCTCTCTCTCTCTACGCGCGCACACACACACACACACACACACACACACACACACACACACACACACACAGACACACACAAATCCCTGCCCCTGTCACCTTCCTTGCACAATACCTGAATGTAGGCCAAAAGAAATTCTGATGCACATCAAAAACCCAGGACACACAGTTGGAAGAGAATCGCAGGGGCCTCACCTCCAAACCTGTCCCAGCTGAAGAACGTGAATGATAGCCTGCCACAGCCATATTGAAGCCAGCCTAACGCGGTCTCTTCCGGGATACACTGTTCCGAGACCTGCTGCACCTCGCTTGGTTAGACCCTCCACCACCCCCAGCCCCCCTCCCGTGTAATCCTGCACAAACCATCGGAAACTTAAAATTTGAACTAGCACCGAGGGCACAAGCACAAAGAACAGCGTTAGGCCGAACCACAGATAGTTCTGTCTAGAGTAGTAATCCGCTGCCAGGCACAGGTCTGTGCCGACGTCCCAAAAGAAAACCAGAAGAGCGAGGATGATCCAAAGGCAGTCCAGCCACAGTCGCTCTTGTGGCGGACAGTGCGTCTCCCTGACACCGAGCCCTCCGGCAGGCTGACTCCCACCAAGCGAGCCGAGACAGGCGGAGCGGCAGCCCCAGTAGCACGCGGAAGAGCGGCAGCACTGACATATGTGGATCGCCGCCGAATCCAAGGGCTCCTCTGCATCTCCGTCGTACAGCTGCGCAAACCCGCAAATAACCCCTGTCTTGCCTGTCCCTCCGTCCGACTGCGCAGCCATATTCCCAGTCCTTTTCGAAATACACGGACACACCGTTTTGCTTTACTGTAAGATGCGAATACGTCACTTCGCAAATACCTGTCTCTTTCGTGCTGCCTAGCCGGCGTGTCTGTCCCTCCAGGAGCGCGTGGAGCCATCAGGCCCGGCGGCCGCGAGAAGGCGGCTCTCCTTCCTCCTCCAGCTGCGCCAGGCGCTCCTGAGCAGCAGCGGAATTCTTTCCTGTACTCATGCCCCGCATCCCCCGCCGTCCTGCGGGCGCGGTCATCTAGGGCAGCGGTAGTCTATGACGTAATGCATCTCCCCGTCTTGAGATGTGCGGACTAAACTATAATTACATTTCTCGTCGTCTGTTGTTCCTCTGGTCAACCATAGCATAGGTTTTCCTCATTCAAATCAGCCACGCCGCATCCCGCCCGACACACACGCTGTTAGGTACGGCACCTCGGTCCAGTCCTTCCCGCAGCCGTAGCCCGTGCGCTGTCAAGTCTTACTTATTCCACAATTCACTATTCGCTCGACGCCCTCTACCGGAGTCCCGTTAAGTATCATCACATCTGCACGCGCTGAAACGCAATGTGTGAGAGACAGAGCTAGAAAGGACGGCTAAGAACACTTCAAGACGATCGACTGGTTGCCAGGCCAAGGACTCGTCGTGTCGCACCAACCTCTAGGTGGTTGTGAAACAGGGGACATACGAAGAAGCCACTATAACGCATTTCATACCCGTCAAATATTCAATTATTAACGGTATAATACCAGACTCGCCAAATGCAAGACTGTGGAATTGCAAAATTATACAACAATGTGCACTTGCAGATGTTGTGAAGCGACAAGACAATGCAGTTTAAAGACAACAGCAACAAAACTTTCAACCTCCGACCCTTTTTCTCCCCATCCATTTCAGAAGGCACAGGCGGCTGGTTTACAACCAGGCAAATTAAAACTAGAATGTACTGTATGTGTGCGCTTTTTGTGGTGAGAGAGAGAGAGAGAGAGAGAGAGAGAGAGAGAGAGAGAGAGAGAGAGAGAGAGAGAGAGAGGGAGAGAGAGAGAGAGATAGAGAGAGAGTGTGTAGGAGAGAGGGGGGGGGGGGGCTTTATGGCTGAGGAATTTGGGGATACAAGGAGAGGAGGTGCTTTGGCAACAGCCCACACACGTCCCGTACTGTCCTCTACTCACTTTACTCTCTTCTATCCTTCCATTTCCGCCTGGCTTTATCTGTCTTTTCTGGCTTCGGTGTGCCCACTGGAGATTAGCCTATCGGTTGCCATGACAACTGAGACTGTGCGGCCAGAGGGTGATTAGGTTTCTCAGTCGTCAAACTCGTCGTGAAGAGATTGTCGGTCTATGTAGGGGTGTTTATGTGATAGTTAAAGAAGGCAGAGTAGATAGGACAAAATTGAAAGCGAATACGAATACTGTTCAGTCCCAAAAGCCTACTATCAATAGTAACAATTCGTTCTAGCACCAGAAGATAGCAACATTCCCTTTAGCAGAGCCTAGGCCTATCTATCGGAGTTATACAGTCAGCGCTGCATTTCTATAAATGTTGTAGTAGTCATCATTGCACTTCAAACATAACGATGACTAAATAGTTCCAAAATAGAACGTTATTATGTTGGAAGAGTCCTTTATACAATCGTTGTGAGGTGTTTCTGGGCTGCAGAAGGACAAGGAATAAATCCTTAATGCCTTCCTTGATCCCTGCCTCTCAACTAGCAGTGCAATCAGCTGAGTTAGCCCATCTTTCTACCGTCTGATCGACACAATTTGTTCCCAGTTTACCAGCATTTATAGTAGAACAAATGCCCAAGATACGTCAAGTGACCTATTTGATGTCACCTACCTTTCTATTTTACTAAACAAGATACATTTTCATTCTCAGCAATATTTAAGCACATCAAAACCAAATTCTATATATGAAATAGAGCACTCATGTAGACTTTTGTAATATATGTGGTGTTATGGGTCACATTTGACCTGGTAATGAATGCGATTGGTTTATATAAGGGCGTGTAGCATCAAATATGGCCAACAAGATCCATCACTTCCCCCGTGAAACCACACACGGACCCACAAAACACACAGGCGCTCAAAGCTTTGCCTCTGCGTTCGCTCAAAAACATAGCACAGCATTGGAAACGTGCCAACATTTCTGATTGGCTGGTTTCATCTTCAATCACAACATTTCCGGACCAATGGCGATTGGACGAGATGAGATGTTCCTGATGAAAACGTAGACATTTGAATGAATAAGAACAGAACAGGGGTCTCAAACTCCAATTACTTGGGAGCAAATTTCCGTTGAACTGTTCACATGGAGGGCCAGTTGATCAAATACAAAAAAAAGAGAAACAGTAGTAAGAAGTCATATGTACACTGAATCTATTTAATACCCTACATTTTTACCATAATTTCAAAACACAGATTCAACAAACTTTGATTTATTATTGTTCATTTTCTTTTAAACCATAAACATTACGGTGTAATATATGATTTGTATAACAGTGTGGCCCACCATGTGATTTGTCAGTAATCACATTATTTGCTTATGGTTGGTTGGTTATTATTTGTATAACAGTGTGAGCCACTATGTGATTTGTCAGTAATCACATTATTTTCATATGGTTGCTTGGTTATGTTCTCCGGTCTGGCCACACACTTGGCATTGCTTCTTAAACAGCCTGACGATGCCATAGTCTTGAGAGGGATGTAGCACAAGAAAGTCTAGCAAGTGATGCTAGTGATTGCATGAGATGAAGTTTCTCACACAAACCACTTCTTCCTAACGAAACATAACCCCTTGAACGTTTTGGAGTGCCTGGGGAAATATGACAGCTAATTCCCTAAACAACACGGTGAAATCAGGTCTACCTATGTGCTTGTACGTCTCTGAACTTGCTCCTGAGCGGGGTGATGCACTGTCAGCCACCAGGGGGCACCACCATCAACAGAAAAAGGCGTCCGCCAAAAGCTGAACTGTGGAACTCTGTGTTCTGAAGTCTGTAACCTCTGGTTCCATTCCCCCATTGAATAGTCAGGCGCAACATATTGGACTGAGGTCTGCAAACCTCTGGTTCCTTTCCTCCATTGAATAGTCAGGGGCAACATATTGGACTGAGGTCTGCAAACCTCTGGTTCCTTTCCTCCATTGAATAGTCAGGGGCAACATATTGGACTGAGGTCTGCAAACCTCTGGTTTCTTTCCTCCATTGAATAGTCAGGGGCAACATATTGGACCCTACTGAATGCTATGTCGTCTTGACTGAGAGCACGGCTCGTTGTGTAGAAGTGGTGTAGTGGTGTGAGGACCTGAGTGTTCTGTCACAAACCTCAGAATACGGTAGGCAGCCATTTTGCACATAGGCCTACTTTTAATGTCATTGGAGGATGACATAGGTTCTGTGTGGTTACCTTGTGTAGCTATTAAACTGTAAGCCGGGCTAGTTGCGGGCTTTACATTACCTCTGTTGTGCATTAAGGCTTAGAATAAAGCCTTTTTAATATGCCATCCAGACGCATTTGTGTAAGGTCTGACACAGAATGACACAGAATGATCATACAGTATCTCTGGGAGAAGCCAAAGTGGTATAATTTCCTTTTTGGTCCTGTATATTGTCAAGTTTTATTTCTTTCAAATAAACCTATTTATCAGTCCACTAAAAAATCTCCCTGGTGAAGCAGTTTAAATAGTAGCTTCACAAACTATGCTTTCTATGAGCAAGTAACATGTTTGAGGTGAAAAATTCAGATCCAAATTGTATAGAATGTTGTCACATGCCTTTTTGCTTCGATAAAAATCTGAATCAGATTCTCCTGAAACCAAGTGCAGTTAAAAAAGATATAGTTGATTAAATAAGTGCCTATCTATCTCTTTCCATCCTGCTTACCTGCTCGTCTGTGCTCATTGTTACTGTGCCCAGGTGAGGTTTTTCTTAGCACAGACCGACAGCGGTCTCTCTCTCTCTCTCTCTCTCTCTCTTTCTCTCTCCTGGTGATCAGTTAGAGGACTGCCTCATCGCCGCCACGGCCCTCCAATGAGGACCAATGTCTTTGGGGGAGTGTTGAACCTCTTATATATTTCTTTCTGCCACTTGGAGAGGGAGGGCCTACTCAACCTAGATGAACAGATCCACATTGATGCCCTGCACTAGATTTCTATCCCCCAAAGTTAGAGGCATCTGCATCTATAAAGACTGTTGGAACCACCATTGATGGCCGCACACAAGGGAATCCATCACCACTTCAGCTATGAACCAACGTGAGATTTCGAAACCCCCGTCCATGTAAGAGGTAAACTTTTCACCTTATGTGATGTCACACCAAATGAATATACTCTATACCAATAAACTGGACACAGCATTTGTTAATTCTTTATATATATGTGTGTTTATAATATATAAATATATATATATATTTGGTTTGAATCTAAAATGTCAAACCGTAATGATTCAATTCTTATGAGGGGTAAACCATTCCACCATATGTGCATTTCCCTGTTTTATCCACTGGGTGGTAGTAAAGACACAGTAGTGGAGGAAAATTAGACAAAATGTATTAGGTATAGGCCTATATGACCAATTATTATGGTATAATGGATGGTCCCAAGTCCCATATCCTCCAAAACAATTTTAAACTGTTCAACCGAAACAAATGGCAAAACCTGTTGAACCTTGTTCCATTTGACTGAGGGCACACACAAAAAAAAAAAACTGGATGACAATTTTCTTACGTCTGTTTTCACTTGTCACTTCGCTTCCAAGGGCAATTATGTTCCGGCGCGTGTCCTATGATTACTGGATTTGTGCTTTAAAATGGGCATAATAGATACTATACCGTCTCCTGTGCATTTTGAAAATACAAATATTATTTGTTGTTTACTTGTACTGCGGTGTGAATGAGATCTGGGACTCACGGATTGGCTGGACTGATTAGATTGAAAGCAGGTGTGCCTATTTGGGACGCGGGAGATATGGGGACCAGATAGAACACAGGACAGAGACTATATCGAAAGGCTGAGGCTCGGCCCTCCGTTCAAAGGTATGGCTGTCGTTCGTAGTTGTTTAGGACGAGGACAGTTAGGACAGTGGGTTCGCCGTTCCTGTATTGGTAGGGGGGGTTTGTTGCCTCCTGTAGTAAGCCACGACAGGTACCAATGTAGTTATCCCCGACAGAAAGTGTTTCCTCAAGCCGCGGGAGCGCGCATGCACGTAGCAACGGTAGGGCTACATTACGACGAATGCTCTACATAACTACGCTTCGATTTCAATAAAGTAGATGAAACATAGCAACATGTGTATTGTTTAATTAATCGTTTGTGTTCATCAACGAGGTTTTGCAAAGTAACAGCTTATCTATCGAATGGAGAATGTCTATTGAACAACCGAAGCAATCGCATCGTTTTCCTCAAAATTTGACAAAATTGTAATGTACCACCTTTATTAATTACATAAACTTATGTTACTGTTTAGAAGCTAGATGCAAACATGCGGTAATTCAACCTCTTACTGTAATCACCGTAACACATACCTGCCCCCAATTACATCTTGGCTGCTTGACTCGAAATCTACGTTGAACTGAATCCAGCATTGTAAACCACATTTTGTTCTGGTAATCCCGTATCTATTGCTTAACTATCTATTATTATTATTTATTTTTTTACATTGCTCTACCTTTTCCTTGCAAAAGTTATAAAGCATTGTTTCAGACTGCGTATTCACACCTGCCACGTTATGTACCCCCTCTCTATGATGCACAAATGATGCCCTACCATCAAGTTATTTATTTTGTAGATACTGTACTTCAGGAATAACTTTGGGGAATTTGGAGAAGTTTACTCTTTCCTAGATGGAGTTACATGGGGACACATTATCTCAGACAGTATTTTTTGCCTGCCACAGTGTGTCCCCTCTCTATAATGCACAGGTTAGGAGGCCCTACCACCATGTTTTATTTTGTAGAAACTTCAAACCATACCTAATAACCTTGGTGAATATGGAGAAGTTTACTCTTTCCTAGTTTAAGCTATAGAGGGCTATATCAGATTGCATATTCCCACCTTCCACAAAATCTGTGGAACTCAGTTTGAGATAGTCTTTGCCCCCCTATAGCTTAAACTAGCGAAGAGTGAATGTCTCCATATTCACCAAGGGTATTACGTGTAACCTGAAGTATCTACAAAATAAAACCCTTGGTGGTTGGGCCTCCTTGGAAACACTTTCTATGGGGGATACTTACTTTGGCACAACACCGGCCATCAGCCACGTGGCCTTGTCTGCCAAGGGGAAAAAATGAGCCATCATGTGACCGAGGGGGAGGGGCTGTTAGGCAGATCAGCACAAAGAAGAAGCCCCCCCCCCCCCCCCCCCCCCCACATCAGCCGACCAATGGACACCAAGACTGCCTTCTCCATATTGCGACACAGGAACTTTTCCCACCAACCTAGGAACAACGACGGATTACTGAGAGAGACACTACTAACACAAACTGTGGAGAGGACTCAGGAATCACCATGGCTGATGTAAGTAAAGGAATTAAGATCAACTATGGTACTTTTTTTTTTTTTAAACTTTTTTAAGAATGTGTTGATGATTTATAGGCTTTTAGATTGGAGCTAGCTGTCTAAGCTGGACATTGTTGGCACTTTGGTTTTGCAATGTTTCCCTGTGAAAGACATATTTAAAACGTCATGTTATCTTATCTATCGGTTAATGTCCTAAACCATAAACTTAGTGGAATGTGGCCACGGTGCTGGTTTCTAGGCAGGTGGGGGTGCGTTCCCCAGAAGGGACTTAGTAACACGAACAATAGGGAGAGAAAGAGAAGCATTGGCCAGGCCGTGACTGTATGGGGGAGGGGTGTAAATGGAGTCAAACGGAGTTGAAACTTCTTAGTTCGGCCTCTTAGACAATAAACAACTTTAAGTTGGGTAACAGTTAATTCAGACATACATGCCATTTTTCCATAAGACAAATAAGTAGTTCCAGTTATTAAAGGAGAGTTCCGGCTCTAAAAGCAGACTTTTCAATGGACTCAGTTGTGGAAAGAAAAGCTATTTGTCCAGATGGGTTAAACAGCCTGAGAAACAGCTCTTAACTCTCAGGATCCACACATCGTTAGTGGTATTGATGTATAATTTAAGTTTAAAATACTGACCTAACTTATTCAAGTTAATTAATGTTGACGATTGAACCCCTCATCTATTTTTGTCACAATTTTTATAATCTACCCTGTATCTCACAAGGGAACCCAATTTCAGATTAGATCTATTTTACAACTGAGTATATCAGTACAATGAAAATAAATACATACAGTAGTTGCACATTATAAACACCACACCACAAACAATAATCAAATTGCAGTCAGTCAAGCTTTAAGAAGCCAAATGCTAAACGGACATAATCTCATCTCAAACTAGAGTCAAATGTTTACACCTTCTTAGACATCTGATTATGTTGGTTTTCTAGCTGCCAACCTGACCTCTGGTGGCATTCGAAGCTATCTGCACTGTAGGTCATGTGTTTTTTAGATAAGACGAGAGTTCTGTTTAATAGTTGTTTGCGTTTGCCTACTTTTGATTTAAAATACTTTTAGGTGATGTTCAGTGACGTGTTTTATTGTCCTTGCAACATAAAATGAGAAACAATCTAATAGCTTTCTCTGAATATGAGTACCCTGGAAACAAGAAAATTCTGTCAGGTCTTCAAACATTGGAACAAAAGCAAATCCATTGGCTCTCTTCAAATCCAAACGGCTCAGTCCATTCTATTCTTGTACCTTTAAAGACAGAAGTTGTATCCCTGGAAGACTGCAAGATTCTACTGGGGGCTGATGGGAAATGGAGTGTTACAACCACCAGAATGACTGAAATATGTAAAGGAAATAATCCCAACGACTACAAATGTGGAATGTTTCTTACAAGACACTCCAGCTCAGTGAGACACAAGGTGACACACGAGAAAAGCGATATAGCTGCTGTGAATGTGGGGGAAAAAGGCCTTAGCCTGGCAAACCTTAAACAACATGAAAGACTACACACAGGAGAAAAGCCATATCACTGCTCTGAATGTGGAAATTCTTTTAGTCAGAAATCAAGCCTTAAAACACCAAATAATACATTCAGGAGAAAAGCCTTTCCACTGTTCTGACTGGGAAAAACTTCTCTCATTCGAATATCCTTAAAAACCATCAAAGAATACACATGGGAGCAAAACCATATCACTGCTCTGACTGTGGAAAAGATTTTCCCCAATTGTCAAGCCTTAGAAAACATAAAAAAATACACACAGGAGAAAAGCCATATCACCGCTCTGAGCATGGGACATTTTCTTCAACTGTCAAACCTTGAAACACATAAGAGAATACACGCAGTAGAAAAGCCTTATTACTGCTCTGAATGTGGAAAAAACGTCTCTCTCGTCAAGCCTTAAAAGACATCAAAGAATACACACCGGGGAAAAGCCATATCACTGCTCTACCTGTTGAGAAAAACGTACGTAGCTCATCACACTTTAAAACACACCAAAGAATACATATAGGAGAAAAACCATATCACTGCTCTGACTGGGGAAAAACTTCTCAGTTGTCAAGCCTTAAACATCAAAGAACACACAGGAGAAAAGCCATGTCACTGCTCTGACTGTGGGAAACACTTCTCAGTCGGAATACTTAAAAAAAATTAAAAAAAAAATAATAAAATAAAAACATCAAAGAATACACAGAAGAAGAAGAAAAAAAAATATCTACTGACTTTCAGAATATAGTCATCAATTCATCTCAACTACGCACACACACTGGACGAGATTAACGCAAATACTTGAAGAGAGCCTTATTTAAAACAAAGAAACCCTCCAGGGAAACAAACTAGCATGATGCTTGGATAGTCCTCCATCTACTGGTGTCCCAAAGGAGGAAACAATGGACCAGTCTATCCTGACAGGAAAGTAGTACTTTCATATCATTGAGTGAGTCGGATGGCAATTATTAAGAAATTGGATAGATTTGAATGGCTGCTACAAAGCCCTGCCAGATGGATCTCTCGACAAGACCAGTTGTATGCAGTTGTTATGCTTGAATTTTCCGTTCATCTTTTAGGGGCAAAATGCAATTCCTGTGAGGCTTTCTGGAAAGACTATACTAACTATGAATATATCAATGATAATGACATTATTGTATGTTGAATTTGATATCCTGACAGTTGTATGCAGTTACGATGCTTGAATCTTCTGTTAGTCTTTCCTGTGAGGCTTTCTGGAAAGGATTTGATTTGTGTTTTCAATAATAAACATTTGTATAAAGCATGGATATTTTGTCTCGTAAGAGCATTAAATGTGCCTTCATGGTAAATTTTGTTCAGATGAAAAATGTGCGATTAACCATGGACACTCATGGGATTGAATTATTTTACTCAATTGACAGCCCTAAAAAAACATTGTTCAGTGCTTGATTAAAAAAAATTATTATTCAGTTTTGCTTGTAAGAATTACCCCAAAACATGAAAATGTATGTGTATATTTGAACTGCATGCATGCAATATTTTAGTTTGAGTTACTGGTCACTTATTATTCTTAAAAAAAACTAAAGTTATCATAATAAATGTTTGTTTTACTCACAACCCTATGCACAACACTCAGTCAGTTTGAATTTGACTGTCCCTGATCTTGAAGATCAGCCACTTCAAAGACGATAGTAATTATTCATTTATCAATGATAATGACATTATTGTATGTTGAATTTGATATCCTGACAGTGTCTACTATACTAGAAGAAAACCACTGTCAGTGATTCCGCTGTAGTCTTAATTGCAGTGGTGGAAGTACCACGCACTGATAGGCTACACACAAAGTAGGAGTTGCTAGTAAAACGTGTCATGCTTCAACTCAAAGTGCTGTTGGTTTACTGTCCACTGTCCCTCCAGGCTATACCGTGGTGTTGGTAAACTTGTTAGGAGAAGGTATGCAGTAAATAATGTGCTGGACTGGGCCTGATTCATCCCTGAAACAGGAGAGACGGCAGCCAGGCTACGTGCTGTCAGAGGCCAAAGCGTGGCGAGCAGTGGCGCCCGCAGAAACCTTTCGTTAGGGTGGCCTGATTGGGCCAGTAATAATCTTAGGGTGGCCTGATTGGGCCAGTAATAATCTTAGGGTGGCCTGATTGGGCCAGTAATAATCTTAGGGTGGCCTGATTGGGCCAGTAATAATCTTAGGGTGGCCTGATTGGGCCAGTAATAATCATAGTGTGACCTGATTGGGCCAGTAATAATCTTAGGGTGGCCTGATTGGGCCAGTAATAATCATAGTGTGACCTGATTGGGCCAGTAATAATCTTAGGGTGGCACACCAAACATTGCTCAAGTTTTTGCTCATGATATGCAATACAAGCAGTCCTGTAGAAGCGCCGGCCGTTAAACAGTGCAACACCCATGTAGTGCTGCGTTCACGTGATAGTTTCGCAAGGATAGAAATGTAGCCGATATATACAGAATCTTAAGTTTAAAAAGGGGGGAAAAGCACGGGAAGTGGGGTGGCCGGTAAATGTTGTTGGGTAGCACGTGCCACCCAAGGCCACCCCTTGGGGGCGCCACTGGTGGAGAGCTTGGTTGTCTACCACCAGTATCTGGCTCTGGGTTGGCTGTCGGAGTGGAGCTTCCCCACGTAGTATTCTGATCTCTCTCTGGAGCTGAGTGTCCTGGCCTGGGAACGTGGAGACGTGTGGGGAGTGCATGCAGGCGCCCCGAGGGTTCAGGGGGGAGATGGTGCCTGGTGGCCAGCTAAAGAACTACATTTAAGTACAAAATTACTATTTACCGATTTCCATTGTAATAGTGTTTTGTTAATTTTGTAATGTGCCTCATCTGGGGATTTATGAACTGCATAGCGGGGATGGCGTAAAGTAACCTTATTCCATATTGAGTCCCTTCCCCTCTCTATACTGAAGGTGGCGTAGTAATTTCTAATGTGTTCATGACATTATTCAAATATAATGGACCAGCACATTTGAAAATTGTTCAGCAGGTTTGAGTCCCCAAACTAAGTATCTTTGTTATATGCTGCACATGCTTACAATCATGACTTGTCCATTACTTCCTACCTACCGAACATTTTAGTTGAAAATACGTTCGAAACAGGTTGAAAAGTGAGTTTTTTTTCACCGTATTTTGTAAGGGACGTTCACATTTAGACCATATTTCAACGTGTGCACCATTTGTATTTATTAAGCAACAATTTACATAACATCAACAATATTCTTTACATAGGCCTACAATTACAATACAATGGGAAAATGAATAATTGTTCCAAGCCAAATACAAACAGAATAACAATTGAAAGTGCAAACACTTATAAAATCTCCATTCCCATCTTTAAATGTTTTTTTTTATTATTTATTTCAATGCTACAAGCTAGTATACCAGAACAAGCAGCCAAGCCCCACACCAAGAGCAGGATACAATAAAACGACTTGTTCTAAACTAATTTCTGGTTTGCTTTATTTAGTATTGCTTTAAAAACAGTCGTATAAGCACTTGAATAGCATGTTTTGCACAGCTCTCACCTCGCTCCCAGTCTTTAAATTTTCAAAGCAACTGCATAACGTGACCGGCTGCCTCCAATCTGACTGATTTAATTCTACGCCTTTTGATTAATTACGTCTGCATGCAGACCACATTTCTTTTACCGGTGCACTGACTTCGGAGAAATGCCCTCACATTAATCAATATTATCTCTCTTTCAAGCTGCAAAACTGAACATATTAGCAACATTATTATCAATGTGTGTTTTGTGACACGTTGGTGTTTTAAAGGAGGAATAAAATGAGCCATCATGTGACCGAGGGGGAGGGGCTGTTAGGCAGATCATAACAAAGAAGAAGCCCCTCCCACATCAGCAGACCAACGGATACCTAAGAACAGAAGCCCTGCCTTCTCCATAGTGAGACAGGGGAACTTTTCCTATCAACCTAGGAACAAAAAAACGATCACTAACAGAGACACTACTACTAACACAAACGGTGGAGAGTCAACAGGAATCACCATGGCTGATGTAAGTTGAGGAATCAGCAATCGTGGTACTTCGTGGTTTCTAGCCAGGCGGGGGTGCATTCCCCAGAGGGGACTTAGTAATACGAACTATGGGGAGAGAAAGAAGCATTCGACGGGCCGTGACTACGGTGGGGGGAGGGGTGTAAATGGAGTCTGGGGAGAAACTTCTTTGTTCGGCCTTTAAGACGATAAAGAAAACTTACGTTAAGAACCAGTTCAATGAACGGTTGTTAAATTAGAGCTCCGACTCTAAAAGCAGACTTTTCAGTGGACTCGGTTGTGGAAAGAAAAGCGAATTGTTCAGATGGGTCAATCAGCTGTAAACTCTAATATACTTAACTCAATATACTGTAGTAACCTACTTAATGTAATGTAGATTTGAACTGCTCAACTATTTTTGAGTCTCAATTGTTTCTATAATTTACCCTGTATCTCACAAGGTAACCCCAAGTTCAGATTTAATCATCTATTTTACAGCTTAGTATATCATTACAATGAAAATGAATCAATACCGTAGTTGCGCATTGTAAACACCACAACATAAATCTACTTGCATTCAGTCGAGCTTTAGAAAGCCAAATGCTAATCGAACATCCCATTAAACCTGCTAGAATCATTCCAATATGAAAACACCATAAGCATTTACTCTCTTTAGCACAACCTGTTGAGCTAGCAACAATGCTAAACTAACCTCAAACTAAAGAGTCAGATGTCCACACTTATTAAGACATCTTATGTTGGTTTGGCAGACGTTTTTTCTGGTGGCATTTAAAACAGTGTTATCAACACTACAGTTCATGTGTTTTTTCCCCCCTACTTTTAGGTGAGGTGGAGTTCAGGGAAATGTTTTATTGTCCTGGCAACATAAAATGAGAAACAATCTAATAATACTTTTCCCGAATATTAGGACCTTGGAAACAACATTCTGTCTGGTCTTCAAAAGTTGGAACAAAAGCAAATCCGTTGGCTATCTTCAAATCCAAACAGTTCAGACCATTCTATTCTTATACCTTTAAAGATAGCCGTCGTTTCACTGGAAGACTGCAGGAAACTGCTGGGGGCTGATGGGAAATGGAGTGTTACAACCACCAGAATGACTGAAATATGTAAAGGAAATAACCCCAACAGCTACAAATGTGGAATGTTTCTTACAAGACACTCCAGCTCAGTGAGACACAAGACAACACAGACAAGAGAAAAGCGATATAGCTGCTGTGAATGTGGGAAGAATTTTACTAGACTGGCGAACCTTACAACCCATCAAAGAATACATACAAGAGAAAAGCCGTATCACTGCTCTGACTGTGGGAAGAATTTTTCTCAACTGTCAAACCTGAAAGGACATCAAAGAATACACACTGGGGAAAAGCCGTATCACTGCTGGGACTGTGGGAGAGACTTCTCTACATCATCAACCCTTAACACACATAAAAGAATACACACAGGAAAGAAGCCACATCACTGCTCTGAGTGTGGGAACAATTTTTATACACTGTTTAAACTGCTAGAACACCAAAGAAAACATACAGGGGAAAAACCATACCACTGCTCTGACTGTGGGACAAACTTCTCTACATCATCAACCCTTAAAGCACATCAAAGAGTACATACAGGAGAAAAGCCATTCCACTGCTCTGACTGTGGCAAAAACTTCTCACAATTGGCAACTCTTAGAAAACACCGAAGAATACACACAGGGGGAAAAAATCTACTGACTGTCAGAATATAGCCTTCAATTTATCTCAACTACTTCATTTTGCTTGAAAGATGTGTACCTGTTTTCTTGTAACATATTTTTGTGTTAATTGATTTCCAATAATAAATACATTTGTGTAGAGTTTTGTGTCCACTCCCATTCACCGTACATTTTTATCAGATTAAAAATGTTTATTCTAATTAATGTTATTATTCCCATCTTGTTTTTATTCACAACCCTCTGCATGGCCCTTAGTAAGTTTGAATTTGACACCCCTGACCTTGAAGATCAGCCACATCAGACTATACTAATTATCAATATCCATTTTACTGACATTGTATGTTTAATTTTATATCCCGACAGTGTCTGTTTTTAGTAGAAGTTAACCACCGTCTGAAATGACTCTTGTCTTAATCTCAGCAGTGGAAGTAACCCATGCTAACAGTCTCTACACAAAGTTGGTGGTGCTAGTAAAAAGTGTCATGCTTCAACTCAAAAGTTTGATCAAAATGCTGTTGGTTTACTGTCCACTGTCCTCTGTCCCTCCAGGCTGTGCTATGCTGTTGGTATACTTGTTAGGAGAAGGTAAGCAGTTAAAAATTACCTTTTTTTTTACATATTTTTCACTAAAACTTATGACAACTAAGTCATGATTCAGACCATTACAAAGCAAAGAGATCAATACCTATTTTAAGACCAAACATGAGTCATCTGCAGTTATATTAACACCTCTCAAGATATTAATGTAAATACTCCAGAAGTAGTCTACATTGACCTGCTTATTATATCTGGCTTTAAGTGTTTAAATAGATGTCTCTGTTCTTATGACGGTGTTATCTTATGTACTGTATGTAATGTAGTCAAATGATTTAAAGAAGCACACAGCTATGGGGGATGTGTGTTTACATGGAGCAGAGGTCAGGGGGCATTCAACACCTCCTTACAAGTTCAGTGTCTGTTGTTGTCTCCTGACTGTAACACACAGAGAACCAGTTTCATAACGAAACCCCATATACACTCAAGTCTCAACAAATTAGATTATAATTCATAAATGAATCAATGTGTAATCTATTAAAGCAATACATCTAAGACCATTCAAGATATTCATTAATCAAACTAATAATTAATAAAAAATATAAAAATATCCATACACAGCTGAGATGGGTCTCAACCTGACTGCCATGACTAGTAGTCTACATTGATCTGCTTATTGTAGCTGTGGCTTGTACAGGGTTGGAGAAATGTACCTTAAATTGGGGCAGTCTTACCACATCTGTACAACGTACCGCAGGGTCATCAACACAGAGAGGAGGAATAAGACAAGAAGTCTGGAAGTGTTAGCATTTCTGGTTCCCTCATCTCTTATTCAATGGGTTTTTTGAATGGGTGTTTGTTTAGATGCCTGAGATAAGGTCTGTGGTTAACACAAGCTTAAGAGATTTTCACATTTAGATCTACGACGTTAAATACGTGAATGTCAATCCTTTTAAATGTCATTAAAAAGTCGCTTTCTGACCAGTGTCTAAATAAATAAAACTTTGGCAGAACAATTCTGATGTCCAAGAAGCCAGATTATATTTCTTGATATGATTTTTTTTATTATATTACTACTAACAATAAGAAGAATACAACTTTGATGAAAGAAGTCCTACTTTCTCCAAAACAACAATAATTGTGATTGAACATAACCACGGTTGATATTTTGAGTCAACCTGTGACCTCCCCTGCACCCCTCCCCCACACACCTGGCCTGCCAATCCCTACTGTTTCTCTCATGTTCTCACTCTCAGGTAGAGGGATAGGTCTAGTTAAAATAGTCCTTTAAGGGTGTAAATGGACGTTGTATTCTTCTTCTTGGTACTGGGAGGGGGGAGACTCTACCTAAAATAGTCCTTTATGGGCGTATAGAGACGTTGTATTCTTTTCAGGATTTTAGATTAGAACAGGATTTTGGCACTTCCCTGTGTTATCTGTGAGCAATATGCCATCATGTGACCGGGGGGGGGGGGGGGGGGGGCGCAGACCAGAACAAAGAAGCCCCTCCCACGTTAGCAGACCAATGTGAATAAGAACTGAAGCGCTGCCATCTCCATACTAAGACACAGGAACTTTTCCCACCAACCTAGGAACAGAGACGGAGCACTGAGAGAGACGCACTAACACAAACTGGAGAGGCAACAGCAATCACCATTGCTGATGTAAGTAAAGGAATTGGGTTCAAATATCGTACTTTTTTCTTTTTTTAATAATGTGTTGATCATATATGGGCTCTTAGATTGGCGCTAGCTGTCTTAGCTGGACATTTTTGGCACTTTAGGTTCGCAACGGTTACCTGTAAAAACATGACTGTCTTTTTATGTCTACCTTTTATCTATGGAGTCGGTTAATGTCCTAAACCAAACAATTTATGGAATGTGGCCATAGTGCTGGTTTCTAGGCAGGCGGGGGTGCATTCCCCAGAGGGGGTTTAGTAAGAACAAGAGAAAGATAAGAATTAACCAGGCCCAACCCAGTCGCCAGAATAAAACGTTGGCATTTTACATTTCTGCAAACCACGGATACGTAGAATACCAAATTTTGAAGGGAAAATATGTGTCATATCAACGTTTCAAAGTACGTGGTATATTAACGTTAGTGTTACAACCGCTCGTGGCACTTTGAGGGATTTAATGCAGGGCCTAACCATTTTCATTGATATTCATAATCCAGTGATGTAGGGATTCCGAGCATTGTACCACATGCTCTAAATGCTTGGTGTGTAATAAAATATATAATTTATGCTATTTCATAACCAGAAAATGGTAGTAGCGTAAACTCGGCGTCATTAGTCACATTAGTGGTGTGGCATAATCAAATATTTGCCTTTGGGATAAATGTAGTTCCTCCAAAATACAAATGAACAATGCTAATAAATATTCCTAAGATATAATCAATCGTAAGAGCAAACATTCTAAGAATCTCTCTGTAGTATAGACTAGAGCAGTGGTTTTCAAACCCTGCGAGCCTCGGGTGGGTTGCCGAGTATACAAAATGGGTCGGCGGAAATGTAATTCGTATACTTATGAGTTGGACTCAATTTGCCCTGTGTATCTAGTCAGTCAATCAATCTTTTAAACCATAAATACATTTGTTTTAAATAAACGAACAATGGACGTGTTGTTGTGCATATAAATAGAATAGGCTACATTAGCCCACTGGAGTGAGAACAGAGTTTGTCTAGCCTATTTTGATTAACATAAGTTGAAAATGAGCTGGCCAACGACAATTGATCGTGAACTCTGCCCCTGATATGCGCGTTACCCTCATCTTGCAAACCAGATTGGAGTCAGATCGTGCAGAACAGACAGGCTCACCCCTCCCATTAGGTTAGTAATGTTTCCTATAGTTTATTTTTATGCTTACACAAACGTTGATTGATTGCATGAACAAATTCATTTTTTTTGGTCGCATTGAAACTGAATTGAAAAATATGGGTCAATTTCAATTGACCCTTTTGTAAATCTAAAGCAACTAAGTTTCTTGAAGGAAAAAAATACTTTTTACTTTTTGCATATGGTTTCAGAAATAAAAATAGAAATGTGTATAATTGTGATCAAAAGGCTGGATTTGAAAAATAGACTGGTTAGCTGAATAAACATACATATTATCTATTTGAAAAATAGAAGATGTCACACTGAAACAAAACTTGTTCTTTTGTAAACGCTCTGCTGATTGAATAACAAATTGAGTGTTTATCCAGAGTGGAGAAATTCCAGGATAGAAAAGGTTCAAAGGTCATATGCATCTCAGATTTTGATGCAAGGCAAAGTGCCTCTATTAATGCCTCATTGCATTTAACCTCTAATATCTATATGAAAAATAGATGTCTCAGTAAAACCACATTTTCCTCTTCTGGACACCCTCAGATAACAGAATGTGCCGAGTTCATACGTAGATTTGCGCAATTGTAGTTTTGGCTGAGGTTCAAAGGTCGTACTAATAATCCTTATTTTTTTTATTTTACAGATGCAATGTATCATACACCGATCAGCCACAACATTAAAACCACAGGTGACGTGAATAACATTGATCATGTCGTTACAATGACACCTGTCAAGGGGTGGGATATATTAGGTAGGAAGTGAACAGTCAGCTCTTGAAGGTGATGTGTTGGAAGCAGGAAAAATGGGCAAGCGTAAGGATCTGAGCGACTTTGAGAAGGGCCAAATTGTGATGGCTAGACGACTGGGTCAGAGCATCTCCAAAACGGCAGGTCTCATGGGGTGTTCCCGGTATGCAGTGGTTAGTACCTACCAAAAGTGGTCCAAGGAAGGACAACCGGTGAACCGGCGACAGGGTCACGGGCGCCCAAGGCTCATTGATGCGCGTGGGGAGAGAAGGCTAGCCCGTCTGGTCGGATCCCACAGAAGAGCTACTGTTGCACAAATTGCTGACAAAGTTAATGCTGGCTATGATCGAAAGGTGTCAGAACACACGGTGCATCGCAGCTTGCTGCGAATGGGGCTGCGTAGCCGCAGACCGGTCAGAGTGCCCATGCTGACCCCCGTCCACCGCCGAAAGCGCCTACAATGGGCACGTGAGCGTCAGAACTGGACCATGGAGCAATGGAAGAAGGTGGCCTGGTCTGAAGAATCACGTTTTCTTTTACATCATGTGGATGGCCGGGTGCGTGTGCGTCATTTACCTGGGGAAGAGATGGCACCAGGATGCACTATGGGAAGAAGGCAAGCCGGCGGAGGCAGTGTGATGCTCTGGGCGATGTTCTGCTGGGAAACCTTGGGTCCTGGCATTCATGTGGATGTTACTTTGACACGTACCACCTACCTAAACATTGTTGCAGACCACGTACACCCCTTCATGGCTACGGTATTCCCTGATGGCTGTGGCCTCTTTCAGCAGGATAATGCGGCCTGCCACACTGCAAAAATTGTTCAGGAATGGTTTGAGGAACATGACAAAGAGTTCAAGGTGTTGACGTGGCCTCCAAATTCCCCAGATCTCAATCCGATCGAGCATCTGTGGGATGTGCTGAAACAACAAGTCCGATCCTTGGAGGCCCCACCTCGCAACTTACAGGACTTAAAGGATCTGCTGCTAACGTCTTGGTGCCAGATACCACAGGACACCTTCAGAGGTCTTGTGGAGTCCATGCCTCGACGGGTCAGAGCTGTTTTGGCGGCACGAGGGGGACCTACACAATATTAGGCAGATGGTTTTAATGTTGTGGCTGATCAGTGTATGTCAAAGGAAATTCCACAGGGAATGTATGGGGATGTTGCCATGCCCAGCATGTAAATAAATAAATGTAAGCTCTTTCCATTTTTCGGCAGGAGTCTTGTGTAATTCTGCTATAAAGAGGAAGTTATAACAACATACTTTTAATGACATTTCAGGCAAAACTAAGCATAAACTCTGTACATTCTGTTAGCTGAGGGTGTCTGGAAGAGGAAAATGTGGATTTACTGAGACATCTATGTTTCAAATTGATGGAATAGGTCGAATGCAATGAGACATTAAAGAAATTACTCAGTTCTACAGACTTTGAGACATGTGACCTTTGAACCAAAGCCAAAACTACAATTGAGCAAATCTAAGTATGAACTCTGCACATTCTGTTAGCTGAGGGTGTCCAGAAGAGGAAAATGTGGTTTTACTGTTTCATATAGATATTAGAGGTTAAATGCAATGAGGCATTAATAGAGGTACTTTGCATCAAAATCTGAGATGCATGTGACCTTTGAACCTTTTCTATCCTGGAATTTCTCCACTCTAGATAAACACTCACTGTTTTAATTAATTAGCAGAGAGTTTACGGTTTCAATGTAACATCTTCTATTTTTAAAAATAGAAAATGTTAGTTTGTTCAGATAACTAGTTTTTTAAATCCAGCACTTTTGATCACAATTATGGAAAACAAATATTTGTTCATGAAACCATATGCAAATACTTGAACAAAGTATCATTTTCTTCAAGCAAGATTCTTTATTGCTTTACTTTTTTTTTTTTAAAGGGGTCAATTGAAATGTTCCAGTCTATACTACAGAGTAATTCTGAGTGATAATACATTTTTTTTTAATATGTAGGCCATTTCCAATGTAATGTGCTCGTCCTTCCGATTAATTAAATCTTAATTGTATCTTATGAATAATGATTAGCATTATTAATTTGTATTTGGATGGTATTAAATTGAACCCAAAGGCGAACTTTTATTTTGAAGGCAAAACTCCGATTTCGGTATTTCGTTTGATTACGTCACACCGCTAATGTGACTTATGTCGCTGTGTTGACACTACTACCATTTTCTGGTTATGAAATAGCATAAATGATATATTTTATTACACACCACGCATTTAGAGCATGTGGTACAATGCTCGGAATCCCTACATCACTGGATTATGAATATCAATGAGGCAGAGTTATCGTCTTGTCGGTCAAAAACATGGTCGTAGTCGAACATAGCTCGCAAAATTGTATTGTTGCAGCTCAAAGCATACTAACGTTAGCTTCCCAACAAATACAAACAGCCCAATATAACAGCCTAGATGAGCCAATGTACTTTGAAATTATATTCTCCTTTTCATATTGTCAACTGTTCTTAAGCTCAACTATTGATTTCCTTCAATATGAAGTAATTAACCAATTACGATGTTGAGGGAACCTGCGTCGACAGATGTCAGGAGGTCAGTATGACTGAAGAGGGACAGACTGATCATACTAGAAATTTAGTGAAAATGTGTATTTTTTATATATCTTGAAAGGGAACCCAATTTCAGATAAGATGTATTTTACAACGGAGTATATCATTAAAAAGAAAATAAATGCATACAGTAGTTGCACATTTTAAACACCGCAAACACAAATCCACTTGCAGTCAGTCAAGCTTTAGAAAGCCAAACGCTAAACAAACATCCCACTAAAGCTGCTAGAATCATTGGAAGATGAAAACACCATAAGCATTTACTCTCTTTAGTACAACCTGTTGAGCTAGAAATCAAATACTGAACTAAGGTCAAACTAAAAGGAGTCAAATGTTTACACCTACTCGGACATCTTATGTTGGTTTGGCAGGCCTTTTCTAGCTGCCTAGTTGTTGAAGTTTGCCTGTTTTTAATCCAAAATACTTTTAGGTGATTTTGTGCAGTAATTGTCCTTGCAACATAAAATGAGTAACAATCTAATAAGACTTTCTCTGAATATTAGGACCCTGGAAACAAGAACATTCTGCCTGGTCTTCAAAGGTTGGAACAAAAGCAAATCCATTGGCATCTTCAAATCCAAACGGTTCAGTCCATTCTAGTCTTGCACCATTAAAGACAGCAGTAGTTTTACTGGAAGACTGCAGGAAACTACTGGGGGCTGATGGGAAATGGTGTTATAACCACCAGAATGACTGAAATAGGTGAAGGAAATAATCCCAACGACTACAAATGTGGAAACTCCAGCTCAGTGAGACACAGGACGACACAAACAGGAGAAAAGCCACATAGTTGCTCTGAATGTGGGAAGAATTTTGTTAAACTGGGGAACCTTAGAGTGCATCAAAGAAAACATACAGAAGAAAAGCCATATCACTGTTCTGACTGTGGAAATTATTTTAGTAAGTTATCCACCTTTAAAAGACACAGAAAAATACACACTGGGGAAAAGCCGTATCACTGCTCTGACTGTGGGAAACACTTCTCTCTATCGTCAGCCCTTAAAGCACATGAAAGAAAGCACACAGGAGAAAAGCCATATCACTGCTCTGACTGTGGGAACAATTTTTCTCAACTATCAAACTTGAAAGTACATCAAAGAATCCACACTGGTGAAAAGCCACATCACTGCTCGGACTGTGGGAAAAACTTCTCTCAATTGACATTCCTTAAAGTACATCAAAGAATACACACAGGAGAAAAGCCCTATCACTGCTCTGACTGTGGGAAATTTTTTTCTCAACTGTCAGCCGTGCAAGAACATCAAAGAATCCACACTGGGGAAAAGCCGTATCACTGTTCGGACTGTGGAAGAAACTTCTCTACATCGTCAAACCTTAAAACACATAAAAGAATACACACAGGAGAAAAGCCATATCAATGCTCTGATTGTGGAAAATGTTATACTCAACTGTCAAACCTGAAAGAACATCAAAGAACACACGCTGAGGAAAAAGGAATACATACAGGAGAAGAGCCATATCACTGTCCCGACTGTGGGAAAAACTTTGTTATCTTGGCATCTTTTAAAAAACACCAAAAAAGACACACTGTGGGAAAACCATATCACTGCTCTGACTGTGGGAAAAGCTTTTTTAACTCATCACATCTTAAATCACACCAAAGAACACACACAGGAGAAAAACCATATCAGTGCTCTTACTGTGGGAACAAATTTTCTCAACAATCAACCCTGAAAGAACATCTGAGAGTACACACAGGGGAAAAACCATATCACTGCTCTGACTGTGGGAAAAACTTCTCTAGATTGTCAAACTTTAAAAAACATAAAATTATTCACAGGAGAAAAGCCACATCACTGCTCTGACTGGGGAAAAAAATGTCTTCAACTCATCACACCTTAAAACAGTGGTTCTCAACCTTTTGTCTCTAAGCCTCCCGAGTATAACCAAATATTTCCCCTTCCCTTACATTGGATATGTTTTCCCTTTTGTCTTTATGCTACATTAATGACCAAAGTACATGTTAGCATTATAGTTATTATAGCTTTTGGTCACTGAAAATATTCATTTCTGAAATATTACTTTATAATTATTACTAAGGTCAAAAAGTTCATGGAACACCATTAGTCTACGTTAGCCGTCGTTATACAGCCCCCCCCCCCCCCCCCCCCCCCCACCCCACCCCCCCCCCGTTCCAGCCAGCAGCATCTGACAAGCATTTCTGTGGTATTGCCGGTTGAATCAGTAGATGTGGGTCGGTCATTTTGGTGCTTTAGACTTGAACGAAGTGTTTAAAACGTGTCTATTCTGCTAACGTAGAGGCTGTAGAACAATTAAAACAGTAGTCAATTATTAGCATGAAGAACTGAAATTATTGGAGGCATGTAGCTAGCTTACGTTCCTGTTCCTGGATTGGCTAACTGGGGGCAAATGTCAGAGCAAGAAATGCTTAATTATCTGTATGTAAGTGCATTTAATTGGATATGGGTTTTGGGGGATATAAAGTGATATAGGTATACTGTATTTAGAGTGCATTTATGAAAAAATTTTAAAAAAAATGATGAATGATTTACCCCTGCCTTAAATCACACCAAGGACAAAAAAACGGCATCTATTGACTGTGTGTGTGTGTGTGTGTGTGTGTGTGTGTGTGTGTGTGTGTGTGTGTGTGTGTGTATATATGTGTATATATATATATCTCTATATATATATATATATCTCTATATATATATCTATATCTATATATATAGATCTATATATAGATCTATATATAGATCTATATATAGATCTATATATAGATCTATATATAGATCTATATATATAGATCTATATATATAGATCTATATATAGATCTATATATAGATCTATATATAGATCTATATATATAGATCTATATATATAGATCTATATATATAGATCTATATATATAGATCTATATATATAGATCTATATATATAGATCTATATATATAGATCTATATATATAGATCTATATATATAGATCTATATATATATCATCACCATCTACCCACACATTGCAAGAGATGAATGCAGCTATTTGAAGAATTCCAGGAGATTTATTTAAATGATGAAACCTTCCCGGGAACTAAACTAACGTGACACTACGGCCGTCCAATGGTCCGTTACCGACACGGTCAGCCAATGACGTAAACAACAACATCCTAGTATGTTAATTATGTGACAACAAATGGTCCTTGTAGTACTTTCTTTACCAATCACATGTATTTGTGATATACCTCAAGCTCTCCTAATACTGCTTGTCCACGAGAATATTGAAGAAAATGTTTGGGTCAGAAATATTTCTTATACCCCAACAGCAATGGATACAAAAAATGATATTCCTCCCAGGATCCTTCTTTAGTGGCATTTTATTTATTATTATTTCTTCAGGGTAGGGCTCACTTACGATTACGTCACAGAAATGTTGCTTGAGTGTTCACTCGAGTGGAGGGAGGGAGGGAGGGAGGGAGGGAGGAAGGAAGGGAAAGGAGGGACACAGATTGAATTGGGACGCAACCTCGTTGTGAACGGCTTTCTAGCCCACTCCACCCTGATTGGTTTGGGATGGCACTGATTAGGGCGTGCCCCCGCGCAATCGGTGGGGGAGTGGGTAGGGAGAGTGTAGGGGGTGGTCTGGGAAAGGCCCAAAGAGAAGCATTCACCAGGCCATGTCTGTGCGGGGGAAGGGTTTTAATGGAGTCAAAGGGAGTTGCAACTTCTTAGACAAAAACGAGCACTTTAAGGTTAAGAAACAGTTAATTATGACATACATGTCCCTTATTCATAAGACAAATTAGTAGTTCCAGTTGTTAAAGGAGGGCTCTGACTCTAACAGCAGACTTTCCAGGGGTTTCAGTTGTGAAGAAAAGAAAAGCCATTTGTCCAGATGGGTCAAACAGCCTGAGAAACCGGTCTAAACTCTCCCAGGACCCGCACAATGCGGTACTGCTATTTATATACAATTTACCTCAAAATACTTAACGAACCCATTCAAGTTAATTAATGTAGACGAGTGAACCCCTCAATTTTTTTTAATAATTTACCCTGTATCTCACAAGGGAACCCAACTTAGAACCGAGCATATAGTTGAAAATAAAATAAATACATATAGCAGTTGCACATTATAAGCACCACACCACAAATATAAATCAAATTGCAGTCAGTCAAGCTTTAGAAAGCCAAATGCTAAACGAACGTCCCACTAAATCTGCTAGAATCATTCCAATATGAAAACACAAAAAGCATTTACTCTTTAGTACAACCTGTTGAGCTACCAAATGCTAAACCAACCTCAAACTAAAATGAGTCGGTTGGTTTTTATGTTAGCTATCTAAACATAAACATTTGGATATTTTACTGACTTTATACTATAAGAAGTACAAGTGTAGGACAAATGCTCTGACCTGGGTTGCTTGAGTAACCAGTAAGCATAATTTAAGTCTGATATACAAAAACATGCACGGAAGAATCCTCATCCACACTTACAGAACATTGTAAACTATTGTAGCCTATGTAGCAACTGAGAGTTTGTGTTTACCTCTGTTTCCCAATTGAACACTTAACATTTCTATTGAAAGCAAATCACCTGCCATCAGCCACTTGGCCTCCTCTGCAAGGGGAAATGAAATGAGTGTTTGAATCCAAAATGGCGCCAATAGACCAATAAATATCTTATGTTCAAGCATGAGTTATCGGTGGTCACATTAACACATTTAAAGATGTGCAGTAATTGAAATAATCTTGACGATTACACGAGATGGCAAAAACCCGGCACTCAGCCACCCGTCTTCCTCTGCCAAGGGGGAATAAAATGAGCCATCATGTGACCGAGGGGAAGGGGCTGTTAGGCAGACCAGAACGAAGAAGAAGCCCCTCCCACATCAGCAGACCAACGGAAGCGGTACCGTCTCCATATTGAAACAATAACTTTCACCACCAACCTAGGAACAGAGACGGATAACTGAGACACAATAACACAATCTGTGGAGAGGTAACCGGGAATCACCATGGCTGATGTAAGTAGGGGAATTAAGACCAACTATCGTACTTTTTTCCCTTTAAAAAAAAAATGTGTTCATCATATATTGGTTTTAGATTGGAGCTAGCTGTCTTAGCTGTACTTGTCGGCACTTTGGGTTTATCTGTAAAAACAAGACTGTCTGTCTATATTTATCTTATCTATGGAGTCGGTTAATGTCCTAAATCATACATTTGGTGTGAGCATTTTTGCTGGTTTCGAGGCAGGCGGCATTAGTAACACGAAAAGAGGGAGAGAAAGATGCATTCGACAGGCCATGTCTGCGTGGGGGAGGGGTGTAAATGGAGTCAACGGTAGAAAGAAAACTTTAATTCAGAAACAGTTAATTCTTACATACATGTCCCTTATTCACAAGGCAAATAAGTAGTTCCAGTTGTTAAAGGAGAGCTCCGGCTCTTTAAGCAGACTTTTCACTTTTTAAATAAGTATTTTCTTTATTTATTAAATGAAAAATTAGATTGTGTTAATAACCAGTCTAGGTATAATCATGTGCACTGAAACTGACACTCCTGCTACGCTATCAATCACAGATTTCTATTTAAAATTGCAGCTAAATGGGGAAAATGTAATCCTCCAAAACATTGGAAACACAATGGATGTAAAAACGATCTGGACGAGTTGAAACATTTTCGCGAGACGTGGAAATAAGCAAACTATTTTTTAAACCAACTATTCCATTAACTGTTGTTACGGGACTCCCTCCCTGCTTTCAATTGCTCGTGCAGCAATAGTTGTATACCTAATTTGAAACCGAACGGAACTAAGATATCCGTTCGACTTTATGCAGCCGACGTGGTGTAGTTTTAGTAGCCTACCTACATAAAATAAAGCCTAAATAAAATAAATACATATAGCAGTTGCACATTATAAACACCGCACCACAAATATAAATCAAATTGCTGTCAGTCAAGCTTTAGAAAGCGAAATGCTAAACAAACATCCCACTTAACCTGCTAGAATCATTCCAATATGAAAACACCATAAGCATTTACTCTCTTTAGCACAACCTGTTGAGCTAGCAACCAAATGCTAAACTAACAGTTTTAGCAAACTAAAATGAGTTGAATGTTTACACATACTTAGATATCTGATTATGTTGGTTTGGCAGATGTTTTTCCTAGCTGCCTACCTGTCCTCTGGTGGCATTTAAAGCAGTTTTATCTATGCTTTAGTTAATGTATTTTTGTTGTTTTATTGTCCTTGCAACATAAAATGAATAATAATCTAATACTTTCTTTTAATATTAGGAACGTGGAAACAAGAACATTTTGTCTGGTCTTCATAAATTGGAACAAAAGCAAATCCATTGGCTACCTTCAAATCCAACCAGTTCAGTCCATTCTATTCTTGAATCTTTAAAGACAGCAGTCGTTTTACTGGAAGACTGCAGGAAACTACTGAGGGCTGATGGGAAATGGAGTGTTACAACCACCAGAATGATTGAAATATGTAAAGGAAATAATCCCAATGGCTACAAATGTGGAAGGTTTCTTACAACACACTCCAGCTCAGTGAGACACAATACGATACAAACAAAAGAAAAGCCACATAGCTGCTGTGAATGTGGTAAGAACTTTACTAGACTGGCGAACCTTAGAACACACCAAAAAACACACACCGGGGAAAAGCCGTATCACTGCTCTGACTGTGGGAAACACTTCTCTCAATTGTCATACTTTAAAACACATCAAAGAATACACACAGGAGAAAAGTCATATCACTGCTCTGACTGTGGGAACACTTTTTCTCAACTGTCAAACCTGAAAGAACATCAGAGAATCCACACTGGGGAAAAAACATTTAATTGCTTGGACTGTGGCAAAAACCTCTCCACATTGTCAAACCTTAGAATGCATAAAAGAATACACACAGGAGAAAAACCATATCAATGCTCTGATTGTGGGAAGAGTTTTTCTCAACTGCCAAGACTGCAAGAACACAAAAGAATACATACAGGAGAAAAACCATATCACTGCTCTGACTGTGGGAAAAGCTTTTCTCTCTTGACATCTTTTAAATCACACAAAAAAAAACACACAGGGGAAAAGCGATATCACTGCTGTGATTGTGGGAAAAACTTCTTCAAGTCATCACACCTTAAATCACACCAAAGAACACACACAGGAGAAAAGCCATATCACTGCCCTGACTGTGGGAACAGTTTTTCTCAATTATCAACCCTGAAAGAACATCAAAGAATCCACACTGGGGAAAAACCATTTCACTGCTCTGACTGTGAGACAAACTTCTCTCGATTGTCCAGCTTTATTATACACCAAAGAATACACACTCAGGACAAACCATTTCACTGCTCTGACTGTGAGAAAAACTTCTCTCATTCCTCAAACCTTAAAAGACATCAAAGAATACACACAGGAACAAACAAAAAAGAAAAACGAAATCCTCTCGGGTCATCAGAATAGTTAATGAATAATTCATATAAAGTATGTGTGTGATATGAATTGATGACTTCTATATATATATATATATATATATATATATATATATATATATAGCATAGTCATCAATTAATATGACCTACGAACACACACTACAAGAAATTACTGCAACTACTAGGAGGAAGCTGGGAGCTTTATTCAAAAGTTAAGGATCTTAGAAACCCACAAGGGAAACAAGTGCATGACGCTGGGATAGTCCTCCAACTACTGGGGCCAAATGTTTAAAACTCTATATTTGGGTCTGGAAATCTGTCTGGACACCAAACTGGAAACATATATATATATATATATATATATATATATATATATATATATATATATATATATATATATATATATATATATATATATATATAATTTCAGATGTGCGTACATTCAATACTTTAGTTAGTTACTGGTCACTTATTTTTCTTCAATAAAAAAATTCGTAATCAATCTTTGGCTCCCATTTCATTCAAAACCCTAGACTTTGCCCTCGTAAGTTTGAATTTGACACACCTGGTCTTGAAGATCAACCACATCAAAGACCACACTAATTATGAATCTATCAATGATAATGACATTATTGTGTGTTTGTGTCTGTGATTCCTCTGTAGTCTTAACCTAAGCAATGGAAACAACTACAGACAGTGACAGTTTTACTGTGGGATGGTTAACTGTCCTCTGTCCTTCCAGGCTATGCCGTGATGTTGATAAACTTGTTAGGAGAAGGTAAGCAGTTGTCCAGAAAATGTTTTTCCTTTTGGTGACACAGCTCATAGACAGAGAGATGGGCATTCCTAAGAGGATTATATGCAGATTCCAAAGTGGTTTAACTCTGCAGTACAAACTACATCACACGCTGATTCTATGAAAATAACACTCCAATCTGCCTGTAATCAGCTGCTCTTGTTTGAGTGCTGCAATACGCCTCTTTGTTGCAGAGAATGAGCATGCAGTTTTGCAGACTTGGTCTAAGGTTTAGGTACATAAATTAACAGTTTCAGTGATTGTGCCTCAAGAACCATTATTTTTTTTTATAAGCAATTAGGAAAAACTTTAAGAGGATGAAGGGAATTAAGAGGTAATGGTATTACATTCCAGTAATGCAAGTAGTAGGGGAAGAAATAGTGCTATATTTTTATTTTATTATTATTTATTTATACAGGGTAACCAACTGAGACCACGTCTCTTTTCTACCAGTACCATGTTAAAGGCAGAATAAATAAATTGCAACTAAACAATCATGAATAAAATAAATACAAATGATCATAAGCAGATACTAAACTTGTTACAATATTTAAAAAAACTACAACATTTTTGCAGAAATATTTATACAAACAAAGTTTCAGCCCAAACAAACACTCCCATATCCTCCAATAAAATGTTGAATTGTTCAACTGAAGCAAACTGCTCTAATTTCAAAACCTGTTGAACCTTGTTCCATTTATCTGAGGCCAAAAAACCTGAAAGCAAATTTTCCAAGTTCTGTTTTCACGTTGGGGCTTTCATGGGTGATAAAGTCCTGGGAATGTGTCCTTTGATTACTGGATTTGTGTTTTAAAAGGGATGTATGGTAAAAAAGGCAACTTGCCCAACAATGCTTTGTAAATAAAAAAAGAGACTATGTTTTTCTCTCCTATCTCTAAGAGAAGACCATCCTACTTTCTTATATAATGTACAGTGATGGGTTCTAAATCCATCCCCAGTTACAAAGCACTGTGGTAAACTGGTAGTAAAGGGACTTTTAAAATAGTTGGGGCTGCATGCATATACACAATATCAGCATAATCCATAATTGACAAGTTGATTTTACAATTGTCTTTTCAAGAGGAAAGTTTAGATTCAGTGTTGAAGAGTACCCAATCTTTCAAATCAAAACGTCAAGATTTAACGGTCACGGTACTCCTAGCACACAGCAGAGTATGCCAGCTGGGGTATATTTGGTCAGTGGCACATGTCGGGGTAAAGGGAAATTAGGATGTAGATGCATAGGCCAAGCAAAGCACTACAGAAGGAGCAGGTGGAGATGGAGGTACCGCTGAACAAAGCAGAGGCAACAGGACGAGAGGCAGGGAGAAAGTGGCAAGAGGAATGTGAGGGAGAGGTTAAGGGGAGACATTTATCACATCTTCAGGATAAAGTAGGAGGAGGATATTAATACAAGATTAAGGATTGGGTATAGTGGATTGAATAAAATAAAGCAAATAATAGGTAAGCATCCAACAGGAAAGTGATCAGTGCCAGCAGGATGAGAGTGGAGCATGGCTACGGTGTAGGAGATACAGGAGGGAAAGAGCAAAGTTAATATTATTATTATTATTATTATTATTATTATTATTATTATTTTTATCATAGCAAAATACATCATGTGCTGTTTTGGATGCCAGGAACATGGGATAACGAAAATTCAATTCAATTCACAACATTGTTGACAGCCACAATGTTCCTATAAGTGCTACAATAATCAAGAAATATTTTTTGCTGTTTATTTATACTTAAATGAAGCCATATTGTAAGAGCCTGCCATTTTTGCATTCGACTCCCATTGTAAACAGTTTGGAACTATAATCAGGTAAGATCGCTGCCTAATTTGGGCATTCTTGGATAGCACTACTGTATCACAATTCATGTCGCCTCTAGTGTTCTATCTCTATGGTTACACTTACAGCTAAAATATGATTAATTTAACGTTATGACAGTTTTTAGAACTGAGAAGTCTTGAAATTATTAGCTCGCTAACTAGCTACTTTAATCTAGAACAGTTTACGTTAACGTGAGCTTTAACCTCCGCTAACCAGGTAGCACAATGTCCAGAACGTTTACAAAAGTAGAAGAGCTCAAAGGTGCACATAAAATAGGGAGCATTGCTTCCCATGTACCAGACCTTGTTGTCTACAGCAACCTCACCAAAGAAATACCTTATTTAGAGAATTTCCATGGAGTGCTGCTTTTTGCTGATGTGTCAGGTAACCGTTATTTTCAGTTAAATTTCACATTGTGTCAAACTAGTTATCTAGCTGGCTTCTGCTTTTAGGGTACAAGTTAACAAAATGTATGTATTTGCACTAGGCTTCACTAACCTTACGGAAAAGTTCAGTCACAGTAGCAAAAAAGGCTATGGCGCTGACGAATTGACACGCACACTCAACAGTTACATCGGAGAAATAGTCAGTCGTAAGTTGCTTTAAAGTTTTTCCATTTAACAACGTTATTAAGTGGCGTAACAGGTCCTTTGATGAGCAAATATATCATCACTGAAACGGATGCAATGATCATTGTGTTGTCTAATTTTACTGACGCTGTCGATAGATATCCTTGCTTCTGGAGGAGACATCCTCAATTATGCAGGTACAGTTTCAAAGTAACCGCACAGAACATTTGTTAATGTAATGTAGTGTATCCGCCCCATCAGTATTTGTGTGAAAACAAGAAATGAAAACATAAGGTGCGATCGCAGGTGACGCGATCTTGGCCCTTTGGTCGGTGGAAGACAGAATGCAGCTCAAGGATGTCATCTCTGTGGCCATCAAATGCAGTCTCATCATTCAGGACCAGTGTGGCGTTCGGGAGACTGAAGTTGGCTGTAAACTCAGAGTGAAAATAGGTCCTTACACTACTCAGTCTTTTCGTTTTTTATTTTTTTATTATATCATCATTGTGTATGACTCGTTATTATGGGCTAATGGGATGATATACAATTGAAAACCTTTTTCGTTACAATTTCCATTTCTCTCTCGTTAACTTCAGGCATTTCAGCTGGGAAGCTGTCCAAAGTTATAGTGGGTGACGAGGTGACCCAGTACTTTGTGGTGATAGGCCGAGCGGTCGATGAAGTGCGCCTGGCTGAAGGATTGGCGGTAGCCGGCTCCACCATCTTGTCCCCCAACGCTTGGGAACTCTGTGACAGGGACAACATCTCTGTCGACCCCTTTGAAAACGAAAGGGCTGTGAAGGTGGGTCCCTATCCACATTAGGAACTACGTTTCATTCTTCGATATTGTTCAGAAGGCATTCACGTTAGGCGTGTGCGTTCTGGCCCCTCAACAGGTTAGGTACCTCAAAAGAGACCCTACGTTTTCCATCGAGGACTATATAGTGGCAGTTGGAAAGAATGTAGAGCATGAAAGAACGCCAAGCGGTAAGGAAAAAAGATATTTGCCCAAGATCTCTTTTTAGGGTTTGGTTTCTTCCTAAGCAGTCGCTGTTCTGTAGACTGTGCTCGGAAAGCCTTCAGACTGAGGCCAAATGAAAAGCTGGAGAGCTGCCTGCGGAAGTACGTCATGGACACGGTTTTGCAAAAGGTAAGCCGCAACACCACCGACGCTTTCCGCTTTTGACGCGGGGCCGTGGTGAAACGTTAGGGAGCCCCCTTTAAGACCTCCGCAGATAGACAGCGCGGACTGTGCTCTGGGTACTCCTCCGTGTGGCTTCTCTGTGCTCAGATCGACGACAAGCAGCCGCTGGAGTACCTGTCGGAGATGAGGCCGGTCACCATTGTGTTTGTCAACCTGCAGTTCGAGGGAGGGGAGAGTGACCGGGAGCATTGCAAGGCCCTCCACCGCGTCGCCATCGGCATCGGGCAGCAGATGGCGCACTATCACGGCCGAGTCAACAAGGTCTTCATGTTTGACAAGGTGAGGGGCTGGTCCCCTACGTTAGTGGCCCTTGGCCACCTAAAGTGAAGTGGCCCTCGGCCACGGAAGAGAAGGTTTGGGACTGTTAACAGACTCAAAATAGACACTAGAGGCACAGTTGAAAGGAAGTTATGGACAACAGGGAATCTCCGCAGAGCTGCTAAAAAAAAGCCAGCAAGAATAGAGTAAGGATAGCTCACAGCTTAATGAATATCTGTTTAAAAAAAGCGCCATAGCCCAGAGTTCCAGACCCTAACCATGAGACAATAAGTTGTTCACAGGACAGCAATGTCAATCTCCATCTCATTCTGGGCCACTGCCAGAGGTTGCACGTAATTTAGTGCAGCTGATATTTCATCGAAATCACATATTATTCAAAAGCCACACTGGCCCACCTTAGTAAACCTCTCTAACATTAAGATGTACATGTTCTGAAGATGGTGATGACTATGCCTTGAACAGGGCTGCACGTTCCTCTGTCTGTTTGGTCTGCCTGGGGACAAATCAGAGGAGGAGAGCGCCCATGCCCTGCAGGCTGCCTATGCCATACACGAGATGTGTCAGAAAGACATACACTCCCTGAAGCAAGTCTACCATCACTCACTGTCTTGCACACAACCCTTATATTACATATGCATTTAAAATAACCTTTCCTCCGAACTTGTATGTGCTTATCGTCTGAAATGGGCCTGGGATTGTTATATATATATATATATATATATAAATGTATTCAACTAACTCAATATTTGTGTAAACAAAATAGATACAAGAGCACAAAAATGTGTTGAAGAGGGAGGGTAGAAAGCATAGCTTATAAAAGATAGCCCTCCCGTAACTCAAACACTTACAATGTTTGTAGTCATATCCACAGATCGCATGGCAACTGACAACCACATTATAATAGATACATTTCAAATCATGTGATGAATTTCTAACAATCTCAAGGTCAGACCTGAGATCAGCCATGTACAAGGGTTCACCTGCCCTCGTTGTGATCGCAGGACCGTCTCAGTGGGAGTGACGACGGGCCCGGTGTTTTGTGGAGTGGTGGGACATCCCGTCAGGCATGAGTACACCGGTAACCTACCCTCCACCTTGAACCACAGTCCCCCGCCTAGTGGAGATAAATAAAAATACATAAAGATGCTTGTGGACCTGGGGTTAAATAGTCTACCCCTAGCTTGTTGTTTGGACAGTGAAACAGGCACGGGACGGAATAGTTCCATCTACTCTGGGTGTCTTCTCTCTTCAGTGATCGGTCGCAAGGTGAACTTGGCGGCCAGGCTGATGATGCACTACCCAGGCGTGGTGGCTTGTGACAATGAGACCTCCCACTACTCCCGGCTACCACTCTGCTACTTCCAGGAGCTGCCGAAGAAAGCCATGAAAGGAGTCCAAAACCCCGGGACCATCTACCAGTTCATGGGTCGCAAGTACCAAGTGTAAGAGCGCTTCTTAGTCCCTGAGCTCAGTGGAGCCTCAAAGTGATGTGAAAATGTGTTGAGAGAAGGGTTTCTGAGTTGTGAATGTTGTTGTACTGATTATGATTTATGATGGTGATTATTATTTTTATTACGGTAACGTCTAGAACCCTGGGGAAAGCACCAATGAGCATACAGTGGGAAGAAGGCTACCATCTCCTGGGTAAGTGTTCAAACCAGATGATTCTGTTCTTGAAACAAAAAATATAAGAGGTGGAATCATTTGTTCTAATGTGTGTTTATTTACTGGGGGTTTTTAGCACCTGATTTACGTTCAGATTTCTGCCCGGTTTCCTACTAACGAGATTTATCTTAGTATTTTTCTACGTTACCCAAAACGTGTGGAAATCCATGGCGCACATCAATGCTGTGTCACTTCATTGAGACAGGCCTTTTCCATCCCCTTGGGTCAGGTCGGGAGAAAGAGATCACACTGTTTTCCAAGGCAGTGAAGGCCTTCCTGGAAGCCAGGGACGCTGGTCACAGGAAATACCAGGATGTGGTAGCCTTCAAAGGGGACACTGGCTATGGCAAGAGCCGCCTGCTGGCCGAGGTGGTTTACCGGGCAGCCAGGAACGGCCTAAGGTTAGCGCACACACAGGCATTTTATATGGCTTACCCCTGAGTATGTATGTGATCATAACCTGCCTACCCCTGAGTATGTATGGGATCATAACCTGCCTACCCCTGAGTTTGTATGGGATCATAACCTGCCTACCCCTGAGTATGTATGTGATCATAACCTGCCTACCCCTGAGTATGTATGTGATCATAACCTGCCTACCCCTGAGTATGTATGGGATCATAACCTGCCTACCCCTAAGTATGTATGTGATCATAACCTGCCTACCCCTAAGTATGTATGGGATCATAACCTGCCTACCCCTAAAACAGTTATTCTTTTACTTATGTCTTTATCAACTCATGGTTTGGTCTATTTGTAGTTGTCCTTGCCTTATTGTTTTCCTTTCTGTCCATCTCTGTCTTAACTGTTGTACTCTAGTGTGTTGCTCTCCGTCTGAGCATTATTGTCTTATTCTTTTTCTGTAAAGCGTCTTTGGGTCTTAGAAAAGTGCTATATAAATAAAATGTATTATTATTATTATTATTATTATTATTATTATTATTATTATTATAATACATCCATAGAAGAGGAAATAGGATGCCTGTTTAGGTTGAACCTAAAACCAGCACTACGCATTTTCATGCCTGCACAATAAATAGAATTGTATTAAACTGAAATAATTGAATGTTTGTTTATGCAGTAAAATGGTTATAGCTCTCAGATCCAGTACCTATACTCTTTATTTTTAGTTTGGGATATTTGGAGGGGGAGCTCTTTCCCCAGTGTTTTTTCATTTCCCATCCTGTCTCAGATGTGCCGGAACCTTTCAGACCAAGTCAGCCCATTCAGGAAACTCCATGCTTCTTTTATATATAAAAATCCATCTGAATCTGATCTGTACATTAAATGTGCCTTTCAATCTACACCTGTATGTCCTCTGGCGCAGGGTGATTTCATTTGAGCTGGCCAGGACCGACATCAACCAGTCCAACTACACTCTGCAGACACTGCTGGCCATCTTGCTGTCGGTGGAGGAATGTAAGAGTTACGTCGAGCGGGAGAAAAGAATCCTGGCCACGGTTCAAGACCCCCATCTCAGGGAGAGTCTCTGTCTTCTCAACGATCTGCTCCTGGTTAAGGTAAACGCTAGGAATGCCCCCATTGTCAAATAGTCATTCAAAAACACAGTTTTAGTTATGTGCCCAGAGTGCCAATGAGGTGAGGTTGATATTTTTGGGGTGTCGTAGTGCAACTGCATCTGACCGTTTAATGAAATGTGTAGATTTTAGTTGACCTAATGTGAGGCCTTGTGCCCTTTCTTTGAACACTTCCTAGTTCCCTGTTTCTGAAGCTGTGTCGCTAATGGACAGTCCTACAAAAGTAAAGGAGGCACGGAATTTCTTCCTGGAATTGTTTTGCAAGGTACTGTCGTCGGCGAGGAGTTGCAATCACGGTTTGGCCTCAAATTGTGATATTACATACGGTACATGTCTCTGTCAATATCAATAACAGAGTTACCTAAAGAAATACAGATGTTTCTGGCCACGGACTTGCGCTAAACCATGAAAGCTGTGTTATAAGTGAAAGAGGTTGCCAGGGCAACATACCTCAACCGAAATTCATTTCTAATCCCTTCTGAACGTTCTAATATTGTATTCTAAGGTATTCATTTTAGATGATTGTATAGAATAATAGAATGTGCTGAGTATTTCGAAAAGACTGTGTGCTTGTGTCTGCTTAATGGAACCCACTTATACACCTTTACACAACAAATTCACTACCTGCCCATCCTGTTCTGGTTGAACTGGGTGCCTCTCCCTCCTCCCAGTTTGCAAAGGAGGAACCCTGTGTCTACGTGGTGGACCAGGCCCACTACGTGGACCAGGCCTCCTGGGCCTTCCTCCGGGAGGCCTCTCAGCGGGCCCCGGTGCTGATCTTCCTGGCCCTGCTCCCCAACGTCCGCCAGCCCTTCCCGGAGCTCACCTCCCTCATGGAGGACGGGCGGACCTTGTGCAGGAAGCTGCCCTGCCTGGAGCCGCCCGTCATCGCCCAGCTGGCCTGCCAACTCCTGGGCGTGGTGCGCATCCCCAGCCAGGTCGAGCTGTATGTAGACACACACACACACACACACACACACACACACATAACCACACTCAAACATAACTACACACACAACCACATACACACATAACCACGCACACACATTATAGTGGCAATATGCACAACCTAACATTTATACTGAAACAAGACTAAGGCCATTTTCAGGTGGATTTAATGGTGAAATGTCACTGTGGATCTCTCAACTCCAGGATTTTCGTTGGAATCTCTATTAATAATAATTATGTTTATTCCATTTTGAGAGGGTGCGTTCACCAATCAGTTAAACGTACTTTCCCTGCTGTGTGGTCGGCACCACTCTAGTTTCCTGGTGGAGAGAAGTCACGGGGTGCCCTACTACTGTGAGGAGCTCCTCAAGAGCCTGTACCTGGGCCAGCTGATAGTGATTGAGGAGACCAGGGAGGATGAGGAGTACAAGTGCCTGGACGTCTTGTTCCCAGAGCCCACCCTGGTGGTGCGGGCCTCCCAGCTCAGCCAGCTGTGCCCGGAGAAGGGCGGTTAGTACCGGGTTGGTTGGATGTAGCCTGGCAATCGGGCATTCATTTGCACTGGCCACTCCAAGAGCCCGACCTGGTGGTGCAGTCGGGGGTCAACCAGGAGGGGCCAGATAGTGTGTGGGGTGGGGGGGAGGGGGGGGGGGGACTATTGGTTGAGCATAACCTAGCAATATGATTGACAAGCTACTAGCCAATTGCCTTTTTAGGGAGGTAGTAAACTTATTTTCAAGCCTCTGAATACACTAAGAGAACCATCGCGCCATCCACAAAAGCGTGTTTCTTTGATCTGCGATATAACCAAGGGGTCTGTGGTTGCAGGGCCAAGTAGCACATCGCTTCTGAAGACGCGCAAAATCCAACCGCTGGACAACTCTGACTCTGCAGGCGTGACTTTCGTCTGTTCGGTTGGAGAGGCCGCCAAGTTCCACGAGCTCCCAATCCCGCTGACCCTGAAAGGTACAGGACCCCCCCCCCCCTTTCCTCCTCCCAAAGCCCAGAAACCCACGGCTGGGCTGCAGCGACACACTCCTCCTCCTCACTCGCATTCCTCAGCAATAAAGAATACCCTCCTTAGACTGATAAACCCGACGAGAAAAAAAAACCCAATTGTATCCCTGACTTTAAATGCCTTTTTTGGAGGCTTCTAATTGGATGAAACCTCTTAGCCAGTCCTTTTGAAAAGCGCATTTGTTTGTGTTCAGGTATAGCGTTGGCCCACCTGGACAACTTGCAGCCCGCAGAGCAGATGGTGGTGAAGTGTGCCGCCGTGGTGGGCCTCACGTTCACCCTCCGGATGCTGACCAGCGTCCTCCTGGACGCCACGGCCCACAAGCTGAACGTGTCCCTCTGCACCCTCTTCCAGGCGGGCACCCTGGAGTGCGCCTCCAGGCCGCACGGCGTCGCCCGGCAGCCCGGCGGGGAGTCGGAGGCCCGCGGCGCGCTCACCTGCTACTGCTCGCCGGACGGCCAGGACGCAGACGAGGGTAGGAGGGTTTTTTTTTAGACGGAACGGAGACGCACGCGGGGGAGGGAGGGAGGGAGGGAGGGAGGGAGGGAGGGAGGGAGGGAGAGTTTGTAGCGTCTCTCTCTTAGCTGGACTGGAGTATTCTAGGCATTTACCAACACACACACACACTTACAGGGGGGGGGGGGGGGGGGGGGGGGGGGGGGGGGTTGTAGCGTCTCTCTCCTAGCTGGACGGGAGTATTATAGGCATTTACCAACACACACACACACACACACTAGACTTTCACACCCACACTCTCTCTCTCTAAACCAACACACCCCTTCCCTGGTCGCGTCTTTTTACCCCGGGCCCTTGTGCATTCAGCCCCCTTCATCCTTCCCCCTGTCCTTCCACCCGTCCTGACTTTGGAACTCTCTCTCTCCTGAAATTCGCAACTCAAACTCACTCCCCAGCTTTCAATCTCACCTCAAACCCATCTCTTCAACCTGGCCTACCCCTAAGTATGTATGTGATCATAACCTGGCTAACCCCGAAACAGTTATTCTTTTACTTCTGTCTTTGTCAACTCATTGTTTGGTCTATTTGTAGTTGTCCTTGCCTTATTGTTTTCCTTTCTGTCCATCTCTGTCTGAACTGTTGTACTCTATAGTGTGTTGCTCTCCCTCTGGGCATTATTGTCTTATTCTTTTTCTGTAAAGCGTCTTTGGGTCTTAGAAAAGCGCTATATAAATTAAATTAATTATTATTATTATTATTATTATTATTATTATTATTATTATACATCCATAGAAGGGGAAATAGGATGCCTGTTTAGGTTGAACCTAAAACCAGCACTACGCATTTTCATGCTTGCACATGGTGTCAGTGACAATGAATAGAATTGAACTGAAATAATTTGATGTTTGAGCATTATTGTCTTATTCTTTTTCTGTAAAGCGTCTTTGGGTCTTAGAAAAGCGCTACATAACTCGAATGACTTATTATAACTCATAACTCACTTATTATAACTCATAACTCACTTATTATAACTCATAACTCACTTATTATAACTCATAACTCACTTATTATAACTCATAACTCACTTATTATAACTCACGTATTATAACTCACGTATTATAACTCACGTATTATAACTCACGTATTATAACTCACGTATTATAACTCACGTATTATAACTCACGTATTATAACTCACGTATTATAACTCACGTATTATAACTCACGTATTATAACTCACGTATTATAACTCACGTATTATAACTCATAACTCACGTATTATAACTCACAACTCACGTATTATAACTCACAACTCGCGTATTATAACTCACAACTCGCGTATTATAACTCATAACTCACTTATTATAACTCACTTATTATAACTCACAACTCGCGTATTATAACTCATAACTCACGTATTATAACTCATAACTCACGTATTATAACTCATAACTCACTTATTAGAACTCACGTATTATAACTCAACTCGCGTATTATAACTCATAACTCACGTATTATAACTCACAACTCACGTATTATAACTGATAACTCGCGTATTATAACTCATAACTCGCGTATTATAACTCATAACTCACGTATTATAACTCACAACTCGCGTATTATAACTCATAACTCACGTATTATAACTCATAACTCGCGTATTATAACTCATAACTCGCGTATTATAACTCACAACTCGCGTATTATAACTCACAACTCACGTATTATAACTCACAACTCGCGTATTATAACTCATAACTCACGTATTATAACCGTTATGATGACCGTGTTCCCTGTAGCCTGTCCCCCGTCCCCCTCCGGCAGGGCGGGCCAGGCCTCGCTGGACGGCCAGTGGCGCTGCCAGGTGATGCGTTTCTGCACAGCGCTGGTGAAGGAGACGGCCTACGACCTGTGGCTGAAGGAGCAGAAGAAGGAGGTGCACTGGAAGTGCGCGGGCTACCTGGAGGGCCGGCCGTACCGCTGCCGCCAGTGCCACAGCGAGGAGTTCATCTTCGGCCACAAGGCGGCGGCAGGAAACGACCAGGGCGGCGGCCCCCCGTCCCAGGGGCCCAGTCGGCAGGGCTCCGGAGTGGCCCTGGGCCGGGGCCGTAGCGCTACTGAGATAAACGTCCGAGGGAATCCGAAGAAAGGTGAGGTTATGGCTTTGGATCGTGTTTTAACGGCAAATGACGTGAGGGACCAGCAGGGTGTGATCACCTTCATGTCCAATCCGGTCTGGCTGGTCCGCTGGCTAGCCTGATTATTTACTATAATAATAATAATAATTGATTTAATTTATCTAGCGCTTTTCAGACACCCAAAGCACTTTAATGCCCCACAATGATGGCCAGCATAACTTCTTTCTTGGAAAATGTAAATTGTGTGAGATAACCTAAAATATAACTTTCTTTCATTTGTCAAACAGGCCCTAACATGAACCAAGTGAACCCCCTCCAGCCTAACAGGTAGACCTTATAAGCAGTCTAAATATTTATTTGTTGTCTTCATGTGTGTGTGCTATAGTGAAGTCACACACACACACACACACACACACACAATGTGTGTGCGCTTGATTGAATGAGAACGGGACTGTTTGAACCCCATACGTGTGTGTGTGTGTGTGTGTGACAGTGACAGTGACAGGAACACCTTCCTCCAGACGCTGGACGGCATGCTGAAGGAGGACAAGCACACAGGTTCCCGCTCCAGAAGGTGTCGCTGTGACCACCTGGTGGAGTGTGTTCTGAGCCCCTTGGTGCGTCACTGGATGGGCGTGGGAGACGTCCTGAAAGCCTTCTACTACCTTCTGGAGACGGCTGCAGCCTACTCTTACCTCGCCAACAACCTCAAGGTGTGTGTGGTAATGTGTGTGTGTGTGTGTGTGTGTGTGTGTGTGTGTGTGTGTGTGTGTGCGCGTTGTACAGTAGGGGGTGGGTGAAGGTGGTTTGAAAGTGCTTATGTTGCATACGAATGTTTTGTGTGTGTGTGTGTGTATATTTGCGCCTCTCAAATGTCACTCTCTCTCTTCCCCACAGGCCCTGTCCTATCTTAGCGAGGCCGGCATCGTCATGGACAACCTGAAGGCGGGCAGGCCGGCGTTCGAGACGGCAGAGCCCAAGCGCAAAGTGAAGGTCGGCGCCTTCGAGAGGGCTTTGGTTTTCCGTCTCAGGGGAGAGGTGAGAGTTCCCTAGAGCACGTGGCGACGCCAACCAGAGGCGAAGCGATCGCGCTCGTGCCCATCCGTCACTGGGACGTGGGTATGTCTCTGCAGGTGCTGTTCAACACGGGCCAGATCCGGGAGGCAGAGCGCACGTTCTCCAAGGCCTTGAAGCTGCTGAAGAGGCGTCTGCCCACCAGCCTTCTGGCCATGTCCGTGAAGTACAGCTACGAGAAGATCAAAATGATGCACTACAAAACCAAGACCTTCGACAGCCCGGGGTGGGTGGCAAACACTCCGAGGACATTAGAACAACACGACAGATAAGAACCACGGGGGGCACCTGGGAACATCACGGCCGACCTTGTGTACCAGGAGAATGTCCCGATTGGTCACACGACATTTTCTAAGTCGGTGTCCTGCTCTGCCTCTTTCTTCCGGGGCGCAGGTTGAAGCGCCTAGCTTTCATCCACGAGCAGATGTGCTGCCTTTCCTACGTGTGGCGTATAGGCTGCATGAGAAGAGCCCCGCTGAGCCGACTCAACGCCTCGCTGGCCATGACCATGGAGATGAACTCCGCCATGCTCAGTGCCCAGGGGCAGAAGGTGAGCCCCTCTGGAGTGGGAAGGAAAGGGGGGAGGCTCAGGAGATGGCTGCACCTAGCCAAGTAGCTTCCTTTTTCATGGTGCTTCCTGTACATTTATTCTTTGCTTTCATAAATAAGACATATTTCATAACTTCAGACTTATTTTAAGAACGCCTGGTTACTTCAATACAGTTAGAAATTAGAGGACTTTTTTTTTTTTATGTGGAGGGATACAGTATATTAATACATATCTCTAAGTATATTAGAGAATACGGAAATAAAGGACATTTTTAAGGATGTCAAAGTATATTAGAGAATGAGGAAATGGAAGTCAGCATGTCAGGAGTATTATAATAATAATAATAATAATAATAATAATAATTTTAATTTAAGAGCGCCTTTCTAAAACCCAAGGACACTTTACAAGGCAAATTAAACGACAATTTAAGGCTGTACAACAGAGAACCTATCTCTGAAGGTGAGAGCCAGCTATCATCTGAGGTCGCCCGACTCCTCTCCCCGTGCCACCCCCCAACATGTCTGCCCCTCGCCTCTCTCCCCTGGCCTCCAAGGTCATCTTCTCCTCCATCGACTACTACCAGTACTGCCAGATCTGGGGCCACCGCCGCCAGTGCGCTCTCTACGAGCGGCGGCTGTGCGAGGCCTACGACGAGCTGCCCGACTGCATGGAGGACCTGGTGCTCATGTGCCACTTCCTGCGTACGCTCAGCATCGTCAAGCTCTGCAACGGCGCCCTGCGGGAGTCCATCCACTACGGTGCGGGTGGGGGGGGATGGAGGGATGAATGAAAGCGATTTGTGGGACGGGGGAGAGAATGAGTCGGTTTGACGGGGATGGGAAAGAAAAGCAGCACGGACCAACAGACATTAACGAGGGTCCGTGTCGTTTGCTCAGGTCTCCATGCGCAGAAGGTCAGCCACCTGACCGACCAGCCGGGACTTGACATGTGGGTGATCATCGTCCTTCACACCCCCCTGCTGTTCACGCAGAGGTATGGCACCCCACCCCCAGCCCTGCTCTGCGGCGGTAGAGCCGTGCCTGATGTCGCATCAATGGCCGAGGCAGTGTTCAGAGATAGGGCACTGGTTAGGAAAAGTCCGATGTGTCTCAGTAGGTGCTCAGTGTCCATTTCAAACCTGACATTCACTCCATTTCCAGCATGACCTAATCCGTGCTACCAACCAATCGGGCTCTTGACGAGCAATAGCAAAGATATCCCTGTTGCTAGGCAGACTTAAGCTGTGCGACTCCTACCAGGTGGCGGGCAGTAAAAGTACGTCCTTTGTCCCCGGAGGACAGGTATGAGGATTGCATCCAGGTGTTGCTGAGTCTGGATCACCTGAGCCGCAGGACCCGCATCTGCACAGCCAGCGGGTGGTTCTACGCTGGCTGCTTCAACTTCCTCCTCTACACAGGCAAGAGGGCACATGAGAGGTGGCAGAACTTGCAGACATAATGTAGATCGAGACGTACGACGCATCTCTTTATGGCTGTATTTGATGCACGGATCATGTGCGAGGTCTAACTGTATGGGTCAGCAGTTGTAGTTACAAAAGCCAAGTGGAAAAAGGAAAAAAAGTGTGTTTTTCATGGGGAACCGGAAAGAATAGGAATTATACCTGTATACATGATAAAGTATATATTTGGACAACGGTGAACACGGAGTTCAAGGAGGCTGAACTCGGTGTGTTTCCTTGTGCTTTCAGGGTTTGCGTACCGGCCCTTTGACGAGTGCTACCTCTACGTGGAGGAGTCCCAGTCGGACCCTAACCTGGTGGCCGATAAGAGCCTGATGTTGAACCTCTACTCAGCCCTGGCTCTCTGGTCAGTCTGCCATGCCGCCTCTTTCTCAGGGCCCGGCTGAGCGGGCCCGATGCTGGCTGGCACGGTCCTCTACAGTCCCAGCGTTCCAAAATGGCCCAGCCCAGCTGCGCTCCACTGGGAGAGTGTCCATTAATAGCCTCTAAGGAGGTGGACTCCGATCTGATTTCCATACATAAGTAGCTTAACAACTCTCCAGCCAGTGCTCCGGTACTGAGTCGCATCCGATGGTTGAACACTTAACCCATATAACGCAGCAGAAATAGGATATCTCTTCTGTTTTTCCTACAGGTACACTCGGATGTGTGAGTGGGAAAAGGCGTGCGTGTTTTACTCCAAGGCACAAAGCATGGCCCTGCTGGCAGCAACCTCCATTCACACCATCAATGGCATCATGATGTTCCTGGAGTGCCACGTGCTGCTCTTCAGGAAGGCCCTGGTGGAGCAGAACAAACAGATCGTCTTCATATACAACAAGACACATAAGGTTGGGCGGGGCTTTGAATTGTGGGTAGTGTAGTGTGTCGTCGAAGTGGCGTTCCCTCACATAAACACAAACCCGCTACACGAATAACAGTATACCAAAATGTATCACAACCATCTATTCTGTTAGAATCCTCAGAATCAAGTATCTAATTTATAATTCAATAATCATATTCACTTTTATGCCGTTGTTTTCATAACTATTTTGTCCGGGAAAAACAGCACTTTGCGGACTTCAACAAATCCTTCTGCACCTACAAGATGTACACCCCAAGGTTCCTGCACCTGAAGGCCTATGTGTACATATTAGCAGGTCACGAGAAGCTGGCCACCAGCCTCCTGCAGAGCGCCCTGGAGCTCTGCTCCCAGCTCGACAACACACTGGAGGCCAGCTGGATCCACCAGAGCCAGGTCTACTTAACACCCCCCCCCCCCCACCCACCTACCCTCACACCCAGACCCCTCTCCCCTGGCTCATATTCTGCTTTTGTATCACTGACAAAACACTAAAGAGAGACTTACTTGGGCCCTTAGTGGCATAGACAACACAGATGTTGCGTGCGCGCACACACACACACACACACACACACACACACACACACACACAGGGTAGTATAATAGAGACTCACTAGAACTGCAATAAGGACACAGGGTGGTCGTGGCGCACTGTTCTCCTCTCCCTCAGCACGCATGGTTCGGGGACTCCGCGAAAAGCCCCCGGGACTGGTCCAGCTGCACGGAGCACGTGCCCTCCTGGGAGAAGGCCAGGGGCATGTCGGACGAGGAGCTGGCCCGGACACGCTACACCCTGAGCAGCCTGGACCACCGGGACAACAAGCTCCCGCCGGGCCCCAGGACGGAGGACGTGCCGCCGCCCGAGGGCAAGGCCGACTTGGCGTGTCGGCCCTCGGCAGGGGGGCTTCCGAAGGGCCGGGGGGGCTGCCGGGACCGGCTCTCCGGCGCGTTCCGGGAGATCACCGGTCTGCTCAGCAGGAAGCCGGGTGAGAGAGCGTCCGACACCCGGAACGCCGGGCGCCTTCCGCCGAACGGGAGCGATCGGGTCGAGACTCCGCCGCGAGAGGGCGATGGCAGACCACCCAAGAAACCGTCCCTCCTTAAAAAGCTGTTCAAGGTATATATTTACATACATGTATTTACATACATATTTTAGGTTATAGAAAAAGTACATTGACCACATTTAGTGTATTCATAATTTGTATCTAGAATGAATTAAGTTGCTTGGTATGTTACTGTAGAGCTAGAGTCTAACACTGTCAAAAATGTATTTTTTTAATGGATTTTAAAACGTATCTGTTTAACTGACTGAAAACAAGTTCTTTAGTTGAACTGGCGAGTGCAGTTGATTTTATTCTATCGAAACATCCTTTCACTGAACAATTGGTCCTCCTTAAGAGCTGTATTTCAATCACAGTGCAAAAGCCTTTGTAAAGTGCCACAGGTATTCCATGACTCAAATGTATTTGGGTCCTTGTCAAAATAAAGGCCAAGCGAGTGGAACCCTGTGAGAGACACTCTCACCAGGACAACACCACCAGTCCAGCTGAGGAGCACACCAGTATGTGCTGATAACCACTATCCTCATCAACAACATTCATTTTAAACTCCTTTTGTTCAAACAGTGTTGCATTATATTCTGATTCCGATCGTCTAGGCCTGTATATTCCTCCTACTGAACATAGTGGATGTTAACATCTATAATACGGTGTGATCATCTAACTCTCTGTTGTTGTTTCTCATAGTGGACTCTGTGGCTATCATCAAAACCTTTACCTGAGGCACTACATCACATGGTTTTAGGCTTTTTATTCAAATAAAGATGTTTACATTCAATTCCTGGTGTCTCATGTGTACTTCATATTACAAAAGGCTGCGTCTCGGGCTGAATCACCTCTGCAGTAAGGCATTTAGATCCCGAAAAACCGTGCCTGTCATACATTATTATGTGTAATATATATATAATAATTTTCCTTACATATCCCCTGCTGTTTCAGCTTAGCACGGCGTTAGTCCCATAGCACGGCGTTAGTCCCGTAGCACGGCGTTAGTCCCGTAGCACGGCGTTAGTCCCGTAGCACGGCGTTAGTCCCGTAGCACGCCGTTAGTCCCGTGTTGGTTTGTCACTGTCGCCCTCATGGCCAGTTTGCATCGGGTTTTGAATTCGTTTTTGTCTCGATGGCTGAAATAAAGTCTGTGGTTGACACAAGCTACAGATTTTCACGTTCTGTTCTACGGCGTTAAATACGTCAGTAAATACCCCCCGTGGGAATGTTGAAGCTTTTTAAGTGTCTTATAAAAGTTGGTTTCTGACCAGTGTAGAAATACATGACAGATTATCCAGCAATTAAATCTTCACGTACATTTTTTTACACAATATTAAATGTGTATTCCTTAATTTGTTCTGCACTTTTCTAGTGTTACAGCAGTGTTTTTACAATAACTATGCTGTGTACAAGAAAGGCAAACGATTGATGAACAATGCACAGAAAAAAGCAGCACTATAAGGTTAAATAATGGGATAAAATCAGTCATAACTAGAAAAACAAAATGATATGAAAATAAAATAAACAGATCTTTGTCAGCCAATCTGAGGCTACATTTCTGATTGTAAGGCACAATAACCTCTGTAATGTAATTGGGGGCTAATCAATATTTAGCTTTAAAGGCTGTAAAAAAAAAAATCATGATTTCTCAAATGTATAGTTAGCCAGTTCAACGATGTCAAGATTGCTGTGATATGCTCTTTGTTTCTTTCTTGTTAATTAAACATTTACAGGGTTGGTTTTTATTATTGTCTCTGTGAAGGTGTCATTTGTTTTTTGCTGCACGAATGGCCTTTTTTTAATACTGTTTCTGATTATTAGGACCCTGGACCGAAGAACATCTCCTCTCCATGACTTCAAACTTGAACCACTTGAGCAGCTAACTTCAAATTCCATCAGTGCAGTCCACTCTACTCCTGTACCTTTAAAGACAGCAGTAGTTTTACTGGAAGACTGCAGGAAACTACTGGGTGCTGATGGGAAATGGAGTGTTACAACCACCAGAATGACCAAAATAGTTAAAGGAAATAATCCCAACAACTGCAAATGTGGAATGTTTCTTACAACATACTCCAGCTCAGTGAGACACAACACGACAGACACAAGAGAAAGGTTACATAGCTGCTGTGAATGTGGGAAGAACTTTACTTGACTGGCAATGCTTCACAGATACCAAAGAATACACACAGGAGAAAAACCATATCACTGCTCTTAGGATTCCTCAAGACAATATGCACCTGTTTACTGTAACACCTCAGTCAGACTTTCTGGCTCCATCTTTTGTTACCGGCCACATGGTACCATGATAAGGGCCTCTAGTCACTTTTATGGCCCTGCAACACCGTTGGATAAAATAGGGGTTTACAGGCACCCTGTCTCTGGGTACATACATTTTTATTTTTGACACATTTTTCAAGGTTTTCCAAAGCAGATGACCAAAGAGTCCATATTTTAGTAATGTTCTCTTACAATGTCTGTAACACAAAAGTTGTATACTTTCAGGCCCAAATTGTACCACACCACCTGGCCTCCTCTGCCAGGGGGAATAGAATGAGTGTTTGAATCAAAAATGCCCATTCTTTTTACAATAAAATGTGTTCAAGAATGGAGTTCTTTTTAAAACACTACAACTGATTACAACTCAAAGCAAACAGTCCAATATTTTCAGTCCAGACATGAGATATCTGCGGTTACATTAGTAACACTTAAAGATTGCATTCATTGAAATCCTCTTTAAAAAACGAAAAACATTCTTAAGCAACCAAGATAGGTCTCAAACTGCCTGACATGACTTGTAGTCTACATTGATCTGCCAATTATAACGTGTTTAAATAGATGTCTCTGTGCTATTAGGACATATAGTAGTTTTGTCCTATATAATGTATGTAATGTAATGTAGCTAAAATTACTTAAAGAATCACAAAGCTATGGGGGATGTGTGTTTACATGGAGCAGAGGTCAGGGGGCATTCAACACCTCCTTACAAGTTCAGTGTCTGTTGTTGTCTCCTGACTGTAACACACAGAGAACCAGTTGCATAACGAAACCCCATATACCCTCAAGTCTCAACAAATTAGATTATAATTCATAAATGAATCAATGTGTAATATATTAAACCAATACGTATTTTGAGTCTAAACATGAGTTGTCACTTCTCTAGATATGCAATAATTGAAATAATTTTAACAGCAGAGGTTGGTCTCAAACTGACTGGCATGACTAGTAGTCTTTATAGGAGGAGGAACTCATCGTTAACGATGTCTGGAAGCCGGGCAACGACTCGAAGCCATGATGGGCTACAAACAGACCAATACTCTACAAGTCTACAAATAATACTATCTTTTATAAATAAATCAATGTGTACTTTATTAAAACAATACATCTTTTAAGTCATACCATGAGTTGTCTGTGGTTACATGATTAACGCCACTCACTAATCAAAATAATTTTAAAAATTATGCAAATATCCCTAACAGCCAAGATTGGGCTCAAACTAACTGCCATGACTAGTAGTCTACATTGATCTGCTTATTGTAGCTGTGGCTTGTACAGGGTTGGAGAAATGTACCTTAAATTGGGGCAGTCTTACCACATCTGTACAACGTACCGCAGGGTCATGAACACAGAGAGGAGGAATAAGACTCAACAGAAAAGAAACTCACCATTAACGGAACGTCGTCAGCCTGGCAACGACTCCAAGCCATTATTGCCTACAAACAAAAGCCCCCCCCCCCCCCCACACACACACAGCTGAACCAGTTCTGACTGCTGTGGCATCAGTATTACCTTAACTTTGAAACATACACTGAGAAATGTATCAGAGATATGATATTGTACTATACTACTACTAGCAACACTAAGAATACAACTTTGATTAAAGAAGTCGTACTTTCTCCCCAAAACTATAGTTGTGTATGAACATAACCATGGTTAATGTGTTGAGTCAACCAACTCCCTGTGACCTCCCGTGCACCCCTCCGTGGCCTGGCCTGACAATCCCTACTGTTTCTCTGCCTCATGTTCGCACTCTAGAGAGGGGGGTAAATCTACCTAAAATAGTCATTTAAGGGTGTAAATAGACATTGTATTCTTCTTCTTTGTACTGGGTCAAAAAGAAAAACAGGATTTTAGCACCTCCCTGTATGTCAATCTGATGGGAAAAAAAGTCATCATGTGACCAAGGGGGAGGGGCAGTTAGGCAGGTCAGAACAGAAGAAGCCCCTCCCACATCAGCAGACCAACGGATACCTAAGTACTGAAGCTCTGCTTTCTCCATACTGAGACAGGAAGTTTTCCTACCAACCTAGGAACAAAGACGTATCACTGAGAGAGACACACGATTAACACAAACTGTGGAGAGGCAACAGGAATCACCATGGCTGATGTAAGTAAAGGAATTAAGATAATCTATCGTACTTGTTCTTTTTTTAAAGTGTCGATCATTTATGAACTTCGATTAGAGCTAGCTGTTGTCGTTGGTCATTGTTGGCACTTTGTGTTTGCAACGTTTACCTGTAAAAACAAGACGGTCTATCTTTGTCTATTTTATCAATGGAGTCTGTTAATGTCCTAAACGACAAACTTGATGAAATGTGGCCATGGGGCTGGTTTCTAGGCAGGCGGGGGTGCATTCCCCAGAGGGGACTTAGTAACACGAACAAAAGGGAGAGAAATAGAAGCATTGGCCAGGCCGTGACTGTATGGGGGAGGGGTGTAAATGGAGTTGAAACTTCTTAGTATGACTTGTTAGATTATGAAGAGAACTTATGTTCAAAAACTGTTAATTCTGACAAAAAACTGTTTACCTCTTGCCTTTTTTCAAGAGGCAAGAAAGTAGTTCCCCCTCTCTATCTACCCATTTTCCTGTCTGCCTACTGTCCTGTCGAATAAAGCATAAAATGCCAACAAAATATATTTTCAAAAAGAAAAGGCAGACTTTGCATTGGACTTTGAGTGGCCTCAGTTGTGGAAAGAAAAGCTTATTGTCCAGATAGGTCTCAAACAGCCTGAGAAACAATTGATTAAACTGAACCTAAAAGGTAGCACTATAGGATTATGTAACGTTATAAAATCAGTCTTGAAAAAACAAAATGCTCTGAAAATAAAAGAAACAGATCTTAGTCAGCCAATCTGGAGGTACTTTTCTGATTGTAAGGTACAGGGAGTTCTGAAATGTAAGGGCAGATAAACGTTTGAATTTAAAAGCTGCTAAAAAATAAATAAACGGAATTCCCAAATGTACAGTTAGCCAGTTCAACGACGTCAAGATTGGTGTGATATGCTCATTGTTTGTTTCTTTCTTGTTAATTAAACATTAACCGGATTGGTGTTTATTACTGTCTCTGTCAAGGTGTTATTTGTTTTTTGTTGCCTGAATAGCCTTTTTTAATACTCTTTCTGATTATTAGGATCCTGGACCAAACAACATCCCATCTCCTCTTCATGACTACAAACTTGAATCAAATATGCAGCCAGCTTTAAATCCCATCAGTGCAGTCCGCTCTACTCCTGTACCTTTAAAGACAGCAGTCGTTTTTCTGGAAGACTGCTGGAAACTGTTGAGGGCTGATGGGAAATGGAGTGTTACAACCACCAGAGTGACAGAAAGCTCATTGAGACACCAGACGACACACGCCAGAGAAAAGCGACATAGCTGCTGTGACTGTGGGAAGAATTTTCATGAACTGTCAGCCCTTAAAAGACACCAAAGAACACACACAGGAGGAAAGCCATATTACTGCTCTGACTGTGGGAACAACTTCTCTCGGTTTTTAAATCTTAAAACACACCAAAGAATACACACAGGAGAAAAGCCATATCACTGCTCTGACTGTGGGAAAAACTTCTCTCGGTTTTTAAATCTTAAAACACACCAAAGAATACACACAGGAGAAAAACCATATCACTGCTCTGACTGTGGGAAAAACTTCTCTGAATTGTCAAACCTTAAAACCCACCAAAGAATACACACTGGAGAAAAGCCATATCACTGCCCTGACTGTGGGAAAAACTTCTCTCAATTGCCAAACCTTAAAACACACCAAAGAATTCACACGGGAGAAAAGCCATATCACTGCTCTGACTGTAAGAAGAATTTTAGTAAATCAGGGAGTCTTAAAACACACCAAAGAATACATACAGGAGAAAAGCCATATTACTGCTCCGAATGTGGGAAAAACTTCTCTCAGTTGTCTGGCCTTAAAAAACACAGAAGAATACACACAGGAGAACCATATCACTGCTCTGACTGGAAATCAATTAAATCGGTCATCGCACCTTCAAACACACCAAAGAATCCACATGGGAGAAAAACCATATCACTGCTCTGATTGTTAGAAGAATTTTACTACAGTGGAGAACCTTAAACAACACCAAAAAATACACACAGGAGAAAAACACTATCACTGCTCTGACTGGGAAAAATGTTCCTTTGTTGTACAGCCTTAAAAAGCATCAAAGAATACAGACAGGAGAAAAGCCTCATCAGTGCTCTGACTGGGAAAAGTTTTCGTCATTTATTAAGCCTCCAAGCCCAACGAAGAACACACACACACACACACACTGCTCTGACTGTGGAAGTAATTTCAATCAGTCATCACACCTTAAAAGACACCAAAGAATACACACAGGGGAAATTATTGCTGTAATTGTTTGAAGAAATAACATCAATGTCAAGCCTTAAACGGCACCACAAAATACATGCCTAAATAAAACTCTCATAAATTCATAGTGTCTGTCATATAACTGCTTTTTGATTGCCGGAAGCTTTATTTAAAAGATATGGATCTTTGAAACCCGCCAGGGAGACAAACTAGCATGACGCTGGGATAGTCCTCCAACTACGAAGGCAGAGGTCTATACCACCCAACTAGTTAACAATACCCAGGATATGTTTTTGTTATCTGGCTTCACTGAACCTAACGGCTGCTATCACACATAAGTGGTACCATGGTGGTGGTTATGAACTTGTTACGTCAACCCAGGTTTACCCAATCTAGCTATGAGCGAGTTCTATAAATATTGGCTACTATGGTGAAGTCCCACTTGATCAAGTTTTTATTTTATTTGGAGTCTTCCAATGAAAGTAAAGAGTTTATTGTTAAAGTATAGACAAAAGTATTTTTTTAATTTTAGGGCTGCTTTCAAAGTTGTTTGTCACCTTTCGTTAAGAGTTTGAATAAGACTACCTTCTATTTTGGTGAATATCAGCTAGGGGGCCAGATATGCAAATCAATTATGCATTTTATGACCAAAGCATGAAATGTTATCCAGTGTTATTATAGACTATGAAGTTTATTTTCAGACATTGAGCCATTTTAGATTTGACCTCTGAGGGTGGACAAACTCCAGGCTGAGTTTGTTTGCTTGTGACTATCAAATTTGAAACATCAAAGTGTAAATTATAAAATGAATGAGATGATTCTTAGCAAGTAGGCTACGATCACGTTATCCCACAGAACAAAAACAAACATAAAAACGAGTCCATTAGCCATCTCTAACCCCTCATCCTTCGAGCGCCTTGCTTTTAAACTATCTGGTCCTAAACCTCTCGTCACGGTTGCCATTTATCCCCTCCCAAAGCCATACCCTACATTTTTTAACTCCGCTCTTTGCCATTTCACCACCTGTTCTACCACTGGGTGATTTCAACATCCATGTCAACTGTACTGACTGCAAAATCACAATGGAACACCTGGATTTCCCCACCCCCAGAAAAGGACACACACTGAACCTAGTTTGCACCTGAAATGCCTTGTATCATGGGTAATATGTCGACACACCTCAAACTAATGGACTATGTTGTACAACAAACCATTGACCATCAGTTACGAGATCCACATTGTTATATGATAATGAGTACCAATCCCATAAAGGATTTAACATTGCTAATCTGAAGTGTAAGATTAATCACAGAACCAGCTCACTGCCAAAACCAAGATGTTTTCCCACTGTCAGGATAATGGCACTATGAGGCTTGAATTTTATTAACAAATACTTTTAGGCAGCTACCTTTGATGTGGACTTATCTCCCCTTTCACACATTTTTCACTGTAGAATCCAATACCTTTAATCATTTGTGGATCTATGGTTTTGGCAGACACCTTTGTCTAGGCACAGGCAATGTTGTATGGTGGGCGCTAACTAACTGTGAACGTAGATTTAAGCCTCCTGAATTCACCATCTCTCACTCAGGTGTTATAATATTTTTATGTTGGCTATCTAGAAACATTTGGATATTTCCCTGACTTTATACCACAAGAAGGACGAATGTAGGACAAATGCTCTGACCTGGGTTAATTGAGAAACCAGTAAGCATAACTTAAGTCTGATATTCCAAAACACGCACAGAAAAATCCGCCTTCTCACTTATAAAACATTGTACACTAATGTAGCTATGCCATGCAGCAGCTGAGAGTTTGTGTTTACCTCTGTCTCACAACAGCACAGTTAACATTTCTATGGAAAGCAAATCACCGGCCATCAGCCACCTGGCCTCTGCCAGGGGGAATAAAATGAGTGTCTGAATTAAAAATGACCTGTTTTTTAAAATAAAATGAGTGTCAAAAAGGAAGTTTTTTGAATACTAAAACTGATTACAATACAAAGTAAACAGGCCAATACATTTTTACGTCCGGACATGATTTATCTGTGGTTACATTAACACTTTTAAAGATATATGCATCAATTGAAATCCTCAACAAAAAAAAACATTAAAATATTTTCAGGCAAACCCAGATAGCTCTCAAACTGCCTTACATCACTAGTAAGCCTGTTTTATGCTTCTGCGTTCGCGGATCTGCGAACATTTCCGTGCCTCGTTCACTGACATTCGCACAGTAATTTGCGTACATGCTTCTGTGGTTTCACTAGGGGGCAGGGTCACATTTGCTAATCCAGAGTCTACAGAAAATACAGTAGAAGAAACAGATACGGACCGTCATGCATAGTGACTTCACTATTTTTGAGGTTTCTCTTCAGAGAGGTCGTACAAATCTTAGTATTTGTGAACGTCGTCCGCGATTTGCTCTTCAAATTGCTCCATTGTTCGCGTTTAATCGCGATCTGCTAGTGTTTTCCAACCGAAATATTACCGGATATCTTCTCGCTCCCCTTCCCTGCTCAACCAATCAGCGATTGTTTGACGCGCAGAGAAAACGTTACGACCGACGGGCTGTTAGGATTTGGGAGGACTCCCAGATCTGCGTCTTCGAGCCCATGAGAGTAACGGTCACCCAGAAACCCCTACTCTGCGGAGCAACGCAGAGACAGTTACGTGCATCTTCGCAGAAGCATAAACCAGACTGTCGTTTACACTGATCTGGTCAATAGAGCTGTGGCTTTAAATGTTTTAAATAGATGTCTCTTCGTTTTTAGGACATATTGTAGTGTTGTCTTATGTACTGTATGTCATGTAGCTGAAGGATTTAAAGAATCACAAAGCTATGGGGGATGTGTGTTTACATGGAGCAGAGGTCAGGGGGCATTCAACACCTCCTTACAAGTTCAGTGTCTGTTGTTGTCTCCTGACTGTAACACACACAGAGACACTGTTTTTAAAACCCCTTATACACTCAGATCTGTAGAAATAATATTATAATTTACAAATAAATCAATGTGTGCTTTATTAAAACAATACATATTTTAAGTCGTACCATGAGTCGTCTGCGGTTACATGATTAACGCCACTCACTAATCAAAGTACTTTTTTTTTTGGTATCATTCAAATATCCCGAAAAAGCCAAGATAGGTCTCAAACTGACTGCCATGACTATTAGTCTATATTGATCTGCTTATTGTAGCTGTGGGCAGTACAGGGTTGGAGAAATGTGCCTTATTTAGGGGCTTTTTTAACACATCCATACAACATATTACAGGGTCATCAACACGGAAATAAGACACAACAGAGCAGAAACTCGAGTTCTGACTGCTGTGTCATCAGTATTACCTTAACTTTAATTATTATTATGAATTATGATATAACTAATTAATATTAATATATTATGATATATGATATTACCTTAACTTTATAACATACCCTGAGGTATTTAACACTGGAACTGTTTTACACTTAGAAAGAAACATTTTGATGTCAAAGGGACCACAACATATTTCTAAATATGATATTGTACTATACTACTACAAGCAACACTAAGAATACAACTTTGATTAAAGAAACAAAAACATTCTGATATCAAAGGGACCACAAAATATTTCTCATTCATTCTTCTTGATTAAAGAAGTCCTACTTTCTCCCAGAAACTATAGTTGTGTATGAACATAACCATGGTTGATATTTTGAGTCAACCAACTCCATGTGACCTCCCCTGCACCCCTCCCCCACTCACTTGGCCTGCCAATCCCTACTGTTTCTCTGCCTCATGTTCGCCCTCTAGGGAGGGGGATGGGTCTTGCGTCCTTTATGGTTGTTAATGGATGTTGTATTCTTCTTCTTGTCAAAAAAGATTTGAGCACTTCCCTTTAGTCTATCTGTTGGAAATATGCCACCATGTGGTCGAGGGGGAGGGGCTGTTTGTCAGATCAGAACAAAGAAGAAGCCCCTCCCACATCAGCAGACCAACCGGTACCTAAGAACTGAAGCTCTGCTTTCTCCATACTGAGACACAGGAACTTTTCTCACCAACCTAGGAACAACGACGGATCACTGAGAGAGACACACTAACACAAACTGTGAAGAGGACACAGGAATCACCATGGCTGATGTAAGTAAAGGAATTAAAATCAACTATCGTACTTTTTTTCCTTTTTTAATGTGTTGATCATTTATGGACTCTTAGATTAGAGCTAGCTGTCTTAGCAGGACATTGTTCGCACTTTGTGTTTGCTAAGTTTACCTGTAAAAACATGACTGTCTATGTCTATTCTATCAATGGAGTCAGTTAATGTCCTCGATCATGACGTGGTGGAATGTGGCCATGCTGCTGGTTTCTAGGCAGGCGGGGGTGCATTCCCCAGAGGGGATTTAGTAACACGAACAATAGGGAGAGAAAGAGAAGCATTGGCCAGGCCGTGTCTGTGTGGAGGAGGGGTGTAAATGGAGTTGAAACTTCTTAGTTCTGCTTAGTTCTAACTTCTAAGTTAAACTTTTAAGTTAAGAAACAGTTAATTCTGACATGCATGTCCCTTATTCATAACACTAATAAGTAGTTCCAGTTGTTAAAGGAGAGCTCTGACTCTAAAAGCAGACTTTTCAATGGGCTCAGTTGTGGAAAGAAAAGCTATTTGTCTAGATGGGTCAAACAGCCTGAGAAACAAGTCTAAAATATCTCAGGACACAGCGTCACTGCTATTGATAAACAATCTAACCCCTCAACTATTTTGAGTTTCAATTATTTGTATAATTTACCCTGTATCTCACAAGGGAACCCAACTTAGAACCGAGTAAATCATATAAAAAAGAGATACATACAGTAGTTGCACATTATAAACACACCACAAACATGAATTTACTTGAAGTCAGTCAAGCTTTAGAAAGCCAAATGCTAAACGGACATCCCACTAAACCTGCTAGAATCATTCCAATATGAAAACACTATAAGCATTTACTCTCTGTAGGACAACTTGTTGAGCTAGAAACCAAATGCTAAACTAACCTCAAACTAAAATGAGTCAAATGTTTACTCCTACTTGGTCATCTTATGTTGGTTTGGCCAATGTTTTTTCGAGCTGCCTACCTGACCTCTGGTGGCATTTAAAGCAGTTTTATCTACACTTTAGTCAATGTGTTTTTTAGATTAGACGAGAGTTCTGTTAAATAGTTGTTTGGGTTTGCCTACTTTTGATTTAAAATACTTTTAAGGTGATGTTCAGTGAAATGTTTTATTGACCTTGCAACATAAAATGAGTAATGATCTAATAATACTTTCTCTGAATATTAGGGCTTTGGAAACAAGAACATTCTTTCTGGTCTTCAAAAGTTGGAACACAAGCAAATCCATTGGCTACCTTCAAATCCAAACAGTTCAATCCATTCTATTCTTATACCTTTAAAGACAGTAGTAGTTTTACTGGAAGACTGCACAAAACTACTGGGGGCTGATGGGAAATGGAGTGTTATAAACAACAGAATGACTGAAATTTGCAGAGGAAATAATCCCAATGGCTACAAATGTGGAACAACACAGTCCAGCTCAGTGAAACACAAGACAACACACACAAGAGAAAAGCTACATTGCTGCTGTGAATGTGGGGAGAATTTTACTAGACTGGCAAACCTTGAAAGACATCAACAAATACATAGAGGAGAAAAGCCACATCACTGCACTGAATGTGGAAAATATTTTAGTCAGAAATCAACCCTTAAAATACATCGGAGAATACACACAGGGGAAAAGCCGTATCACTGCTCGGACTGTGGGAAAAACTTTTCTGAATTGTTCAACCTTAAAATACATCAGAGAATACACACAGGAGAAAAGCTATATCATTGCTCGGATTGTGGTAAGAATTTTTATCAACTGTCACACCTGAATAAACATCAACAAATACACACAGGGAGAAAGCCATATTACTGCTCTGACTGTGGGAAAAACTTTTCTCAATATCACAACCTTAAAAGACATCAAAGAATACACACCGGAGAAAAGCCATATCACTGCTCTGACTGTGGTAACAATTTTTCTCAACTGTCACACCTGAATAAACATCAAAGAATACACACAGGAGAAAAGCCATTTCACTGCTCTGACTGTGGGAAAAACTTCTCTCGATTAGTAAATTTTAAAACCCACCAAAGAATACACACAGGAGAAAAACCCTATCACTGCTCTGACTGTGGGAACAATTTTCCTCAGTTGTCCAGCCTTAAAAAACATCAAAGAATACACACAGGAGAAAAACCCTATCACTGCTCTGACTGTGGGAAAAATTTTCCTCAATTGTCCAGCCTTAAAAAACATCAAAGAATACACACAGGAGAAAAGCCTCATCAGTGCTCTGACTGTGGGAAAAGTTTTGGTCATTTATCAAGCCTCCAAGCCCACCAAAGAACTCACACAGGAGAAAAGCCATATCACTGCTCTGACTGTGGCAAAAGATTCTCTCAAACGTCAACCTTAAAAAAACATAAAAGAATACACACAGGAGAAAAGCCATATCAGTGCTCTGACTGTGGAAAAAGCTTCTGTAACTCATCAAACCTTAAATCACACCAAAAAGTACACACAGGAGAAAAGCCTTATTACTGCTCTGACTGCGGGAAAAGCTTCTCTCGGTTGACACACTTAAATAAACATCAAACAATACACAAAGGAAAAGAAAAGAAAAACAAAATCTACTGACAGAATATAGTTATCAATTCATCTCAACTACGCACTCAAGAGATTAAAGTAACACTTGGAGAACGTTGGGAACTTTAGTTAATTCATATGTATTTTGGAACCTTTCCAGGGAAACAAACCAGGAGGACACTGGGATAGTGCTCCATTGCCTGGTTTCAAAAAGGAGGAAACAATAGGCTGCTCTATCCTGACAGCAAAGTAGTACTTTCATATCAAATTGAACAGACTGCCATCTATTAATGGAGCCCTTTCTTTCAGTACGTTTTTGAAAGGTTCTCCACCCCAATGACAAATCTGCTTTCAACCCAAATCCGCTCTAAATATAGATTTTTTTAAAGTGCTCAATTTTGATTATGTCATAATGGATATTAAAGCATCATATCCTGAGTATTTTGAAGAAACGAACTTATCGAGACACCAGACACACCTGTTGTACAATGAGTCTGTTTTCTTACATGCCTAGTTTATTGGGCTTGAGTTTGTCATTAATTGTGAGCGGAGCAGGGTTTTTTCTGGATATGATTTGTTTAGTTATTTTATTTCCGATATTAAATACATTTGTATAAAACTAACATATTATGTCCACTTCCATGTTGATAAGAGTACGGCCAATTTTGATCAGATAAAAAATGCATATATTTATATATAATTTGTTTAGTTTTTTTGGGGCGCTGTGCATGCATTCAATATTTTAGTTAGTTACTGGTCACTTACTTTTCTTCAATACATTTTTTTTTTATTCAAAAGCCTCTGCTTGGCCCTCAGTAAGTTTGAATTTGACACACTTTGTCTTGAAGATCAACCACATCAAAGACTACACTAATTATTAATATATCAATGATGATGACATTATTGTGTGTTTGTGTGTGATTCCTCTGTAGTCTTATCCTAAGCAATGGAAAAAACAGACAGTGACAGTTTTACTGTGGGATGGTTAACTGTCCTCTGTCCTTCCAGGCTATGCCGTGATGTTGATAAACTTGTTTGGAGAAGGGAAGCGGTTGTCCAGAAAATGTTGTCCCTTCTGGTGACAGACAGAGGGAAGGGCATTCCCAGGAGGATTATATGCAGATTCCAAAGTGGTTTAACTCTGCAGTACAAACTACATCACATGCTGATTCTATGAAGCAAGATACAAAAAGAAAACGTTTACTTAATTAGATAATTATGAGACATTTCAAATAACATTAAAAACCAGAGTCAATTTGTACCATCTGTCTGTCTGGTGTTATTACAGAGGCTTAAAATATGATCTGCCCTTTACCAGAGTTAGCATTTAAATAGCTGGTAAACCAACCTAAATGTTTAGATTTAAGTCATAGTTTATTTCACTTTAAACCTTTAATAATAATTGTTGATTTCTTTAGGGAAGCCTAAAGTTTCCAGTGTACATACAGACCTTACTCAACCCACAAACCCATTCACGTCCCTTCAGCCCGTCGATATCATTCGGAATTGAGTAGGCGGGGTGGTTTTTAGCCTCTTGAATTCACCATCTCTCTCAAGTGTTATTAAAGAGGGAAATGGGTTTACCAGTTATTTAGAAACAAAGTGTGTTAGCTACCTCAACATAAACATTTGGTTTATTTCCCTGACTTTGTACCATAAGAACGACAAGTGTCGGACAAATGCTCGGACCTGGGTCGCTTGAGAAAGTGGTAAGCATCCCTGAAGTCTGATTCCTATAAACATGCATAGAGAAGTCCACTTACCAAACACTGTAAACTACTGTAGCTGCCCTATGCAGCAGCTGAGAGTTTGTGTTTACCTGTTTCACAACAGGACACTTAACATTTCTATTGACGGCAAATCACCGACCATCAGCCATCTGGCCTCCTCTCCCAAGGGGGAATAAAATGAGCCATCATGTGACCAAGGGGGAGGAGCTGTTAGGAAGATCACAACAAAGACGAAGCCCCTCCCACATCAAGAGGCCAATGGATTCCAAAGAACTGAAGCTCTGCCTTCTCTGTATTGCGACACAGGAACTTTTCCCACCAACCTAGGAACAACGACGGATCACTGAGAGAGACACTACTAATACACTGTGGAGAGGAAACAGGTATCACCATGGCTGATGTAAGTAAAGGAACTAAAATCAGAATTGTACTTTTTCTTCTTTTTTAATGTGTCGATCATTTATGGACTCTGGGATTAGAGCTAGCGGTTTTTGTTGGACATTGTTTGCACTTTGTGTTTGCAAAGTTTACCTGTAAGAACATGACTGTCTATCTATGTCTATTTTATCAATGGAGTCTGTTAATGTCCTAAACAACAAACTTGATGGAATGTGACCATGGTGCTGGTTTCTATGCAGGCGGGGGTGCATTCCCCAAAGGGACTTAGGAACACGAACAATAGGGAGAGAAAGAGAAGCCTTCACCATGTCGTGACTGTGTGGGGGAGGGGTGTAAATGACTTTGCATTGGACTTTGAGTGGCCTCAGTTGTGGAAAGAAAAGCTTATTGTCCAGATGGGTCAAACCCAGCCTGAGAAACAATTGATTAAAATTAACCTAAAAAGGTAGCACGATGGTTGTTTATTACTGTCTCTGTCAAGGTGTGATTTCGTTTTTGTTGCCTGAATAGCCTTTTTTAATACTGTTTCTGATTATTAGGATCCTGAACCAAACAACATCCCATCTCCTCTTCATGACTACAAACTTGAATCAAATATGCAGCCATCTTTAAATCCCAGCAGTGCAGTCCACTCTACTCCTGTACCTTTAAAGACCGCAGTCGTTTTACTGGAAGACTGCAGGAAACTGTTGAGGGCTGATGGGAAATGGAGTGTTACAACCACCAGAATGACTGAAATAGGTAAAGGACATAATCCCAACGACTACAAATATGGAATGTTTCTTACAAGACACTCCAGCTCATTGAGACACAAGACAACACACACAAGAGAAACGCGATATAGCTGCTGTGACTGTGGGACGAATTTTACGAAACTGGCAAACCTTAAAATGCACCAAAGAATACACACGGGAGAAAAGCCCTATCACTGCTCTGACTGTGGGAAAAACTTCTCTGACTTGTCAAACCTTAAAACCCACCAAAGAATACACACTGGAGAAAAGCCATATTACTGCCCTGTCTGTGGGAAAAACTTCTCTCAATTGCCAAACCTTAAAACACACCAAAGAACACACACGGGAGAAAAGCCATATCACTGCTCTGATTGTAAGAAGAATTTTACTAAGTCATGGAGTCTTAAAACACACCAAAGAATACATACAGGAGAGAAGCCATATTACTGCTCCGAATGTGGGAAAAACTTCTCTCAATTGTCTGGCCTTAAAAGACACCACAGAATACACACAGGAGAACCATATCACTGCTCTGACTGTGGAAATCATTTCAATCGGTCATCGCACCTTCAAACACACCAAAGAATCCACATGGGAGAAAAACCATATCACTGCTCTCATTGTAAGAAGAACTTTACTGCATTGGGGAGTCTTAAAACACACCAAAGATTACACACAGGAGAAAAGCCTTATCACTGCTCAGACTGTGGGAGAAACTTTTCTTGGTTGTCAAGCCTTAAACAACACCAAAGAATACACACAGGAGAAAAACCATATCACTGCTCTGACTGTGGACGTAATTTCAATCGGTCATCACACCTTAAAACACACCAAAGACTACACACGGGAGAAAAACCATATCACTGCTCTGATTGTAAGAAGAATTTTACTACAGTGGAGAACCTTAAACAACACCAAAGAATACACACAGGAGAAAAACCATATCACTGCTCTGACTGTGGCAGTAATTTCAATCAGTCATCACACCTAAAAAGACACAAAATAATACACACAGGGAAAATGATTGCTGTAGTTGTTTGAAGAAATAACATTGTCAAGCCTTGAACGGCAGCACAAAATGCATGCCTTAATAAAACTCACTTAAATTCATATTGTCTGTCATATAACTGCTTTTTGATTGCCGGAAGCTTTATTTAAAAGATATGGATCTTTGAAACCCGCCAGGGAGACAAACTAGCATGTATTCAATTCAAAGTAGCTTTATTGTCAATTTCTTCACATGTCGAGACATACAAAGGAATTGAAAAGACGTTTCCCACACTCTTGCGGTAAATATATAAAGTGCACATTCAAAACACAGATAAGACATATATATTAAAGCTAAAAGATGGCCAATAAAATTATATATATGCATATATATATATGCAGAAATGTATAGTCTACAATGTATTGCTAGGGGTAGCAGCATATGTTACTGTAAGTTTGTTTGTAGTTTGTATAAGTTAGGTTAGCAGCATAAGTTGATGTATAAGTTATGGTTGTGGTAGTGCAGAACTACCAGTGCTGCTGTTTAAACTGAGCTGGATTGAGCTAGTCCATGTGTTCAGTGTCCATTCAGAGGGTGTTGGTGGTTTTGACTGGGAAGAATCAAGCTGGTCCCCCCTGGTCCACTTTCTGGTCCTCTGGTCCCCCGGTCCACCCTCTGGTCTTGTGGTCCTCTGGTCCACCCTCTGGTCCTGTGGTCCTCTGGTCCTCCGGTCCCTGGTCCTCTGGTCCCCTGGTCCACCCTCTGGTCCTGTGGCTCTCCGGTCCTCTGGTCCTCTGGTCCCCTGGTCCACTTTCTGGTCTTGTGGTTCTCTGGTCCTCTCTCTGGTCTTGTGGTCGTCTGGTCCTCTCGTCTTCTGGTCGTGTTTGGTAAATGGCGAGCATAATAAAGTGATAAAAGTGATAAAAGTGCAGGATACAGTTTGTTGCAGAGTCCTGAGTGTTCTTGTGTTTGGGGGGGGGGGGGGGGGGGGGGGGCAGATGGGGATTTCAGCTTCCTGTCAGTCTGGAGGATCTGGCTGGGGGGAGTGATGGGAGAGAATTCAGTTCCCTCACAGCTTGATGTATGAAGCTGTTTCTGAGTCTGGCAGTGCGGCAATGGAGGCTTCTGTATCTTCTTCCAGAGGGCAGGAGGCTGAACAGACTGTGTGCTGGGTGGCTGGTGTCGTTCGCAATTGAGGTAGCTTTTCGGGTGAGGCGGGTGATGTATGTGTCTTACAGGGAGGGGAGTGGGGCAGACCGATTCTGTGGGGCACCAATGATCCTTCCAGCTGTGTTCACAATGCGTTGCAGCGCTTTCCTGCTGTGTGCAGTGCAGCTACCTCCCCACACAGTGATGCAGCTGGACAGGATGCTTTCAATGGTGCCCCGGTAGAAAGTGTTCAGAATCGGTCTGGTGACTTTCGCTCTCTTGAGCTTATGGAGGAAGTAGAGGCGCCGCTGGGCTTTCTTCGCCAGTGCTGCAGAGTTGGTGGCCCAGGAGAGGTCCTCACTGATGTGCACCCCCAGGAATTTGGTGCTGCTCACTCGCTCCACAGCAGCACCATCGATGGTCAGTGGCGGGTGTTCAGTGTGGCTTTTCCTGAAGTCAACCACAATCTCCTTTGTTTTACTGACATTCAGCAGGAGATTGTTCTCTCTGCACCACGTGGTCAGAAGTATATATACATTGAAGTATAGACAAAAGTATTTTTTTAATTTTGGGCTGCTTTCAAAGTTGTTTGGCACCTTTTGTTAAGAGTTTGAATAAGACTACCTTCTATTTTGGTGAATATCAGCTAGTGGGCCAGATATGCAAATCAATTATGCATTTTATGACCAAAGCATGAAACGTTGTCCAGTGTTATTATAGACTATGAAGTTTATTTTCAGACATTGAGCCATTTTAGATTTGACCTCTAAGGGCGGATAAACTTCAGACTGACAAATGTAAGGTGATTAGGGTGAGAAATGTAACTAAGACGCCCGCAATAAAACTATCCCAGTTTATTACTTTCATGAAGTCAATATTTTTCTGGTATTTCAAGTTTTCTGAAATGTATTGTTTAAATGTGTAAATTCGGCATCATCAAATTAAATATCCAACTGTGTTTGTGTACACCCGCATGTTTGTTTGCTTGTGACAATTTGAAACATCGACATTGATATAATTCGGAATTAAGTAGGTTTTTAGCCTCCTGAATTCACCATCTCTCTCAAGTGTTATTAAAGAGGGAAATGGGTTTACCAGTCATTTAGAAACAAAGTGTGTTAGCTACCTCAACATAAACATTTGGTTTATTTCCCTGACTTTATACCAGAAGAAGGACAAGTGTAGGACAAATGCTCTGACCTGGGTGGCTTGAGAGACTGGCAAGCATCACTTATGTCTGATTCGCATAAACATGCACAGAAAAGTCCACTTACAAAACATTGTAAACTACTGTTTTAATAGATTTCCCATGTGACAGCTGCGAGCAAATCACCAGCCTCCTCTTCCAAGGGGGAATACAATGAGCCATCATGTGACTGAGGGGGAGGAGCTGTTAGGCAGATCACAACAAAGACAAAGCCTCTCCCACATCAGCAGACCAACGGATAAGTAAGAACTGAAGCTCTGCTTTCTCCATGCTGAGACACAGGAACTTTTCCCACCAACCTAGGAGCAACGACGGATCACTGAGAGAGACACACTACTAACACAAACTGTGGAGAGGACACAGGAATCACCATGGCTGATGTAAGGAATGAAGACCAACTATCATACTTTTTCCCCCCTTTTTTATAATGTGTTGATCATTAATGGGCTCTTAGAAAAAGGCTAGCTGTCTTGGTAGGAAATTGTTGGCACTTTGGGTTTGCAAAGTTTACCTATAAAACATGACTGTCTAACTATGTCTATCTTATCTATGGACTCGGTTAATGTCCTCAATCACGACTTGGTGGAATGTGGCCACGGTGCTGGTTTCTAGGCAGGCGGGGGTGCGTTCCCCAGAGGGGACTTAGTAACACGAACAATAGGGAGAGAAAGAGAAGCATTGGCCAAGCCGTGACTATGTGGGGGAGGGGTGTGAATGGAGTCAAAGGGAGATTAAACTTAGTTTGGCCTCTTAGACAATAAAGGAAACTTTAAGTTAAGAAACAGGTAATTCTGACATACATGTCTCTTTTCATGAGACAAATAAGTTGGTAAAGGAGAGCTCCGACTCTAAAAGCAGACGTACTCAGTTGTGGAAAGAAAAGCCATTTGTCCAGAGGGGTCAAACAGCCTGAGAAAGAGGTCTAAACTCACTCAGGATCTACACACAGAGTTAATGCTATTTACATACAATACATTATTAACATTTACTCTCTTTTGCACAAACTGTTGAGTTAAAAACCAAATGCTAAACTAACTTCAAACTAAAACGAGTCAAATGTTTTCTCCTACTTAGACATATTATGTTGGTTTGGCAGACTTTTTCTAGCTGCCTACCTGACCTCTGCTGGCATTTAAAGCAGTCTTATCAACACGTTTTACTTCATGTTTTTTTTTTTTTAGATGAGACCAGAGTTCTGTTTGTTCAAGTTTGCCTACTTTTAAGTGAAAATTATTTCATTTGAGGTTCAGTAAAATGATTTAATTGTCCTTGCAACATTACATGAAATGAGTAACAATTTAATGATGCCTTCTCTGAATATTAGGACCCTGGAAGCAAGAACACTCTTTCTGGTCTTCAAAAGTTGGAACCAAAGCAAATCCATTGGCTATCTTCAAATCCAAACCATTCAGGCCATTCTATTAATGTACCTTTAATGACAGCAGTAGTTTTACTGCAAGACTGCAGGAAACTGTTGAGGGCTGATGGGAAATGGAGTGTTACAACCACCAGAATGACCAAAATAGGTAAAGGGCATGATCCCAACGGCTGCAAATGTGGAATGTTTCTTACAAGACATTCCAGCCCAGGGAGACACAACACAACACACACAAGAGAAAGGTTATGTAGCTGCTATGAATGTGGGAAGAATTTTACAGACATGGCAAACCTTAAAAGACATCAAAGAATACATTCAGGAGAAAAGCCATTTCACTGTTCTGAATGTGGAAAATATTTTAGTCAGAAATCAAGCCTTAAGATGCATCGGAGAATTCATACAGGAGAAAAACCACATCACTGCTCGGACTGTGGGAATTTTTTTTCTCAACTGTCACACCTGAAAGAACATCAGAGGATACACACAGGGGGAATGCCACATCACTGCTCTGACTGTGGGAAAAACTTCTCTCAACTGTACGGCCTTAAAATACATGAAAGAAAACACACAGGAGAAAAGCCATATAACTGTTCTGATTGTGGTAACAATTTTTCAAGACTGTCAAACCTGAAACAACATCAACAAATACACACAGGGGGAAAGCCATATCACTGCTCTGACTGTGGGAAAAGCTTCTCTCAATTGTCCAACCTAAAAAGACATCAAAGAATACACACAGGAGAAAAGCCATATTACTGCTCTGATTGTGGGAAAAACTTCCCTCAACTGTTCAATCTTAAAACCCACCAAAGAGTACACACAGGAGAAAAACCCTATCACTGCTCTGACTGTGGGAACAATTTTCCTCAGTTGTCCAGCCTTAAAAAACATCAAAGAATACACACAGGGGAAAAGCCTTACCACTGCTCTGACTGTGGGAGAAGCTTCTCTCAATCGTCAAGCCTGAAAGAACATAAAAGAATACACACAAGAGAAAAGCTATATCGCAGCTATGACTGTTGAAAGAAATGTACGATATCGTCAAACCTTAAAAGGGAGCACCAAAATAGGGCTGTCAAAGTTTCACGATAATAGCGCTGTAATGCATAACGCAAATTTCTTTTAATGTCACCATTTTTTGGGACGTGTTAACGCAGCCGTGAGTCAGGTGGCTACTATCAAGCAATTGGATACATTTGAATGGCAAGTTCCCGCTACAAAGCCCTGCCAGATGGGTCTGTCGACAAGACCAAAGTTGTTTGCAGTTACTATCGATGTGAATTGAGTTACCACCGGCTGCTAGCCTCATGTGCTAGCCAAGCACAGAGCTAACGCATATAGCCCTGTTAGCCCCAAAACATCTCACTTGCGGCAGACCACGCTTTATAGCGTGTGAGTGATCTATTTGGTCTTTTACTGAACTATTTCAGAATTAAGCTGACCAATGCATGCCTACCAATTATACAATGCGTCCCTTTACTTAGTTGCATCGTTCCTTGGGCTTGAATTCGCGATTAGTTGTGATTTCAGCATATTTTTCATGCAAAATGCCATACTTTTGAAGGTTTCTGGAAAATATTTGTTTTCTATTGTTAATCGATTTTCAATAATGAATACATTTGTATAAAGAAACGATACTTTGTCCACCCCCATGTTAATACGAGTATTGATTGTGCCTTACTGGTAAATTCTGATCAGATAGTAAAAATGTGCGATGAATCTGTGATTAATAATGGAAGTTAGCTGTAAATGTACATGGGAGAGAATGTTCATTTCATACCACGCTCTTTGATTTCAATGATTACAGTATTCAAACAAAATAACAGAATTCAACATAGGCTTTGATGATCAATGTTATCTTGTCCATGCATTCTCTGCTGCACGTCTCTCCACTCTTCATAGTAGGGTGTGTCTCCAATCCCCACAAGATGGACCCTCTCTTTCTTTGGAGGGTCTCCTGTGAGAGTCACCGGAAACGCAGCCAGGAATTCCTCCTGCGACCCCAGCTTTGCTGTGTCAAGTTCTTGAAATCATCTTAAAAATTATACAAATATTCTTAAGCAACCAAGTTTGGTGTCAAACTGCCTGGTATGAGTAGTAGTCTACATTGACCTGCTTATTATATCTGTGGCTTTAAGTGTTTAAATAGATGTCTCTGTGTTCTTAGGACATAGTGTTATATGTACTGGTAGTGTTAGCATATGTAAGGATTTAAAGAAGCACACAGCTATGGGGGATGTTTAAATAGATGTCTCTGTTCTTAGGACATAGTGTTATATGTACTGGTAGTGTTAGCATATGTAAGGATTTAAAGAAGCACACAGCTATGGGGGATGTGTTCTTAGGACATAGTGTTATATGTACTGGTAGTGTTAGCATATGTAAGGATTTAAAGAAGCACACAGCTATGGGGGATGTTTAAATAGATGTCTCTGTTCTTAGGACATATAGTAGTTTTGTCCTATATAATGTATGTAATGTAATGTAGCTAAAATTACTTAAAGAATCACACAGCTATGGGGGATGTGTGTTTACATGGAGCAGAGGTCAGGGGGCATTCAACACCTCCTTACAAGCTCAGTGTCTGTTGTCTCCTGACTGTAACACACAGAGAACCAGTTTCATAACGAAACCCCATATACACTCGTCTACAAATAATATTATAATTTATAAATAAATCAATGTGTATTTTATTAAAACAATACATATTTTAAGTTATACCATGAGTTGTCTGTGCTTACATGATTAACACCACTCAGTAATCAAAATAATAATGTAAAAAATCATGCAAATGTCCCTAAACAGCCAAGATAGGTCTCAACCTGACTGCCATGACTAGTAGTCTACATTGATCTGCTTATTGTAGCTGTGGCTTGTACAGGGTTGGAGAAACGTACCTTATATTGGGGCAGTCTTACCACATCTGTACAACGTACCGCAGGGTCATCAACACAGAGAGGAGGAATAAGACTCAACAGAGCAGAAACTCACCGTTAACGGCACGTCGTCAGCCTAGCAACGACTCTAAGCCATGACGGGCTACAAAAAAAGGCAAACGATCCTACATTCCTAAACCAGCTGAAACAGTTTCCTGCATGCTGTGTCATAGAACCTCTACTTTATAACATAACCTAAGATATTGAACACTGGAACTGTATTACTCTTAGAAAGAGAAATTCTGATGCCCGAGGAGCCAGAAAATATTTCCAAACATGATCTTGTACTATACTACTACGAACAATAAGAAGGCTACAACTTTGATGAAAGGAGTCATACTTAAAAAAATAAAATAAAATACGAGTTGTTTATGAACATAACCACGGTTAATATTTCGCGTGACCTCCCTGCACCCCTCCCCCACACACCTTGCCAGCTAATCTGTACTGTTTCTCCGCCTCATGTTCTTACTCTAGGGAGGGGGGTGGGTCTAGAATATGTGGGGGTGGGGTGGGGGTAGGGGGGCGCCGATAAGATGAAGCCCCTCCCACATCAGTAGACCAACGGATACCAAAGAACTAAAGCTCTGCCTTCTGTCTGCGACACTGGGACTTTTCCCACCAACCTGGGAACAACGACGGATGAGTGAGAGACACACAGGACTACCATGGCTGATGTAAGCAAAGGAATTGAGATAAACTATTTTTCTATTCTTTTTTAAAAATAATTTGTAGATCATGTATGGGCTGTTAGATTGGAGCTAGCTATCTTTGTCGGACATTGTTGTCACTTTAGGTTTGAAAAGGGTACCAGTTAAAACATGACTTTCTATTTATATCTATCTTATCTACGGAGTCAGTTAATGTCCTAAACCATAAACTTGATGGAATGTGACCATGGTGCTGGTTTCTAGGCAGGCGGGGGTGCATTCCCCAGAGGGGACTTAGTAACACGAACAATAGGGAGGGGAAGAGAAGCATTTAGCGAGGCCGTGACTGTGTGGGGGAGGGGTGCAAATGGAGTCGAAGGGAATTCAACTTCTTAGTTCGGCCTCTTAGACAAAAAAGAAAACTTCGGTTCAGAACCAGTTCTGACATACATGTCCCGTATTCATGAGAAAAATAGGTAGTTCCAGTTGTTAAAGGAGAGCTCCGACTCTAAAAGCAGATTTTTCAGTGGACTCAGTGGTGTAAAGAAAAGCTATTTGTCAAGATGGGTCAACTTTAATTTTTTATTTGGTCTACCCTGTATCTTGAAAGGGAACCCAATTTCAGATTAGATCTATTTTAAGACGGAGTATATCATTAAAATCAAAGTAAATACATACACTAGTTGCAAATTATAAACACCATCGACAAATATAAATCGAATTGCAGTCAGTCAAGCTTTTGAAAGCCAAATGCCAAACGAACACCCCACTAAACCTGCTAGAATCATTCCAATATGAAAACACCATAAGCATTCAGTCTCTTTAGCACAACCTGTTGAGCTAGAAACCAAATACTGAACTAACCTGAAACTAAAATTAGTCAAATGTTTGGACGTACTTAGACATCTGATTATGTTGGTTTGGCAGACTTTTTCTAGCCTGCCTGACATCTGGTGGCATTTAAAGCAGTTTTGTCTGTGCTTCAGTTAATGTATTTTTGTTTTCAGATGACACGAGAATTCTGTTTTAATAGTAATTCGAGTTTGCCTGTTTTTAATTCCCAAAACCTTTAGGTGATGTTGTGCTGTAATTGTCCTTGCAAAATAAAATGAGTAACAGTCTAATAGACTTTCTCTGAATATTAGGACCCTGGAAACAAGAACATTCTGTCTGGTCTTCAAAAGTTGGAACCAAAGCAAATCCATTGGCTATCTTCAAATCCAAACAGTTCAGTCCATTCTACTCCTCTACCTTTAAAGACAGCAGTAGTTTTACCGGAAGACTGCAAGATGTCAAGATTGGTGTGATATGCTCTTTGTTTCTTTCTTGTTAATTAAATATTTTGTTTTTTGTTTTTTTTATTATTGTCCTTGCTAAGATGTAATATTTTTAGTTGTACAAATAACCACTTTTTCATACTGTTTTTGATTATTAGGACCCTGGACCCAAGGACATTCCATCTCCTCATCATCATAACTTCAAACTTGAACTACTTGAGCAGCCAGCTTTAAATCCCATCAGTGCAGTCTACTCTACTCCTGTACCTTTAAAGACAGCAGCAGTTTTACTGGAAGATTGCAGGAAACTGTTGAGGGCTGATGGGAAATGGAGTGTTACAACCACCAGAATGACTGAAATAGGTGAAGGAAATGATCCCAACGACTACAAATGTGGAAACTCCAGCTCAGTGAAACACAAGACGACACAAACAGGAGAAAAGCCACATAGTTGCTGTGAATGTGGGGAAAATTTTACTAAACTGTCGAACCTTAGAGCACATCAAAGAATACATACAAGAGAAAAGCCATATCACTGCTCTGAATGTGGAAATCATTTTAGTAAGTTATCCACCCTTAAAAGACACCAAATATTACACATCGGGGAAAAGCCGTATCACTGCTCTGACTGTGGGAAACACTTCTCTCATTTGTCATGGCTTAAAGTACACGAGAGAATACACACAGGAGAAAAGCCATATCACTGCTCTGCATGTGGGAAGACATTTTCTCAACTGTCAAACCTGAAAGTACATCAAAGAATACACACTGGTGAAAAGCCACATCACTGCTCTGACTGTGGGAGAAACTTCTCTCAATGGTCAAGCCTTGAAAATCACAAAAGAATACACACAGGAGAAAAGCCATATCACTGCTCTGTGTGTGGGAAGACATTTTCACAACTCTCACACCTGAAAGAACATAAAAGAATACACACTGGTCAAAAAATACATCACTGCTCTGACTGTGGGAGAACCTTCAAACAATTGTCAAGCCTTGAAAAACATCAAAGAATACACACTGGTGAAAAGCCACATCACTGCTCTGACTGTGGGAGAAACTTCTCTCATTTGTCAAGCCTTAAATTACACGAAAGAGTACACACAGGAGAAAAGCCATATCACTGCTCTGCATGTGGGAAGACATTTTCTCAACTGTCAAACCTGAAAGTACATCAAAGAATACACACTGGTGAAAAGCCACATCACTGCTCTGATTGTGGGAAAAACTTCTCTCAATTGTCAAGCCTTGAAAATCACAAAAGAATACACACAGGAGAAAAGCCATATCACTGCTCTGCGTGTGGGAAGATATTTTCACAACTGTCATACCTGCAAAAACATCAAAGAATACACACTTGTGAAAAAATGCATCACTGCTCTGACTGTGGGAGAACCTTCTCTCAATTGTCAAGCCTTAAATTACACGAAAGAATACACACAGGAGAAAAGCCATATCACTGCTCTGCATGTGGGAAGACATTTTCTCAACCGTCAAACCTGAAAGTACATCAAAGAATACACACTGGTGAAAAGCCACATCACTGCTCTGACTGTGGGAAAAACTTCTCTCAATGGTCAAGCCTTGAAAATCACAAAAGAATACACACAGGAGAAAAGCCATATCACTGCTCTGACTGTGGGAAGACATTTTCACAACTGTCACACCTGAAAGTACATCAAAGAATACACACTGGTCAAAAAATGCATCACTGCTCTGACTGTGGGAGAACCTTCAAACAATTGTCAAGCCTTGAAAAACATCAAATAATACACACAGGAGAAAAGCCATATCACTGTTCTGAATGTGGAAATTATTTTAGTGAGTTATCCACCCTTAAAAGACACCAAAAATTACACATTGGGGAAAAGCCGTATCACTGCTCTGACTGTGGGAAACACTTCTCTCTATTGGCATGGCTTAAAGCACACGAAAGAATACACACAGGAGAAAAGCCATATCACTGCTCTGATTGTGGGAAATCTTTTACTCAGCTGTCAAACCTGAAAGTACATCAAAGAACACACACAGGAGAAAGGCCATATCACTGCTCTGAATGTGGTAAACAATTCTCTCAATTGGCATGGCTTAAAGCACACGAAAGAATACACACAGGAGAAAAGCCATATCACTGCTCTGATTGTGGAAAATCTTTTACTCAGCTGTCAACCCTGAAAGTACATCAAAGAACACACACAGGAGAAAGGCCATATCACTGCTCTGAATGTGGTAAACAATTCTCTCAATTGGCATGGCTTAAAGCACACGAAAGAATACACACAGGAGAAAAGCCATATCACTGCCCTACGTGTGGGAAGACATTTTCACAACTGTCAAGCATGAAAAAACATCAGAGAATACACACTGGTGAAAAGCCACATCACTGCTCTGACTGTGGGAAAAACTTCTCTCAATTGTCAAGCCTTGAACAACACAAAAGAATGCACACAGGAGAAAAGCCATATCACTGCTCTGTGTGTGGGAAGAAATTTTCTCAACTGTCAAACCTGAAAGTACATCAAAGAATACACACTGGTGAAAAGCCACATCACTGCTCTGACTGTGGGAGAAACTTCTCTCAATTGTCAAACCTTGAAAAACACAAAAGAATACATACAGGAGAAAAGCCATATCACTGCTCTGACTGGGAAAAACATCTCTAACTCATCACACCAAAGATAACAGGATAAAAACCATATCACTGCTCTGACTGTGGGAACAATTTTTCTCAACTGTCAAACCTGAAAGAACATCAAAGAATACATACAGGAGAAAAAACATATCACTGCTCTGACTGTGGGAAAAACTTGGCCCTCTTGACATATCTTAAAACACACCAAAGAATACACACTGGTGGAAAGCCAAAGAAAACCAACTGGGGAAAAGCCATATCACTGCTCTAACTGTGGGGTAAAACGTCTAACTCATCACACTTTAACACAAAACAAAAAATACACACTGGGGAAAAAAACATCCTTGCTCTGACTGGGAAAAACGTATCTCGGGTGTCAAACCTTAAAGACCAAAAATGACACATAATGCAACTAATTGGAGAATGCAGGGAGCTTTATTTAAATGAAATCTGTATCTTTGAAACCCTCCAGGAAACAAACTATCATTACAAAAAGGAGGAAGCATAGCAAAGTAGTAGTTTCATATTATATAGAGAAGACATGTCTGTTAATGGAACGTTTTCTTTCCAGACATATTTGAGAGGTTACAAATCCAATTCTAAATATTGATTTTTAAAGTGCCCATCTTGAATTATGGCATAATAGATATTATAACGTCGTATCCTGCTAGTTTTGGAAAAAAAACGAAATATCTCAATGAATCACCAAATGACAAACACAATCGAAATGCGATAAAGCTGCTATTAGTGTGGGGAGTTAAAAGACCAAAGCATAGAGCTCCACCCACCAGCCCCTTCCCCACCCCAAGAACCCAACACCGCAAATGTTCTCTACCTTTATATGTCAGTACCTCCCACTCATCCACCTCCACCTGTGTTAACATTGCCCCCAACCATCCACCTCCACCTGTGTTAACATTGCCCCCACCCATCCACCTCCACCTGTTAACATTGCCCCCACCCATCCACCTCCACCTGTGTTATCATTGTCCCTATTCATCCACCTCCACCTTTCTTTGTGTTAACACCCCCTTCCACAATTCAACATACATTTCCATAAAAAGAGAGGCAATTCATTAGGATTTCCTGGCCGTGTCGAGAGCAGGTAAAAGATACAAGGAGGTGGCTCTGAGACGTTATTTCTCACCGTTAAGCCTTCTGGAGGCATCGTGGGCTCAATTTAACAAACATCTGGGATGGAAGGTGCCCACTTCCCCAATGACATGTATCTGTGCTCAACCCATATCCATTCTAAAATATTTTTCTTTAAGTGCTCATTTTGGACTATATGTATAATGTATAACATTATACAAATAACATTATGACTAACTGTATAATGGATATTATAACACTGTGTATATCCTGTGTATTTAAAAAAAAAATGTAAGCTGAATTGTTGTTTTGCACTTGCATTTACCTCAATATAAATATTTTTCAGCAGACAAAACTCCTTTGGTGTCTGGTTACTCTTTATTGATCCTTTTGTCACCTGTAAAACTGCAGTAGATTTATTATCTGTTTAGGACATCTTATAGACAGGGTTAATCACATGTCAATTTCAACATGATCGGAGTCATTTGATTTAAAAACAATTACTAATGCTTAACAGCACATCCATGTGTTTCAACTCATGACATTCTGCCTTAAAATGATTATATAACTTAGTTGTTAGGTGTACACATTCTTCATACAATACACTTTTCATATTTGTTTGTAAATATTTTTATAGCCTTTTTTTTTTTTTATGTTTTGTAAAATAATAACGAATGTATGCAACAGCACTATGAGATTATATAACGTTATGAAATCACTATAGAAAAACTAAATTATATGAAAAAAATTGACAGATCTTCTTTTGTCAGCCGATCTGACGCTAAGTTTTTGATTGTAAGGCACAAGAAGTTCTGTAGTGTAATTGGGGGCTAATCAATACTTGCCTTTAAAAGCTGCAAAAAAATAACCAAAATGGATTCTCAAATGTAGTCAGCCAGAGCAACGATGTCAAGATTGGTGTGATATGCTCTTTGTTTCTTTCTTGTTAATTAAACATTTACAGGGTTTGTTTTTATTATTGTCCCTGCCAAGATGTAATATTTTTAGTAGCATAAATAACCACTTTTTAAAACTGTTTTTGATTATTAGGACCCTGGACCCAAGGACATCCCATCTCCTCTTCATGACTTCAAACTGGAACTACTTGAGCAGCCAGCTTCAAATCTCATCAGTGCAGTCTACTCTACTCCTGTACCTTTAGACAGCAGTCGTTTTTCTGGAAGACTGCAGGAAACTGTTGCGGGCTGATGGGAAATGGAGTGTTACAACCACCAGAATGACTGAAATAGGTAAAGGACATAATCCCAACGACTACAAATATGGAATATTTCTTACAAGACACTCCAGCTTATTGAGACACCAGACAACACACACAAGAGAAACGCGATATAGCTGCTGTGACTGTGGGACGAATTTTGATCAGTCATCACACCTTAAAATACACCAAAGAATACATACTGGAGAAAAGCCATATCACTGCTCGGACTGCAAGAAGAATTTTACGAAATTGGAGAGTCTTGAAACACACACAGGAGAAAAGCCATCTCACTGCTCTGACTGTGGCAAAAACTTCTCTCAATCGTCAAGCCTTAAAAAACATCAAAGGATACACACTGGGGAATTTATTGCTGTAATTGTTTCAAGAAATGTACAACATTGTCAAGCCCTAAATGGCACCACAAAATACATGCCTGAAGAAAACTCACTTAAATTCAAAGTGCCTCAGTCATAGTACTTCTTATTGTTTGCCGGGAGCTTTATTTAAAAGATACTTATCTTTGAAACCCGCTAGGGAGACAAACTAACATGACGCTGGGATGGTCCTTGAACCATGGGGCCGAGGTCTGTCTATATGGCAAAGCAAGTTGAACATACCCAGGATATCTTTTTGTCATCTGGCTTCTTTAAACCTAACCGCTGCTATCACACACATGTGGTACCATGACGGTGGTTATCAACTTGTCATGTCAACCCAGGTTTACCCAATCTAGCTATGAGCAAGTTTCATAAATATTGCCTGCTATGGTCAAGTCCCACTTGATCAAGTTTTCATTTTATTTAAGGTCATGCAATGAAAATAAATATCATGGAGTTTATTGTTAAAGTATGGATACAAAATTTTCATTTTAGGGCTGCTTTCAAAGCTTCAAAGCTTTCTTTGTCAAGAACTACCGGTCCATTTCCGAAACGCCCTTTCTTTCCCTTATAGGCTTCCATACACAATTTTTGTGTATCACAATGGCAGAGGTAAATTGAAGGATGAAAATCCGCAGTGGACAGATTTTATTTTACTTATTTGAAATGTGTTGATCTGGAAATTGGCTCTTGGATTGAATTTAGCTACGTACATTTCTGGCACTTTGGGTTTGCAAAATGTACCTGTCAAAACATGTCTGGCTTAATCTATGGAGTCGGTTCATGCGTTAAATCATAAACTTTGTGGAATGTGACCGGGGTGCTGGTTGCTAGGCATTCCCCAGTGGGGCTTTAACACGTGTAAGCGAGAGAGAAACGGAAGCATTCCCGAGGCCATGTCTGTGTGGGGGAGAGGTGTAAGTGGAGTCAAAGGGAGGTGAAACTTCTTAGTTTGGCCTGTTAAACTATGAGGATGTTCAGAAACAACAAATTCTGACCAAACATTTCCTTCTTTTTCAAGAGACAAGTAAGTAGTTACACTTAGAGAAGAACGCTCCAACTCTAAAATCAGACTTTGGAGCGGACTTCGAGTGGCCTTGGTTGTGGAAAGTAAAGCTGATTGCCTACATGGGTCAAACCCAGCCTGAGAAACAGGTCTAAACTGAGGACCCACACAGCGTTAGTGCTGTTGATGTACAATTTAAGTCAATATACTGGACTAACTAATCACAGTTCATTCATGTAGGCAATTTAACCCCAAGTATTTTGGAGTAAATTATTTTACAATTTACCCTGTAGGCTATCTGACAAGGTTCAGATTAAATCTTTTACAACTGAGTACATACTTAAAATGAAAGCAAATAGATATACAATATAAACACCACACAAACATCAAACCAGAAATTTAAAAAAGTCCATCTTAGGTGGACAGAGGAGAGAAGAGTGTACTTGTAATAATTCTTATTGTGAAAACTTCCCCACCAATGGTAAATATACATGTGACATTATTCAGCAATTGAATTTTAAAATAATAATAAATTCCTTAATTTTGTAAAAAGGGTTTCATCAGTGTTTTTAAAACAACTAGGCAGTGTGTACAATAAAAGCAAACAATTGATTAAACACATTAACATAAAAAAGCAACACTATAAGATTATATATAATAACATTCTAAAATCTGTCATAGCTAGAAAAACAAAATGAGCCGATTTTTGTCAGCCAATCTGAGGCTGGATTTCCAATTGTAAGGCACAGGAAGTTCTGTAAACTAATTAGGGGATCATCTATTAAAAGTTGCACCAAAAATAAATGGTAATTAAACATTTACCTGATTGGTTTTTACTGTTGTTTCTGTCATGGTTTCATTTTGATATTGTTGCATGAATAACTTTTTTTTTTTAGACTAATTGTGATTATTAGCCATATTAATGCTCTGACTGTGGAAAATACTTTGCTTACTTAAAAAGACTTCGGGCACATCAAATAATACACACAGGTGAGAAGCCAAATCTCTGCTCTGAGTGTGGGAAAAACTTATTTGATTTGGCAAGCCTTAAAAGACATCAAAGAATGCACGCAAGAAGAAAAAAAAAAACGTACCATTGCTCTGATTGTTAAAAAAACCGTAGGAGTGAAGAATCCACACTGGAGAAAAGCACCCTCACTGCCAGCATATAGTAATAAATAGGGATTTAATGATACACTCAGCTCACGATTCAATTCAATTCACTATACTACGTTTACGGTTCAATTCTTTCTTTATATTTTTAAAAAGATCTGAAATAATGGATTTATTGTGTATGCATTAACAATGCTGAGCTATTGTTGTCGTTTTGTGCCATTAAACCAAGATAAGTGATCTCAGATTGACCCTAAGAGGAATTCTTTGAAAGCTAAACAAAAAGTGTCTTCAAACATAAAATATTATTTAATCAGTACCCACTCACTCTTAGGGATGCACTGGTCTACAGGCCATCAATTGGAACTGGTCAGTTTTTGCTTTCAACACGCAATCGGCAACTGGACGTTTTTTTTATTTTTATATTGGCTGGTCTGTGTTCCGGAAATTGACACTCAATGGACACATGCTACATTAGAATTATTTTCCAAAATGTCAGTTGTGTGGAAATATTACCAAGTCTGTGAACAGGGCATAAAGATTGAAATCTGTAATGTCTGCAGAGGAAAATACAATCGCAGAAGAACTACGGGGGGTTTGGCATGACAAATTCGATTAGACATTTGAAAGTGCATCACCCAAAAAAACAAGAGTATAATTGCGCTAATAATGCTAAACAGGCATAAGCTTCACCCCTCAACCATCGGTACAGGCGATGTTTCAAACAACACAGAGCTACGGTTCAGAGACAAAAAGCAATAGCCAATTAAAAGAAAGTAATTTAATTTATTTCATTAAATGACCAGACGTTTTCAGTTATAGAAGATCAAGATTTTCGCAGTCCACTTGGATCCACGATAGACGCTGCCCAGCAGACGCTACTTTTCGGATGTGCCTCTACCCAAAATGTACTATTTATTTGTATTGTTATTATAATTAATATTACGGAGTAACCGACTGAGACTAGCGGCCTATATCACGGGGCAGGAGTTGGGGTTAACGAGGTAACTTCAGATTTAACCCTGAGTTATCTGTACCACGATGTTGAGTCACTTTTTACTGGGGTAGATTGTCATGGTAACTTATGCAGAACTCCCAACCTGCTCTGGAGCAAGTTCAGTTCGAGACCACGCATTACCTCGAATTAAAGCACCGCCTCCTGACCAATCAAAGGTCTTGGAAAATGGCATCACCAATCCTTGAAGATACCGTGGGGCTCGGTGTGCGGGTAGTGAGAGTTTCGACAGGCAAGAGTTTTTAGAGACCGACAAAACCCTATGGCTTTCCCTGACGAATATGAAATATATAAATGATCAGCGGAGGGAATGGCTAGTGATTTGACAGCTCCTTGAGCGATGTGTTGCCAGTGCGACACATCGAAGTCGTACGCTTACAGTCCTGCATTGGCGTGCACTTTACATAAATGCCGTTTACATTTTATTTTTATATTTCTTGCCAAGCCTTTTCTACACTGCTGGGGTTGCAGCTGAATAAAAAAAGCTAAAATGTGTATTTCACGACATCTGAATATCCAAGCGACACATTAATTTAACGGAATACACAATTGTATAGTCTTGCCTTAATGATGGGGCAATTACATTATTGACAGGCAAATTAATTTAACAAATGTTTCCTTCCTGCCTATTGGAGCAGCAACTGCGTTGCTTTTAGTCTAGATTATATTTTTAGATTCTCCATATTTGTTAAATATAGTTTGCTCATCTTGAGTAAAATATACAGCTCTATCTGACTGTCCATGTTTTAGATTGGTCATACGGTGCAGACTCCGCTTCTTTTGTTTGCACTCATAACTAGATAGTTTCAACTAACTTGAGTTGACCTATCGAGTTGATAACCACCGTCGTGGTACCACTTATGTGTGATAGTGGCTGTTATATATTGGCTTCTAAAATCGGTAAAGTATCCCTTTAAGCAACCAAGATTGGTCTCAAACTGCCTGACATGATTAGTAGTCTACATTGATCTGCTAATTATAGCTGTGGCTTTACATGTGTTTTAAATAGATCTCTCTGTGTTCTGAGGACATACACTAGTGTTATCATATGTACTTTATGTAATGTAGCTAAAATGCACACAGCTATGGGGGATGTGTGTTTGCATGGAGCCGAGGTCAGGGAGCATTCAGCACCTCGTTACAAGTTCAGTGTCTATGGTTGTCTCCTGACTGCAACACACACAGAGAACCACAGTTGTCATAACGAAACCCCATGTACACTCAACTCCCTGTGACCTCCCCTGCACCCCTCCCCCACACACCTGGCCTGCCAATCCCTACTGTTTCTCTGCCTGATGTTCTCACTCTCAGCTAGGGGATGGGTCTAGCTAAAACAGTCCTTTATGGGTGTACATTTACGTTGTATTCTTCTTCTTGGTACTGTATGGTGGTAAAAAAAAAAAAAAAAAAAAACATGTTGGACACAAGCCATCATGTGACCGAGGGGGAGGGGCTGTTATGCAGATCAGAACAAAGAAGAAGCCCCTCCCACATCAGCAGACCAACGGTTTACCAAAGAACTGAAGCTTTGGCTTCTCCATACTGAGACACAGGAACGTTTCCCACCAACCTGAGAACAACAATGGATCATTGAGAGAGACACACACTAACACAAACTGTGGAGAGGCAACAGGAATCACCATGGCTGATGTAAGGAATTAAGATGAACTATCATACTCCCCTCCCCTCCCCCCCCCCCCCCCCCCCCCCCCCCCCTTTTGTATAATGTGTTGATCATTAATGGGCTCTTAGATAAAGGCTAGCTGTCTTAGCAGGACATTGTTGGCACTTTGGTATAAAACATGACTGTCTATCTATGTCTATCTTATCAATGGAGTCAGTTAATGTCCTCAATCATGACTTGGTGGAATGTGGCCATGGTGCTGGTTTCTAGGCAGGCGGGGGTGCGTTCCCCAGAGGGGACTTAGTAACACGAACAATAGGGAGAGAAAGAGAAGCATTGGCCAGGCCATGTCTGTGTGGAGGAGGGGTGTAAATGGAGTTAAAGGGAGTTGAAACTCCTTAGTCTGGTTTGACAATAAAGAAAACTTAAGTTCAGAAAACTGTTAATTCATAAGGCAAATAAGTAGATCCAGTTGTTAAAGAAGAGCTCTGACTCTAAAAGCAGACTTTTCAATGGTCTCAGTTGTGGAAAGAAAAGCTATTTTCCCAAATGGGTTAAACAGCCTGAGAAACAGGTCTAAACTCTCAGGATCCGCACACAGCGTTAGTGCTCTTCATATACAATTTAACTCAATATCCTGAACTAACTTATCCAAGTTAATTAATGTAGATGATTGAACCCTTCAACTGTTTTTGAGTCTCCATTTTTTTTATAGTTTACCCCGTATCTCACAAGGAAACCCAAGTTCAGATTAGATCTATTTTAGAACTGAGAATATAACTAATATTAAAATAAATGCATGCAGTAATTGCACATTACAAACACCACACCACAAACATAAATCTAATGGCAGTCAGTCATGCTTTGGAAAGCCTAATGGTAAACATCCCACTAAACCTGCTAGAATCATTCCAATATGAAAACACCATAAGCATTTACTCTCTTTAGCACAACCTGTTGAGCTAGCAACCAAATGCTTATATGTTTAGACATACTTAGACATCTTATTATCTTGGTTTAGCCGATGATTTCTAGCTGCCTACCTGACCTCTGGTGGCATTTCAAGCACTTTAAATCGTGTTTTTTTTTTTAGATGAGACGAAAGTTCTGTTTAAACGTTTTTCAGCTTTTTCTACTTTTAATTTAAAATGCCTTTGGGTAATGTTCAGTGAAATGTTTTGACTGTCCCTGGCTGTTTTTAATTAAAAAAATGGTTAGGTGATGTGCTGTAATTGTCCTTGCAACATAAAATGAGTAACAATCTAATAAGACCTTCTCTGAATATTAGGACCCTGGAAACAAGAACATTCTGCCTGGTCTTCAAAAGTCTGAACAAAGGCAAACCCATTGGCTATCTTCAAATCCAAACGGTTCAGTCCATTCTATTCTTGTACCTTTAAAGACAGCAGTAGTTTTACTGGAAGACTGCTGGAAACTGCTGGGGGCTGATGGGAAATGGAGTGTTACAACCACCAGAATGACTGAAATAGTTAAAGGGCATAATCCTCATGGCTGCAAATGTGGAATGTTTCTTAAAAGACACTCCAGCTCAGTGAGTCACCAGACAACGTACACAACAGAAAAGCCGCATAGCTGCTGTGAATGTGGAAAGAATTTTACCAACTTGGCGAACCTTAAAAAACATCAGAGAATACACAGAGGAGAAAAGCCATATCCCTGTTCTGATTGTGGTAGAACATTTTCTCGACTGGCAAACCTGAAACAGCATCGACAAATACACACTGGGGCAAAGCCATATCACTGCAAGGACTGTGGGAAAAACTTCTGTCGATTGTCCAACCTTAAAATACATCTTAGAATGCACACAGGAGAAAAGCCATATTACTGCTCTGACTGTAAGAAACACTTCTCGGATTTCACACTTCTCAAACGACACCAAAGAGTACACACGGGAGAAAAGCCATATCGCTGCTCGGACTGTGGGAAAAAGTTCCCACAATCATCAAGCCTTACAATACATAAAAGAATACACGAAAGGGTAAAGACACATCGCTGTTCTCATTGTGGGAGTCATTTTGCAGCATTCTCATACCTTTTGGAACACCAAAAAATTCACACAGGGGAAATTATTGCTGTAATTGTTTGAAGTCAACATTATCAAACCTTAAAAGGCACCACAAAATGCATGCCTAAATAAAACTCATTGGATTCAATGTGTACAAGTCATATAACTGCTCTTTGATTGCCAGGAGCTTTATTTAAAAGATATGGATCTTTGAAACCCGCCAGGGAGACAAACTAGCATGACGCTGGGATTGTCCTCCAACTACGAAGGCAGAGGTCTATACCACCCAACTAGTTGAACATACCCAGGATATGTTTTTGTTATCTGGCTTCACTGAACCTAACGGCTGCTATCACACATAAGTGGTGACCACGACGGTGGTTATCAACTTGTTACGTCAACCCTGGTTTACCCATTCTTGCGATGAGCCATTTTTTTTTTGATATTGGCTGCTATGGTGAAGTCCCACTTGATCAAGTTTCAATTGTATTTGAGGTCATCCAATGAAAGAAAATGTCATAGAGTTTATTGTTAAAGTATGGATGAAGGTATTTTTTATTTTAGGGCTGCTTTCAAAGTTGTTTTATTTTACACTTTTCAGTTCAGAGTTTTAAGACTAGCTTCTATTTTGTTGAATATCGGCTATGGTGAGGGCTATGGTTTTTAGTGAGAACGAAGGTCATCAAATGAAAAGAAATGTTATGGGGTTTATGTTATGTTAAAATCAGAAACAAAGGATTTTTTTTTTATTTTTACTAATATGTCCTCCACTCAAATCATAGGGTAGCTGCAAAGCTAGCTGCTTAGCCTGCATTTTTATAAAGTGAAGTAGCAGTTTCATGTCATATTGAGACTACCATCTAATAATGGAATGTCTTATTCCCATACATTATTAAAAGGTTCTCCACCCCAATGGCAAATCTACTGTCAAACCAAATCTATTCTAAATATACATTTTTCATTTTTCCAGGAAATCACATTGTAGGATTTTTAAAGAATTTATTTGTAAATTATGGTGGAAAATAAGTATTTGGTCACCCACAAACAAGCAAGAATTCTGGCTCTCAGACCTGTAACTTCTTCTTTAAGAAGCTCTTCTGTCCTCCACTTGTTACCTGTATTAATGGAACCTGTTTGACCTCTTCATCTGTATAAAAGACACCTGTCCACAGCCTCAAACAGTCAGACTCCAAACTCAACCATGGCCAAGACCAAAGAGCTGTCGAAGGACACCAGGAAGAAAATTGTAGACCTGCACCAGGCTGGGATGAGTGAATCTGGAATAGGCAAGCAGGTTGGTGTGAATAGATCAACTGTGGGAGCAATTGTAAGAAAATGGAAGACATACAAGACCATTGATAATCTCCCTCGATCTGGGGCCCCACGCAAGATCTCATCGCGTGGGGTCAAAATGATCATGAGAACGGTGAGCAAAAATCCCAGAACTACACGGAGGGACCTGATGAATGACCTGCAGAGAGCTGGGACCAAAGTAACAAAGGCTACCATCAGTAACACACTACACCGAGAGGGACTCAAATCCTGCAGTGCCAGGCGTGTCCCCCTGCTTAAGCCAGTACATGTCCAGGCCCATCTGAAGTTTGCCAGAGAGCATATGGATGATCCAGAAGAGGATTGGGAGAATATCATGTGGTCAGATGAGACCAAAATAGAACTTTTTGGTAAAAACTCAACTCGTCGTGTTTGGCGGAAGAAGAATGCTGAGTTGCATCCCAAGAACACCATACCTACTGTGAAGCATGGGGGTGGAAACATCATGCTTTGGGGCTGTTTTACTGCAAAGGGGACAGGACGACTGATCCGTGTTAAGGGAAGAATGAACGGGGCCATGTATCGTGAGATTTTAAGCCAAAACCTCCTTCCATCAGTGAGAGCATTGAAGATGGAACGTGGCTGGGTCTTCCAGCATGACAATGATCCCAAACACACCGCTCGGGCAACGAAGGAGTGGCTCCGGAAAAAAGCATTTCAAGGTCCTGGAGTGGCCTAGCCAGTCTCCAGACCTCAACCCCATAGAAAATTTGTGGAGGGGGTTGAAAGTCCGTGTTGCCCAGCGACAGCCCCAAAACATGACTGCTCTAGAGGAGATCTGCATGGAGGAATGGGCCAAAATACCAGCTACAGTGTGTGCAAACCTGGTGAAGACTTACAGGAAACGTTTTACCTCTGTCATTGCCAACAAATTTTATGTTACAAAGTATTGAGTTGAACTTTTGTAATTGACCAAATACTTATTTTCCACCATCATTTACAAATAAATTCTTTAAAAATCCTACAATGTGATTTTCTGGATTTTTCCTCATTTTCGGCTCATAGTTGAAGTGTACCTATGATGCAAATTACAGACCTCTCTCATCTTTCTAAGTAGGAGAACTTGCACAATCAGTGGCTGACTAAATACTTTTTGGCCCCACTGTATATGTATATGTAACTGCATTGACACTAATAGTTGTACTGTAGGATGGCACCCGCAGAAAACATTCTTTAGGGTGGCCTGATTGGGCCAGTAATAATCTTAGGGTGGCACACCAAACATTGCTCAAGTTTTTGCTCATGAAATGCAATACAGGCAGTCCTGTAGAAGCGCCGTCCATTAAACAGTGCAACAACACCCATGTAGTGCTGTGTTTAATTGATAGTTTCATAAGGACAGAAATGTAGCCGATATATACAGAATCTTAAGTTTAAAAAAGGGGCAAAGCATGGGAAGTGGGGTAGCCGGTACGTTTTGTTGGGTAGCATGTGCCCCAGGCCACCTCTGGGGGGCGCCACTGGGTTTACTGTCCTCTGTCCTGCCAGGCCATGCCGTGATGTTGATACAATTGTTAGCAGAAGGTAAGCAGTTGTCCAGAAAATGTTTTTCCTTCTTGTGACACAGCTCATAGACAGAGAGATGGGCATTCCCAAGAGGATTATATCGAGATTCCAAAGTGGTTTAACTCTGCAGTACAAACTACATCACACGCTGATTCTATGAAAATAATAACACTCCAATCTGCCTGTAATCAGCTGCTCTTGTTTGAGTGCTGCAATACGCCTCTTTGTTGCAGAGAATGAGCATTCAGTTTTGCAGACTTGGTCTAAATATTAGGTACATAAGTGAACAGTTTCAGTGGTCGTGCCTTGAGACCCAGTTTAAGTGTAAAAGCAATTGCAAAATACTGTAAGAGGATGAAGGGAATTAGGAGGGGATGGAATTATCCAGTAATGCAAATACGATGGGAAGGAACAGTGATGGGTTCAGATTCCATGTCAGTGTAGATGAGTCCACAGTAATTTTTAGGGTTAGGGTTATTAGGCATATTATATTATTTTGTACATATGTTTTCCAGACTGTGTTGCTTTTACTTACTGAGTAAACAGTGACCCTTCCTCAGATGAAGACCCTGGTTCCTCAGCGGGCACATCAGCCATATCCATCTGCACTTCTTACCCAGCCGGTACAGGGGGTAGAATGTCAGTCCTGAAATGCAGACAAATGTTACAAACAATAACTTTGAAGTGACACTACCAACCAAATCTAAATATTGGTAATAATGTCAATTTAGTTTACAGTTTTCCATGACAACACACTACCCCTCATCTGCTCCAGAAAATCCACTTTAACCCTTAGATATTAGTTTAATTTCTTACCTTTACTATGCTATACTGTGTGGTCCTTGTTTGTAACTAAATGGCTATTTTCCCCCATGTAATCCACAAGAACAAGCAGATCTTGTGGTGTTCTAACAAGAACTCATCTGTAAGAATCTGAAGTCACCAATCCGGGACTTGTTCAGGAAATCAATCATAATAATAATAATAATAATAATAATAATAATAACAACATTAATTTAAGAGCGCCTTTCTAAAACCCAAGGACACTTTACAAGGCTTATTAAAAACAGACAATTAAAACAAGTATGCAACAATAATAAAAGAGGTTGGGGGGAGCTAAAGGCCTGGCAGAACAAGTGTGTTTTAACTAGTTTTTTAAAGTGTCCAGTGGCTCTGCATTTCGGATCTCAAGGGGGAGAGTGTTCCAAAAGGTGGGGGCAGTCACGCTGAATACTTAGATTTAAGGCAATAATAATTGTTGGTTTCTTTACGGTAGCCTACAGGTTTCACCTGTCTAACCCACAAACTCATTCACACCTTGAGTCCATCGATTTAATATTCAGAAATTCAGTATTGTCTAAAAAAGGTAGAGTGGTTTTAAGCCTATGAATTCACCCTCTCTCACTAAAGTGTGACTATAGTGGGAGATGGGTTTACCAGTAATGTATAACTAAGTATGTTAGCTATCTAAACATTTGGTTTATTTCTTATGGTATTCTGATTGGCATAAACATACACAGACAAATACACCGCCTCACCTATACAACTTTGTAACTTACTGTAGCTGTCCTTTGTAGCAGCTGAGAGTTTGTGTTTACCTCTGCCTCACAACAGGACACTTAACATTTCTATCGAAAGCAAATCACCGGCTATCAGCCACCTAGGCTGCTCTGCCAAGCGGGAATAAAGTGAGTCATCATGTGACTGAGGGGCAGGGGCTGTTAGGCAGACCAGAACGAAGAAGAAGCCCCTCCCACATCAGCAGACCAATGGATACGTAACGGAAGCTGTACTTTCTCTATACTGAGACACAGGAACATTTCCGACCACCCTAGGAGCAACGACGGATCATTGAGAGAAAGACACAATAACACACTGTGGAGAGGACACAGGAATCACCATGGCTGATGTAAGTTGGGGGATTAAGATCCACTATCGTACTTTCCCCCCTTATAGGCTATAATATATAATAATGTGGTAATTTATGAGTTCTTAGATTAGAGCTAGCTAGCGTTCTTAGCAGGACGTTGGTTGGCACTTAGGGTTTGCAAAGTTTAGCTGTAAAAACATAAACATGACTGTCTATCTATGTGTATCACTGTCGATCTTATGAATGGAGTCGGTTAATGTCCTGAACCATACATTTGGTGGAATGTGGTTTCTAGGCGGGCGGGGGTGCATTCCCCAGAGGGGACTTAATAACACGTAACAAGACAAGAGAGACAGACAGAAAAGCATTCACCAGGCCGCCGCTATGGCCAAATTGTATTAGAATTTTTTCAAATGTGTTTATCTGGTTATGGGCTCTTTGATTAGACTTTGCTCTGTACATTTCTGACACTTAGGGTTTGCAAAGTTTACCTGTAAAAAGATGTACAGATGTGACTGGAGTGCTGGTTGCTAGGCATTCCCCAGTGGGGACTTAGCAACACGCACAAGAGGGAGAGAAAGAGAAGCAATTACCCGCAGTGGCGCCCCCAAGAGGTGGCCTGGGGCATGTGCTACCCAACAAAATGTACCGGCTACCCCACGTCCCATGCTTTGCCCCCTTTTTAACTTAAGATTCAGTATATATTGGCTACATTTCTTTCCTTGCGAAACTATCAATTGAACGCAGCACTACATGGGTGTTGCACTGTTTAACGGCCGGCGCTTCTACAGGACTGCCTCTATTGCATATCATGAGCAAAAACTTGAGCAATGTTTGGTGTGCCACCCTAAGATTATTACTGGCCCAATCAGGCCACCCTAAGATTATTACTGGCCCAATCAGGCCACCCTAAGATTATTACTGGCCCAATCAGGCCACCCTAAGATTATTACTGGCCCAATCAGGCCACCCTAAGATTATTACTGTCCCAATCAGGCCACCCTAAGATTATTACTGGCCCAATCAGGCCACCCTTAAGATTATTACTGGCCCAATCAGGCCACCCTGAGATTATTACTGGCCCAATCAGCCCCACTGATTACCAGGCCATGTCTGTGTGGAGGAGGGGTGGAAATGGAGTCAAACAAGTTGAAACTTTATTTGTTCGGTCTCTTAGTCGATAAAGAAATCTTCAGAAACAGTTTATTCTGACATCCATGTCACTTTTTCATGAGGCGAATAAGTAGTTTCAGTTGATAAAGGAGAGCACCGACTCTAAAAGCAGACTTTTCAACAGACTCAGTTGTGGAAATAAAAGCTATTTGTCCAGATGGGTCAAACAGCCTGAGAAACAGGGCTAAACTGTCTCTCAGGATCTGTACACAGCATTAGTGTTGCTATGGGAGTACCATTTAACTCAATATTCTGAACTAACTTTTCCAAGTTAATTAATGCAGAGAATTGACTAAACTTTTTCAGTCTCAATTATTGTATCTCACAGGGGCACCCAATTTCAGATTAAATCTATTTTACAACTGAGAATATCAAGAAAATGAAAATAAATAAATACATAGAGTAGTTGCACATTTTAAACACCACAAACAGAAATTAAATTGCAGTCAATCAATCTTTAGAAAGCCAGATGCTAAACGTCCCACTAAACTAGAATCATTTCAGCAGGCTAACACCATAAGCATTCAGTCTCTTTAGCACAACCTGTTGAGCTAGAAACCAAATGCTAAACTAACCTCAAACTAAAACAAATCAAATGTTAACACTTCCTTAAGACACCTTATTATGTTGGTTTGGCAGACTTTTTTCTAGCTGCCTACCTGACCTCGGGTGGCATTTAAAGCAGTGTTATCTACACTTCATGCGTTGTTGTTTTTTTTATTAGATTAGATTCTTTATGGTCATTGCACAGAGTACAGTACTGAAGCAACAAAATGCAGTTTGGTCTGTAACCAGATGGAGTGCAAGAAGTGGGTGGGTGTGGTGTGAAGGCCATGGGGGTTCTGAGAGAGAGTTCAGGGAACAAAGCTCTTTCTGTGCCTGCTGGTCCTGGAACGGCGAATCCTTTAGGGCCTCCCTGCTTGACTTGACTTTGCCTACTTTGAATTTAATATTTTAAATTACTACTAAATACTTTTAATATAAAATGCTCTTATGTGATGTTCAGTGAAATCTTTTAATTGTCCTTGCAACATAAAATGAGTAATAATCTAATAATCCTGTTTCTGAATATTAGGACCCTGGAAACAAGAACATTCTGCCTGGTCTTCAAGAGTTGGAACCAAAGAAAATCCATTGGCTATCTTCAAATCTGAATGTTTCCGTCCATTCTATTCTTGCACCATTAAAGAAAGCAGTCGTTTTACTGGAAGACTGCAGGAAACTGCTGAGGGCTGATGGGAAATGGAGTGTTACAACCAACAGAATGACTGAAATAGGCAAAGGACATAATCCCAACAACTACAAATATGGAATGTTTCTTACAAGACACTCCAGCTCAGTGAGACACCAGACAACGCACACAAGGGAAAAACGACATAGCTGCTGTGACTGTGGGAAGACTTTTACCAACTTGGCGAACCTTAAAAAACATCAGAGAATACACACAGGAGAAAAACCATATCACTGCTCGGACTGTGGAAGTAATTTCATTCAGTCAACACACCTTAAAGCACACCAAAGAATACACACAGGAGAAAAACCATATCACTGCTCTGACTGTGGGAATCATTTTTATAACCTGACAACCCTTAAAAGACACCAAAGACTACACACAGGAGAAAAACCATATCACTGCTCCGACTGTGGGAAAAACTTCTCTAGTTTGCCAAACCTTAAAATACACCACCGAAAACACACAGGAGAAAAACCATATCACTGCTCTGAGTGTGGAGATAAGTTTAGTCGTTTATCAAACCTTACAAGACACAAAATAATACACACAGGAGAAAAACCATATCACTGCTCTGAGTGTGGAGATCATTTTAATGTGTTATCAAACCTTAAAAGACACGAAAAAAGACATACAGGAGAAAAACCATATCACTGCTCTGACTGCGGGAAAAGCTTCTCTCAGTTGACAAGCCTTACAGAACACCAAAGAATCCACACCGGAGAAAAGCCATTTCATTGCTCTGAGTGTGGAGATAGTTTTAATGTGTTATCAAACCTTAAAAGACACAAAAGAATACATACAGAAAAAAAAGCCACATCACTGCTATGACTGGAAAGAAATGTTTGCAGAATGTCTTATTATACAAAGAACCGCTTGGTTTCTCCCAATAAATCATGAGAAATAGCATATTTTGGTATAAGTATCCCCCTATTTCTTTGGAATTTATCCCATGTGACTTTTATAATGTCAGGCCTTAAGGGGGAACACCTTCAGTTCACCGCAGTTCAGCTAGATCCTTTATGTGTAGCTAAAGCTGATCTCTAAGTGTGTGTGTTTAACAGTTAGAGGGGGAGCAAAACATTTATGGTTTTAAAGGGGGGCCTGACCAAAAAAGTAAAGGAACCACTGATTTAGGTGTTCTACCCTTCAATCTGTTTGATTTGATTTCATAAAACCAATTATTAGGTGTACTACTGTAAAAGCACATCAAATGTCATCTTGTTTCATTATTAAAAGAAAATCCTACAGTAGGTTTACGTTGGCTTTCAGTTCCAGGTGGCGCTGTTGTCGTACCCTGTGCTCCATTCTGATCTAGTTTATAGAAGTGTTAATTTTGACTCTCTTTTTTAAAGATAATTGTCTGATGCACCCAAAAGTCTCTGTGCTTTGCAATGGAAATATAGATTTCAAAGAACATGTCATGGAGGGATGTTGAACGAATTGACCCTGCCCAATTCAGTATCAGTATATTACATTATTCTAACAAAGCGCATTTCGACCACTTGAACTTTCCCCAGGAAATTAATTTGGGATCTGTGCTGGCCCATCATGTGAAGGGCAGCATCGGAAGAAAACATTTTATTTTATTTTATTTTATTTACTGGTCCAGTTGAAATGCGAGGCGATTTTTCTGACGAAAATCTGTTATTTTTACGATAAAACATTTTATATCACCTAACTGACAAAATTATTTAGTCTCAAAACCATTATTTATGGCAGTCAAAGTTTTTGAAACGTTTTGCCAGCCAAACAGCTAACATGATGCAGATGCTCACTGGCTAAATAACTGCTCCTTTTCTGACAGATTTTTGTGGCAGTTTCTCCAAACATAGGCACATATTGTTTAGCTAGAAAGAATAGTAGTAGTCTTTCAGCTACATGTCTATCGTTTGTTGTTGTTTTTAAATGTAGTCACTTCTTCAATCAGCTTGATGAAGGGTAGGGTGATTGAGGTGAGGGAAAGGGACATTACTGCTGACTAAAACCAGGACATGTCACGGGAGCCAGTCTGCTTCTCAACCACGACGGCCCTTCAACAAGACGTACAGCGCACCCAAACGCACCTCATGTAGCCTAATTGAGGATTATCTCTCTATTGTATGGTTTGGTGGAGCCAGAGAAGCCCAGGAGAAGCCAGTGGACAGCTGGCAAACCTGCTCATAGCAGAGGATATGGACTATAAGGGAATTACTTCTTAGGAAGAGCGTGGATGTCCTGTTCATAAAACTTCTACAGAAATATGACCGTAAAGAGACGGGAGGACGTGAGGACTTGCCAAGACCATCCGCAATACATGGTGGTCCAGTGTTGTTGTCTGCTGTATACGTGCACTATAATATTATTGTATCTAGTTTAATTATGTATCTACAGCACCTGCAGTTTAGCTTTACTTCTCACAAATATGTGCTATACATATTTTATATTACGTATGCACTTTTTGGTCATGCAATTCTGATGCTGCACGGTATCTGGTATTTCAATAAATTGTGTTTTTTAGTAGGCCTATTTGTCTTTTTTAAGTATATTTCATTCTGTTAATAAAGCTCATCATAAGGATTCTGGAGAAGTGGTAAGAAAACACGAAATCTCACAAAGCTAACATTCTAAGTCTTTTCGTTTTCCCCACTTGCCCATTGATTACGTTTTAGACAACGTTATCCAGAGCTAGCTACGTGATTACGTGATGACGTATTTTTGTGCAACGGAAGTAAATCATAGGTCAACCCATGCCAGATCAGGCCAAATACCAGATCGGGCAGTGACAGGATTCTCTCAGTACCGCGCTTGTCTTTTCCTAAGTGCTTCTGAATTGTCCTTCACATCTTTCCTTGACCTCATGACGTTTTCCATCGACTATTAGACCGCAGCCCAAGAGTTTTGTAATCCGGAGCTTGCTAGCTACGTGATGACGTCACATCCCGCGCATCTGCAATCTTAGGTCAACGTACCCATACCAGATCGGGCATCGACAGGTACAGAAGAATTGATGCTCTTTACCACCTTCTCCATCGAGACACAGAAAGTTTTGTCACCAGTTATCAGGAATCACAATGGCTGAGGTGAATTGAGGGTTTAAAATCCACTGTGGCTACAATTTCATCTGACTTTTTTCAAATGTATTTAGTTTTGATAACATTGTGCTCTAGGAAATTAGCTTTGCAGGGATATGCTACGCTATGAACGTTGAACTAAACATCGCTCAAACAAGCTAACGTTTGATAAAGCTACGATAGATTTGTGGAGGCAAGTACACAAAAGACTGTATAATATGCATATTTTAGCGTAGTTTGATATTTTCACAATATCACTGTTGAAGAAGTCATGTTGTAGGAGCAAAATATCCCAAAATCTGAAAATTGACAAGTGAATCTCCAAACGTTATTTGTTGCCTACCGTGTCTCGCCTTAAACATTTACAGGATTGTTTTTTATTATTGTCGCTGTAAAGGTGTAATTTTGTTGTTGCATCAATAGCCTTTTTTCAATACAATTTCTGATTATTAGGTCCCTGGAACCAAGAACATCCCATCTCCTCTCCATGACTTAAAACTTCAACCAACTATGCAGCTAACTTTAAATTCCATCAGTGCAGTCTACTCCTGTACCTGTAAAGACAGCTGTAGTATTTCTGGAAGACTGTAGGAAACTACTGGGTGCTGATGGGAAATGCAGTGTTACAACCACCAGAATGACCGAAATAGTTCAAGGAAATAATCCCAACAGCTACAAATGTGGAATGTTTCTTACAACATACTGCAGCTCAGTGAGACACAACACGATACAAACAAAAGAAAGGTTACATAGCTGCTGTGAATGTGGGAAGAATTTTACAAAGAATACACACGAGAGAAAAGCCATATCACTGTTCTGACTGTGGAAATTATAGTAGAAAGTTATCAACCTTTAAAAGACACCAAAAGATACACACTGGGGAAAAGCCATATCACTGCTCGGACTGTGGGAAACACTTCTCTAAATTGGCATGACTTGAAACACATCAAAGAATACACACAGGAGAAAAGCCATTCCACTGCTCTGACTGTGGGAAAAAATGTAATCAACCGTCACACCTGAAAGTACATCAAAGAATTCACACTGGGGAAAGGCCGTATCACTGCTGGGACTGTGGGAGAAACTTCTCTACATCATCAAGCCTTATCACACATCAAAGAATAAACACAGAAGAAAGGCCATATCACCGCTCTGACTGGGAAGAATTTCTCTCCTCTGGCATACCTCAAAGTACATAAAAGAATCCACACTGGGGAAAAGCCATATCACTGCTCGGACTGTGGAAGAAACTTCTCCAGATCGTCAAGCCTTAAAGCACATCAAAGAATACACACAGGAGAAAAGCCAGGCTGCAAGAGCACCAAAGAATACATACAGGAGAAGAGCCGTATCACTGCTCTGACTGTGGGAAAAACTTTGCAGCATTGTTACGAAACACAAAATAATTCACACAAGGGAAACACACTACACTCTCTCTTAACATCTCTTAAAATAACACCAAAGAGTACACACTGACACCATTTTCTTTACATACATGTTTTAAAGGTTCTCCACCCCAGTGACTAATTTTGTCTCAACCCAAATGTATTCTAAATATTGATTTTTAAGTGCTCATTTTGGACTACGGCATTATATATATTTTAATACCTTATCTTGTGTATTTTAAGAAAAAATATCTCAGAGACACCAGACGACACACAGCTGTTGTTCATTGAGTCGTTTTCTTAGATGCCTTAGTTTCCTGGACTTGAGTTTGCCATTCGTTTCTGTATATTTTTCATACAAATTGTAATACCTGTGAGGGTTTCTGGAAAATATAAGTTTTGTGTTATTTGATTTCAAATAAACACATTTACATAAAGAAAGCATATTTTGTCCACTCCCATGTTGAAAAGAGTGTTTAATGTGTTTACGGTAAATTATCATATAAGAAAGGGTGATTAATCTTTGATTAACTATGTAGTATTGATAAAGATAAAAGATAAAGATAAATACAGTAGTGTTGATAATATTCGTTTTTCAAATTATTTTATTCAGCATAATAAAGGAACCTTTTTAGAAACCAAATGGATATCAGGTGAGTGGTGTACTGAGAAAAAAAAGTCTAAATTTTTATGTCTTACTACACAACTTAAAACACTCAAATATTTTACATACAGTAACATGGTAACTAAATATTGTATTGCTCCTCAGAACATTGTATAGCTTTCCTTATAACACTTTTTTGAATAATAAACAAATTATCTTACGTGTCAATGCTACCCTTATAATAAATGTAAATAATAGAACTAGCAGGGGCATTCGTTCATACATCCAGTTCGATAGCTAGCGAACGTAGCTAGCCAGTTGGATGTTTGACTCGTTACCAACAACGCAATAGTAAGCTAGCCATGTTTTCTTTTTTGGCATTATACAATTTTTGTGTATAGCCCCCAGTGCAGCGCCGCGCCTGATCTGCCTGTAATCAGCTGCTCTTGTTTGAGTGCTGCAACGCCTCTTTGTTGCAAACAATGGGGTTGTAGTTTTGAAGACTTGGTCTAAATATTAGGTACATAAGTGAACGGTTGGGAGTGTGTGTAAGCATCCAACAGGATAGTGTGAGCAGTGCCAGCAGGATGAAACAGTGGAGCCCTTACAACTAACGTGTAAGAGAAGAAAGAGAAGAGTTAAGCACGAGTTTTAGTCTGCTAAACGGGACTAAAAGAAGCCATCATGTGACCGAGGGGGAGGGGCTGTCAGGCAGATCCGGGCAGACCAGAACAAAGCAGAAGCCCCTCCCACATCAGACCAACGGATACCAAAGAACTGAAGCTCTGCTTTCTCCATACTGAGACAGGAACTTTTCCCATCAACCTAGAAACAACGACGGGTCACTGAGAGAGACACGCTAACATACTGTGGAGAGGCGACAGGAATCACCATAGCTGATGTAAATTGAGGAATTAAGATCAACTATGGTACTTTTTTCTTTCTTTTTTTAATAATGTGTTGATTATATATGGGCTCATAGATTGGAGCTAGCTGGACGTTATTGTCACTTTCGGTTGTGCAAAGTTTACCTGTAAAAACATGACTGACTATCTTATCAATGGAGTCGGTAAATGTCCTAAACCATAAACTTGGTGGAATGTGGCCATGGTGTTGGTTTCTAGGCAGGCGGGGCGGGGTTTTAGGAACTGGAACAATATGGAGAAAAAGAAGCATACGCCAGGCCATGCCTGAAACATCTTAGTTCGGCCTCTTAGACGATAAAAAACTCACCTCAAACCAAAACGAGTCAAATGTTTACACCTATTCAGACATCTTATGTTGGTTTGGCAGACTTTTCTAGTGGCCGACCTGACCTCTGGTGGCACTTGTTAGTGTTACTTGGCAGTGTTATCTACACGTTTTAGTTCGTGTTTTTTGGGGTGGGTGGGGTGGTGTGTGTGTGTGTGTGTGTGTGTGTGTGTGTGTGTGTGTGTGTGTGTGGGGGGGGGGGGGGTCTGTTTAATATGTTTGATTTTGCCTACTTTTAATTTTAAAAACTTTCAGGTGATTTTTAGTGAAATGTTTTATTTCCCTTGCAACATAAAATGAGTGACAATCTAATAAGACTTTCTCTGAATATTAGGACCCTGGAAACAAGAACATTCTGTCTGGTCTTCCAAAGTTGTAACAAAAGCAAATCCATTGGCTATCTTCAAATCCAAACGGTTCAGTCCATTCTATTCTTGTACCTTCAAAGACAGCAGTAGTTTTACTGGAAGACTGCAGGAAACTACTCGGGATTGATGGGAAATGGAGTGTTACAACCACCAGAATGACCCAAATAGGTAAAGGGCCTAACCCCAACAACTGCAAATGTGGAATATTTCTTACAAGACATTCCAGCTCAGGGAGACACAACACAACTCATACAAGACGAAAGCCACATAGCTGCAGTGACTGTGGGAAGAATTTTTGTCAGAAATCAAGCCTTAAATTACAGCAGAGAATACACACAGGAGAAAAACCATATCACTGCTCTGATTGTGGGAAGAATTTTTCTATACTTTCAAACATGAAAAAACATCGAAGAATTCACACTGAGGCAATGCCACATCAATGCTCTGATTGTGGGAAAAACGTTTCTCAAATTTTATACCTTAAAATGCATAAAGGAAAACACACAGGAGAAAAGCCATATCATTGCTCTGATTGTGGTAACAGTTTTTCTCGACTGTCAAATCTGAAACAACATCAACAAATACACACAGGGGGAAAGCCATATCATTGCTTAGAATGTGGGAAAAACTTCTCTCAATTGTCCAACCTTAAAAGACATCAAAGAATACACACAGGAGAAAAGCCATATTACTGCCCTGACTGTGGGAAAAACTTCTCTGATTTTACAGTTATCAAAAGACACCAAAGAGTACACACAGGAGAAAAGCCATATCACTGCTCAGATTGTGAGAGAAGGTTTTCTCAGTTGTCAAGCCTTAAAACACATCAAAGAAAACACACAGGAGAAAAGCCATATCACTGCTCTGACTGTGGGAAAAACTTCTCTCGATCGTCAAGCCTTAAAATACACCAACGTATTCATACTGGAGAAAAGCCATATCACTGCTCTGACTGTGGGAAAAACTTCTCTCACCCTTCAAACCTTAAAAAACACCAAATAATTCACACAGGGAAAAAGCCATATCACTGCTCTGATTGTGGGAATAATTTTGCAGCATTGTCATCCCTTATGGAACACAAAAGAATGCACACAGGGGAAATTATTCCTGTGATTGTTTGAAGAACTTTACAACATTGTCAAGCATTCAAATTCACCTCAAAATACATGTCGAAATATAATTCACTTAAATTCAAAGTATCTCAGACTTTAGAACTTTTTTTTGATTGCTGGGAGCTTTATTTAAAAGATAGTCATCTTTGAAACCTGCCAGGGAGACAAACTAGCATGACGCTGGGATAGTCCTCCAACTATGAAGGCAGAGGCTTATACCACCAAACTAGTTGAACGTACTTAGGATATCTTTTTGTTATCTGGCTTCACTGAACCTAATGGCTGCTATCACACAAGTGGTACCATGACGGTGGTTATCAACTTTTATCTATGAGCGAGTTTCGTGAATATTTGCTGCCATGGTGAAGTCTCACTTGATCAAGTTTCAATTGTATTTGAGAATTAAGCTCATGCAATGAAAATAAATGTCATGGAGTTTTTTGTTAAAGCATGGATGAAAGCATTTTTGATATTTACAGCCGCTTTCAAAGTTATTTTCTTTGTCACATTTCAGTTAGAGTTTGAATAAGATTATCTTCTATTTTGGTGAATATCGTATATGGTGGGGAGGATTTGGTTTTTAATTTCCTTTGCGAACAAAGCTCATCAAATGAAAATAAATATGGGGTTTGTTATGTTAAAATCAGAATTAAGGATTCTATATTTTTTTATGTTAAACCCATCTGTCCTCCACTAGGGTAGCTGCACACCTTGCTGCTTTGCCTGCTTCACAACCTCCCAATTCTCCCGTTTCTAAATATTTTTTATAAATTACTATTTGATTAATCCTCATGGGAAAAATATGTTTTGAATTTATTTAAAAATAATCACTTAATTAAAAAAGCATGTCGGCATGGCGGGTTTGACGGAGCATGTCGGAACACGGTTTTGACCTACCTATCATAAGTTTGGTTAAGCTAGAGGAGAGCCAAGTTTCTATCACTGCAAGGTAATTGGCAAAACCTGGTATGCTATTCTTATGCATTGAAAGCGGAATTAATTCATTTGGAGATATAAGTAATTTAGCCCATGGGAAATTGCTGATTGCTGGTTTCTGGGTTGGTTCTGAATTTTGTAGTTTTTTACAGACTAGGCTGCGTATAAGAGACTCTCCTTTACAATAATCCACTACGTGTTACAATCGACTAGACAAATTCATTAAAATATGCAATAATCAAGACCAGTCTATGTGATCAAATAGTGCCATTAGAATGTGCCAGATGCTACCAAATTTGAACGTTTGAAATTTAGGAGCACCAGAGTAAAGAAAGTGAATGTTCTACCCTGTAGATCAAATTCCAAATTCCAAAACGTTCTTCAATCAAAGTTCATATGCACACAGACCATGCTGCAGACCGGAGCCCCCCTCCGCCCCTTCCCCCTAAACTCTTCCTCTGGCTTTGTCCCCTCCTCCCTCAAGCTGGCTTTCTTTTACCCCGATTCTAAATAAATCCTGGACTTAACTCGGACTCCCCCAATAACTACCGGCCTATCTCCAATCTGCCCTTTCTGTGCTTGAGCGAGTTGTTGCTGCCCAACTGAAGTCCCAGCTCGACTCCAATAACCAGTTTGAACCTTTCCTATCTGGCTTCCGCTCCACACACAGCACAGTAACCGTCCTACAAGTCATTGATGTGTTAATAATCATTATAGCTTTTGATGTTGATCTGTTGAAGGTCAAAAAGACCAAGGCTCTGGTCACAGTAGAGGCCTTCCTAGACTCACCTCTCACTCTACAATAATACCAAGTAAAAAGTGATAGACTGTAAAGTGTGTGGGTGTTTGTGGTGTAAAAGAGTACCATGTAAAGGGTGATACACTGTGTGTGTGTGTTTCTGGTGTAAAAGCTTACCATGTAAGGGGTGATTCACTGTAAGGTATGTTAGAGTGTGTTCCTCCAATAATTCCATGTAAAGCAGGACATACTGTAATGTAAACTTCATTTATTTATTAAGCACCTTTCAAAACAGATGTTAGAAGTTGCTGTACATGTAAAAACCATAGAAACAAAACTTGCATCACAAAACAAAGTCTTTCTGATATAAGGGAGTTTTTAAATGCAACCACTGACTGCACTCTTTCTAAGTAGGAGAGACCTTTCCAGAGAGAGGATCTACAACAGCAAAATATTTTAAATGTAACCTTGGAACTGCCAGTGGGCCTTGGTTGGAAGACCTAAGACATCTTCCAGACTTTGTTGAGGCAAGTGTAACCCTCAACTCTGCTATAAAAGGTGGGCCAGCCGTGTAATGCCTTGTAGGCAAATCTACACTCATTTGGTAATGAAGAGTGGCCAACACTGGTGTAATGTGTAACCTACCACCCATATTGCAAAGTGTGTGTGTGTGTGTGTCTGTGTGTGTGTGTGTTACACTATATTACACTGGTGTAATGTTTAACCTACCACACATATTGTAAAGTGTCTGTTTCTCCAATAATTCCATGTAAATGGTGAGATACTGTAAGGTGTGTGTGTGTGTGTGTGTTCATCCAGGAATGCAATTTAAAGGATAAAATACAGAAAGGTGTGCGTGTGTGTACCTCCAGGATTATCCCGTTTCTCTGACAGGGACACTGAGGAGTAGTATAGCCTAAACGGGACGATTCAAATAGACGCAGGCAGATTCAGGAATTTTTAATGAGCCAGAAGGAGAAGATTACATTTTTAGGATTTTAACAAGGTAATTGAACGTATTTTGCAGAAAAACATAACAAACGATGATGTGAACAGATGATGTAGGCTATATTCGTTTAAGCAGAATATTTTAAATGTTTTATAAAATAACTAGAGGGCGACTTTAAAAGATTTTCCAGATTTTTTCCACGACATTAAATACGCCAGCAATTACCCCACTTGTGAATTTTGAAGTCTTAAAAAAGACGGTTTCTAACCAGTGCCTAAATGAAACTACAGAGGTTGTCGGGGATAAGCGCGCACAATCCAATTCCGAGTTGGAAGCTCAGTGGTGCTGACGTTTAAGTCTTGGGACTTGTAGTTTAATGTTAGCTGAACGTTAGCCTTTTCCTTCTGGCGATTGCATTCAAGACGCTTCAAAAACCTTGAAAGTGGTGTTCGTTTGAAAAATAAAACGTGTTAGTGTCATAAACGTTTGTTTATGAGCTTATTTTCTGCAATAATCCGAAACCCAATAGAAAAAACCCTTTTGTTTTTTGTTGAGGGAACCCATTGCGATTCTGACCTCCGCGTGGGCCTACATAACACGTCATCCCTGGCCCTTCTATTGGTTGGAAAGATACCACCATGTGACCGAGGGAGAGGGCACGTTAGTCAGACCAGAACATAGAAAAAGCTCCTCCCACATCATCAGCAGACCAATGCTTGGTCTGTTGCTCTGCCTTCTCGGCCGAGACACAGGAACCTTTGCCACCAATCTAGAAACAAAGACCGATCAAGGAGAGACACACGAAAACAAATAGGAACTAGGACCGATTGCTGAGAGAGATACACACAAGCTGTGGATGGGCAAGAGAAACCACAATGGCTGAGGTAAATTTGAGGGATTCAAATCCGTTAGGCCAAATTGTATTAGACTTCTTTAAAATATGTTTATGGGCTCTTTGAATGGACTTAGCTGTGTACATTTCTGACACCTTAGGTTTGCAAAGTTTACCTGTAAAAATCTGATTTATCTATGGAGTCGGTTATTGTCCTAAATCATAAACTTTGTTGAATGTGACCGGGTTGCTGGTTGCTCTGCAGTGCCCAGTGGGTATTTAACAACACGCACAAGAGGTAAAGAGAAGCAATCAACCCAGTCGCCAGAATAAAATGTTGGCATTGTACGTTTCTGCAAACCACGGATACGTAGAATACCAACGTTTTTGAAGATTAAATTGGCCTACGGGTCACATCAATGTTTCTAGATACGTGGTATTTCAACGATATAGTGTTCCAACCGCTCGTGGCGCATTTGAGGCACTTTGAGGGACTTAGGGTAGGGCCTAACCATTTTCTGGTTAGGAAGTAACATAAATTATATATTTTATTACACACCACGCATTTAGAGCATGTGGTACAATGCTCGGAATCCTTTGAGCCAGAGTGATCGTGTTGTGGGCCAAAAACACGTAGTCGGACACAGCTCACAAAATCTGATTGTTGCAGCTCATAGCATGCGCACGTTAGCTTCCCAACACAAACAGCCCAATATAACAGCATAGATGAGCTGATGTAATTGGGAATGATAGTCTCCTCTTCATATTTTCAACTGTTCTTTAAAGCTTAACTATTGATTTCCTTGAATATTGAGTTGAAATATGTTTTCGTAAACCCAATTGTAAACCTTCTCTAACCCTAAACATGGGCCTGCTCTGTATTCATCATTACGACGCAACTTTTGGGAAGTGTAGTGCAGGATTTTTATATTGAATAAAACTTGAAAATTATGATGGTTGTGAACATTGTAGTACAAATTATATTGTTAATTATTAAACATTGATAATAATTTATATATAAACTTGAATGCAAATGGATATACGCTAGAGACACCACAAGCATTAAACCAGAAAAAAGAAAGAGTTCATCATATGTGGACAGACGAGAGAAGAAAAGAGTCTTTGTTCTCATTCTTATTGTGAAAACTTAACCACCAACGGTAGAAATATACATGTAACGTACTGCACTTTATTTGCAGTGTTTTTACGACAACTACGCAGTGTGTACAATAAAAGCAGACAATTGATTCAAATTTACATAAAAAAGCAGCATTACAAGACTAAATGGAATTATAAAACGTCATAACTATAGAAAAACAAAATGCGATTAAAATAAAATCAACACATCTTTGTCAGCCTGTCTGAGGTAACATTTCTACAGGAACTTCTGTAATGTAATTAGGGACTAATACATCATGTCTGGCTTTAAACGTTTACAGGTAGCCTGTGCAATGATCCCAAGATTATTGTGATATAGGGGTGGGCGAAGGGACTATATTGAATCGTGAATGATTTAAATGTCTCCATAATCTGCCCTTACGGAGAGATCGTTAGTATCATGCTACAGTGAGCATTCTATCAGCTGCAGTTCTATGGCGCATACAAGCATCCAAAGTTGTTTTCTCAGCCAAATCTGAAACCACACTATTTGCTACTCAGTCTGTTGTTCGTTTTCGTTTAGGTTTTGTTATCCGAGCGCCACTCTTCTGCCTGGTTTCAGTCCCTCCTGTAACGTTAGAGCAATGATGTCTGACTGGAAACGTTGAATGTTCTCGCTTTCCCCTCCTTTTTATACAAAAATGTAAACTTTTAATATAAAACACGGTCCATTAACGTGTGTGTGTGTGTGTGTGTATATATATATATATATATATATATATATACATACACACACACACACACACACACACACACACACACACACACACACACACACACACACACTGCTCAAAAAAATTTAAGGAACACTTTTTAATCAGAGTATTGCATGAAGTCAATTAATCTTGTGGGCTATTGATCTGGTCAGTTAAGTAGCAGATGGGGTTGTTAATCAGTTTCAGCTGCTTTGGTGTTAATGAAATTGACAACAGGTGCACTAGAGGGGCAACAATGAGATGACCCCCAAAACAGGAATGGTTTTCCAGGTAGAGGCCACTGAAATTGTTTCCCTCCTCATCTTTTCTGACTGTTTTTCACTAGTTTTGCATTTGGCTAGGGTCAGTGTCACTACTGGTAGCATGAGGCGATACCTGGACCCCACAGAGGCTGCACAGGCAGTCCAACTCCTCCAGGATGGCACATCAATACGTGCCATTGCCAGAAGGTTTGCTGTGTCTCCCAGCACAGTCTCAAGAGTATGGAGGAGATTCCAGGAGACCGGCAGTTACTCTAGGAGAGCTGGACAGGGCCGTAGAAGGTCCTTAACCCATCAGCAGGACCGGTATCTACTCCTTTGTGCATGGAGGAACAGGATGAGCCCTACGAAATGACCGCCTGCAGGCCACTGGTGTGAATGTCTCTGACCAAACAATCAGAAACAGACTTCATGAGGGTGGCCTGAGGGCCTGACGTCCTCTAGTGGGCCCTGTGCTCACTGCTCGGCACCGTGGAGCTCGATTGGCATTTGCCATAGAACACTAGATTTGGCAGGTCCGCCACTGGCACCCTGTGCTTTTCACAGATGAGGGCAGGTTCACTCTGAGCATGTGACAGACGTGAAAGAGTCTGGAGAAGCTGTGGAGAACGTTACGCTGCCTGTAACATCGTTCAGCATGACCGGTTTGGTGGTGGGTCCGTGATGGTCTGGGGAGGCATATCCATGGAGGGACGCACAGACCTCTACAGGCTAGACAACGGCACCCTGACTGCCATTAGGTATCGGGATGAAATCCTTGGACCCATTGTCAGCCCCTACGCTGGTGCAGTGGGCCCTGGGTTCCTCCTGGTGCACGACAATGCCCGGCCTCATGTGGCGAAAGTATGCAGGCAGTTTCTGGAGGATGAAGGAATTGATACCATTGACTGGCCCCCACGCTCGCCTGACCTAAATCCAATAGACCACCTCTGGGACATGTTTCGGTCCATCCGACGCCACCAGGTTGCACCTCAGACTGTCTAGGAGCTCAGTGATGCCCTGTTCCAGATCTGGGAGGAGACACCCCAGGAAACCATCCGTTGTCTCATTAGGAACATGCCCCGACATTGTCAGGCATGCATACAAGCACGTGGGGGCAATACACAGTACTGAGTACCATTTTGAGTTGCTGCAATGGAATTTCAGCAAAATGGACTAGCCTGCCGCATAATTTTTTCACTTTGATTTTCGGGGTGTCTTTGAATTCAGCCCTCTGTAGGTTGATCATTTTCATTTCCATCAAACGATGTGGCATCCTTTCGTTCCTCACTCATTACCCAGTCCATATCAGTATAGATATCCAGCATGATTTTTTTCCCCTATTGAGATCTGATGTGGTTTCAAAGTGTTCCTTCAATTTTTTGGAGCAGTATATATATATATATATATATATATATATATATATATATATATATATATATATATATATATATATATATATATATATATATATATATATATATATATATATATATATATATATATATATATATATTCTATACGTTTAACAAATAGGTCTACTGATGTCAAAATAGAGGAGGCTACTCTAGGACTCATGCCCTTCCCTACCTTGTAGGGCGATATCTTTTTTTTCTAAGAAATTTGTTTGGTTGTACTGTTCAGTAACTTGCAAAACAGTCTTAAATACCATCATGAAAAAGAATCGTGATAAGATCATGGATTGTGATCCTGCCTCAAAAGATTTTTTAAATATATTTTTGCCATATCGCTAACCCCTAGTGTGAATTGCCCTGTATTTATTTCTTGTTAATTAAACATTTACAGCATTGTTTTTTATTATTGTTGCTGTAAAGTTTACAGGTAGTTTTATCAATGTCTCTGTCAAAGTGTAATTTTGTTGTTGCTTGAATTTTGATTGTATGGCACAGGAAGTTCTGTAATGTAATTGGGGGCTAATCAATATTTGGTTTTAAAAGCTGCAAAAAAAGAACCAAAATGGATTCTCAAATGTAGTTAGCCAGAGCAACGATGTCAAAATTGGTGTGATATGCTCTTTGTTTCTTTCTTGTTAATTAAACATTTACAGGGTTTGTTTTTATTATTGTCCCTGCCAAGATGTAATATTTTTAGTTGCTCAAATAACCAATTTTTAATACTGTTTTTGATTATTAGGACCCTGGACCCAAGGACATCCCATCTCCTCGTCATGACGTCAAACTTGAATCAAATATGCAGCCAGCTTTAAATCCCATCAGTGCAGTCCACTCTACTCCTGTACCTTTAAAGACAGCAGCAGTTTTACTGGAAGATTGCAGGAAACTGCTGAGGGCTGATGGGAAATGGAGTGTTACAACCACTAGAAAGACTGCAATAGGTAAAGGAAATAATCTCAACGGCTGCAAATGTGGAATGTTTCTTACAAGAAACTCCAGCTCAATGAGACACCAGACGACACATGCAAGAGAAAAGCCATATAGCTGCAGTGACTGTGGGACTCATTTTAATCAGTTATCACACCTTACAAAACATAAAAGAATACACAAAAGTGAAAAGCCATATCACTGCTCAGCCTGTGGGCAAAAATTCTGCCAATTGTCAAACCTTAAATCACACCAAAGAATACACTCAGGAAACAAACCCTATACCTGCTCTGATTGTGGGAAAAACTTCTCTCATGTGCAAAGCCTTAAAGTACACCAAAGTTTACACACAGGAGAAAAGCCGCATCAATGCTCTTATTGTAAGAAGTATTTTGCTAGATTGCAGAACCTTGAAGCACATAAAAAAATACACACAGGAGAGAGGCCATATCACTGCGCTGACTGTGGGAAGAGCTTTCGTGAACTGCCAACCCTTAAAAGACACCAAAGAGTACATACAGGAGAAAAACCCTATCACTGCTCTGACTGTGGGAAAAACTTCTCTCATTTGTCAAGCCTTAAATCACACCAAAGAGTACACACAGGAGAAAAGCCCTATCACTGCTGTGACTGTGGGAAAAACTTCTCTCATTTGTTAAGCCTTACAGTACACCAAAGAATACACACTGGAGAAAAACCATATCACTGCTCTGAGTGTGGAAATAATTTTTATCTGTTATCAAACCTTACAAGCCATCAAAGAATGCACACAGGAGAAAAGCCGTATCATTGCTCTGACTGTGGGAAAAACTTCTCTTATTTGCCAAGCCTTATAGTACACAGACGATTACACACAGGAGAAAAACCATATCACTGCTCTGACTGTGGTAAAAACTTTGCTCGATTGTCAAACCTTAAAGATCACCGAAGAATACACACAGGAGAAAAACCATTTCACTGCGCTGACTGTGGAAAGAACTTTACCCAATCGTCAACCTTAAAAAGACATCAAAGAAAACATACAGGGGAAAAGCCATATCACTGCTCTGATTGTGGGAATAATTTTGCAGCATTGTCATCCCTTACGGCACACCAAAAAATACACACAAGAGATATTATTGCTGTGATTGTTTGAAGAAATGTAGAACATTGTCAAGCCTTAAAGATAAATAAGCCACTATGCTATGTTAATTTGCACACCTATGTATCGCTTTACTTGCTCAAACTCAGTCTCGCAGCCATATAACTGCATATTGATAGCTGGGAGCTTTATATAAAAGATCTGTATCTTGGAAACATGCCAGGTAAACAAACTAGGGCGAAGCTGGGATAGTTCTCCATCTACGAAGGCAGAGGTTTATACCACAGAACTAGTTGAACATACTTCGGATATCTTTTTGTTGTGTGGCTCCACTGAACCTAACGGCTGCTATCACACATAATTGGTATCACGACGGTGGTTATCAACTTTTAGCTTTGAGCGAGTTTTGTAAATATTGGCTGCCATGGTGGCTGTTGCCCCGATTCTAAATAAATCCTGGACTTGACTCGGACTCCTCCAAAAACTACCGGCCTATCTCCGATCTGGGGGTGGGGGGGTGGGGGGTGTTTGTGGTGTAAAAGAGTACAATGTAAAGGTTGTAAAACCCAAACAAATAAAACTTAAAAGATAAAAAAAAATGACCAAAACTTGTTAAAACAACAAATGAATAAAAAAATACATAAAGCAGAAACATTCAAATATTTACAAACGTTGCATCACAACCAAGGTATCTCCGATATAAGTGATCTTTTTTAAAAGCGACTGAACATCCTGGATTATTTTTAAGTAAGGAGAAATCTTTCCAGAGAGTGGATCAGCAAAGCCATGGCCTCCCTTACTAATGTGTGACCTACCACATATATTGTAAGATAGGTGTGTGTGTGTGTGTGTGTGTGTGTGTGTTGCTCGAGTAATACCAGCTAATGAGTAATATATGGATATGGATAAGGATAAGGTCTGTGTGTGTGTGTTTCTCTGGGATAATTATTATGTGTTGGTTTGTTCATATAGTCTGATCGATTCACAATTCTCATCGCTCTCTTCTGTAGCATGAAACTTGAATTAGTTGCTGGTTTTATAAGTGTTTCCTCATACTTCAACACAGTAGATAATGTATGAAATTAGAGAGAGTACAATACAGTACAATCAGTAAACTCTTAGTAATATCATCGTCTTTGCTCCAAATAATAATTCCTCAAGTACAATCATTTCGCATTTTTTCATTAAGAACATCTGGTCTTGTTTCTAATTCCTTTTTCTCCCTTCTGCTCGAGGACTCTCGTTTCAGTGGCCCTAGCGCCCCCTGGTGACTAAATTATATAAAACGATATAATACTATGACAAGAAAATTATGCAGGTAGCTTAGCTATCTAAACTTTGTCCGACTAGTAAATAGCTGCAACCTATGAGACCTTCCCGTGTTAGTCGGCAGCACTAGCACATAAAGTAATATTTTTCGGTTCTTTATGTTTTTTTAAGATTAAAAAGCACAATCAATTTTGCCAAATAGGCTACGATGAAGTGGTAAACGCGAAAATGTTTGAGTTTGAAAATGTTAACAGCGATCTGAATCAACGACGTTGAGGATATTAAGCTGTAGTACCTCATTCTCAGCAAACGTGTTTTCAGTTGAAAAGACGTTTCAAACAGGTTGGAAAGTGAACGTTTTTCAACGCCTATTTGAAGACGTTGATTAAACCTCCTTTGGTTGTATTTACCTTAGCTTCGGTTCCAGATGTGGCGGCGCTAGTTTCGCACCTTGTGCTCCATTCTGATCTAGTTTAGCCTATCATTTTGATTTCATTTTTTTTTTATAAAAGAATCATTTTCTGATGGAACTAAATGGCTCTGTAGCCTACTTTGCTATGAAAAGATATAGAATTCAAAGAATATGTTAGGGAGGGATCTTAAGGGTTTTGACCCGGTACAATTGACATATTACCCAGATTCCCTTATTTTGACAGATTCCCGACAAATAATGAATTAAATCCCAAATTTGCATCATGTATGACTGGGAGTCCATGGTTACCATGGAAACGTAACCATGGTAACCAAAACTTCAGTAGTAATGTAAGCTGATAAAAAAAGATTGGCTGAGAATATAGTTGGTGACAGTTGTTGAAAAAATATTAACAATATATGTATATTCACAATTCATTTTCCTGAGAAGAATGAAATAATTTGCCTCTTCATTTCTTCGCTCCAGGCCTGTTTGGCCGACATCTTGGTTGATTTTTTAAGCCGAGAGCTTCAGTCACATGACTAAAATCTCTGTTATGATTGAATGCTGTGTCATCAGTCGAACCTCTACTTTCTAACATGAACCTAGATATTTAATACTGGAACTTTTTTTCTCGTGGAAAGAAAAACCCTGATATCTAGTACTACCATACCTAATAATAACAATATAAAACTTTGATTAAATAAGTCAAACTACGTATTCTTTATGAGCATGACCGTTCATATTCTGAGTAGACTGACTAAATAAAGTATCTGTATGGTCATTATCTTTGTGTATATAGAGACTGTTGCTTGGTCCTAGGCATTGACATTATATTATAAGTGGACAAAGTGATCGTGACGTCACCAATTGGTTTGTGGGCCACCGTTTGGAAGCCTCGAGTTTGTCATTTTGAAAATCACCAACTTGGTTTCATAAGCCATCGCCATCTCTTTTTTTTTAAACCTGAAGTGACGACATTGGCCATACTTGGACGAGAGGGTGGGGCTGGGGAGGAACAGGGAGGAGCGAGGAAAATGTTTACTGATATAATAATGTAAGTGAGGAGTAGGGTCATTTTCTCACAGACTTCCTGACAATCGTAGTTGCTTCTGAAACCAGGCAGTCGCCCCCTGCTTGTCATTAGAAAGATTGCAGGTTTAAGGCCCTTCCGCATAGGCTTCACTTTTCAGAGGCGAAAGTATGGTCAATGTCGTCACTTCAGGTTTAAAAAAAAAAAAGATGGCAAGGGCCTATGAAACCAAGATAGCGATTTTCAAAATGTCAAACTCGAGGTAATATACTGTTAATGTTTCGCGCGCGTACCCCCGACAAACTCTGTAGTTTTATTTAGACACCGGTCAGAAACCGACTTTTTAATGACACTTAAAAGCTTCGACATTCACAATTGGGACATTTACTGGCGTATTTAACGCCGTAAAACAAAACGTAAAAAAATCTCTCAAGCTTGTATTTACCACAGACCTTATTTCAGGCATCTAAACAAAAAACAATAAAAAAAAAACAATTGACGAGGGTCGGTGAGGCAACCCATGTAGCACAAATGCTAACACTTCCGGACTCATTCCTGGACCACTCTATTGGTTGGAAAAATACCATCATGTGACCGAGGGGGAGGGGCTGTTAGGCAGACCAGAACAGAGAAGAAGCCCCTCTCATGTCAGCTGACCAACTGATACAAAGATCGAAGCTCTTCATTGTGCGTCGAGACAAAGTTTTGTCACCAATCTGTAAACTGAAACCCGTCTCGGAGAGGGACACAAATAGGAACTAAGACTGATCGCTGAGAGAGACACGCACTTAGTCAATTTGAGGAGAGGCAACAGGAATCACAATGACTGAGGTAAATGTAGCGATTAAAATCCGCTGTGGCCAAATTGTATTAGTCTTTTTTTAAATGTGTTGATCTTGATATGGGCTCTTGCATTGAATTGAGCTTGTACATTTCTGGCACTTTGGGTTTGCAAAGTTTAACTGTGGTTTATCAATGGAGTTGGTGAATGTGCTAAATCAGAATCTTGGTGCAATGACCAAGGTTGACCTGGTTGCTGGGCATTCCCCAGTGGGGACTTAACACGAACATTAGGGAGAAAAAAAGAAGCATTTGCCAGGCCATGTCTGTGTCTGTGTCTGTGTCTGTGTCTGTGTCTGTGTCTGTGTCTGTGTCTGTGTCTGTGTCTGTGTCTGTGTCTGTGTCTGTGGGTGTGTCTGTGTCTGTGTCTGTGTCTGTGTGTGGGTGGGGGGGCCAGTGTGGCGTTCTGCTTTAAGAATATTGTTAGTTGACTCCGTCCACTAACTTGCCTTTGGGTTTGACTTTGTACATTGCGTTTGGCGTTGCCTATTGCGTTGACTTTACAGTGTGTATGTCGTTGCTCTGATGTTTGCATTGAATATTGTTAGTTCGCTTCTTCTTGGTCTTTGCACAATGCTTTCGGCGTTTCCTGTTGCGTTGGCTTTTTAGACTACAACGTCTTCCAGAAAAAAAACTGCTGCAACGACAAACGCAATGTAGGCTACAAAGTCAACGCGAAAGACAAGTACAGTGGAAAGTTACTACAATATTTTTAATATAAGTTTGGACGGAGTTAACAAACAATACTATTCTTAAAGTAGGCAGGTTGAACGTTCGCACGCCAATGTAATACGCGTTTCTACAGCACTTTTCTTAACAATATTACAGCAGTATTTTTACAACAACTAGGCAATGTGTACAATAAAAGCAAAAAAGTGATTCAAATTAACATAAAAAGTCAGGGTTTCCGCTATATGTATATTGCGGCGGCGGCCCGCCTCTGCTAAATTATGGCCGCCGCTGCTTCAGAATTTTACGAAATGTCATTAAGTCGCAATTACATACAGACTGGAGCTCCGCTGAACTCTACTCTACTCTAAGTCTAATGAACAGTCAGTGGTACGCTCTCTCTCGGCTTTGAGGATGAACAACTGCAACAATGACAAGATGTCAAATAACTCGCGTCATGACAACCAAACAAACAAAAGCGCGCGTATAGGACATTCTCCTCAATGACAGCTGTCAAACAGAGAACTACCGGTGAAGAAAAAAGGTAACGTTAAATTGGATGGATTTAACAGTTTCAATCAGTTTTAGCTAGCTAGTAGTAGTACAGCAGGCAGGTCAAACCCATTTTCACGTTTTTTTCAATCAAGTGATTAAACAATTAAATGTTTCGGTTTAATGTTACATAGTAAACGTTTATCAATAAAAACAAATATACAAATTGCCAGTTTTTCTAAAAGTCAGTTTTAGTGTCGAAAAAAGTGCCGCGTTGTTACTTACAACTGAAGTCGCCAGAAAGCCAAAACATTATACGGCCGACTTCGACGTTACTGTTGGTGTTTACCGTGAGCGAAATTATCGATATTTTGAGATAGATCTATGGGAAAACGCATTGGCTTTACACTGTATGTAATCTTTTGCCTAAATTAAGGATACAATATTGAAAACGTGTACTCTGAAAATAGCAATAGCGTCAAAGGACTTAGTGGTTTTTGGACGCCGTCACAAGGCTCCGAAATTCTAAAACTGTGAAACTCCCTGCGACAGAGCCGTAGAGCTGTTTTTCATAAAACGAGAAAAATGAAGTGTTCTCAGCCAGGCTGCGGACTTTGCCACTGATGCTACAGTGTTGTCTGTAAAATAAAATAAAAATACAATCAAAGTGATCTCTGTTAGTATTGTGTCAAATAAGTAGGGGTGACCCCGATAAGTCGACTAATCGACAAATCGATCAAAGGAGCCTGATTCGACTGCTTAAATATTCCTATCGATATCGACTCCGACAGCCGCACGCACCACCAAGGTAGCCTACAACAAAACCCTTTACCCTCGCTGCTGAAAAAATTCCTAGAGCAAACACGGAAAGTGAACTATATGACAATATATACAATTATGAAATCAGTCATGGCTATAGAAAAACAAAATGGTTTGAAAATACAATAAACAGCTCTTTGCCAGCCCATCTGAGGCTACGTTTCTGATTGTAAGACACAGGAAGTTCTGTCATGTAACTTAGGGCTAATCCATCATGTCTGGCTTTAAAAGTTTACAGATAGCCTCTGCAATGATCCCAAGGTTGGTGTGATATGCTCTTTGTTTCATTCTTGTTAATTAAACATTTACAGGATTGTTTTTTTTTTACTGTCTCTGTCAAGGCGTCATTTTGTTTTTGTTGCCTGAATAGCCTTTCTAAATAACTGTTTTTGATTATTAGGACCCAGGAACCAAGAACATCCCATATCTTCATGACTTCAATCTGGAACCAGTTGAGCAGCTAGCTTCAAATTCCACCAGTACAGTACACTCTACTCCTGTACCGTTAAAGACAGCAGCAGTTTTTCTGGAAGATGGCATGAAACTGCTGAGGGCTGATGGGAACTGTAGTGTTGAAACCACCAGAAAGACTGAAATGGTTGAAGGACCTGATCAAGAAGATCCACATAGCTGCTGTGAATGTGGGAAGAATTTTGATAAACTGGCAAACCTTAAAACACATCAAAGAATACATACAGGAGAAAAGCCACATAGCTGCCGTGAATGTGGGAAGAATTTTAATAGACTGGCAAATCTTAAAACACACCAAAGAATACATTCAGGAGAAAAGCCATATCATTGCTCTGAATGTGGAAAGGATTTCAGTGCTTTATCAACCCTTAAAAGACACCAAATAATGCATAGAGGAGAAAAGAAATATCACTGCTCTGACTGTGGGAAAAACTTCTCTCAATTGTCTAACCTGAAAGAACATAAAAGAATACACACAGGAGAAAAACCATATCACTGCTCGGACTGTGGGAAATTTTTTGCTCAACTGTCAAACCTTAAAAGACATAAAAAAATACACACAGGAGACAAGCCATATCAGTGCTCTGACTGTGGGACAGTTTTTTCTCAACTTTCAAACCTTAAAACCCATCAGAGAGTACACACAGTAGAAAAAACATATCGCTGCTCTGACTGTGGGAAAAACTTCTCTCGGTTTTCGTACCTTAGCAAACATCAAAGAATACACACAGGAAAAAAAACATATCACTGCTCTGACTGTGGGACAGTTTTTTCTCAACTTTCAAACCTTAAAACCCATAAGAGAATACACACAGTAGAACAATCATATCGCTGCTCTGACTGTGGGAAAAACTTCTCTCAGTTGGCAGGCCTTAAAAAACATCAAATAATACACACTGGGGAAAAATCTTATCACTGCTCTGACTGTGGGAAAAGCTTCTTTACCTCATCACACCTCAAATCACACCAAAGAATACACACAGGAGAAAAGCCATATCTTTGCTCTGACTGTGGGAAAATCTTCTGTCATTTGTCAAACCTTAAAAAACATCAGAGAATACACTCAGTAGAAAAGCCATATCACTGCTCTGACTGTGGAGAAAACTTCTCTCAGCTTGCAAACCTTAAAAAACATCAAAGAAAACACAAAGGAAAAGGAAAGAAAAACTGAAATTATGGGCTGTCAGAATATAGGTATCAATTCATCTCAACTCCACACAAAGACACTGCAAGTGATGAATGCAACTACTTGGGGAATGTTGGAAGCGTCATTTAAAATATATATGTATATATATATATATATATATATATATATATATATATGAAACCTGACACTGGGAAAGTCCCATAACTACTGGGGTCAAAAAGAAGGAAACGATGGCTTGTCTATCCTGACAGCATCTATTAATGGAATGTTTTCTTTCAATAGATTTTTGAAAGCTATGCTATAATGACAGAGCATTGAACTCCACCCACCAGCCCCTTCCCCACCACGATAACCTAACACCACTAATCTTCTCTTCCAACCTCTATGTCAACACCCCCCACCCATCCACCTCCAACTCTCTCTGTTAACACCCCCCACCCATCCACCTCCAACTCTCTCTGTTAACACCCCCCACCCATCCACCTCCAGCTCTTTGTGTTAACACCCCTCACCCATCCACCTCCAGCTCTGTGTGTTAACACCCCCCACCCATCCACTGTAGTTAGTTTATCAACATCTTGAATCTTTGATAATAAAGCAGGGATAGAATAGAGATGTTATTTTCGTTCCTTTTTATTCTGTGTATTTTCAAATGTTTTTATGCTGGATTAAAAAATGTTTTTGCACTTGCAGTTACGTCAATATAAATTGTATTTCAGCAGACAAATAATTTCTTTGGTGTCTGGTCACTCTTTATTGATCCTTTTGTCCCCTGTAAAACAGAAGTAGATATATGATCAGTTTAGGAACTTATAGACAGGGTTAGCAAAGTGTCCTTTTCATTTTAGGCTTTCTATAAAAAATAAAGCTTTGACCTTTTGAAAATCCTACTGTCTCATTGGATTGCTTTTCGAAAATCTCTCAAATCCGGACTCCCCACGTTTCTATGTTGATTCAGTTTGTATGTCTGGAATACCCCACTCCGGCTTTGTTTTGCACAACGCAGTTAGAGTAAAAAAAAAAAACTACAAAGGTGGAGAACTAGTGCAGCGTGGTCTGTTACAAAGCTGGCAGTGTGTGTATGCTAGCTTGGCTGTTCACAAGGAAGGATGAGAAGTGGGAATTGAGCGATTCTGCATCTTCGGTAGGCCTATATTCAGTGCTGACGTACACAGACGTGTCTGCTTCGAGGCGTTTCTGTGAGGATACGAAAAGGGAGGGAGAGAAAATATCAAGCAGCACGAGAGCAATGCACACAGCTCAGATCTTGTCTAAAACGTTCATCTAAGTCTACATTTGCTCTCTCATTATTGTGAGCAGAATTTAGAGACGTATCGCTTAGCCGTCTCACTGAATCACAAACAGCGGCAGTAGATTGTCTTACCTAGTAAACAGGACGTGTACATGGGGACTACGGGAATGGTGGTGAGCTAGCTAACATGTTTCACAAACGAACTAGGGACTTGTGGTCCAAAGTAGCAGTATAGTTAGAGAAAGTGTCATTCATAGAACAAGGGCTGCAAGAAGTGTAACCTTGTATTTCACGAACATTCTGTTCAGAATTAAATAAGTACATTCATCCAAAGTTTCTGGACTGGTTTACCTGTCAACTGAGTTACTATTTTTTGAGGAGTGGGTTCAAATCCAGCTTCAAATTAAATTTGTGTTTTGTTGGACAATGTTTGAACGTGCTGGACCGAAGGATTTGGGCAGAGCTGGCAGATAGCTCGACGAGTAAATACAGTGAATCTCCATGTAAGTGCTGCTAGAGTCATGGGTTCAAATCCTTTAAATGAGTAGTTTTCAAACAATATGTCATTATGACCATGTTTATATAAGGTGGAGAACATGATGTCAGCTGAGCTCTCAAATTGCTCAGAAGGAGGATGAAGGGTTGTGGGTTCGAATGCAGGTGTTGTGATCTGATCTTATCTTGGTCTGTCATTGACTGCTTGTCTTTGTTTCGATGTTTAAATAAGACGAACGAAAAAGTGTGAGAGGAGCTCTCCAATAGCTCTGTGGGTTGATGCTGTGGTCACTGACCATCAAGCGAACGCTCATTGTGTCGCAAGTTCCAATCCTGCCTCTCCTTTAGAATTTATCGGTTGTTATAGGGACAGAAGTAAATAGTTGAAGAGTCTATGTTGGCAGAGCCTGCAAGTAGCTCAGTGGATTGCTACCAGACATTGAACTCAAAGGGTTGTGGGTTTGAATGCAGACCTTGTCATACTTTATCTTTGACTTTATCTTTGTGTCAATGTTTAAATAAGACAAACGAAAAGGTGGTAGAGGAGCTCTCGGGTAGCTCAGTGGGTTACTAGCAGACATTGAACTCAAGGGGTTGTGGGTTCGAATGGGGGTCTTGTGGGTTCGAATGCAGGGCTTTCTCTTTATGACCGTTTGTCTTTGTTTCAATGTTTAAATAAGACGAACGAAAAGTTGTGAGAGGAGCTCTCGGGTAGCTCACTGGGTTAATGCTGGCTTCACCCTCCAGCAGCACTTGCTGCAATGTGAAGTCATTACAGTGCAGGTTCGAATCCTGCAGAAAGCAGTTCAAGCTGTTCAATGACTTAACCAACATTACTCCAAAGCAGAAGCTAGTTCCAGAGGCTGGATGACAACATCAGTGGTGTTGTCCTGGCTGGGTTACAGGGGTTCAGCATGGCTGAGTGGGTTGTGGTGGCAGGGGGGCAGCTGGCCTGAGGGGGGCAGCTGGCCTCTGAGGAGGAGGGAGTGGTGAAAAGTGTGAGTCTTGGAATAAATTATTTCAATTAATGTAAATAAAATAGCATATTTATATTTTTTCCTGTCCCCATTCCCCTTCTCATTCTCTTTCTCTTTCTCTTTTCCAATGCCCCCCATCTGTGTCCATGCTGGGCCCCTGTCACCCAATCAGGACAACCACACCCCACTCATCCATGCTAGGACCCCGTAACCCAGCCAGGACACCCCCAGCCACACCCAGCCACACCCCCACTAACCTGGTTATCTAGCTTCTCTGGAACCAGCTTCTGCTTGGGAGAAGTTGGTTAAGTCATTGAACAGCGTGAACTGCTCCCTGCAGGATTCGAACCTGCGCTGCAATGACTTCACATTGCAGCAAGTGTTGCTGGAGGGCGAAACCAGCATTAACCCACTGAGCTACCCGAGAGCTCCTCTCACAACTTTTCGTTCGTCTTATTTAAACATTGAAACAAAGACAAACGGTCATAAAGACAAACCAATACAAGCCCTGCATTCAAACCCACAACCCTTTGAGTTCAACGTCTAGCAGTAACCCACTGAGCTACCCGGGTGCTCCTCCAACACCTTTTCGTTTGTCTTATTTAAACATTGACACAAAGATAAACAGATAAAAAAGACAAGGTCTGCATTCAAAAACACAACCCTTTGAGTTCAATGCCTGGTAGCAATCCACTGAGCTACTCGCAGGCTCTTCCAACATAGACTCTTCAACTATTTACTTCTGTCTCTATAACAACCGCTAAATTCGAAACACCTTATAACATTTAAAGCCATGTGGGACTCGAACCGACGCTGCAGTGAGCACACAAGTTCTATTGTTGAAGGATCAACCTTCTGAGCTGTAGGAGAGCTCAGCTGACATCATGTTCTCCACCTCATATAAACATGGTCATAATGACATATTGTTTGAAAACTACTCATTTAAAGGATTTGAATCCATGTCTGCTGGCACTTACATGGACATTCACTGTATTTACTCGTTGAGCTATCTGCCAGCTCTGTCCAAATCCTTTGGTCCAGCACGTTTAAACATTGTCTAACAAAACACGGATTTAATACGAATCTGGATTTGAACCCACTGCTCTAAGAACAGTTTCTCAGGTGACTATAGCATTAACCCCTTGAGCTATCTGAGAGCTCCTCTGACAGCTTACTTTTCACCTTATTTAGACATTGTCAATGACAGGCTGTACTGACGGACATTGATATCTCAGCACAACAAGATGTCACTTTGTGATATTACCTAGACAGCTACAGTATTAACTTGTCGAGCTATATGCTTGCTTTTCTCGGATCAGAATTGTTTGTCATCTTAACATTTAACAATAAGCCTTGCAATAAGAAGCTGGATTTGAACCCGCAAATCATCAAATGGGGTTTTCAGGTGGTTCCAGCATTAGTAGATTGAGCTACTTGATAGCTGTCCTGGTGAAGGCTGTTCCTTCAGGATATTTACACTTTTTTCAAATGTGTGGCTCTTGATATGGGCTCTTGGATTGAATTGAGCTTGTGCATTTCTGGCACTTTGGGTTTGCAACGTTTAACTGTGGTTTATCAATGGCGTTGGTGAATGTGCTCAGTCAGAATCTCGGTGCAATGACCAAGGTTGACCTGGTTGCTAGGCATTCCCCAGTGCAAACTGAACACGAACATTAGGGAGAAAAAAAGAAGCATTCGCCAGGCCATGTCTGTGTGTGTGGGGGGGGGTGTGGCGTTCCAATAATGCCCAACTTATACCTATTGCGTTGACTTTGTTTAGGACATTTGGCGTTGCTTTGATGTCTGCTTTAAGAATATTGTTAGTTAACTCCGTCCACTAACTTGCCTTTGGCGTCGACTTTGTACATTGCGTTTGGCGTTGCCTATTGCGTTGACTTTACAGTGTGTATGTCGTTGCTCTGATGTTTGCATTGAATATTGTTAGTTCGCTCCGTCGTGGTCTTTGCACAATGATTTCGGCGTTTCCTGTTGCGTTGGCTTTACAAAGCTTTAGGTGTTTCCTGTTGCGTTAGCTATTTAGACTACAACGTCGCCCAGAAGAAACTGCTGCAACGACAAACGCAATGTAGGCTACAAAGTCAACGCGAAAGACAAGTAGGGTGGAAAGTTACTTCAATATTTTTAAAGCAAACATCAAAGCAGTGACACACGCATTGTACAAGTCAACGCAATAGCCAAGTCCAAGCGCATTACAAAGCGAAAGAGACAAGTTTGGACGGAGTTAACAAACAATACTATTCTTAAAGTAGGCAGGTCGGACGTTCGCATATCGCATATCGCGTTCAAACCATATCGCTGCTCTGACTGGGAAAAACTTCTCTCAGTTGGCAGGCCCTCAAATAATACACACTTGGGAAAAATCTAATCACTGCTCTGACTGTGGGGAAAAGCTTCTTTACCTCATCACACCTCAAAACACAGCAAAGGATACACACAGGAGAAAAGCCATATCTTTGCTCTGACTGGGGGAAAATCTTCTGTCATTTGTCAAATCTTTACCTCATCACACCTCAAAACACAGCAAAGAATACACTCAGTAGAAAAGCCATATCACTGCTCTGACTGAGGAGAAAATTGCTCTCTGCTTGGAAACCTAACAAACATCAAAGAAAACACAAAGGAAAAGAAAAGAAAAACTAAAATTATGGGCTGTCAGAATATAGGTATCAATTCATCTCAACTCCACACAAAGACACTGCAAGTGATGAATGCAACTACTTGGGGAATGTTGGAAGCGTCATTTAAAATATATATGTATATATATATATATATATATATATATATATATATATATATATATATATATATATATATATATATATATATATATATGAAACCTGACACTGGGAAAGTCCCATAACTACTGGGGTCAAAAAGAAGGAAACGATGGCTTGTCTATCCTGACAGCATCTATTAATGGAATGTTTTCTTTCAATAGATTTTTGAAAGCTATGCTATAATGACAGAGCATTGAACTCCACCCACCAGCCCCTTCCCCACCACGATAACCTAACACCACTAATCTTCTCTTCCAACCTCTATGTCAACACCCCCCACCCATCCACCTCCAACTCTCTCTGTTAACACCCCCCACCCATCCACCTCCAACTCTCTCTGTTAACACCCCCCACCCATCCAGCTCCAGCTCTTTGTGTTAACACCCCTCACCCATCCACCTCCAGCTCTGTGTGTTAACACCCCCCACCCATCCACCTCCAACTCTCTGTTAACACCCCCCACCCATCCACCTCCACCTCTGTGTTAACACCCCCCACCTATCCACCTCCAACTCTCTGTGTTAACACCCCCCACCCATCCACCGCCCCCTCTCTTTGTGTTAACACAAAGAATAGTTGTATTGAATTTATCGGTTGTTATAGGGACAGAAGTAAATAGTTGAAGAGTCTGTGTTGGCAGAGCCTGCAAGTAGCTCAGTGGATTGCTACCAGACATTGAACTCAAGGGGTTGTGGGTTTGAATACAGACCTTGTCTTACTTTATCTTTATGACTTTTTATCTTTGTGTCAATGTTTAAATAAGACAAACGAAAAAGTGTGAGAGGAGCACTCGGGTAGCTCAGTGGGTTGCTAGCAGACATTAAACTCAAAGGGTTGTGGGTTCGACTGCAGGGCTTGTGTTGGTTTCTCTTTATGACCGTTTGTCTTTCTTTCAATGTTTAAATAAGACGAACGAAACGTTGTGAGAGGAGCTCTCGGGTAGCTCACTGGGTTAACGCTGGCTTCACCCTCCAGCAGCACTTTCTGCAATGTGAAGTCATTGCAGTGCAGGTTCGAATCCTGCAGAAAGCAGTTCAAGCTGTTCAACGACTTAACCAACATTACTCCAAAGCAGAAGCTAGTTCCAGAGGCTGGATGACAAGGTCAGTGGCGATGTCCTGGCTGGGTGACAGGGGTTAAGCATGGTTGAGTGGGTTGGGGGTTGTCCTGGCAGGGGGGCAGCTGGCCTCTCAGGAGGAGGGAGTGGTGAAAAGTGTGAATCGTTGAATAAAATATTTCAATTAATGTAAATAAAATAGCATATTTATATTTTTTCCTGTACCCATTCCCCTTCTCCTTCTCCCTTCCAATGCCCCCCATCTGTGTCCATGCTAGGACCCTGTCACCCAGCCAGGACACCCCCACTAACCTTGTGTAATCCAGCTTCTGCTTGGGAGTAATGTTGGTGAAGTCATTGACCAGTGTGAACTGCTCCCTGCAGGATTCGAACCTGTGCTGCAATGACTTTACATTGCAGCAAGTGTTGCTGGAGGCTGAAACCAGCATTAACCCACTGAGCTACCCGAGAGCTCCTCTCACAACTTTTCGTTCGTCTTATTTAAACATTGAAACAAAGACAAACGGTCATAAAGAGAAACCAACACAAGCCCTACATTCGAACCCACAACCCTTAGAGTTCAATGTCTGCTAGTAATCCACTGAGCTACCCGAATGCTCTGCTCACACTTTTTCGTTTGTCTGTTTTAAACATTATTTAATTATTCATACAGTTGGCACTATTCAGTACGTTTGGCGTTGCTGTGCTTTGAGAATATTGTTCAATAACTCCATCCACTAACTTGCCTTTGGCGTCGACTTTGTACATTGCGTTTGGCGTTGCCTCCTTTGTTGACTTTACAGTGTGTTGGTCGCGAGGGTGTAGTTCTGTTTCTGAAAGTGAAGTCTATGTGGAAGTGCCCTAAACATGCATTCTTTCTAATAACCTTCAGGGGGCGACTGCCTGGTTTCAGAAGCAACTACGACTGTATGGAAGTCTATGAGAAAATGACCCTGCTTCTCACTTACTTTATTACATCAGTAAACATTTACCTTACAAGTTTAAGGTCATGTTTGCAACAAATGACTCAGTGTTCGTATGAGGTCTTCATTTAAATTCACATTATTGGCAGTAAAAACGATACCTGTCGCTAAAGAAAAAGATCTATGGCTCCAGTTAAACAGGCCCTAAACATGCCCTGCATTACACCAGTGTGTTTATTGTTATAATTCTTTGTTGTCATTTTCATATTTTGTAGCTTTTATTTTGATGTTGTTCTTATTTACATGTACACCAATGTGTAACTTCTGTTTGGAAAGTTACTAAATTGAAAAGTTTACATTAAATTGCAGCATTTCACCCAGCATATGTTGTTCCTGGAGGATAAAGTTCACAGTATATTATCATTAGCATGGTACTACTGTAGGAGCACACAGATGAGCACAAATTACAGTCTAACACCCTTTACATGGAATTGTAGAGAGAGAGCTGATTCCAGGAAGGCCTCTATACTGTAATAGGAGCACTCATCCTTTTCCCCTTGAAGTTCAACCACATCAAATACTATAACAAGTGTCCTGATTCGATTCCAAGTTTGATCAAAGTGGAGCTGATTTACTGTCCGGTTACTGTCCTCGATAAACTTCATAGGAGAAGGTAAGTAGTTGTCCAGAAAATAATGTTGTTCCTTCTTGTAACACAGCTCATAGACATAGGGAAATTTCAATTTTCCTCAAACAATCAGAGCCAAAATTTCCCCTGTGTGTATCCTTTGATGTTTTTTAAGGCTTGACGATTGAGAGAAGTTTTTGCCACAGTCAGAGCAGTGATATGGCTTTTGTCCTGTATGTACTCTTTGGTGTTTTTTAAGGTTTGACAACTCATTACATTTTCTCCCACAGTCAGAGCAGTGATATGGCTTTTCTCCTGTGTGTGTGCTTTGGTGTATTTTAAGGCTTGGCATATGAGAAAAGTTTTTTCCACAGTCAGAGCAGTGATATGGTTTTTCTCCTGTATGTATTCTTTGATGGTTTTTAAGGGTTGCCAGTTCACAAAAATGTTTCCCACAGATAGAGCAGTGGTATGGCTTTTCTCCTGTGTGTATTCTTTGATGTGTTTTAAGGTTATCCAATTTATTAAAACTCTTGCTGCAATCAGAGCAGTGATATGGCTTTTCTCCAGTGTGTATTCTTTGGTGTATTTTAAGGCTTTTCAATTGAGAGAAGTTTTTCCCACAGTCTGAGCAGTGATATGGCTTTTCTCCAGTGTGTATTCTTTGGTGTGTTTTAAGGTGTGAGGACTGATTAAACTTACTGCCACAGTCAGAGCAGTGATATGGCTTGTCTCCAGTGTGTATTCTTTGATGTGTTTTAAGGTGTGATAACTGATAAAAATTCTTCCCACAGTCCCAGCAGCTATATCGTTTTTCTCTTGCATGTGTCATCTGGTGTCTCACTGTGCTGGAGTTTCTTGTAAGAAACATTCCACATTTGTAGCCTTTGGGTTTACGTCCTTCACCCATTTCAGTCATTCTGGTGGTTGTAACACTCCATTTCCCATCAGCCCTCAACAGTTTCCTGCAGTCTTCCAGAAAAACTACTGCTGTCTTTAAAGGTACAGAAGTAGAGTGGACTGCACTGATGGGATTGAAAGCTGGCTGCATATTTGATTCAAGTTTGTAGTCATGAAGAGGAGATGGGATTTTCTTTGGTCCAGGGTCCTAATAATCATAAGTTAAGTGTTGCAACACAAGCAAGTTCAGTTTGAAAGAGACAATAATAATTAAATATTCACATTCCTGATAAATATTTCAGGAACATTTTAGAAAAGAGTTTGTTTGCAACTTTTAGACCTAGACAGATCTCACAACTTTTAACGGGTTGAATCCCCCCAGAGTCCAGGATCGCCTCTGCTAACAGGCCGAACTAAGAAGTTTCAACTCCCTTTACACCCCTCCCCCACACAGACATGGCTCTCTCTCTCTCTCTCTCTCTCTCTCTCTCTCTCTCTCTCTCTCTCTCTCTCTCTCTCTCTCTCTCTCTCTCTCTCTCTCTCTCTCTCTCTCTCTCTCTCTCTCTCTCTCTCTCTCTCTCTCTCTCTCTCTCTCTCTCTCTCTCTCTCTCTCTCTCTCTCTCTCTCTCTCTCTCTCTCTCTCTCTCTCTCTCTCTCTCTCTCTCTCTCTCTCTCTCTCTCTCTCTCTCTCTCTCTCTCTCTCTCTCTCTCTCTCTCTCTCTCTCTCTCTCTCTCTCTCTCTCTCTCTCTCTCTCTCTCTCTCTCTCTCTCTCTCTCTCTCTCTCTCTCTGATAAACCAGTCATGTTTTTACAGGGAAACTGCAAACCCAAAGTGGCAGAAATGTACACAGCTAAGTACAATCCAAGAGCCCATATCAAGATCAACACATTTAAAAGAACTAAAATAAAATATGGCCACAGCGGATTTCAATCCCTTAATTTACCTCAGCCATTGTGATTCCTGTTGCCTCTCCTCAAATTGTTTTAGCGTTTGTCTCTCTCAGTGATCGGTCTTAATTCTTAGATTCTTTTGTGTCCTTTTGGTCAGCTGATGTGGGAGGGGCTTCTTCTTTGTTCTGGTCTGCCTGCACGTCTCGGCTTGTTTTAGAAAGAGTCTAGAGGCGGAGTTTGACATTAGCTTTAGGAGGGGCAAACTTCTTTTTTTTTAACCTATGGCAATGTGTAGCGTGTACATGCGTGGCGTACGTTTCAGCCGACGGGGGGTGTGGTTGGCGGCGGCTTGCTGGAGCCTGACATTAGCGCTGGGGGGACAGACATTTATTATTCATGTCAGTGCGTGGCGTGTGTATTTTGGACTTAATGTAGTGTCGTATTTCAGCCGCTAGGGGGAGCCATGCCTCCCCGTAAACTCCGCCTATGTTTTTAGACTCCTGACATGGAGACCATTACATTGATTGGTACTGAACTCTAACCCTCCCAGAAAGCCGATTTTCCGGGACTATATATTATAAAATGTAATATACTGATAGAGTGTGAATTGTACCGGGTCAATTCCCTCATCATCGCTCCCTGACACGTTCTTTCAAATCTAGAAACACACACACACACACACTACAGTATATCACTATTTATGTGGAATTATTAGAGCAACACACACACCTTACACTATACCCATATATTACCCTTTACCTGGTATTACTGGAGCAACACACACCTAACAATGTGCATGGTAGGTCACACATTACACCAGTGTTTGCCACTCTTCATTACCTATTGAGTGCAGATTTGCCTACAAGGCATTACACAGGCTGGCCCACCTTATATCGCAGAGTTGAGGGGTACGCTTGCCTTAGCGAAGTCTCGAAGACGTCTTAGATTTTCCACCCAAGACCTAGTGGCAGTTCCAAGGTCAAATTGAATATCTAAGGTAGGCCATGCCTTTGTTGTTGTTGATCCACTCTCTGGCAAGGTCTCTCCTTACTTATGAAGGTTGCTTTTAAGCTTTTAAAAACTCACTTATATTGGAGAGACTTTAGTTTGTGATGCAAGGTGTGTAAATATTTGAATGTTTTCTGCTTTATGTATTTTTTTATTTTGTTTGTTTTTGTTACAAGTTTAGGTCATTTTTATCTCATATGTTTTATTTCTATGGTTTTTACATACAACATACATTGCACAACAACTTCTAACATCTGTTTTGAAAGGTGCTTTATAAATAAATGAAGTTTACTACACAGTATATCCTGCTTCACATGGAATTATTGGAGGAACACACTCTAACATGCCTTACAGCGAATCACCCCTTCCATGCTAAGCTTTTACACCAGAAACACACACACACACACACACACACACACACACACACACACTCTTTACAGTCTATCACTCTTTACTTAGTATTATTGTAGAGAGTGAGTCTAGGAAGGCCTCTACTGTGACCAGAGCATTGGTCTTTTTGACCTTCAACAGATCAACATCAATAGCTATAATGATTATTAACACATCAATGACTTGTAGGACGGTTACTGTGCTGTGTGTGGAGCGGAAGCCAGATAGGAAAGGTTCAAACTGGTTATTGGAGTCGAGCTGGGACTTCAGTTGAGCGGCAACAACTCGCTCAAGCACAGAAAGGGCAGATTGGAGATAGGCCGGCAGTTATTGGGGGAGTCCGAGTTAAGTCCAGGATTTATTTAGAACCGGGGTAACAGCAGTGCGCCTGAGGGAGGAGGGGACCAGGCCAGAGGACAAGGAGGAGTTGATAACACAAATAAACATTGGTGATGCCATGGGGAGAGAGTGGGGAGGCAGGCCTGGACTAGAAAGGAGGGGATATGGTCCAGGGCACATGTGGAGGACTAGGATAGGTTGAGCCAGATTGGATGATGAGGAGCGTATCCTGTTAAAGTCATAACGGTGTCGGTGAAGTTTCTTAGCATCCAAGGGGAGAGTGAGACCAGTTCCTTAGGAAAGTAACATTCAACATTTTTAGAAACACTGTCTGTGTAGGTTTTCCCATTTATTCTAATTTTGCAATATACTAACTATACTAACTAATAAATAACTTGGAATATAAACTTGTAACATGCCGGACGTTTAAAACTGGAATTGAGGCTCAATGAGTCATGTGACGCGAAGACATGCGATCGTCTAGTTTAAATGTCCTTAAAATGAATTTGATTGAAGTCAGTATTTAACATTCTTGGTTGATTTAGTCTTAACAATCTAACAATGGCTTTAAAAAATCTACAGAAGACACAAGAACAAATAAAAAAAAGTTGACATGTCTTACAATCCAGTAGGCTAATCAATGCAAACTGAACAAAAAAATGAAATTGATATAACGGACACGGAACTAACTCAGTGCAATGACGTAACAGCAGTAGATATGTACAGAAAAATGTGCGACGGGCAGTGTATTTCGGGATCTAAATGCCCGACTGCGAAGGTAAAACGGCTGGAGGCGCAGCCTTTTTCAATATGAATAGGGCTGCACGATATGAGGAAATTGTGTGATTTGCATAACGTTGTTGTATATTGCGATAATGACATTTCATGCAACAAAGATATTGAGATGCACACAGTAGTGCCTTCAGTATACTGCTCAGAAACAATAAATTGCATATTGACAGTTTATTTAATTTTATTGGCCAAATTGAACATGTAGGCTCCTAGGGCTGGACAATTTGGCTTTGGACGTTATGGACGACTTCTCGATCTCGATTTTTCTTGTTTATTCTGTAAACACACATATTCATGTGCGCTAAAACTAGATTTCTATTCAAAATTGCAGCTAATTGGGAAAATGTAATTACTCATAAACGTTGGAAATACAATGGATGTTAAAACTATCTTTAGGTCTTGGAACATTTTCGCAAGACGTGGAAATAAGCAAACTATTAAAAAATATATTAGAAGAAATATTCGTTTAACTGTTAACGCGACTCTCCATCCCTGCTTTCAATCGTACTTTTAGAAACTGGCGTTGCACGCTAGCTAGACCCAATGCCAGTGGTAGCTTGTAACTTGGAGCACTCAGGGTATAGCCTGATACACATCAGTGTTTGATAGCGTATACGGCGCTAAAAGCACAGCAACACTGATCAAACAGGTACATTATTTGTTACACTATAGGCCTACCCCCTCCCCTGTGAGCAGCAGACGAGTATTCTCTTTACTAAAGCAATGAGTTCCGTTGGCGTTCTTAGAATTAACTCGTTTTTATAAATCAAACGTTACAAGATCAGTTGTGCCACGCACCTTTTTTGAATCGCGATGTTCTTGATTTAGACTTTTTACACATCATACTAACTTCAAGTTAGAATGAATCTATTTAATCGTAAAATCGCCCAGCCCTACCATGTACCTTAAAAATATATATATGAATGATAATTACATTTGAAAGTGCAGTTTCCTCCTCCTACTCTATCCCGCTGCGTCATACGGTGCCTAATGGTGAGGAGAAAGCATGGCATGTATCAAAGTTGCGCCTGATCACATAATGTAATTTTAAAAGAATAATCACGTCATTTTTAAAAAAATAGAGCCAAATAAAATATCTTTTGCGATGTGTTTATTGCGACGACGATAAAAACCGATATATTGTGCAGCCCTAGTTCATCTTCAAGATCAGGGGTGTCAAATTCAAACTTACTGAGGCCCCATGCTGAAGGTTGTGAATAAAACCGGGGCCAAACATTTCTTATTTATTGAAGAAAAATTTGAGACTAGTAATTCAAATGTTACATGCATGCACAGTTCAAATACATGAATATATTTTTTTTCATGTTTTTGGGTAATTTCCACATACAAAACCGAACAATAACGGAACAGTATTTATCACTGAAATGTTTTTTAGGGCCGTCAAACGGTAAAACATTTTTTATCACGAGAGTCCATAGTTAATTGCAGATTAATTGCGCATTTTTATATAATCAAAATTTAAGGTAAAGGCACATTAAACACTTTTCAACATGGGAGTGAACAAAATATGCTTTCTTTAAGTATATGTGTTTATTAATTGAAATCAATTAACACAAAACTTATATTTTCCAGAAACCCTCACAAGTATTGCATTTTGTATGAAAAACATGCCCAATAAACTAGGCTTCTAAGAGAACAGACCCATTGTACAACAGGTGTGTTGTCTGGTGTATCATTGAGCTACATTTCTTTTCTCCAAAATACACAGGGCGGGGTGTTAAAATATCCATGATGCCATAATCCAAGATGAGCACTTTAAAAAACAATATAAGAAATGGATTTGGGTGGACAGCAGATGTGCCATTGGGTGGAGAACCTTTCAAAATTTTTGGAAATTAAACGGTTCATTAATAGATGGTAGTCTGCTCAATATAATGAGACTACTACTTTGCAGTCAGGATAGACTAGTTCATTATTTACACATTTTCTGACACCAGTAGTTGGAAGACTATCCCAGCGTCATGCTAATTTGTTTCCCTGGAGGGCTTCTAAGATACATGTGTTTTAAATACAACTCCCGGCATTCTCCAACTAGTTGCATTAGTCTCTTGCAGTGTGTGTGTGTGTGTGTGTGTGTGTGTGTGTGTGTGTGTAGTTGAGATGAAGTGAAGACTACATTCTAACGGTCAGTTGGTTTTTAGCTCTGTTTGTTTGTGTGTGTATTCTTTGATGTTTTTTAAGGCTTGACAACTGTTTCTGAACACAAGTTCTCTTACGCACTCTCAGTACAGAGACGGCAGAGCTTCCGTTCTTTGCTGATGTGGGAGGGGCTTCTTCTTTGTTGTGATCTGCCTAACAGCCCCTCCCCCGTGGCTTATTTTATTCCCCCTTGGCAGAGGAGGCCAGGTGGCTGATGGTCGGTGATTTGCTTTCCATAGGAATGTTAAGTGTTCTGTTGTGAGACAGAGGTAAACACAAACTCTCAGCTGCTACATAGGACAAAAGGCTACAATAGTTTCCAATGTTTGGTGGGTGAGGGTATGGATTTTTCTATGCATGTTTATATATATATATATATATATATATATATATATATATATACACACAATCATACTTAAGACATGCTTACCAGTTTTTCAAGATCAGAGCATTTATCCTACACCAAAAAAATCGAATGTTTATGTGTAGATAGTTAACATAATTTGTTATTAAATTACTGGTACGTCTAGCTCCCTATATAAAACCACTTGAGACAGAGAGATGGTGATTTCAGGAGGCTTAAACCCACACTACCTTCCTGTGTATTATTAAGTAATGCAGTATTCATGGATCGCTATAGTATTATAGAATAACACTCGTAAAGTTTTTCTCCAGTGTGTGTTCTTCGGTGTGCTTGGAGGCTTAATAAATGATAGAATTTTTTTTCCCACAGTCAGTCAGAGCAGTGAAATGGCTTTTCTCCTGTGGGTATTCTTTGATGTTCTTTCAGGCCTGACGATTGAGAGAAGTTCTTCCCAGAGTCAGAGAAGTGGAATGGCTCCTCTCCTGTGTGTATTCTTTGATGCTATTTAAAGCTGGACAAAAGAGGAAAATTGTTCCCACAGTCAGAGCAATGCTAGGGTTTTTCTCCTGTGTGTGTTCTTTGGTGTGTTTTAAGATGTACAAATCGAGAGAAGTTTTTCCCACAGTCAGAGCAGTGAAATGGCTTTTCTCCTGCGTGTATTCTTTGATGTCTTTTAAGGTTGGACAACTGAGAGAAGTTTGTCCCACAGTCAGAGCAGTGATATGGCTTTCTCCCAGTGTGTATTTGTTGATGTTGATTCAGGTGTGACAGTTGAAAAAAAATTGTTACCACAATCAGAACAATGATATGGCTTTTCTCCTGTGTGTGTTCTTTAATGTGTTTTAAGATTTACCAACCGAGAGAAGTTTTTCCGACAGTCAGAGCAGTGAAATGTCTTTTCTCCTGTGTGTATTCTTTGATGCATTTTAAGGGTGTACAATTGAGAAAAGTGTTTCCCACAGTCCGAGCAGTGATACGGCTTTTCCCCAGTGTGTCTTCTCCGATGTATTTTAAGGGTTGATTTCCACATTCAGAGCAGTGATATGGCTTTTCTCCTGTGCGTATTCTTTGATGTCTTTCAAGGTTTGCCAGTCTAGTAAAATTCTTCCCAAATTCACAGCAGCTATGTGGATTTTCTCTTGTGTGTGTTGTCTTGTGTCTCTCTAAGCTGGAGTGTGTTGTAAGAAACATTCCACATTTGTAGCCGATGGGATTATTTCCTTTGCATATTTCAGTCATTCTGGTGGTTGTAACACTCCATTTCCCATCAACCCCGAGTAGTTTTGTGCAGTCTTCCAGTAAAACTACTGCTGTCTTTAAAGGTACAAGAATAGGATGGACTGAACTGTTTGGATTTGAAGATAGCCAATGGATTTGGTTTTGTTCCAACCTTTGAAGACCAGAAAGAATGTTCTTGTTTCCAGGGTCCTAATATCCAGAGACAATATTATTAGATTATTACTCATTGTATGTTGCAAGGATAATAAAACATTTCCCTGAACATTACCTAAAAGTATTTTCAATCGAAAGTAGGCAAGCTCGAATTTAACAGAACTCTCGTCTCATCTAAAAACTACTTTAACTAAAGCGTAGATAAAACTGCTTTAAATGCCACCAGAGGCCAGGTAGGAAGCTAGAAAAAAAGTCTGCCTAACCAACATAATCAGATCTCTAAGTGGGTGTGCACATTTGACTCATTTTAGTTTGAGGTTAGTTCAATATTTGTTACTAGCTCAACAGGTTGTGCTAAAGAGAGTAAATGCTTATGGTGTTTGCTTGACTGACAGCAATTGGATTTATGTTTGTGGTGTTTAAAATGTTCAACTACTGTATGTATTTATTTTATTTTCAATGATGTACTCGGTTCCAAGTTGGGTTCCCTTGTGTAATTGAGACTCAAAAATAGTTACGTCTGCGTTTAGAGTCAGAGGCCCCCTTTAACAACTGGAACTACTTACTTGTCTTATGAATAAGGGACATGTTTGTCAGAACAGGTTCTGAACTTTATTTTCTTTATCGTCTTAGAGGCCGAACTAAGAAGTTTCATCTCCCTTTGACTCCATTCACACCCCTCCCCCATACAGTCACGGCCTGGCCAATGCTTCTCTTTCACTCCCTATTGTTCGTGTTACTAAGTCCCCTCTGGGGAACGCACCCCCACCTGCCTAGAAACCAGCAAAATCTCCACATTCCATCAAGTCATGGTTGAGGACATTAACCGACTCCATAGATAAGATTGCAAAACCAAAGTGCCAACAATGTCCAAAGACAGCTAGCTCTAATCTAAGAGCCCATATATGATAAACACATTATATATATATATATTTTTTAAGTACTATAGTTCCTCTTAATGCCTCAACTTACATCAGCCATGGTGATTTCTGTGTCCTCTCCAAAGTTTTGTTCGTAGTTTGTCTCTCTCTCGGTAAAGCGTCTTTGTTCCTAGGTTGGTAGTGAAAGTTCCTGTGTCTCATTATGGACAAGGTAGAGCTTCAGTTTGTACGTATCCATTGGTCGGCTGATGTGGGAGGGGCTTCTTCGTTCTCATCGAGGGTGTGGTTCCGGCTATGAAAAATGAAGCCTATGCGGAAGTGCTTTAAATCTGTATTTTTTCTAATAGCCAGCAGGGGGCAACTCTCTCTGGTTTCAGAAACAACAAGATTGTATGGAGGTCTGTGAGAAAATTATCCTACTTCTCACTTACTTTATTACATCAGTAAACATTTTCCTTACGAGTTTATGGTCTCAATCGCTAGTTTCAAGTCTTTTTCAATACAGCATTATAAAAAATTTAAAAAATACTTTCGTCCATACTTTTATCAATAAACTCCACGATATTTACTTTTCTTTTGGTTGACCTCACATAAAATGAAACTTGATCAAGTAGGACTTCACCATAGCAGCCAATATTTACAAAACTCGCTCATAGCTAGATTGGGTAAACCTGGGTTTACGTAACAAGTTGATAACCACCACCATGGTCACCACTTATGTGTGATAGCAGCCGTTAGGTTCAGTGAAGCCAGATAACAAAAACATATCCTGGGTATGTTCAACTAGTTGGGTGGTATAGACCTCTGCCTTCATAGTTGGAGGAATATACCAGCCTCATGCTAGTTTGCCTCCCTGGCAGGTTTCAAAGATCCATATCTTTTAAATAAAGCTTCCGGCAATCAAATAGCAGTTATATGACAGACACTATGAATTTATGTGAGTTTTATTTAGGCATGTATTTTGTGGTGCCGTTTAAGGCTTGACATTGATGTTATTTCTTCAAACAACTACAGCAATAATTTCCCCTGTGTGTATTCTTTGGTGTCTTTTAAGGTGTGATGACTGACTGAAATTACGTCCACAGTCCGAGCAGTGATATGGTTTTTCTCCTGTGTGTATTCTTTGGTGTTCTTTAAGGTTTGACAACCAAGAAAAGTTTTTCCCACAGTCTGAGCAGTGATATGGTTTTTCTCCTGTGTGTATTTTTTGATGATTTTTAAGGTTCTCCAATGTAGTAAAATTCTTTTTACAATCACAGCAGTGATATGGCTTTTCTCCCATGTGTTTTCTTTGGTGTGTTTGAAGGTGTGATGACCGATTTAAATAACTTCCACAGTCAGAGCAGTAATATGGTTTTTCTCCTGTGTGTATTCTTTGGTGATCTTTAAGGTTCGACAACCAAGAAAAGTTTTTCCCGCAGTCTGAGCAGTGATATGGTTTTTCTCCTGTGTGTATTCTTTGGTGTGTTTTAAGGTGTGATGACCGATTGAAATTACTTCCACAGTCTGAGCAGTGATACGGCTTTTCTCCTGTGTGCACTCTTTGGTGACGTTTAAGGTTTCGCACACGCGAGAAGTTTTTCCCACAGTCAGAGCAGTGATATGGCTTTTCTCCTGTGTGTATTCTTTGGTGTGTTTTAAGATTTAAAAACCGAGAGAAGTGGTTCCCACAGTCAGAGCAGTGATATGGCTTTTCTCCTGTGTGTGTTCTTCGGTGTGTTTTAAGGGTTGACAGTTTATGAAAAGTCTTCCCACAGTCACAGCAGCTATGTCGCTTTTCTCTGGCGTGTGTCGTCTGGTGTCTCAATGAGCTTTCTGTCACTCTGGTGGTTGTAACACTCCATTTCCCATCAGCCCTCAACAGTTTCCTGCAGTCTTCCAGAAAAACGACTGCTGTCTTTAAAGGTACAGGAGTAGAGTGGACTGCACTGATGGGATTTAAAGCTGGCTGCATATTTGATTCAAATGTGTACTCATGAAGAGGAGATGGGATGTTCTCTGGTCCAGGATCCTAATAATCAGAAAGAGTATTAAAAAGGCTATTCAGGCAACAAAAACAAAATTACACCTTGACAGAGACAGAAACAAAACCCAATTCTGTAAATGATTAATTAACAAGAAAGAAACCAAGATATATATCACCATATCACACCAATGTTGACATCGTTGAACTGGCTAAATGTACATTTGAGAATTTATTTTATAAATTGCTGCCCCTAATTAAATTTCAGAACTTCCTGTGCCTTACAATCAGAAACGTAGCCTCATATTGGCTGACAAAGATCTGTTTATTTTATTTCCATGGCATTTTGTTTTTCTACAATTAAAACTGATTTTATAACGTTATACAATCTTAAAGTGCTACCTTTTTCTTTTATTGTACACACTGCCTAGTTGTAAAAACACTGCTGTAACACTTAAATTGTACATCAATAGTGTGGATCCTGAGAGTTTAGGCCTGTGTGACCCCTCTGGACAATAAGCTTTTCTTTCCACAACTTAGGCCACTGCAAAGCCTGCTTTTAGGGTTAAAGCTCTCCTTTAACAACTGGAACTACTTTCTTGCTTCTTAAAAAACAGGTAAACATTTCACAAGTCAGAATTAATTGTTTCTGAACATAACATAATATTCGCTTCATAGTCTAACAGGGCAAACTAAGAAGTTTCCTCTCCCTTTGACTCCATGTACACCCATCCCACACACAGACGGCGGCATGGCGAATGCTTCACTTTTCCTCCCTATTGTTCGTGTTACTAAGTCCCCTCTGGGGAATGCACCCCCGCCTGCCTAGAAACCAGCACCATGGCCACATTCCATCCAGTTTACTGTTTAGGACAATAACCGACTCCATAGATAAGATAGATATAGATAGACAGTCATGTTTTTACAGGTAAACGTTGCAAACACAAAGTGTCAACAATGTCCAACGAAAACAGCTAGCTTAAATTTAAGAGTCCATAAATGATCGACACATTAAAAAAGAGGAAAAACTACATTGTGAGCTTAATTCCTTTACTTACATCAGCCATGGTGATTCCTGTTGCCTCTCCACAGTGTATTAGTAGTGTGTGTCTCTCTCAGTGATCCGTCGTTGTTCCTAGGTTGGTGGGAAAAGTTCCTGTGTCGCAATACAGAGAAGTCAGAGCTTCAGTTCTTTGGTATCCGTTTGTCTGCTGATGTGGGAGGGGCTTCTTCTTTGTTCTGATCTGCCTAACAGCCCCTAGCCCTTGGTCACATTATGGCTCATTTTATTCCCCCTGGCTGTGGAGGCCAGGTGGCTGATGGTCGGTGAATTGCTGTCATTAGAAATGTTAAGTGTCCTGTTGTGAATCTCTCAGCTGATGCATAAGGCAGCTACAGTCGTTTACAGTGTTTAGTAAGTGAGGGAGTTGAGCATTTGTCAACACTTGTCCGTCTTATGATATGATATGGCTTATGATATGGCTTGGCTCAGGCTTCAGAGTTAAAATGTAACGCTAAACATTTCATGCTAATATAACGGCCATTAGGGAACAGTGATTGGCAAGCCCTCTTTGTCCCGTGACGGCGCGTAGCCTGGCTGGGGTCTCTCATGTTACAGGGATGAATCAGACCCAGTCCAGCACTGCAGGCAACATGTTTGCCCTTTCTTCTTCTTCAATGGTTTTAAACGGTGGTTGCCATTCATCCTTATGGTGCATTACTGCCACCTACAGCCACTGGAGTGTGGACCAGAGAACTTCTAAACCCTTATTATCACCTCTATGTCCTTCAAACAATTAAAAACAAACAATCATTTTCCAGCGCCTTTCCTTTCCTCTTGACTTAACAAACGCTTTAGGTTTAGTTCGGTCTTTCTTTCCCTCATGCTTAACTCTCTCTTTCCCTCCTGTATCTCCTACACCTTAGTAGTTAGGGCTCCACTGTTTCATCCTGCCGGCGCTAAGCACACTTTCCTGTTGGATGCTTACCTAATATTTGCTTTATTTTATTCAATCCACTATACCCAATCCTTAGTCTTGTATTAATATCCTCCTCCGTTCTTTCCCTCCTCCTATTTTACCCTGAAGATGTGATACATTTAGTTATGGATTATGCTGATATTGTGTATATGCATGCAGCCCCAACTATTTTAAACGTCCCTTTATGCAGTTTACCACAGTGCTTTGTGCTTTGTAACTGAGGATAGATTTCGAACCCATCACTGTACATTATATAAGAAAGTAGGATGGTCTTCTCTTAGTGATAGGAGAGAAAAACATTGTCTCTTTTTTATTTACAAGGCATTACAAGTTGCCTTTTTTACCAAAACAGCACATTATGTATTTTGCTATGATAATAATAATAATATTAACTTTGCTCTTTCCCTCCTGTATCTCCTACACCGTAGCCATGCTCCACTGTCTCATCCTGCCGGCACTGATCACTTTCCTGTTGGATGCTTACCTATTATTTGCTCTATTTTATTCAATCCACTATACCCAATCCTTAATCTTGTATTAATATCCACTTTATCCTGAAGATGTGATAAATGTCTCCCCTCAACCTCTCCCTAACATTCCTCTTGCCACTTTCTCCCTGCCTCTCGTCCTGTTGTTCCTGTTGCCTCTGCTTTGTTCAGCGGTACCTCCATCTCCACTTGCTCCTTCTGTAGTGCTTTGCTTGGCCTATGCATCTACATCCTAATTTCCCTTTACATGTGCCACTGACCAGATAAACCTGTGTTCTGTCCCCAGCTGGCATACTCTGCTGTGTGCTAGGAGCACCTTGACCTTTAAATCTTGACGTTTTGATTGGAAAGACTGTGGACTCATCAACACTGACATGGAATCTGAACCCATCACTGTTCCTTCCCATTGCATTTGCATTACTGGATAGTTCCATCCCCTCCTAATTCCCTTCATCCTCTTACAGTATTTTCCAATTGCTTTAACACTTAAACTGGGTCTCAAGGCACAACCACTGAAACTGTTCACTTATGTACCTAATATTTAGACCAAGTCTGCAAAACTGCATGCTCATTCTCTGCAACAGAGAGGCGTATTGCAGCACTCAAACAAGAGCAGCTGATTACAGGCAGATTGGAGCGTGGTTATTTTCATAGAATCAGCGTGTGATGTAGTTTGTACTGCAGAGTTAAACCACTTTGGAATCTGCATATAATCCTCTTGGGAATGCCTTTCCCTCCGTCTATGTGCTGTGTCACAAGAAGGAAAAACATTTTCTGGACAACTTATTACCTTCTCCTAACAATTGAATCAACATCATGGCATAGCCTGGAAGGACAGAGGACAGTTAACCATCCCACAGTTACACTATCTGTTATTTCCATTGCTAAGGTTAAGACTACAGAGGAATCACAGACACAAACACACAATAATGTCATTATCATTGATATATTAATAATTCATATAAAAAATCACCCCACGGTATAGCCTGGGGGGACAGAGGATGTTAAACAGCACTTTGAACAAACTTTGAGTCAGCATGGAACTTTTACTAGCAACTCTTACTTTGTGTGGCCTATTAGTGTTAGTGTTTGTTCCACTGCTGAGGTTGAGACTACAGAGGAATCACAGACAGTGGTTAACTTCTACTAAAGCAGACACTGTGGGGGACACAAAATAAACACAATGATGTAATTAACACTGAAAAATGTTTTTTTAGGCCTGTCAAACAGTCCAGCACATTTACTATCTGATCAAAATTGACTGTACTCTTATCAACATGGGAGTGGACACAATATGCTTACTTCATACAAATCTATTTATTATTGGAAATGAAATAACACAAAACATATTTTCCAGAAACCCTAACAGATATTGCACTTTGAATGATAAATATGATTAAATCACAACTAATGGCAAACCCAAGCCCAAGAAACTAAGGTATCTAAGAATAGACTCATTGTAAAACAGGTGTGTGTCGTCTGGTGTCTTTCGAAATTCACAGTATCAGGTGTTAAAATATCCATTATGTTATCTAAGATCCATTATAATCCAAGATAAGCACTTTAAAAAAAAAAACTATATCTAGAATGGATTTGGGTTGACAGCAGATTAGCAGATGGTAGTCTCAATATGATATGAAACCACTACTTTATAACAAAGCAGGCTAAGCAGCTAGGTGGCTGATTCCATGGCCCCCCACCAATGACACGGCTGGGAAGCACTACCGTCTTTAGACAGCCAAGTCTACACTCAGGAGGATGGAGATCCTTAGGCAACTCAGAGCTCGCCCCCTTAACAAGTTCTCATCCTTTAGACACATCCATATTGCATGGTTTAGTTCGAACGAAACAAAACACTTAAACATTGTTGTGCATCCCCACTAAAACCTTTATTTCTTTTAACAGCGACAATGAGGTACCATCCACCAGAACTGGACACAGCAAAGCTGGGGCCACAGGACAGAGCATGGAGGAATTCTTGGCTGCGTTTCCGTTGACTCTCACAGCAGACCCTTCAAAGAAAGAAGAGGGTCCATCTTGTGGCGATTGGAGACAAACCCTACTATGAAGAGTGGAGAGGTGTGCATTGATCATCACTGCCTATGTGGAATTCTGTTCTCATGTTTGAATACTGTAACCCTTGGCTTTGTAATCAAAGAGTGTGATATGAAATGAACATTCTCTCCCATGTACATTTACAGCTAACTTCCATTATTAATCACAGATTAATCAATTTTTTTTTATCTGATCAGAATTTACCATAAAGGTACATTTAATACTGTTATTAACATGGGGGGGGGGGGGGGGGGGGGGGACAAAGTATTGTTTGTTTATACAAAAAGTATTTATTATTGGAAATCACATAACAAACATTTTCCAGAAACCCTCACGAGTATTGCATTTTGCATGAAAAATATGCTGAAATTACAACTAACGCAAATTCAAGCCCAAGAAACGATGCATCTATGTAAACAGACTCATTGTATAACAGGTAGGCATGCATTGGTCAGCTACATTTTGAAATATTTCAGTGCTAACTTTGACTTTCATGTCGTACATTTCTTTAAACAGTCAAAGCTTTTCTCTTGTGTGTATTATTTGATGAGTTATAAGGGTCACCAGATTAGTAAAATTGTTCCCACAGTAACTGCAGCTATATGGAATTTCTCTTGTATCTGGTGTCTCATTGAGCAATTTCTTGTTTTTCGAAATGCACAGGATGCAGTGTTACAATATCCAATAAGCCGTAATCCAAGAAGAGCGCTTACAGTCAATATTTAGAATGGAGTTGGGTTGAGAGCAAAATTAGTCATTGGAGTGGAGAATCTTTCCAAAATGTATGGGAAAAAAACGGTCCATTAATAGATGGTAGTCTGTTCAATTTGATATAAAAGTACTACTTTGCTGTCAAGATAGAGCAGCCAATTGTTTCTTCGTTTTTGAAACCAGGCAATGGAGCACTATCCCAGTGTCATTCTGGTTTGTTTCCCTGGAAGCTTCCAAAATACATATAAATTGAAGCTCCTAACGTTCTCCAAGTGTTACTTTAATCTCTTGAATGCGTAGTTGAGAGGAATTGATAACTACATTCTGTCAGTAGATTTCGTTTTTCTTTTCTTTTCCCGTGTGTATTGTTTGATGGTTTTTAAAGTGTGTCAACTGAGAGAAGTTTTTCCCACAGTCCGGGCAGTGGTACGGTTTTTCTCCTGTGTGTGTTCTTTGGTGCGTTTTAAGATTTACGAGTACAGAGAAGTTTTTCCCACAGTCAGAGCAGTGATACGGCTTTTCTCCTGTGTGTACTCTTTGGTGTCTTTTGAGAAGTGTGAAAAAAGAGAAGTTTTTCCCACAGTCTGAGCAGTAATGTGGCTTTTCTCCTGTGTGTGTTCTTTGATGTCTTTTAAGGTTGGTCAACTGAGAGAAGTTTGTCCCACAGTCAGAGCAGTGATATGGCTTTGCCCCAGTGTGTATTTGTTGATGTTGTTTCAGGTTTGACCGTCGAGAAAAGTTTTCCCCACAATCAGGGCAGGGATATGGCTTCTCTCCTGTGTGTATTCTTTTATGTCTTTTAAGGTCGTACAATTGAGAAAACAGTTTCCCACAGTCAGAGCAGTGATTTGGTTTTTCTCCTGTGTGTATTCTCTGATGTATTTTAAGGCTTGATTTGTGACTGAAATAATTTCCACATTCAGAGCAGTGGTAGGGCTTTTCTCCTGTGTGTATTCTCTGATGTATTTTAAGGCTTGATTTGTGACTAAAATATCTTGCACATTCAGAGCAGTGATATGGCTTTTCTACTGTATGTATTCTTTGATGTCTTTTAAGGTTTGCCATGTCAGTAAAGTTCTTACCACATTCATAGCAGCTACGTAACCTTTCTCTTGTGTGTGTTGTGTTGTGTCTCCCTGGGCTGGAATGTCTTGTAAGAAACATTCCACATTTGCAGCCATTGGGCTTACCCCCTTTAACTACTTTGGTCATTCTGGTGGTTGTAACACTCCATTTCCCATCAACTCCCAGTAGTTTTGTGCAGTCTTCCAGTAAAACTACTGCTGTCTTTAAAGGTACAAGAATAGGATGGACTGAACTGTTTGGATTTGAAGGTAGCCAATGGATTTTCTTTTCTTCCAACTTTTGAAGACCAGAAAGAATGTTCTTGTTTCCAAGGTCCTAATATTCAGAGAAAGTATTATTAGATTATTACTCATTTTATGTTGCAAGGTCAATAAAACATTTCACTGAACATCACCTTAAAAGTATTTTAAATCAAAAGAAGGCAAACTCTAACAACTATTTAACAGATCTCTCGTCTAATCTAAAAATCACTTTAACTAAAGTGTAGACAAAACTGCTTTAAATGCCACCAGAGGTCAGGTAGGTAGCTAGAAAAAACATTGGCCAAACCAAGACAAGATGTCAAAGTAGGAGTAAACATTTGACAAATTTTAGTTTGAGGTTAGTACAGTATTTGGTTGCTAACTCAACAGGTTGTGCTACAGAGAGTAAATGCTTATGGTGTTTTCATATTGGACTGATTCTAGCAGGTTTAGTGGGGTGTCCGTTTAGCATTTGGCTTTCTAAAGCTTGACTGACTGCAATTGGAGTAATGTTTGTGGTGTGGTGTTTAAAATGTGCAACTGCTGGATGTATTTATTTTCTTGTCAATTATATACTCAGTTCTATGTTGGGTTCCCTTGTGAGATACAGGGTAAATTATAAAAATAAATGACTCAAAAATAGTTGCGGGGTTCAATGATTCTACCTGATTAACTTGGATTTGTTCGTTAAGTATTTTTAGTTAAATTGTTTATCAATCCTGTCCTGAGAGATTTTAGACCTGTTTCTCAGGGTGTTTGACCCATCTAGAATAATAGCTTTTCTTTCCACAACTGAGTCCATTGAAAAGTCTGCTTTTAGAGTCAGAGCCCTCCTTTAACAACTAGAACTACTTATTTGTCTTATGAAAAGGGACATGTACGTCTGAATTAACTGTTTCTTAACCTAAAAGTTTTATTTTTTGTCTAAGAGGCCGAACTAAGAAGTTTAAACTAAATTTGCACCCCTCCCCCACAGACATGCCCTGCCGAATGCTTCTCTTCTCTCCCTATTATTCGTGTTACCAAGACCCCTCTGGGAACTGCACCCCCGCCTGCCTAGAAAGCAGCACCATGGCCAAATTCCACCAAGTTTATGGTTTAGGACATTAACCGACTCCATAGATAAGATAGACATGTTTTTACAGGTAAACTTTGCAAACCCAAAGTACCAACAGGTCCAGCAAAGACAGCTAGCTCCAATCTAAGAGCCTATAAATAATAAACATATTATTTAAACAAAGGGACAAATGGTATCATAATACCACCCTTAACTTACATCAGCCATTGTGATTCCTGTTGCCTCTCCACAGTTTGTGTTAGTGTGTCTCTTTCAGTAATCAGTCGTTGTTCCTAGGTTGGTAGGAAAAGTTCCTGTGTCTCCGTACGGAGAGCGCAGACCCTCAGTTCTTAGGTATCCGTTGGTCTGCTGAAGTGGGAGGGGCTTCTTGTTTGTTCTGGCCTGTCAAACAACCCCTCCCCCTCGGTGACACGATCGCTCGTTTTATTCTCCGTTGGCAGAAGGCGGTTGGCTGAGGATTTGCCATCTCGTGTATTTCTCAAGATTATTTCAATTACTGCATATCGTTAAAGGTGTAAATAATGTAACCACAGATACCTCATGTTTGGTCATAACATATTTTTTGGTCTGTTTGCTTTGTGAGCCATTTTTGCTTCAAACACTCATTTTAATCCTCGGCAGTGGACGCCAAGGGGCTGAAGGCCGGTGATTTGCTTTCCTGGTCATGGAGTCCTCTGTTTTGCATATTTCGATTTTTCCGTGCTCTACACACCTGATCCAACTAGTCAGCAAATTAAAAGCCATTTCTGAGTTGAAGTTAGTGTGTTAGAACAGGGAAAACACCGGACAGGGGCACTCCACAATCAAGATTAAGAACCACCGATATACAGAAAACAAATGGCGTACAACTTTATTGTACAAAGACAGTTTGCAGCTGTAATTAAGAGACATTTTGAGCACTGTTCTCAAATAGTTGCTAATTATTTCTAGTCCTTGTGCTGTAAATAACAAAAATATACCATTCTAAATCAAGACTAGTTGACAGTAGTACTTAAAATGAAACATTACTTCAGCAGCCATTTTAATATTTCACAGGCAACTAAAAATTGCCTGATTATGTCATTGTTCTTTTCCACAGACACCCTTCCAGTGTATCTACAGTTTAGAATTTCATGGGTAAGATCGTCAATGTCATCAGTTGCACTATTAATCTGAAAGCAGAATAATTCAATTGAATTTGAGCACTTTTTAAATCACTGTTCCAGAACCGCTTGTCCAGTCTTCTAATGAATGTCAGCGAGGGAGAGTGAGGACAAAACTGGGATAGATCAGACAATGACTTATGTCCATCACTCTCAAGAGCCTGAAGAGGAATCATTTTGCTGCACTTTGTACACTGGGCTTTGGGCATTTTTTTCAAATTCCTTTGCTTCTGGTGGCAAAGCAGTTTATTTCTTCTTGTAGAGAAGCAATATACATGACACACTTCCAATTCCCACTCTCTGATATGAACTGTTGCCCACTGTATCCATCTGAGTCAGGTGGGATGACAGCCAATTTTTGCTGTCCACCACCACCTAGAATGGAAAAGTCTAATCATTAATAAATGCATCCTACCAGAAAATGTACTCAGAGGCTATCCACAAAACAGCAGTATTTGAAAGCTTTAAAACATCAGTTAGAGAGCCCACTTATCTATGGACTTGTCCAGTAACCACCCACCAGTGACATTTGCCAGTTTTGGATATGTTTTCACGAGCAACTCGGAAAACTTAAGTGGCACAAAAGACATTTTACACAATCTTTAATTTGATTGTATTGTATGGTTCAAATGGCATCAATTGCAAACACTATCAACTACATCACAGGTTGTTAGCTGCTTAATTGGTTCAGGCGAATACACTAATATGTGGAGTGCAGGCGGTACTCCAGGACCAGGATTGGAAACCTGTTTCCTACACTAACGGCTGTTTGATGCAGTGTTGCACCTATTACACATGTTGCAGAACTACACCTTCAAATTATACTTACCATACATATACATCATTTTTACATTTCATATCATAACTTGATTTAGAAAATGTAGACCAATTAACAAATCAAGGCGGTTGACTTCTGGCCATCATACCGTTGAAGGGTGACGTTTTCATTTATAGTTAATGAGCGTTTCCCAAGTCCAGCCAAGTTGTAATTCCACCTCTCCAAAGGGTGTTTTTTCACGTTGCTCGTCAAGCAGCAAAAAGTTCACTAAAAATCTATTTTGTGGGCGTGTACGTGGAGTAAAACGCCCTTTCCCCTTTCCCTCCATGCGGAAAAACCTGGGAAAAGACCTAAAAACAAAACTGTGTTCGATCAGTGAAACTCTGCGGTTCCAAACTACAGTGAACTGGCCTGTGTCATACCTTGTCATTTCTTGTTGCCCTGACTGTCCACAGCGACTGGGCTGGGCCCTCTCTGTCTGTTCTCCCTGTACAACACCAGGATCTGCCCTATTGCCCTGTCTGACTGACCTTTCATTCCCTGCCGAGCTTAAGCGGTTGGTCAGCATCGACACTAAGCTCTGAGCAGTGCTGACCATGTCTGCTAACTGGACCCGATAAACAAAAGACAACAGCAACACTGTAAAACTTAATAAGAATTGATTAACAGAGATCGCTCCTATATCGTTAATGTGTATATATATATATATATATATATATATATATATATATATATATATATACAGTCCCCTCCAAAAGTATTGGAACAGTAATGCCAATTCCTTTATTTTTGCTGTAGACTGAAAGCGTTTGGGTTTGACACCAAAAGAGGAATATGAGACAAAAGATCAATATGTCAGCTTTTATTTGCAGGTATTTTCATCTGGATCTGATAAACAACTTAGAAGATATCATTATTTGAAAAGAAAGACCACATTTTTAGATGAGCAAAAGTATTGGAACAGATAGACTTGAAATGGATTTAAGTGAATAAGACTCAATATTTTGTTGCAAATCCTTTGCTTTCAATAACTGCATCAAGCCTGCGACCCATGGACATCACCAAACTTTTGCATTCTGCTTTTGTTATGCCTTTCCAGGCTTTCACTGCAGCCTCTTTCAGTTGTTGCTTTGGGGGGTTTCTCCCTTCAGTCTCCTTTTAAGAAGGTAAAAAGAATGCTCTATAGGGTTTAAGTCTGGAGATTGACTTGGCCAGTCTAGGACCTTCCACTTCTTGCCCCTGATGAACTCCTTTGTTGCTTTTGCAGTGTGTTTAGGGTCATTATCTTGCTGCATGACAAAGGATCAACCAATCAGTTTGGTTGCATCCTTCTTTAAATTGGCAGACAAAATGTTTCTGTAGACTTCCGAATTCATTTTGCTGCCGCCATCATGTGTTACATCATCAATGAAGATTAATGAGCCCGTCCCAGAAGAAGCCATTGAAGCCCAAGCCATCACATTACCTCCACCATGTTTCACAGATGAGCTTGTGTTTTGGGGGTCATGAGCAGATCCTTCTTTTCTCCAAACCTTAGCCTTTCCATCACTCTGGTAGAAGTTAATCTTCGTCTCATCAGTCCATAAAACTTTTTCCCAGAATTTTTGAGGCTCGTCTCTGTACTTTTTGGCACAATCCAGCCTGGCCTTCCTATTCTTTATGCTAATGAATGGCTTGCATCTTCTGGTGTAGCCTCTGTACTGTTGTCCATGAAGTCTTCTGCGAACAGTGGATTCTGAAACCTTCACTCCTGCCCTCTGGAGGTTGTTGTTGATCTCACCAACAGTAGTTTTACGGTCTTTCTTCACAGCTCTGACAATGTTTCTGTCGTCAACTGCTGTTGTTTTCCTTGGTCGTCCCATTCGATGTCTGTTACTTAGTACACCAGTAGTTTGTATCTTCCTGAGGATATTCCAAATTGTTGTACTGGCTATGGCTAGTGTCTGTGCAATGGCTCTGATTGATTTCCCATCTTCTCTTAGCTTCACAATTGCTTTCTTTTCACCCATAAACAGTTCTCTGCTTTTCATGTTGATTACTATAACTGCAGTCTGCACAGGCAAAACCAGAATCTGAAACTGAGCCTAGACATTCAGTGTTATTTATTGTTTGAATAATAAATGTAATAAGACACACCTGGGCAACAAAACACACCTGTTAGTCACATGTTCCAATACTTTTGCTCAACAAAAAATGTGGTGTTCCTTTACAAATAATGATATCTTCTAAGTTGTTTATCAGATCCAGATGAAAATACCTGGAAATAAAAGCTGACATATTGATCTTTTGTCTCATATTCATCTTTTGGTGTCAAACCCAAACGCTTTCAGTCTACAGCAAAAATAAAGGAATTGGCATTACTGTTCCAATACTTTTGGAGGGGACTGTATATGTATATACAGTGGGGCCAAAAAGTATTTAGTCAGCCACTGATTGTGCAAGTTCTCCTACTTAGATAGATGAGAGAGGTCTGTCATTTTCATCATAGGTACACTTCAACTATGAGAGACAAAAATAAGAGACAAAAAATCCAGGAGATCACATTATAGGATTTGTAAAGAATGTATTTGGAAATTATGGTGGAAAATAAGTATTTGGTCACCCACAAACAAGCAAGATTTCTGTCTCTCACAGACCTGTAACTTCTTCTTTAAGAAGTTCTTCTGTCCTCCACTTGTTACCTGTATTAATGGAACCTGATTGACCTCGTCATCTGTATAAAAGACACCTGTCCACAGCCTCAAAGAGTCAGACTCCAAACTCAACCATGGCCAAGACCAAAGAGCTGTCGAAGGACACCAGGAAGAAAATTGTAGACCTGCATCAGGCTGGGAAGAGTGAATCTGCAATAGGCAAGCAGGTTGGTGTGAATAGATCTGTGGGAGCAATTGTAAGAAAATGGAAGAAAGTGGCTTCAGGAGCATTTCAAGGTCCTGGAGTGGCCTAGCCAGTCTCCAGACCTCAACCCCATAGAAAATTTGTGGAGGGAGTTGAAAGTCCGTGTTGCCCAGCGACAGCCCCAAAACATGACTGCTCTAGAGGAGATCTGCATGGAGGAATGGGCCAAAATACCAGCTACAGTGTGTGCAAACCTGGTGAAGCCTTACAGGAAACGTTTGACCTCTGTCATTGCCAACAAAGGTTATGTTACAAAGTATTGAGTTGAACTTTTGTTATTGACCAAATACTTATTTTCCACCATCATCTACAAATGAATTCTTTACAATGTGATTTCCTGGATTTTTCCCCTCAATTTTGTCTCTCATAGTTGAGGTGTACCTATGATGAAAATTACAGACTTCTCTCATCTTTCTAAGTAGGAGAACTTGCACAATCAGTGGCTGACTAAATACTTTTTGGCCCCACTGTATATCCATATGTAGTGTTATTACTCACCCAAATCAGTTCTGATGAACACGCCCTTTTTTTGTGCTCTATAGTGAATACTTATTTTCAAATGCTACTCAAACCAGTATACTGAATGAGCTTTTTTTTGTATATATGATAGTGTGTAGCCAACTGCATGATGTTTGACAGACTCTTTGTAACTGGACTATCTATACCAGCTCTGCAAATAGACATCCAACGGGCTAACATGCTCCTCCAATATTTTCTAGACACTAATGTCTGCGTTTTTATTGAAGGGGCATTCAAATATCACTCTGTCATTTGTATGTCTGTTATATACTTCAAATGTCCGTGTTTAAGCTAAAGTGAATACACGCCACAGCTAGCTTGGCGCTAACATGATAAGAGGAATCCCATGGAGGCGCTAACGCAAATTAGCATTATAGCAGCGGTAGGATATGGATATGGACTTAATGTGTTTATGTATGATTTAATTTGTACAATAATGCACGAAAACGGGTTTTTGGGTAGGTTACAACTGATATATTTATGTTCGAAATGTAGATATGCACGCACGATCTTTTTGACAGTGATCTTACTCTGTAATCTAGTCCCTGTGCACTATAGTGAGTAACGTTACGTTGTTAGTGAAATTAGGAATCGTAACAACTTGATTGTCACCGAAAGGTAACAAATTTGTGCCCCGTATAGCTAGTAGGTTTAGTTTAGTATTGTAACAACATGATTTTTCACCTAAAGGTAACAAATTTGCACCCCGTATAGCTAATTAGTTTAGCTGGGTTGTATTAACCGGAGGGCGCAGTGGGCAGAGTAGCTGATGACGTCCCGCAACACAACTGCATTCAAGCCTCGAACCTCTGTGCGCGTTGGTTTACATTGTGTCAAACTCCAACGTGGTAGCAGAGGACAGAAACAATGCGAGCGTAAATTACACCGAAATAGGGTAAAAAGACTCAGCATAGTTGTTTCATTTATGACAATTTTGGAACATACATTTACCCGCAAATGTGGCCGACAGCCTTCCGGGATTTAATCGGCAAACACAAAATCTACTCGCCTTCACTTCGGACCCTGGTTGGAGGACTATCCCAGCGTCATGCTAGTTTGTCTACCTGGCGGGTTTTAAAGATCCATATCTTTTAAACTAAGCTTCCGGCAATAAAAAAGCAGTTATGTGACTGAGACACTTAGAATGAAAGTGAGTTTTATTTACAAATGTATTTTGTGTTGCCATTTATGGCATGACAACGTTGTACATTTCATCAAACAATTGCAGCAATTAATTCCCCAGTGTGTTTTCTTTGATGTATTTTAAGGTGTGATAACTGATTGAAATTACGCCCACAGTAAGAGCAGTGATATGGTTTTTCTCCTGTGTGTATTCTTTGATGTATTTTAAGGTGTGATGACTGACTGAAATTACGTCCACAGTCAGAGCAGTGATATGGTTTTTCTCCTGTGTGTATTCTTTGGTGTTCTGTAAGGTTTGACGAACACGAAAAGTGTTTCTCACAGTCTGAGCAGTGATATGGCTTTTCTCCTGTATGTATTCTTTGGTGTTTTTTAAGCCCCCCCAATGTAGTAAAATTCTTTTTACAATCAGAGCAGTGATGTGGCTTGTCTCCGATGTGTATTCTTTGGTGTGTTCTAAGGCCGGATGACCGACTGAAATTACTTCCACAGTCAGAGCAGTGATATGGCTTTTCTCCTGTGTGTATTCTTTGGTGTGTTTTAAGATTTGCGAATCGAGAGAAGTTTTTCCCACAGTCAGGGCAGTGATAGGGTTTTTCACCGGTGTGTATTCTTCGGTGTATTCTAAGGGTTGACAATTCATGAAAATTCCTCCCACAGTCACAGCAGCTATGTCGCTTTTCTCTGGCGTGTGTCGTCTGGTGTCTCAATGAGCTTTCTGTCACTCTGGTGGTTGTAACACTCCATTTCCCATCAGCCCTCAACAGTTTCCTGCAGTCTTCCAGAAAAACGACTGCCGTCTCGAAAGGTACAGGAGTAGAGTGGACTGCACTGATGGGATTTAAAGATGGCTGCATATTTGATTCAAGTTTGTATTTATGAAGAGGAGATGGGATGTTCTTGGGCCCAGGATCCTAATAATCAGAAACAGTATTAAAAAAGGCTATTCAGGCAAGAATAAAAAAAAATCACACATTGACAGAGACAGTAACACAAACCAATCCTCTAAATGTTTAATTAACAAGAAAGAAACAAAGAGCATATCACACCAATCTTGACGTCGTTGAACTGGCTAACTGTACATTTCAGAATTCCCTTTTATTTATTTTCAGCAGTTTTTAAAGCCAAACACTGATCTGACCCCAAGTACATTTCCGAACTTCCTGTACCTTACAATCAGAAACGTATCCTCAGATTGGCTGACAAAGATCTGTTTATTTTATAACGTTATATAACCGTATAGTGCTACCTTTTTAGGTTAATTTTAATCAATTGTTTGCTTTTATTGTACACTGCCTAGTTGTTGTAAAAATACTTACATTGTACATCAATAGCACTATCGCTGTTTGGATCCTGAGAGTTTAGACCTGTTTCTCAGGCTGTGTTTGACCCATCTGGACAATAAGCTTTTCTTTCCACAACTGAGGCCACTCAAAGTCCAATGCAAAGTCTGCTGTTAGAGTTTAAGCTCTCCTTTACCAACTGGAACTACTTTCTTGCCTCTTGAAAAAGAGGAGAACATTTTTATGTCAGAATTAACTGTTCATGAACATAAGTTCTCTTCATAATCTCACAGGCCAAACTAAGAAGTTTCCTCTGCTTTGACTCCATTTACACACTTCCTCCACACAGACGGCGGCATGGCCAATGCTTCTCTTTCTCTCCCTATTGTTCGTGTTACTAAGTCCCCTCGGGGGAATGCACCCCCGCCTGCCTAGAAACCAGCACCATGGCCACATTCCATCACGTTTATCGTTTAGTACATTAACCGACTCCATTGATAAGATAAACAGATATTCAGTCTTGTTTTACAGGTAAACTTTGCCGACACAAAGTGCCAACAATGTCCAACGAGAACAGCTAGCTCTAAGCGAAGTCCATAAATGATCGACACATTAAAAAAGAAGAAAAAGTACAATTGTTTATCTTAATTCCTTTACTTACATCAGCCATGGTGATTCCTGTGTCCTCTCCACAGTTTGTGTTAGTGTGTCTCTCTCTCAGTGATCCGACGTTGCTCCTAGGTTTGTGGGAAAAGTTCCTGTGTATTGGGAAGGCAGAGCTTCAGTTCTTTGGTATCCTGAGATATTTTAGACCGGTTTCTCAGGCTGTTTGACCCATCTGGACAAATAGCTTTTCTTTCCACAACTGTCCACTGAAAAATCTGCTTTTAGAATCAGAGCCTTCCTTTAACAACTGGAACTACTCCAGGAAAAGTGACTTGTATGTCAGAATTCATTGTTTCTCACCTTAAAGTTCTCTTTATCGTCTAAGAGGCCAAACTAAGAAATGTCCACTCCGTTTGCCTCCATTTACACCCCTCCCCCACACAGACATGGCCTGGCCAATGATTCTCTTTCCCTCCCTATTGTTCGTGTTACGAAGTCCCCCCTGGCGAATGCACCCCTGCCTGCCTAGAAACCAGCAGCATGGCAACATTCCACCAAGTTTATGATTTAGGACATTAACCGACTCCATAGATAAGATAGACATGTTTTTACAGGTAAACTTTGCAAACCCAAAGTACCAACAAGTCTAGCAAAGACAGCTGGCTCCAATCTAAGAGCCTATGAATAATCAACATATTATTTAAACAAAGGGACAAATGGTACCATCCTTAACTCACATCAGCCATGGTGATTCCTGTTGCCTCTCCACAGTTTCTGTTAGTGTGTCTCTCTCAGTAATCCGTCTATTTTCCTAGGTTGATGGGAAAAGTTCCGGTGTCTCACTGCAGAGAAGGCAGAGCTTCAATTCTTAGGTATCCGTTGATCTGCTGATGTGGGAGGGGCTTCTTTGTTGTGATCTTCCTAACAGCCCCTCCCCCTCGGTCACCTGATTGCTCACTTTATTCCCCAGTGGGAGAGGAGGCCGGGTGGCTGACGGTCGGTGATTTGCTGTCAATAGAAGTTATGTTAAGTGTTGTGTCCTGTTGTGAAACAGGTAAACACAATTCTGAGCTGCTGCATAGGGCAGCTACAGTAGTTTACAATGTTTTGTAGGTGAGGGAGTTGAACATTTGTCCACACTTGTCCATCTTGTGATATAAAGTCAGTGAAATAAACCAAATGTTTATGTTTAGATAGCTAACATAGGCTACTTTGTTTTTTAAATAACTGGTATTTGACCTTCATTTAACCATGATAACATCCATTGAGATATAATCTCTTGAAACTCTTGAAGTTTGGTGACTCAAATCTGTTGAACAATTTTCAAATTTGCTGGTCCATTACATTTGAATAAACCACTAAAGGTGGGTGGAAATCTGAGGACAGATGTCAGTTATATCTACACTGCACAGCATTCAGGCTAAGGATTTAAAATGTAACGCTAAACATGTCATGCTAATAAATCGGCCTATAGGAAACACTGACTGGCAACCCCGCTTTAGCATCTTCTCTGCAACAAAGAGGCGTTATTATTTTGTATAGAATCAACATGTGATGTAGTTTCCCTCTGTCAATGAGCTGTGTCCCAATAAGGAACCACATTATTTTCTGGACAACTGCTTACCTTCTCTTAACTAGTTAATCAACACCACAGCATAGCCCGGAGGCTCAGAGGACAGAGGACTCAAACTTTGAGTTGAAGCATGACAATTTACTAGCGAGACCTACTTTGTGTGTGGTCTATTAGTGTGTGTTACTTCCACTGCTGAGATTAAGACTAAAGACGAATCACAGACAGTGGTTATCTTCTAGTATAGTAGACACTGTCAGGATATCAAATTCAACATACAATAATGTCATTATCATTGATAAATGAATAATTACTATCGTCTCTGAAGTGGCTGATCTTCAAGAACATATGCACAGGAACATGCATAGGGTTGTGAATAAAACAAAGATTTATGATTGCTTTTTCTTCTTGAAGAATAATAAGAGACCAGTAACTCAAACTAAAATATTGCATAAATGCAGTTGAAATATACAGATATATTTTCATGTTTTTTGGTAATTCTTACAAGCAAAATGGAATAATATATATATATTTTTTTTTATATCAAGCATTGAACAATGTTTTTTAGGGCTGTCCACCGAGAGAAGAATTTGATCACATGAGTGTCTATGGTTAATCAATGATAATCCGCACATTTTCCATCTGATCAAAATTGACCATGAAGGCACATTTAATGCTCTTACAAGACAAAATATGAATGCTTTATACAAATGTATTTATTATTGAAAACAACACAAATCAGATACTTTCCAGAAAGCCTCACAGGAAAGACTAACGGAAAATTCAAGCATAGTAACTGCATACAACTGTCAGGATATCAAATTCAACATACAATAATGTCATTCTCATTGATAGTTAGTATAGTCTTTGATGTGGTTGATCTTCAAGATCAGGGGTGTCAAATTCAAACTCACTGAGGGTTGTGAATAAAACCGAGGGGCGAATAATATCTATAGTTAATTGCAGAGGAAAGACCCATTTCTTATCTAATAAAAATGTTACGTAAGGGAACATTTCAGTTTTTAATAGAACATGGGAGCATACTATATGGTTGCTTTATACAAATGTATTTGTTGTTGAAAATCTCTTTGTTCCGAGGTTGGTAGTGAAAGTTCTTGTGTTTCAATATGGAGAAGGTACAGCTTCCGGGGCTTCTTCTATGTTCTGATCAGAGCCCTTGAAAGAGAGAGTCGAGTCAATGGTTCAAAAGTTCAAAATGCTTGATCGTCTCGTGATTTACGGAGACCTCAGATAGTTCCATGAAGTTCTCGGCCGGCAATTTGAATACGTTGAAATACAGAGACAGAACTGCGATTTGGGGTAATTAGTGGTCAATAAAATGCATTGATTTACAATATTGATACAGCACACCGATATGCGTATGTGGTTACATCAACATGTTTAATAAAAAATAACATTCGCCAAGATTTGTATGAGGTATTTGTGATTTGTGTGAACAGCTAGCGTAACCAGACACATTTTAGGCTAACCTTACCTTGGTTAAAAGAGCATGCTGTTGTGGTTTATTTAATTTTTTATTATGTTCTTAAACTTGTATGGTAGTCAAGTAGTCAAGAGCAATCACATCCTAATGTTTATTGATATCTTTCGAGTGAGGGGAAGGAATGTTTCCATATTCAGATTAGATACATTTTCTACCATTTCTTTAATTCATATATATATATATATATATAAATACAGAAATAAAGATGTATATTTTATGTATCTTTTGTCTTTTTACTATGCACTTATTGACTGCAATGAATTCATTCAATAAATCTAATAAACTTGAATGGCATGTCAACTAGTTTGTCTGTGCCCTTTCCTCCGTGTTGTCATTGCATAGATCGTAGCCTGCTTGCTGTGACTATTTTATCATTTACCCTTTGAAATATCAAATATGATTATCACAATCAAACATACATACACATGTACACACAATGGGATATTTAATTAGATAATGCCTAATTTACATATTTAAACATTAAATTCCACAATTTTTTTTATCTATGTTACATTTTTCAACCTAATCACCATAAATGTGGCCGCCTGAAGTTTATCCACCCTCTGCCTAGTCTCAGAGGTCAAATCTAAAAACTTGTATGGTAGTCAAGTAGTCAAGAGCAATCACATCCTAATGTTTATTGATATCTTTCGAGTGAGGGGAAGGAATGTTTCCATATTCAGATTAGATACATTTTCTACCATTTCTTTAATTCATATATATATATATATATATAAATACAGAAATAAAGATGTATATTTTATGTATCTTTTGTCTTTTTACTATGCACTTATTGACTGCAATGAATTCATTCAATAAATCTAATAAACTTGAATGGCATGTCAACTAGTTTGTCTGTGCCCTTTCCTCCGTGTTGTCATTGCATAGATCGTAGCCTGCTTGCTGTGACTATTTTATCATTTACCCTTTGAAATATCAAATATGATTATCACAATCAAACATACATACACATGTACACACAATGGGATATTTAATTAGATAATGCCTAATTTACATATTTAAACATTAAATTCCACAATTTTTTTTATCTATGTTACATTTTTCAACCTAATCACCATAAATGTGGCCGCCTGAAGTTTATCCACCCTCTGCCTAGTCTCAGAGGTCAAATCTAAAATTCCTCAATGTCTGAAAATAAACTTCATAGTCTATAGAAACACTGGACATAGTTTCATGCTTTAGTCATAAAATGCATAATTGATCAGCCCATCTGGCCCACTAGCAGATATTCACCAAAATAGAAGGTATTCTTATTCAAACTCTTACTAAAAAAAGACAAACAACTTTGAAAGTTGGATGACCTCAATCACAACTTGATCGAGTGGGAATTCACAATAGCAGCCAATATTTATAAAACTCGCTCATAGCTAGATTGGGTAAACCTGGGTTGACGTAACAAGTTGATAACCACCACCATGGTACCACTTATGTGTGATAGCAGCCGTTAGGTTCAGTGAAGCCAGATAACAAAAACATATCCTGGGTATGTTCAACTAGTTGGGTGGTATAGACCTCTGCCTTCGTAGTTGGAGGACTATCCCAGCGTCATGCTAGTTTGTCTGCCTGGCGGGTTTTAAAGATCCATATCTTTTAAACAAAGCTTCCGGCAATAAAAAAGCAGTTATGTGACTGAGACACTTTGAATTAAAGTGAGTTTTATTTACAAATGTATTTTGTGTTGCCGTTTATGGCTTGACAACGTTGTACATTTCATCAAACAATTGCAGCAATGAATTCCCCAGTGTGTTTTCTTTGATGTATTTTAAGGTGTGATAACTGATTGAAATTACGCCCACAGTCAGAGCAGTGATATGGTTTTTCTCCTGTGTGTGTTCTTTGATGTATTTTAAGGTGTGATGACTGACTGAAATTACGTCCACAGTCAGAGCAGTGATATGGTTTTTCTCCTGTGTGTATTCTTTGGTGTTCTTTAAGGTTTGCAGAACACGAAAAGTGTTTCTCACAGTCTGAGCAGTGATATGGCTTTTCTCCTGTATGTATTCTTTGGTGTTTTTTAAGACCCCCCAATGTAGTAAAATTCTTTTTACAATCAGAGCAGTGATGTGGCTTGTCTCCGATGTGTATTCTTTGGTGTATTCTAAGGCCTGATGACCGATTGAAATTACTTCCACAGTCAGAGCAGTGATATGGTTTTTCTCCTGTGTGTATTCTTTGGTGTTCTTTAAGGTGTGACAACAATGAAAAGCTTTTCCCACAGTCTATGCAGTGATATGGCTTTTGTCCTGTGTGTGTTCTTTGGTGTGTATTAAGATTGTCCAATGTAATGAATTTTTTCTTACAATGAGAGCAGTGATATGGCTTAACCCCCATGTGTCTTCTTTGGTGTGTTTTAAGGTTTGGCAATTGAGAGAAGTTTTTCCCACAGTCAGAGCAGTGATAGGGTTTTTCTCCAGTGTGTGTTCTTTGGTGCAGTTTAAGATTTTCGTATCGAGGGAAGTTTTTCCCACAGTCAGAACAGTGATAGGGTTTTTTACCGGTGTGTATTCTTCGGTGTATTCTAAGGGTTGACAGTTCATGAAAATTCTTCCGACAGTCACAGCAGCTATGTCGCTTTTCTCTGGCGTGTGTCGTCTGGTGTCTCAATGAGCTTTCTGTCACTCTGCTGGTTGTAACACTCCATTTCCCATCAGCCCTCAACAGTTTCCTGCAGTCTTCCAGAAAAACGACTGCTGTCTTTAAAGGTACAGGAGTAGAGTGGACTGCACTGATGGGATTTAAAGATGGCTGCATATTTGATTCAAGTTTGTATTTTTGAAGAGGAGATGGGATGTTCTTGGGCCCAGGATCCTAATAATCAGAAACAGTATTAAAAAAGGCTATTCAGGCAACAAAAACAAAATCACACCTTGACAGAGACAGTAACACAAACCAATCCTGTAAATGCTTAATGAACAAGAAAGAAACAAAGAGCACATCACACCAATCTTGACGTCGTTGAACTGGCTAACTGTACATTTCAGAATTCCTTGTATTTATTTTCAGCAGCTTTTAATGCCAAACACTGATCTGCCCCTAAGTACATTTCAGAACTTCCCGTACCTTACAATCAGAAACGTATCCTCAGATTGGCTGACAAAGATCTGTTTATTTTATTTTCATAGCATTTGGTTTTTCTTTAGTCAAGACTGATTTTATAACGTTATATAACCGTATAGTGCTACCTTTTTAGGTTAATTTTAATCAATTGTTTGCTTTTATTGTACACTGCCTAGTTGTTGTAAAAATACTTACATTGTACATCAATAGCACTATTGCTGTGTGGATCCTGAGAGTTTAGACCTGTTTCTCAGGCTGTGTTTGACCCATCTGGACAATAAGCTTTTCTTTCCACAACTGAGGCCACTCAAAGTCCAATGCAAAGTCTGCTGTTAGAGTTTAAGCTCTCCTTTACCAACTGGAACGACTTTCTTGCCTCTTGAAAAAGAGGAGAAAATTTTTATGTCAGAATTAACTGTTCATGAACATAAGTTCTCTTCATAATCTCACAGGCCAAACTAAGAAGTTTCCTCTGCTTTGACTCCATTTACACACTTCCTCCACACAGACGGCGGCATGGCCAATGCTTCTCTTTCTCTCCCTATTGTTCGTGTTACTGAGTCCCCTCTGGGGAATGCACCCCTGCCTGCCTAGAAACCAGCAGCATGGCAACATTCCACCAAGTTTATGATTTAGGACATTAACCGACTCCATAGATAAGATAGACATGTTTTTACAGGTAAACTTTGCAAACCCAAAGTACCAACAAGTCTAGCAAAGACAGCTGGCTCCAATCTAAGAGCCTATGAATAATCAACATATTATTTAAACAAAGGGACAAATGGTACCATCCTTAACTTACATAAGCCATGGTGATTCCTGTTGCCTCTCCACAGTTTCTGCTAGTGTGTCTCTCGCAGTAATCCGTCTATTTTCCTAGGTTGATGGGAAAAGTTCCGGTGTCTCACTGCAGAGAAGGCAGAGCTTCAATTCTTAGGTATCCGTTGATCTGCTGATGTGGGAGGGGCTTCTTTGTTGTGATCTTCCTAACAGCCCCTCCCCCTCGGTCACCTGATGGCTCACTTTATTCCCCAGTGGGAGAGGAGGTGGGGTGGCTGACGGTCGGTGATTTGCTGTCAATAGAAGTTATGTTAAGTGTTAAGTGTCCTGTTGTGAAACAGGTAAACACAATTCTGAGCTGCTGCATAGGGCAGCTACAGTAGTTTACAATGTTTTGTAAGTGAGGGAGTTGAACATTTGTCCACACTTGTCCTTCTTGTGATATAAAATCAGTGAAATAAACCAAATGTTTATGTTTAGATAGCTAATATAGGCTACTTTGTTTTTTAAATAACTGGTATTTGACCTTCATTTAACCATGAAAACACCCATAGAGATATAATCTCTTGAAATTAAACTAAACTCTATCGTGAATTTTCTGGAGCAGATATGTTGGTGTATGAACGACTATAGATGTGGTTAGCCTGTTGTCATGGAAAACCGCAAACTCTCTATTGAGATTGATTTATTACCAATACCTCGATTTTGTTGGTAGTGTTACTTCAACGTTAATAGGGTTCTCTGCTCTGGCGTCAACATGTCTTTGTTTAATTTGACGGTTCTTGCTTCAACCCACAGAGCTACCTCACAGATCAACTAACAACGTCTGGACTGGACTAGACGAAAAGTCTGCTTGGATACGCTTCTCAAATCATGTTCATAGGAAGTAATGGACAAGTCATAATTGTAAACATGTGCAACATATTACAAAGGTATGTCGTTAGGTGACTCAAATCTGTTGAACAATTTTCAAATTTGCTGGTCCATTACATTTGAATAAACCACTAAAGGTGGGTGGAAATCTGAGGACGGATGTCAGTTATATCTACACTGCACAGCATTCAGGCTAAGGATTTAAAATGTAACGCTAAACATGTCATGCTTATAAATCGGCCTATAGGAAACACTGACTGGCAACCCCGCTTTAGCATCTTCTCTGCAACAAAGCGGCGTTATTATTTTTTATAGAATCAACATGTGATGTAGTTTCCCTCTGTCAATGAGCTGTGTCCCAATAAGGAACCACATTATTTTCTGGACAACTGCTTACCTTCTCTTAACTAGTTAATCAACACCACAGCATAGCCCGGAGGCTCAGAGGACAGAGGACTCAAACTTTGAGTTGAAGCATGACACTTTACTAGCGAGACCTACTTTGTGTGTGGTCTATTAGTGTGTGTTACTTCCACTGCTGAGATTAAGACTAAAGACGAATCACAGACAGTGGTTATCTTCTAGTATAGTAGACACTGTCAGGATATCAAACTCAACATACAATAATGTCATTATCATTGATAAATGAATAATTACTATCGTCTCTGAAGTGGCTGATCTTTTTTTTCTTGAAGAATAATAAGAGACCAGTAACTCAAACTAAAATATCGCATAAATGCAGTTGAAATATACACATATATTTTCATGTTTTGGGGTAATTCTTACAAGCAAAATGGAATAATATATATATATTTTTTTTTTATATCAAGCATTGAACAATGTTTTTTAGGGCTGTCCATCGAGAGAAGAATTTGATCACATGAGTGTCTATGGTTAATCAATGATAATCCGCACATTTTCCATCTGATCAAAATTGACCATGAAGGAACATTTAATGCTCTTACAAGACAAAATATGCATGCTTTATACAAATGTATTTATTATTGAAAACAACATAAATCAGATACTTTCCAGAAAGCCTCACAGGAAAGACTAACGGAAAATTCAAGCATAGTAACTGCATACAACTGTCAGGATATCAAATTCAACATACAATAATGTCATTCTCATTGATAGTTAGTATAGTCTTTGATGTGGTTGATCTTCAAGATCAGGGGTGTCAAATTCAAACTCACTGAGGGTTGTGAATAAAACCGAGGGGCGAATAATATCTATAGTTAATTGCAGAGGAAAGACCCATTTCTTATCTAATAAAAATGTTACGTAAGGGAACATTTCAGTTTTTAATAGAACATGGGAGCATACTCTATGGTTGCTTTATACAAATGTATTTGTTGTTGAAAATCAAGTAACGCAAAACTGATATTGTACAGAAAAAGGGGTTTTGCAATTTGCTTGAAACATCTGGAGTTGAGATTGATGACTATATTACGACTGTCAGTAGATCGTTTTTTTTTCTTCTTTTTTCCCCTTGTGTATTCTTTGGAGTTTAAGGTTTGACAATTGATGAAAAATGTTCCCAGACAGAGGGGTGATTTGGCTTTTTCCACCAAACCAGCACCATAGTCAAATTCCTCCAAGTTTATGGTTTTGGACATTAACCATCTCCATAGATAAGATAAACAGAAAGACAGTCATGTATTTACAGGTAAACTTTGCAAAGGCAAAGTGCCAACAATGTCCAGCTGAGACAGCTAGCTCCAATTTAAGAGCCCATATGATCAACACATTTTTTTAAAGAAGTATTAAAAAAAGGGAAAAAGTACCATAGTTGATCTCAATTCTTTTACTTACATCAGCCATGGTGATTCCTGTTGCCTTTCCACAGTTTGTGCTATTGTGTGTCTCTCAGTGATCCGTCTTTGTTCCGAGGTTGGTGGTGAAAGTTCTTGTGTTTCAATATGGAGAAGGTACAGCTTCCGGGGCTTCTTCTATGTTCTGATCAGAGCCCTTGAAAGAGAGAGTCGAGTCAATGGAAGTTCAAAATGCTTGATCGTCACGTGATTTACAGAGACCTCAGATAGTTCCATGACCAAATCCTCTGAGCACATAACCCCCATTCTCTCGTCCCTTCACTGGCTCCCAGTTAATCATCGTATTACTTATAAAATCCTTCTCCTCACCTTCAAAGCTTTACATAACCTGGCCCCCCCCTACCTTTCGGATCTTCTACAGCTCTATCTTCCCACCCGGACACTCCGTTCCTCCTCTGAAATGAAATTGGTCACCCCACAAGCAAAACTAAAAAACTTTGGGGAGCGTGCCTTTTCTAGGGCAGCACCTAAACTCTGGAACTCTCTTCCTCCTTTCATTCGGGATTCAAACTCACTTCCTATCTTCAAAAGCCATCTTAAAACCTACCTTTTCACCCTAGCCTACTCAAATTAACTCAAACGCCCCTTACCTCTACAACATTTCTGTCAAATTTTACTGTAATTTGTATTGCTGTCTTGTCTCGACCTGTTCTCCTGTTATCCGTTTGTCTTGTATTTCTGTTTTATTTGCCTGTTCTCTTGTTGTGAAGCGTCTTTGGGTGTAAGAAAAGCGCTATATAAATAAAATGAATTATTATTATTATTATTATGAAGTTCTCGGCGGGCAATTTGAATACGTTGAAATACAGAGACAGAACTGCGATTTGGGGTAATTAGTGGTCAATAAAATGCATTGATTTACAATATTGATACAGCACACCGATATGCGTATGTGGTTACATCAACATGTTTAATAAAAAATAACATTCGCCAAGATTTGTATGAGGTATTTGTGATTTGTTTGAACAGCTAGCGTAACCAGACACATTTTAGGCTAACCTTACCTTGGTTAAAAGAGCATGCTGTTGTGGTTTATTTAATTTTTTATTATGTTCTTAAACTTGTAGGGTAGTCAAGTAGTCAAGAATAATCACATCCTAATGTTTATTGATATCTTTCGAGTGAGGGGAAGGAATGTTTCCATATTCAGATTAGATACATTTTCTACCATTTCTTTAATTCATGGTGTTTTCAGTAATCCCATGGTACCTGAGTGCCTAAGTAATCTTAATGACTATTGTAATCTTTATGACTTTCAGATAGGACAGAAGGAGACCAACAGGTGACCAGAAGGGTACATTAAAACAAATCACATCCAGACAGGACAGATTAAAACACACACACACACACACACACACACACACACACACACACACACACACACACACACACACACATTATATATACAGTGGGGCCAAAAAGTATTTAGTCAGCCACTGATTGTGCAAGCTCTCCTACTTAGAAAGATGAGAGAGGTCTGTAATTTTCATCACAGATACACTTCAACCATGAGAGACAAGAATGAGGAAAAAAATCCAGGAAATCACATTGTAGGATTTTTAAAGAATTTCTTTGTAAATTATGGTGGAAAATAAGTATTTGGTCACCCACAAACAAGCAAGATTTCTGGCTCTCACAGACCTGTAACTTCTTCTTTAAGAAGCTCTTTTGTCCTCCACTTGTTACCTGTATTAATGGAACCTGTTCGACCTTGTCATCTGTATAAAAGATACCTGTCCACAGCCTCAAAGAGTCAGACTCCAAACTCAACCATGGCCAAGACCAAAGAGCTGTCGAAGGACACCAGGAAGAAAATTGTAGACCTGCACCAGGCTGGGAAGAGTGAATCTGCAATAGGCAAGCAGGTTGGTGTGAATAGATCAACTGTGGGAGCAATTGTAAGAAAATGGAAGACATACAAGACCATTGATAATCTCCCTCGATCTGGGGCCCCACGCAAGATCTCATCCCGTGGGGTCAAAATGATCATGAGAACGGTGAGCAAAAATCCCAGAACTACACGGAGGGACCTGATGAATGACCTGCAGAGAGCTGCGACCAAAGTAACAAAGGCTACCATCAGTAACACCCTACGCCGAGAGGGACTCAAATCCTGCAGTGCCAGGCGTGTGCCCCTGCTTAAGCCAGTACATGTCCAGGCCCGTCTGAAGTTTGCCAGAGAGCATATGGATGATCTAGAAGAGGATTGGGAGAATATCATGTGGTCAGATGAAACCAAAATCGAACTTTTTGGTAAAAACTCAACTCGTCGTGTTTGGAGGAAGAAGAATGCTGAGTTGCATCCCAAGAACACCATACCTACTGTGAAGCATGGGGGTGGAAACATCATGCTTTGGGGCTGTTTTACTGCAAAGGGGACAAGACGACTGATCCGTGTTAAGGGAAGAATGAACGGGGCCATGTATCGTGAGATTTGAAGCCAAAACCTCCTTCCATCAGTAAGAGCATTGAAGATGAAACGTGGCTGGGTCTTCCAGCATGACAAGGATCCCAAACACACCGCTCGGGAAATGAAGGAGTGGCTTCAGGAGCATTTCAAGGTCCTGGAGTGGCCTAGCCAGTCTCCAGACCTCAACCCCATAGAAAATTTGTGGAGGGAGTTGAAAGTCCGTGTTGCCCAGCGACAGCCCCAAAACATGACTGCTCTAGAGGAGATCTGCATGGAGGAATGGGCCAAAATACCAGCTACAGTGTGTGCAAACCTGGTGAAGACTTATAGGAAACGTTTGACCTCTGTCATTGCCAACAAAGGTTATGTTACAAAGTATTGAGTTGAACTTTTGTTATTGACCAAATACTTATTTTCCACCATCATTTACAAATAAATTCTTTAAAAATCCTACAATGTGATTTCCTGGATTTTTTTTCTCATTTTTGTCTCTCATAGTTGAAGTGTACCTATGATGAAAATTACAGACCTCTCTCATCTTTCTAAGTAGGAGAACTTGCACAATCAGTGGCTGACTAAATACTTTTGGGCCCCACTGTGTATATATATATATATATATATATATATATATATATATATATATATATATAAATACAGAAATAAAGATGTATATTTTATGTATCTTTTGTCTTTTTACTATGCACTTATTGACTGCAATGAATTCATTAAATAAATCTAATAAACTTGAATAGCATGTCAACTAGTTTGTCTGTGCCCTTTCCTCCGTGTTGTCATTGCATAGATCGTAGCCTGCTTGCTGTGACTATTTTATCATTTACCCTTTGAAATATCAAATATGATTATCACAATCAAACATACATACACATGTACACACAATGGGATATTTAATTAGATAACGCCTAATTTACATATTTAAACATTAAATTCCAGAAAACGTAAAATACTGCCTTCATGAAATTAATCAACTGGGGAAGTTTCATGGTGATATCTATTAGTTACATTTTTCAACCTAATCACCATAAATTTGGCCGCCTGAAGTTTATCCACCCTCTGCCTAGTCTCAAAGGTCAAATCTAAAATTCTTCAATGTCTTAAAATAAACTTCATAGTCTATAGAAACACTGGACAAAGTTTCATGCTTTAGTCATAAAATGCATAATTGATCAGCCCATCTGGCCCACTAGCAGATATTCACCAAAATAGAAGGTATTCTTATTCAAACTCTTACTAAAAAAAGACAAACAACTTTGAAAGTTGGATGACCTCAATCACAACTTGATCGAGTGGGAATTCACAATAGCAGCCAATATTTATAAAACTCGCTCATAGCTAGATTGGGTAAACCTGGGTTTACGTAACAAGTTGATAACCACCACCATGGTCACCACTTATGTGTGATAGCAGCCGTTAGGTTCAGTGAAGCCAGATAACAAAAACATATCCTGGGTATGTTCAACTAGTTGGGTGGTATAGACCTCTGCCTTCATAGTTGGAGGACTATCCCAGTGTCATGCTAGTTTGTCTCCCTGGCAGGTTTCAAAGATCCATATCTTTTAAATAAAGCTTCCGGCAATCAAATAGCAGTTATATGACAGACACTATGAATTTATGTGAGTTTTATTTAGGCATGTATTTTGTGGTGCCGTTTAAGGCTTGACATTGATGTTATTTCTTCAAACAACTACAGCAATAATTTCCCCTGTGTGTATTCTTTGGTGTCTTTTAAGGTGTGATGACTGATTGAAATTACGTCCACAGTCCGAGCAGTGATATGGTTTTTCTCCTGTGTGTATTCTTTGGTGTTCTTTAAGGTTTGCCAACCAGGAAAAGTTTTTCCCGCAGTCTGAGCAGTGATATGGTTTTTCTCCCGTGTGTATTCTTCTGTGTGTTTTAAGGTTTCGAAATTGAGAGAAGTTTTTCCCACAGTCAGAGCAGTGATAGGGCTTTTCTCCTGTGTGTGTTCTTTGGTGTGTTTTAAGGCCTGACAACCGAGGAAAATTGTTCCCACAGTCAGAGCAGTGAAATGGTTTTTCTCCTGTGTGTATTCTTTGGTGTGTTTTAAGATTTAAAAGACGAGTGAAGTTTTTCCCACAGTCAGAGCAGTGATAGGGCTTTTCTCCTGTGTGTGTTCTTTGGTGTGTTTTAAGGGCTGACAGTATACGAAAATTCTTCCCACAGTCACAGCAGCTATGTCGCTTTTCTCTGGCGTGTGTCGTCTGGTGTCTCAATGAGCTTTCTGTCACTCTGGTGGTTGTAACACTCCATTTCCCATCAGCCCTCAACAGTTTCCTGCAGTCTTCCAGTAAAACTACTGCTGTCTTTAAAGGTACAGGAGTAGAGTGGACTGCACTGATGGGATTTAAAGCTGGCTGCATATTTGATTCACGTTTGTAGTTATGAAGAGGAGATGGGATGTTCTTGGGTCCAGGATCCTAATAATCAGAAACAGTATTAAAAAAGGCTATTCAGGCAACAAAAACAAAATTACACCTGGACAGAAACAGTAACAAAAAACAATCCTGTAAATGTTTAATTAACAAGAAAGAAACAAAGAGCATATCACACCAATCTTGACGTTGTTGAACTGGCTAACTGTACATTTCAGAATTCCCTTTTATTTATTTTTTTGCTGCTTTTAAAGCCAAACATTGATCTGCCCCTAATTACATTTCAGAACTTCCTGTACCTTACAATCAGAAACGTAGCCTCAGATTGGCTGATAAAGATCTGTTTATTTTATTTTCATAGCATTTTGTTCTATTTTGTTTCATAGCATTTTGTTCAAAGTCCTCTATTAGGGTTGAAGCTCTCCTTTACCAACTGGAACTACTTTCTTGCCTCTTGATAACGAGGTTAAACATTTTGTCAGAATTAACTGTTTCTGAAAATAAAAGTTATCTTCATAATCTACCAGGCCAAACTAATAAGTTTTAACTCCCGTTGACTCCATTTACACCCCTCCCCCATACAGACACGGCCTGGCCAATGCTTCTCTTTCCCTCCCTCTTGTTCGTGTTACGAAGTCCCCTCTGGGAATGCACCCCTGCCTGCCTAGAAACCAGCACCATGGCCACATTACATCAAGTTTATCGTTTAGCACATAAACCAACTTCATTGATAAAATAGACAGATAGAAGTCATGTTTTTACAGGTAACCTTTGCAAACACAAAGTGCCAACAATGTCCAACGAAAACAGCGAGCTCTAATCTAAGAGTCCATAAATGATCGACACATTAAAAAGAACAAAAAGTACAATTGTTGATCTTAATTCCTTTCTTACATCAGCCATGGGGATTCCTGGGTCCTCTCCACAATGTGTTAGTAGTGTCTCTCTCAGTGATCCGTTGTTGTTCCTAAGTAAGTGAGGAAAATTCCTTCTTTCCTGGGAAAAGTTATTTGGTATCCGTTGGTCTGCTGATGTGGGAGGGGCATCTTTGTTCTGATCTGCCTAACAGCTCCTCCCCCTCGGTCAAATGATGGCTATTTTATTCCTCCTTGGCAGGGGAGGCCGGTGACTTGCTTTCAGTAGAAATGTTAAGTGTCCAGTTGTGAGACAAAGGTAAACACAAACTCGCAGCTGCAACCAAAACAATGGTACGTAAGTGGACTTTTCTTTGCGTGTTTTTGCAAATCAGACTTAAGTGACGATTCCAGTTTCTCAAGCGACCCAGGTCAGCATTTGTCCTACACTTGTCCTTCTTATGGTATAAAGTCAGGGACATAAACCGAATGTTTATGTTGAGATAGCTTACACACTTTGTTTCTAAATAACTGGTAAACCTTCTTCCCTCTTTAATAACACTTGAGAGAGATGGTGAATTCCGGAGGCTAAAAACCACCCCGCCTTTTCTAGACAATACTCAATTCCGACGGGCTGAAGGGGTGTAAATGAAGTTGTGGGTTAGGTACGGTCTGTATGTACACTGGGAACTTTAGGCTTGCCTAAAGAAACCAACAATTATTATTAAGGTTTAAAGTGAAATAAACTACGATTTAAATCTACACATGTAGGTTGGTTTACCAGCTATTTAAATGCTAACTGGTAAAAGGCAGATAATATTTTAAGCCTCTGTAATAACACCAGACAGACAGATGGTACCAATTGTCTCCTTATTATTGCATATCTAGAGAAGTAACAACTCATGTTTAGATTCAAAAGACGTATTGTCTTAATAAATTACACATTGATTTATTCATGATTACAATGTAATTTGTGTACACTTGAGTGTATAGGGGTATAGTTTTGAAAACAGTGTCCCTGTATGTGTGTGTTGCAGTCAGGAGACAACAATAGTCACCGAACTTGTAACAAGGTGCTGAATGCCGCCTGACCTCTGCTCCATGTAAACACACATCCCCATAGCTGTGTGATTCTTTAAATCATTTGACTACATTACATACAGTACATAAGATAACAATATGTCCTAAGAACACAGAGAGATCTATTTAAACATTTAAAGCCACAGCTGCAATAAGCAGATCAATGTATACTATTACTTTAAGAATATTTAAATCATTTTTCTAGATTTTTTCAGTTCATGAATATCTTGAATGATGTTAATAATGTAACTGCAGATAAGTTATGTTTGGTCTTAAGATATGTATTGGCCTGTTTGCTTTGTGATGGTCGGATTCATGATTAAGTTGTCATCAGTTTTGGCTACAAAAAAAAAAATGTATATGTAAAAAAAATAAAAAATAAAAAAATAAATAAACACATATATATATATATATATATATATATACAATATATAAGAGTGTCACGTGATCTGTTCTCATAATCGCCAGCCCACTGTACGTCACAACATACATACAGTATAGAAGAGGACTGCCTCGCAACTGGACCTGTGTTTGGGGAAAGACCGAACAGTTCTCATCTGTTGGGTTAGTACTCGGAGCTCACAGGTCATCCAGGACGCCCTATAGAGGTTTCTAGTCCTCGACTTAGAAGGGTGCTATATACCTGTGACTCACTTAGTATTAGGATCTTTTTTGAATACTTTGTGCGGACATCTGCTCTCTGGAAAGACTCAGGACCGTTTCTGCTCCGCATTCAGTAAGTCGCTCCCGGTGAATAGAAGCTCCTGCACAACGGCTTACCTTCTCCTAAGAGGTTTATCCACACCACTGTGTAGCCTGGAGGGACAGAGGACAACCAACAGCATTTTGATCCAACTTTGAGTTGAAGCATGGAACTTTTACTAGCAACACTTTCTTCGTGTGGCCTATTAGTGTTATTGTTACTTCCACTGCTGGGATTAAGACTACAGAGGAACCACAAACAGTGGTTAACTTCTAGTAAAGCAGACACTGTGGGGGATACAAAATAAACACACAGTAATGTCATTATCATTGATATATTCATAATTAGTATAGTCTTTGATGTGGTTGATCTTCAAAATCAGGGGTGTCAAATCCAACGACAATGATTATTTCTTTGTGGAAGAAATATGACTAGAAATATAAATGATTAAAACTCTTATCAATATGGGAGTGGACAAAATAGGCTTGCTTTATGCAAATGTATTTATGCAAATGTATTTATTATTTGAAATCAATAAAAAATAACTATTATGCCATAATCCAGCGATTCTGAAACGGTGGGACGTGGGAGATAGATGATTTATTTAAAATGTTTTTATTCAACGTCACTGATTAGCATTAATAGAAAGGGGATCGGATTACGATGAGGGGGGCCCAGAAACATTTAGTCGTTTTAAAGGGGGGCCTGACTAAAAAAATTTGAGAACCAGTGCCATAATCCAAAATGACCACTTACAAATCAATATTTAGAATGGATTTGGAACCTTTCAAAAATGTATGGAAAGAAAACATTCAATCTGCTCAATATGATATGAAAGTACTACTTTGCTGTCAGAATAGATGGGCCATTGTTTCTTCCTTTTTGAAACCAGTAGATGGAGGACTATCCCAGTGTCATCCTGGTTTGTTTCCCTGAAAGGTTCCAAAATACATATAAATTAACTAAAGCTCCTAACATTCTCAAAGTGTTACTTTAATCTCTTGAGTGCGTAGTTGAGATGAATCGATAACTAAATTCTGTCAAGCAGATTTCGTTTTTCTATTATTTTCTGCTCCTGTGTGTATTGTTTGATGTTTATTTAAGTTTGTCAACTGAGAGAAGTTTTTCCCACAGACAGAGCAGTGATATGGCCGTTCTCCTGTGTGTATTCTTTGATGTAGTTTAAAGTTTTGCAAATGAGAGAAGTTTTTCCCACAGTCAGAGCAGTGATAAGGCTTTTCCCCAGTGTGTGTTCTTTGGTGTAGTTTAAAGTTTTGCAAATGAGAGAAGTTTTTCCCACAGTTAGAGCAGTGATAAGGCTTTTCTCCTGTGTGTGTTCTTTGGTGTGTTTTAAGGCTAAATAAATGACTGAAATTTTTCCCACAGTCAGAGCAGTGATACGGCTTTTCCCCTGTGTGTGTTCTTTGGTGTGTTTCAAGATTTACGAATCGAGAGAAGTTTTTCCCACAGTCCGAGCAGTGATATGGCTTTACTCCTGTGTGTATCCTTTGGTGTCTTTTGAGAAGGGTGATATCAGAGAAGTTTTGCCCACATTCAGGGCAGTAATGTGGCTTTTCTCCGGTGTGTATTTTTTTATGTCTTTTAAGGTTGGAAAATTGAGAGAAGCTTTTCCCACAGTCAGAGCAGTGATATGGCTTTCCCCCTGTGTGTATTAGTTGATGTTGTTTCAAGTTTGACAGTCGAGAAAAATTGTTACCACAGTCAGAGCAGTGATGTTGCTTTTCTCCTGTGTGTATTATTTGGTGTCGTCTAAGGTTTGATAAATTACTAAAGTCATTTCCGCATTCAGAGCAGTAATATTGCTTTTCTTCTGTATGTAGTCTCTGATGTTTTTTAAGATTTGCCAGTCTAGTAAAATTCTTCCCAGTCACAGCAGCTGTGTCGTTTTTCTCTTGCATGTGTTGTCTGGTGTCTCACTGTGCTGGAGTGTGTTGTAAGAAACATTCCACATTTGTAGCCGTTGGGATTATATTTATTATGTCCTTTACCTATTTCATACATTCTGTTGTTTGTAACACTCCATTTCCCATCAGCCCCCCGTAGTTTCCTGCTGTCTTCCAGTATAACTACTGCCGTCTCTGAAGGTACAATATTAGAATGGACTGCACCGTTTGAATTTGAAGATAGCCAATGGATTTGCTTTTGTTGCAACTTTTGATGACCAGAAAGAATGTTCTTGCTTTCCATGGTCCTATTACGCAGAGAAAATATGATTAAATTGTTACTCATTTTATGTTGCAAGGACAATGAAAGTTTTCACTGAACCATTAAATCATTTTTAATTAAAAGTAGGCAAACTCTAACAACTATTAAACAGAACTCTGGTCTCATCTAAAAAATACACATGAAGTAAAACGTGTTGATAAAACTGCTTTAAATGCCACCAGACGTCAGGAAGGCAGCTAGAAAAAGCCTGCCAAACCAACATAATATGTCTAAGTAGGAGAAAATATATGACTCGTTTTAGTTTGAGGTTAGTTCAGTATTTGGTTGCTAGCTCAACAGGTTGTGCTACAGAGAGTAAATGCTTATGGTGTTTTCATATTGGAATGATTCTAGCAGGTTTAGTGGGATGTCAGTTTAGCATTTGGCTTTCTAAAGCTTGACTGACTGCAATTGGAGAAATGTTTATGGTGTGCTGTTTAAAATGTGCAACTGCTGTATGTATGTATTTTCTTGTTAATGATATACTCGGTTCTATGTTGGGTTCCCTTGAGAGATACAGGGTTAATTACGAAAAATAATTGAAACTCAAAAATAGTTGAGGGGTTCAATCGTTAACATTAATTAACTAGTTAGTTCAGTATTTTGAGTTATGCTATTGTATATCAATAGCATTAACGCTGTGTGCAGCTCCTGGGAGAGTTTAGACTTGTTTCTCAGGCTGTTGGATCCATGTGGACAAATAGCTTTTCTTTCGACAACTAAGTAGGTCTGCTATTAGAGTCGGAGATCTCCTTTAACAACTGGAACTACTTATTTGTCTTGTGAAAGAGGGACATGGATGTCATAATTAACTGTTTCTCAACATAGTTTTCTTTATCGTCTAAGAGGCCGAACTAAGAAGTTTCAACTCCCCTGACTCCATTTGCACCCCTCCCCCATACAGTCACAGCCTGGTGAATGCTTCTCTTTCCCTCCCTACGTGTCGTGTTACTAAGTGCCCTCTGGGGAATGCACCCCCGCCTGCCTAGAAACCAGCAGCATTGCCACATTCTATCAAGTTTATGGTTGAGGACATTAATCAACTCCATAGATAAAACAGACATAGATAGACAGTCATGTTTATACAGGTCAACTTTGCTAAAACAAAGTGCCAACAATGTCCAGCTAAGACAGCTAGCTCCAATCTAAGAGCCCATGTGTGATCAACACATTTTTCAAAAATAAAAAATGCCATAGTTGATCTAAATTCCTAACTTACCTCAGCCATGGTGATTCCATTTGCCTCTCCACAGTGTGTGTTATTGAGTGTCTCTCAGGTTTCCGTCGTTGCTCCTAGGTTGGTGGGAAAGGTTCCTGTGTCTCAGTATGGAGAAGGTGGAGCTTCCGTTCTTACGCATCCATTGGTCTGCTGATGTGGGAGGGGCTTCTTCTTTGTGCTGATCTGCCTAACAGCACCTCCCCCTCGGCCACATGATGGCTCATTTTTTCCCCTTAGCAGAGGCCAGGTGGCTTGTGATTTGCCATCTCGCGTATTTTTCAAGATTATTTCAATTACTGTATATCTTTAAAGGTGTTAATAATGTAACCACAGATAACGCATGTTTGGACATATTTGTTTGGTCTGTTTGCTTTGAGTGCCATTTTTGATTCAAACACTCATTTTATTCCAGCTGGCAGAGGAGCCCCTCTGCCTAGTCCCAGAGGTCAAATCTAAAATGGCTCAATGTCTCAAAATAGACTTCAGTCTATAGAAACACTGGACAAAGTTTCATGCTTGGGTTATAAAATGCATAATTGATTTGCCTACCTGGCCCACTTGCTGATATTCACCAAAATAGAAGGTAGTCTCATGCAAACTCTTACTGAAAAGTGACAAACAACTTTGAAAGCAGCCCTAAAATAAAAATACTTTAGTCCATACTTTAACAACAAACTCCATGGCATTTACCTTCACTGGATGACCTCAATTACAATACAAATTTGATCGAGGGGGACTTCACCATAGCAGCCAATATTTACAAAACTCGCTCATAGCTAGATTGGGTAAACCAGGGTTGACGTAGCCAGTTGATAACCACCGTCGTGGTCACCACTTATGTGTGATAGTAGCCGTTAGGTTCAGTGAAGCCAGATAACAAAAACATATCCTGGGTATGTTCAACTAGTTGGGTGGTATAGACCTCTACCTTCATAGTTGGAGGAATATACCAGCCTCATGCTAGTTTGTCTCCCTGGCGGGTTTCAAAGATCCATATCTTTCAAATAAAGCTTCCTGCAATCAAAAAGCAGTTATATGACAGACACTATGAATTTAAGTGAGTTTTATTTAGGCATGTATTTTGTGGTGCCATTTAAAGCTTGAAAATGTTGTTCCTTCAAACAATTACAGCAATAATTTCCCCAGTGTGTATTCTTTTGTGTCTTTTAAGGTTTGATGACTGATTGAAATTACGTCCACAGTCAGAGCAGTGATATGGTTTTTCTCCTGTATGTATTCTTTGGTGTACTTTAAAGTTTGCCAACCAGGAAAAGTTTTTCCGGCAGTCTGAGCACTGATATGGTTTTTCTCCTGTGTGTATTCTTTGGTGTTGTTTAAGGATCTCCAATGTAGTAAAACTCTTCTTACAGTCAGAACAGTGATATGGCTTTCCCCCTGTGTGTATTTGTTGATGTTGTTTCAAGTTTGACAGTCGAGAAAATGTTTTACCACAATCAGAACAGGGATATGGCTTTTCTCCTGTGTGTATTCTTTTATGTCTTTTGAGGTCGTACAATTGACAAAAAACGTTCCCACAATCAGAGCAGTGATAGGGCTTTTCTCCTGTGTGTATTCTCTGATGTATTTTAAGGCTTGATTTGTGACTAAAATAAGTTCCACATTCAGAGCAGTGATACTGCTTTTCCACTGTATGAATTATTTGATGTCTTTTAAGGTTTGCCATGTCAGTAAAGTTCTTACCACATTCATAGCAGCTATGTAACCTTTCTCTTGTGTGTGTTGTGTTGTGTCTCCCTGGGCTGGAATGTCTTGTAAGAAACATTCCACATTTGCAGCCGTTGGGATTACGCCCTTTAACTACTTTGGTCATTCTGGTGGTTGTAACACTCCATTTCCCATCAACCCCCAGTAGTTTTGTGCAGTCTTCCAGTAAAACTACTGCTGTCTTTAATGGTACAAGAGTACGATGGATTGAACTGTTTGGATTTGAAGATAGCCAATGGATTTGCTTTTGTTCCAACTTTTGAAGACCAGAAAGAATGTTCTTGTTTCCAAGGGCCTAATATTCAGAGAAAGTATTATTAGATTATTACTCATTGTATGTTGCAAGGACAATAAAACATTTCACTGAACATCACCTAAAAGTATTTTAAATCAAAAGTAGGCAAACTCAAACAACTATTTAACAGAACTCTCGTCTCATCTAAAAACACATTAACTAAAGTGTAGATAAAACTGCTTTAAATGCCACCAGAGGTCAGGTAGGCAGCTAGAAAAAATGTCTGCCACACCAACATAATCAGATGTCTAAGTAGGTCTGAACATTTGACTGATTTTAGTTTGAGGTTAGTTTCGCATTTGGTTTCTAGCTCAACAGATTGTGTTAAAGAGCGTAAATTCTTATGGTGTTTTCATATTGGAATGATTCTTAATTCATTCATAATTGTTTAGTTGTTGTCATTTATTTATTCTGCCTTTTACATGGTACTGCTGGAAAAGAGACCTGGTTGGACTGTTTTCATATTGGAATGATTCTAGCAGGTTTAGTGGGATGTTTGTTCAGCATATGGCTTTCTGCAGCTCGTTTCCCCTTGTTAGATACAGGGTAAATTATAAAAATTATTGAGACAATAGTTGAGGGGGTCAATCGTCTACATTAATTAACTTGGATTGGTTCGTTAAGTTTTTAAAATTAAATTGTATGAAGCAGTAACGCTGTGTGCGGATCTGTTTGACCCATCTGGTCAAATAGCTTTTCTTTCCACAACTGAGCCCATTGAAAAGTCTGCTTTTAGAGTCAGAGCTCTCCTTTAACAACTGGAACAACTTATTAGTCTTAAGAATAAGGGACATGTATGTCAGAATGAACTGTTTCTTAACCTAGAAGTTTTATTTTATGTTCAAGAGGCCGAACTAAGAAGTTTCAACTCCCTTTAACTCCATTTACACCCCTCCCCCACACAGTCACGGCCTGGCCAATGCTTCTCTTTCTCTCCCTATTGTTCGTGTTACTAAGTCCCCTCTGGGGAATACACCCCCACCTGCCTAGAAACCAGCAGCATGGCCACATTCCACCAAGTTTATGATTTAGGACATTAACCGACTCCATAGATAAGATAAAGAGATATACAGTCATGTTTTTACAGGTAAACTTTGCAAACCCAAAGTGCCAACAATGTCCAGCAAAGGCTTGCTCTAATCTAAGAGCCCATATTTGATCAACACATTTTTTTTTCAATAAAAAGTACCATAGTTGATCTCAATTGCTTAACTTACATCAACCATGGTGATTCCTGTTGTCTCTCCACAGCTTGTGTTAGTAGTGTGTCTCTCTCTCAGTGATCCGTCTTTGTTCCACGGTTGGTGGTGAAAGTTCCTGTTTCAATACTGAGGTAGAACTTCAGTTCTAAAGTATCCATTGGTCTGCTGATGTGGGAGGGGCTTCTTCTTTGTGCTGATCTGCCTAACAGCCCCTCCCCCTCGGTGACATGATGGCTCATTTTATTTCCCCTTGGAAGAGGAGGGCAGATGGCTGATGGCCGGTGATTTGCCATCTCGTGCCATTTTCAAGATTATTTCATTTACTACATATCTTTAAAGGTGTTAATAATTCAACCACAGATAACTTTTAGGTTGGTTGATAACACTTGCACTTTTCTAGACATCCAAAGCATTTTACATCATGGGGGGGGGTTCAGATAGTTGCACCCACCTTACAACATTGCCTGTGCCTGGGTGAAGGTGTCTGCCAAGGCCATAGATCCACAAATGTTTAAAGGTATTGGATTCTACAGTGAAAAATGCGTGAACGGGGAAAGAAGTTCACATCAAATGTAGCTGCCTAACAGTATTTGTTAATCAAATTCAAGCCTCATAGTGCCATTATCCTGACAGTGGGAAATCATCTAGGTTTTGGCAGTGAGCTGGTTCTGTGATTAATCTTACACTTCCGATTAGCAATGTTAAATCCTTTATGGGATTGGTACTCATTATCATATAACAATGGGGATCTCGTAACTGATGGTCAATGCTGTGTTGTACAACATAGTCCATTAGTTTGAGGTATGTCGTCGTATTACCCATGATACTCCTCAAGGTACAAGGCATTTCAGGTGCAGACTAGGTTCAGTGTGTGTCCTTTTCTGGGGGTGGGGAAATCCAGTTGTTCCATTGTGATTTTGAAGTCAGTAGAGTCGACATGGATGTTGAGATCACCCAGTGGTAGAACAGGTGGTGAAATGGCAAGGTGCTCGAATGATGAGGGGTTGGAGATTGCTAATGGACTAGTTTTTATGTTTGTTCGATGCAAGAGCCACCACCACCACCACCACCACAACAGTACTGCCGTTACCATGGTGACAACGGGCACAGTCCGGTTGACAGTGTTTTTGTTCTGAGCTACAACTCATCTTGTTCATTTTATCATTTACACTTTGATATAATATCAGATATGATTATCACAAAAACAAACAAACAAACATCCACAAACACTGACATATTTAATTAGATGATGCCTAATTTACATATTTAAACATTCCAGAAAACTTATAATACAGTAAAATATTGACTTTCTGAAAGTAATCAACTGGGGAGGTTTCATGGTGATGTCACCAAATAGAAGTTTTGTTCAAACTCTTACTGAAAAGTGACAAACAACTTTGAAAGCAGCCCTAAAATAAAAATACTTCCGTCCATACTCTAACAATAAACTCCATGGCATTTACTTTCATTGGATGACCTCAATTACAATTAAAACTTGGTCGAGTGGGACGTCACAATAGCAGCCAATATTTATCAAACACGCTCATAGCTAGATTGGCAATGTGGTTTCTTCAAACAATTACAGCAATAATTTCCCCAGTGTGTATTCTTTGATGTATTTTAAGGTATGCTGACCTTTTGAAATTACGTCCACAGTCAGAGCAGTGATATGGTTTTTCTCCTGTGTGTATTCTTTGGTGTTCTTTAAGGTTTGACAACCAAGAAAAGTTTTTCCCACATTCACAGCAGTGATATGTTTTTTCTCCCGTATGTACTCTTTGGTGTGTTCTAAGATTTGGCAATTGAGAGAAGTTTTTCCCACAGTCAGAGCAGTGATATGGCTTCTCTCCTGTATGTATTCTTTGATGTTTTTTAAGGCTTGAAAGCAGAGAGAAGTTTTTCCCACAATCATAGCAGTGATATGGCTTTTCTCCTGTGTGCACTCTTTGGTGTGTTCTAAGATTTGTCAAGAAAGCAAAGTTTTTCCCACAATCAGAACAATGATATGGTTTTTCTCCAGTGTGTATTCTTTGATGTGCTTTCAGGTTTGACAATCGACCGAAGTTCTTCCCACAGTAAGAGCAGTGATATGGCTTTTCTCCTGTATGTATTATTTGGTGTCGTCTAAGGTTTGATGAATTACTAAAGTAATTTCCGCATTCAAAGCAGTGATATTTCTTTACTTCTGTATGTAATTTCCGATGTTTTTTAAGAGTTGCCAGTTTTGTAAAATTCTTCCCACAGCAGCTGTGTAGTTCTTCTCTTGTGTGGTTTGTCTTGTGTCTCACTGAGCTGGAGTGTGTTGTAAGAAACCTTCCACATTTGTAGCCGTTGGGATTTTTTCCCTTAGCTATTTTGGTCATCCTGTTGTTTGTAACACTCCATTTCCCATTAGCCCCCAGTAGTTTCCTGCAGTCTTCCAGTATAACTACCGCTGTCTTTAAAGGTACTATATTAGAATGAACTGAACCGTTTGAATTTGAAGATAGCAAATGGATTTGCTTTTGTTCCAACTTTTGAAGACCAGAAAGAATGTTCTGGTTTCCAGGGTCCTAATATTCAGAAGCAGTATTATTAGATTATTACTCATTTTATGCTGCAGCGTCAATAAAACATTTCACTGAACATCACCTTAAAGTTTGTTAAATCAAAAGTAGGCAAACTCAAACAACTATTTAACATAACTCTCGTCTAATCTAAAAACACATTAACTAAAGTGTAGATAAAACTGCTTTAAATGCCACCAGAGGTAAGGTAGGCAGCTAGAAAAACCGTCTGCCAAACCAACATAAAATGTCTAAGTAGGAGTAAACATTTGACTTGTTTTAGTTTGACATTGGTTTAGTATTTGGTTTCTAGCTCAACAGGTTTTACTAAAGAAAGTAAATGCTTATTTGTTTTCATATTGGAATTATTCTAGCAGGTTTAGTGGGGTTCAATCTTTTACATTAATTAACTAGTTAGGTAGTTCAGTATTTTGAGTTCTGCTATTGTATATCAATAGCATTAACGCTGTGTGCGGATCCTGAGAGAGTTTAGACCTGTTTCTCAGGCTGTTTGACCCATCTGGATAATAGGGTTGCACAATGCATCGTTTATTTATCGTCATCGCGATGTCAACTTGCGCGATAAACACATTGCGAAAGAATGCGATATTTTATTTGGCTCTAGATTTAACAAAGTACATGATTCTTCTTTTAAAATTGTTTTTTTGATTGGTGTTAGGGCTGGGCGATTTTACGACTAGATCGATTCATTCGAATTTGGAGTTAGCATGAAGTGTAAAGTCTAAATCGAGAAAATCGCGATTTAAAAAAGGTGCCGGGCGCAACTGATCTTCTAACGTTTCATTTGTAAAAACTAGTTAATTCCGCCGAGGGAAGTCATTGCTTTAGTAAAGAGAATACTCGTCTGCTGCTCACAGGGGAGGAGTGTAGGCCTTTTGTAAAACAAAAGCCATGTTTTTGTGATCAGTGTTGCTTTGCTTTAGCGTCACACGCTATCAAACACTGATGTGTATCAGGCTATACCCTGCGCCCTCTCCAAGTTACAAGCTGCCACTGGTATTGGGTTTAACTACCGTGCAACGCAAGTCTTATTCATGATGCACAATATCATGTAGGCTACTAAAATAACACCACGTCGGCTGCTTAAAGTCAAACGGATATGTTAGTTCCGTTCGGTTTCAAATTAGGTATACAACTATCGCTGCACGAGCGATTGGAAGCAAGGGAGGGACAACAGTTAAAGGAATGGTTCGGTTCAATTTTTTTAATAGTTCTCTTATTTCCACGTCTCACGGACTATATTCCAACTCGTCCAGATCGTTTTTATATCCATTGTATTCCCAACGTTTTTGAGTAATTACCTTTTCCCATTTAGCTTCAATTTTGAATAGAAATCTATGATTGATAGTTTAGCAGGAGTGTCAGTTTCACTGCACATGAATATGCTTAGACTGGTTATTAGCACAATCTAATTTTTCATTTCATAATTAAAGAAAAGACTTATTTAAAACACTTCTTAAAAATGTTTTTGTTTGTTTGCAGAATAAACTAGAAAAAAAATCGAGACTCTAATCGAAATCGCCCAGCCTTAATTGGTGCTTTATTTTTAACGTACATATTCAATTTGTCTTCAATTTGTTTTACTAGCTCAAGAAATATCTTTATTCGGAATACTCAACAACGTTATCGCATATCACATAATTGTCTCATATCGTGCAGCCTTACTGGGCAATACGTTTTTCTTTCCACAACTAAGTAAGTCTGCTTTAAGAGTCGAAGCTCTTCTTTAACAGCTTGAACTACTTATTTGTCTTACGAAAAAGGGACATGTATGTCAGAATTAACTGTTTCTAAACGTAAAGTTCTCTTTAAGCATAACTAATAAGTTTCAACTCTATTTGACGCCATTTACACCCCTCCCCCACACAGTCACGGCCTGGCGAATGCTTCTTTCTCCCTATTGTTCGTGTTACTGAGTCCCCTCTGGGGAACGCACCACCGCCTGCCTAGAAACCAGCACCATTGTCATATTCCTCCAAGTTTATGGTTTTCGACATCAACCGACTCCATAGATAAGATAAACAGACAGTCATGTTTTTACAGGTAAACTTTGCAAAGGCAAAGTGCCAACAACGTCCAGCTAAAACAGCTAGCTCCAATCTAAGAGCCCATATATGATCAACACATTATAAAAAAAAATAATGGGGGGGGGGTTACCATAGTTGATCTCAACTCCTTTACTTACATCAGCCATGGTGAATCCTGTTGCTTCTCCACAGTCTATGCTATTGTGTGTCTCTCAGTAATCCGTCTTTATTCCTAGGTTGGTGGCGAAAGTTCTTGAGTTTCAATTTGGAAAAGGTACAATTTACGTCCTTACGTATTCGTTGGTCTGCTGCAGAGCCCTTGAAAGTGAGGCTGGCGTCACCGGAAGTTGAAACTGCTTGATTGTCACGTGATTTTTGGAGACCACAGATAGTTCCAGGAAGTTCTCGGCGGGCATTTTAAATTACGATTTTTGGTAATTGGTAGTCAATAAATGCATTCATTTAGAATATTTATACAGCACACCAACATGTGTATGTAGTTATAACAATATATATATTTTTTAAAAGTAACATTTGCTAATATTTGTATGAGGTATTTGTGATTAGTGTGAATATCTGGCGTTACCAGACACATTTTAGGCTCACCTTACCTTGGTTAAAAGAGCATGTTGCTGTTGTTTATTGCTTTGAATTCTTTTTTATTATTATTATGTTCTTAAAGTTGTATGGTAGTAAAGAGCAATCACATCCTAACGTTTATTGATATATTTAGAGGGAGGGGAAGGGAAGGAATGTTTCAAAATTCTGATTAGATACATTTTCTACCATTTCTTTAATTCATGTTGGTTTCAGCAATCCCATGGTAACTGAGTGCCTAAGTAATCTTAATAACATAATCACTAATGTAATCTTTATGACTTTCAGATAGGACAGAAGGAGATCGACAGGTCACCAGAAGGGTACATTAAAACACATCACATCCAGACAGGACAGATTAAAACACACATATTTATATATGTTTATTCACAAATTAACATATATATTTTTTATGTATCTTTTGTCTTTTTACTGTGGACTTATTTACTGCAATGAATTCATTAAATAAATCTAATAAACTTGAATAGCATGTCAAGCAGTTTGTCTGTGCCCTTTCCTCCGTGTTGTCCTTGCATACAGTCTCCACCATGGTTTGCCGTGCTGCATGGGGATGCTCCAATCGCATTGCAAAACCCAGGATGTTGAGACTCAGGGTGCAGGGTGAGGGTGCTGTCTCATTGCAGGGAGTCTTCAGGCTCCATTGAATCACCCTGTGGTTGGCTGAAAGAGAGAGAGTGAGATTACTCTTATAATGGCCAGTCAGAAACAAAGCCCTATTTGATGGGGAGGATATATAATGACTGTAAATGTTTCATAGCCTAGAATCAATGTCATCTTTTTCAATCCATTGTCTAATTAGACAATTATTATACTTGTTTACATTATTGTAAGCTTGAACCAGTATAATAGTATTAGAACATGCAATTTAGATATCACTTGAGACCGTTACGATTCAATTGTCCTATTTTCTAAAAGACAAAGGCTTATGTCTGTTTTAATTTAGAATTCTGATAGGCCTATTCAATGCAGAATTTATTGTTACATTCAAGTATTTAAAGAATGGCATTTAAAGATTACTACGCTGAACCTAAATTATTTTATTTCTGCCAAATTGTATTTACAGTTTTAATAGCAATGAAAATAAAAAATTGTTAACACTATTTTCTCTTCCTTTCATGAAGGACTGCAACTCCCAAGTAACCCTCAGCTTAGTACCTGCTGAAACCTTATGTTTTTGCAGGATGTACAAGCAACACTGAGGACATAAAATAATATATAATAATAAATTAAATAACTGGTGTGAAAGAACTCTGTTATCAATATGTACAGGTAAGACGTCTGTTCAATAACCAAAGAGAATACATACTGTACATAGCTATGCATAATGTGCTGTAGTAAAACTGGATTTACTTTATTTTAGACGCTAATGGAGATGGAGTCGAGACTAACACTACATATATTCAAACGTTATGTTGTTAATGAAATTTGGAATTGTAAGAACCCAATTTTCTCCGAAACGTAACAAATTCGCATCCCGCATATCAAATTAGTTTAGCATTGGTGCTGGGTTGAATAAACCTGAGGGCGCAGTGGGCAGAGTAGCTGATGACGCCACGCGAAACAACTGATTCAACATTCAAGCCTCTATCCTGGGCGTTGGTTTACATTGTGTCAAACTCCAACGGGCAGCAGAGGACAGAAACAGTGCGAGCGTAAATGACACTGAAACAGGGTAAAGAGACTCGGCATAGTTTTTTTACACGACAATTTTGGTACCAATATTTACCCGCCAATGTGGCCAATAGCCTTCCGGGAATTGCTCGCCAAACGCAAAATCTACTCGCCTTTGGCGATTAGCGGGTGTTCACTTCTGACCCTAGATGGAAGACTATCCCAGCGTCATGTTAGTTTGACTCCCTGGCGGGTTTCAAAGATCAATATCTTTTAAATAAAGCTTCCGGCAATCAAAAAGCAGTTATGACAGACACGATGAATTTGAGTTTTATTTAGGCATGTATTTTGTGGTGCCATTTAAGGCTTGACAATGTTGTTTCTTCAAACAATTACAGCAATAATTTCCCCAGTGTGTATTCTTTGGTGTATTTTAAGGTGTGATGACTGATTGAAATTACGTCCACAGTCAGAGCAGTGATATGGTTTTTCTCCTGTGTGTATTCTTTGGTGTTCTTTAAGGTTTGACAACCAATAAAAGTTTTTCCCACATTCAGAGCAGTGATATGTTTTTTCTCCTGTGTGTATTCTTTGGTGTTTCTTAAGGTTCTCCAATATAGAAAAAGATTTTTTACAATCAGGGCAGTGATATGGCTTTTCTCCCATGTGTATTCTTTGGTGTCTTTTAAGGTTTGATAACCGATTGAAATTACGTCCACAGTCAGAGCAGTGATAGGGCTTTTCTCCTGTGTGTATTCTTTGGTGTTCTTTAAAGTTTGGCAACCAAGAAAAGTTTTTCCCGCATTCAGAGCAGTGAAATGGCTTTTTTCCTGTGTGAATTCTTTGGTGCGTTTTAAGGTTTGGTAATTGGGAGAAGGTTTTCCCACAGTCAGAGCAGTGATATGGCTTTTCTCCTGTGTGCATTCTTTGGTGTAGTTTAAGGTTAGGCAAATGAGAGAATCTTTTCCCACAGTCAGAGCAGTGATATGGCTTTTCTCCTGTGTGTATTCTTTGGTGGGTTTTAAGATTTGCGAATCGAGAGAAGTTTTTCCCACAGTCAGAACAGTGATAGGGTTTTTCACCGGTGTGTATTCTTCGGTGTATTCTAAGGGTTGACAGTTCATGAAAATTCTTCCCACAGTCACAGCAGCTATGTCGCTTTTCTCTGGCGTGTGTCGTCTGGTGTCTCAATGAGCTTTCTGTCACTCTGGTGGTTGTAACACTCCATTTCCCATCAGCCCTCAACAGTTTCCTGCAGTCTTCCAGTAAAACTACTGCTGTCTTTAAAGGTACAGGAGTAGAGTGGACTGCACTGATGGGATATAAAGCTGGCTGCATATTTGATTCAAGTTTTTAGTCATGAAGAGGAGATGGGATGTTCGTGGGTCCAGGATCCTAATAATCAGAAACAGTATTCAAAAAGGCTATTCAGGCAACAAAAACGAAATCACACCTTGATAGAGACAGTAATAAACACCAATCCGGTTAATGTTTAATTAACAAGAAAGAAACAAAGAGAATATCACACCAATCTTGACATGGTTGAACTGGCTAACTGTACATTTGAGAATTTCTTTTATTTATTTTTATCAGCTTTTAAAGCCAAAGATTCATCTGCCCCTAATTACATTTTAGAACTTCTTATACCTTACAATCAGAAAAGAAGCCTCAGATTGGCTGATAAAGATCTGTTTATTTTCATAGCATTTTGTTTTTCTATGGTCGACTGATTTTATAACGTCATATAATCTTATAGTGCTACCCTGTAAGGTACATTTTATTTAATTGTTTGCTTTTATTGTACACACTGCCTAGTTGTCGTAAAACACTGCTGTAACACTTAAATTGTACATCAATAGCCCTAACGCTGTGTGGATCCTGAAAGTTTAGGCCTGTTTCTCAGGCTGTGTTTGTCCCATCTGGACAATAAGCTTTTCTTTCCACAACTGGGGCCACTGCAAAGTCTGCTTTTAGGGTTGAAGCTCTCCTTTACCAACTGGAACTACTTTCTTGCCTCTTGCAAAAGAGCTACACATTTTTATGTCGGATTTAACTGTTTCTGAACGTAAGTTCTATTCATAATCTAATAGGCCAAACTAAGAAGTTTCAACTCCCTTTGACTCCATTTACACCCCTCCCCCACACAGACATGGGCTGCGGTCGGAATAGTCCGTCCCATGTCCTTTCCTAACCACTTTTCCTTGACCTCGATGGAAAACGTCATAAAGTCAAGGAAAGATGTGAAGGAGAATTCAGAAGGACTTAGGAAAACACAACAGGTGCTGAGAGAATCCGACTGCACTTACACTAGGCTACGTCATTATGCGACGGCGGATGTAACTGACGTAGGTCTGCCGTGGTGAAACTGCAATGTTACGAATATGGACTACAAAAAGAACATCTTAGATACTTCGCTCCGTGCGTCCTTAGCGGGTTACAGGCCTTACAGGCTGTATAAACATGGTGAAAAATATTACTTCATTAAAAATGTCCCATCTCCCTTTTTCTTGAAAGACAGACTACTGTGTTATGGTTAATTTATGCTGATTATGATCCTGTTATATCTGTTCATAAACGGCCGAATGGTGCGTCGCTTTAAATATTGCTGCCGCAAGGAATTGTGGGACCTTTGCTTTCGTAAAGGATGGTCCAGTGAATACTATGCTAAAGGAGATAAGAAAGGAAGCATTTGAAGCACCTTTCCTTAGCATTTAGAGAATTCGAACACACTTATCATGGCTGCCACTTAAATACTTCCGGGTCATTACACTCAGTTAGGAACCTTACTAAGCAAAAAAGACTATTCGACCTGGCCAATGCTTCTCTGTCTCTCCCTATTGTTCGTGTTACTAAGTCCCCTCTGGGGAATGCACCCCCGCCTGCCTAGAAACCAGCACCATGGCCACATTCCATCAAGTTTATCGTTTAGGACATTAACAGACTCCATTGATAAAAATAGACATAGATAGACAGTCATGTTTATACAGGTAAACTTTGCAAACACAAAGTGCCAACAATGTCCAACGAAAACAGCTAGCTCTAATCTAAGAGTTCATAAATGATCGACACATTAAAAAGAAGGAAAAGTACCATTGTTGATCTTAATTCCTTTACTTACATCAGCCAGGGTGATTCCTGGGTTCTCTCCACAGTGTGATAGTAGTGTGTGTCTCTCAATGATCCGTTGTGGTTCCTAAATTAGTGGGGGAAATTCCTGTTTCACAGTACAGAGAAGGCAGAGCTTAAGTTCTTTGGTATCCATTGGTCTGCTGATGTGGGAGGGGCTTCTTTATGATCTGCCTAACAGCTCCTCCCCCTCGGTCACATGATGTCTAATGGTATTCCTCCTTGGCAGAGGAGGCCGGTGATTTGCTTTCAATCGAAATGTTAAGTGGAAACTTTAGGCTTCCCTAAAGAAACCAACAATTATTATTAAGGTTTGAGGTCAGGGAAATAAACTAGGATTTAAATCTAAACATATAGGTTGGTTGATAAGACTTGCACCCACCTTACAACATTGCTTGTGCCTGGACAAAGGTGTCTGGCAAAACCATAGATCCACAAATGATTAAAGGTATTGGATTCTACAGTGAAACGTGGGAAAGGGGAAATAAGTTCACATCAAATGTAGCTGCCTAACAGTATTTGTTAATCAAATTCAAGCCTCATAGTGCCATTATCCTGACAGTGGGAAATCATCTAGGTTTTGGCAGTGAGCTGGTTCTGTGATTAATCTTACACTTCAGATTAGCAATGTTAAATCCTTTATGGGATTGGTACTCATTATCATATAACAATGGGGATCTCGTAACTGATGGTCAATGCTGTGTTGTACAACATAGTCCATTAGTTTGAGGTGTGTCGACGTATTACCCATGATACTCCTCAAGGTACAAGGCATTTCAGGTGCAGACTAGGTTCAGTGTGTGTCCTTTTCTGGGGGTGGGGAAATCCAGGAGTTCCATTGTGATTTTGAAGTCAGTAGAGCCGACATGGATGTTGAAATCACCCAGTGGTAGAACAGGTGGTGAAATGGCAAAGAACTGAGTTAAAAAATCGGACAAATTAGATGGAAATTTAGGGTATGGCTTTGGGAGGAACTAGATGACAGCAGTGACCAGAGGTTTAGGACCAGATAGTTTAAAAGCAAGGTGCTCGAATGACGAGGGGTTGGAGATGGCTAATGGACTAGTTTTTATGTTTGTTCGATGCAAGAGCCACCACCACCACCACCACCACAACAGTACTGCCGTTACCATGGTGACAACGGACGCAGTCTGGTTGACAGCGTTTTGATTCTGTGGGATAACGTGATCGTAGCCTGCTTGCTGTGACTATTTTATCATTTACACTTTGAAATATCAAATATGATTATCACAATCAAACATACATACGCATGTACACACAATGGGATATTTCATTAGATAATGCCTCATTTACATATTTAAAGATTAAAATCAAGAAAACATCAAATATATAAAAATGAATATCACAAGCAAGCAAACATGCATGTGTACACAAACACACAGTGGGATATTTAATTTGATGAGGCCTAATTTACATATTTAAACATTCAATTCCAGAAAACTTACAATAGAGTAAAATATTGACTTCATGAAACTAATCATCTGGGGAAGTTTCATGGTGATATCTATTAGTAAAAATGTTTACCCTGTTCACCGTAAATTTGTCCGCCTGAAGTTTGTCCACCCTCTGCCTAGTCTCAGAGGTCAAATCTAAAATGGCTCAAAGTCTGAAAATAAACTTCATAGTATATAATAACACTGGACAACGTTTCATGCTTTGGTCATAACATGCATAATTGATTTGCCTATCTGGCCCACTAGCTGATATTGACCAATATAGAAGGTAATCTTATTCAAACATTAAAGCAGCCCCAAAATAAAAAAAATACGTTTATCTATACTTTAACAATAAACTCCATGACATTTACTTTCATTGGATGACCTCAATTACAATTAAAACTTGATCGAGTGGGACTTCACAATAGCAGCCAATACTTATAAAACTCGCTCATTGCTAGATTGGGAAAACCTGGGTTGACGTAACAAGTTCATAACCACCGTCGTGATACCACTTATGTGTGATAGTAGCCGTTAGGTTAAGTGAAGCCAGAAAACAAAAACATATCCAAAGTATGTTCAACTTGCTTCGTGGTACAGACCTCTGCCTTCGAATGTTGGAGGACTATGTCAGCGAAATGCTAGTTTGTCTCCCTGGCGGGTTTCAAAGATCCATATCTTTTCAATAAAGCTCCCAGCAATCAAAAAGCAATTATATGACTGAGACACTATGAATTTATGTGAGTTTTATTTAGGCTTTTTGTGGTGCCGTTTAAGGCTTGACGATTTTGTTCCTTCAAACAATTACAGCAATAATTTCCCCTGTGTGTATTCTTTGGTGTTTTTTAAGGTGTGATGACTGACTGAAATTACTTCCACAGTCAGAGCAGTGATATGGTTTTTCCCCTGTGTGTATTCTTTGGTGTTTTTTAAGGTGTGATGACTGATTGAAATTACTTCCACAGTCAGAGCAGTGGTATGGTTTTTCTCCTGTGTGTATTCTCTTGTGTTCGTTAAGGTTTGACGAAGAAGAAAAGTTTTTCCCGCAGTCTGAGCAGTGATATGGTTTTTCTCCTGTGTGTATTCTTTGGTGTTTTTTAAGGTGTGATAACCGAATGAAATTACGTCCACACTCAGAGCAGTGATATGGTTTTTCTCCTGTGTGTATTCTTTGGTGTTCTTTAAAGTTTGGCAACCAAGAAAAGTTTTTCCCGCAGTCAGAGCAGTGATAAGGCTTATCTCCTGAGTGTATTCTTTGGTGTGTTTTAAGGCTTGATGACCGATTGAAATTAATTCCACAGTCAGAGCAGTGATATGGCTTTTCTCCTGTGTGTGTTCTTTTGTGTGTTTTAAGGGCTGACAGTTCATGAAAATTCTTCCCACAGTCACAGCAGCTATGTCGCTTTTCTCTGGCGTGTGTCGTCTGGTGTCTCAATGAGCTTTCTGTCACTCTGGTGGTTGTAACACTCCATTTCCCATCAGCCCTTAACAGTTTCCTGCAGTCTTCCAGAAAAACGACTGCTGTCTTTAAAGGTACAGGAGTAGAGTGGACTGCACTGATGGGATTTAAAGCTGGCTGCATATTTGATTTAAGTTTGTAGTCATGAAGAGGAGATGGGATGTTCTTGGGTCCAGGATCCTAATAATCAGAAACAGAATTAAAAAAGACTATTCAGGCAACAAACACAAAATGACACCTTGACAGAGACAGTAACAAAATCCAATCCTGTAAATGTTTAATTTACCAGAAAGAAAAAAAGAGTACATCACACCAATCTTGACATTGTTGAACTGGCTAACTGTACATTTGGGAATTCCTTTTATTTATTTTCAGCAGCTTTTAATGCCAAACATTGATCTGCCCTTCATTACATTTCAGAACATCCTGTACCTTACAATCAGAAATATAGCCTCAGATTTGCTGATTTTATTTTCATAGCATTTGGTTTTTCTATAGTTATGACTGATTTTATAACATTATACAATCTTAAAGTGCTACCTTTTTAGGTGAATTTTAATCAATTGTTTGCTTTTATTGTACACACTGCCTAGTTGTTGTAAAAACACTGCTGTAACAGTTCAATTGTACATCAATAGCACTAAGGCTGGTGTGGATCCTGAGAGTTTAGACCTGTTTCTCAGGCTGTTGGACCCATCTGGACAATAAGCTTTTCTTTCCACAACTGAGACCACTCGAAGTCCAATGAAAAGTCTGCTTTTAGGGTTGAAGCTCTCCTTTACCGACTGGAACTACTTTCTTGCCTCTTGAAAAAGAGCTATCTCAGAATTAACTGTTTCTGAATATAAGTTCTCTTCATAATCTAACGAGCCAAACTAAGAAGTTTCAACTCCCTTTGACTCCATTTACACCCCTCCCCCATACAGACATGGCCTGGAGAACGCTTCTCTTTCCCTCCCTCTTGTTCGTGTTAAGAAGTCCCCTCTGGGGAATGCACCTCTACCGGTCTAGAAACCAGCAGCAAGGCCACATTCCATCAAGTTTATCGTTTAGCACATCAACCGACTCCATAGATGAGATAGACATAAATAGATAGATGTTTTTACAGGTAAACTTTGCAAACACAAAGTACCAACAATGACCAACGAAAACAGCTAGCTCTAATCTAAGTCCATAAATCATCGACAAATAAGAAAAAGTATAATCGTTGATCTTAATACAGTTACTTACATCAGCCATGGTGATTCCTGTGCCCTCTCCACAGTGTTAGTAGTGTCTCTCTCAGTGATCCGTCGTTGCTCCTAGGTTGGTGGGAAAAGTTCCTGTGTCTCAGTTTGGAGAGAGCAGAGCTTCGGCTCTTTGGTATCCGTTGATCTTCTGATGTGGGAGGGGCTTCTTCTGTGTGATGATCTGCCTAACAGCTCCTCCCCCTCGGTCACATGATGGCTCATTTTATTCCTCCTTAGCAGAGGAGGCCATTGATTTGCTTTCAATAGAAATGTTGTGTCCAGTTGTGAGACAAAGGTAAACACAAACTCGCAGCTGCTACATGGGAAATCTACAGTAGTTTACAATGTTTTGTAAGTGGACTTTTCTTTGCATGTTTATGCAAATCAGACTTAATGATGTTTACCATTTTCTCAAGCGACCCAGTTCAGAGCATTTTTCCTACACTTGTCCTTCTTATGGTATAAAGTCAGTGAAATAAACCAAATGTTTATGTTGAGATAGCTAACTCACTTTGTTTCTGAATAACTGGTAAATCCATTTCCCTCTTTAAGTTAGGTGCGAGGCTTAACTAAAATAAACACTCAAATTTGTAAATTTGTTGGCATACTGAAACAACGTTGAAGTGTTCAAATTAAGCTGGAGAAAAAAACCCTGAATACTGTGTGTGTGTGTTAAACTAGCACTGTGATAGTCCCCAGGTTGAATCAACAGAGATCCATGTGAAGCGCACAGACATGGCAGATAGAGCCCTGCACGGACCCAAAACAACCCAGACACTAGCCTGGCCCTAGCCCGTGGTGTTCAGACCCTAGCCCGGCCCTAGCCCGTGGTGTTCAGGCCCTAGCCCGTGGTGTTCAGGCCCAAGCCCTTGGTGTTCAGGCCCTAGCTTGTGGTGTTCAGGCCTGAGCCTGTGGTGTTCAGGCCCTAGCCCGTGGTGTTCAGGCCCTAGCCCGTGGTGTTCAGGCCCAAGCCCTTGGTGTTCAGGCCCTAGCTTGTGGTGTTCAGGCCTGAGCCTGTGGTGTTCAGGCCCTAGCCCGTGGTGTTCAGGCCCTAGCCCGTGGTGTTCAGACCCTAGCCCAGCCCTAACCCGTGGTGTTCAGGCCCTAGCCTGGCCCTAGCCCGTGGTGTTCAGGCCCTAGCCCATGGTGTTCAGACCCTAGCCTGGCCCGAGCCCATGGTGTTCAGACCCTAGCCCGTGACACAGTTATTATACAGTATGTAAGGTATATAAAAGCGAGACTTAGGGAGGCAAGAGTTGGCTGTGTTTTCCTCTGTGCTTCTCCCTTATCTTGACCCAGGAGAAGCTGTGAAGGGGGAGCGGAGCACCAGCCCAGAACCACGCTGGGTCAACCAGCACCCGCCATTCAAATCGGGACAGGGTCAATTTTGCTACCAATACCAACTCTCCATGCGCCTCTCAATCGATGTACCACTGATTGTATCGCCATCTGCAACCTCTCCTGGTGACTTACAATGAAACAAATCAAAGTGGATAACATTACTTTATATAACACATTGCGTACACATAGGCGATTCAATAGAGTTTCTTTTTAACACGTCATGAAAATAGGCATGAAAACAATTGTGATAAGGGGAAAAACACATCCATTTCCTCAGAGTACTGTCCTGTTAATCTGCTAGGCCGTCTTCATGCCACATCGACGGAAGCAATTTGTTAAAGTGAATTTGTCTGTATGCTTGTGCTAGGCACATCTTCTGTTGCGCTGTTAGAGCCAAGATTACTGCCACTGCCCTTAGTTTGTGTTGAGAAAGCTGAGAGATTCTGGTCAGTGGGGTGTGGTTGTCCTATACCATACGTCACAGAGGCGTCGGTCCAACGAGGCCCTATACTTGCACTTTCACACGTACACACATACCCCCCCCCCCCCACTACCTGACTTGACTGTAGCTCGATGTTGACCCAACCACAATCACCTCAGAGTCACAACACACACACAGAGACCGTGCCTGACACCATGAAGCGAAGGCCAGGACAACGCATGATCAAAGAGACAATCTCATGGCAACAGGTTCCTGTTGTTGACGGAAGAGACGTTCATCTTTTATAAGAAGGAATCAAGTTCCGCTGTGGTCTTTCTTAAAGAAATCGTTTTTATTGTGTATTAAAGTTAAATGTAATTTCTCATTTACCTGATGACAATATGTTCGTGCCATTTGCTTGGTTTGTGTGTTGAAAGAATCATATATTTCCATATTATGATCTGCATAATTATTGTTTATTGATTGCCATATCAGGTATTACAGTGACACAATCATATTACTCATGGAGTAGGAATACTGGTACCACCATGCCTGGTCAGTCGATAAGGGTTAAAACTGACTGTTTCACTCCATTCTGTTATCACCTGTTTAGACTAAGCCAGGATCCTGTTGCTGTTGCCAGAGTATGAGTATTCTGTGCAGACTCTGGTGCAAGGGCTCTCCACTAAGGTAGTGAACCACTATCATCTGGTAGTCGTGTTCATGGAGAACCCATCGACAAACAAGTCATATTTCCTTTGTCCATGATTGTGTTATGATACAACTCTGAATAAATTCTTACAACCTGATTTTACATACTAAAAGATCCTGAAGACGGTGGATACTTAGGTTAAATGTTCTATCTTTCTTGTTTACTTATGTAATCATTAGGTTTGTATTTTGATGGATTCCCATTTAAATGATAACTTGGTGTAATGGAGTTTCCTGAGTGATTTTCTTACTTCTATTACTTGATTTCTGTATTCCGGTCTAAGTGCTTCCTTTTTTCACCATGCTCCTCCACTCACACAACATGGCCGGTGTGATCTCTTCCCTTCATGTGGTTACCAGACCCTGTGACACCATACCTTCTGCCCATGCAAATTTGGCTTGTGTTATTGATTGTGAGATTGGATATTCTCAAAGGGAGGAGTGTACGGGCCAACTGTGGGCATCCTAACGGATGTTCAAGTCTGAGGTTTTGTTCAGATGTGAGGGAAGGGTCAGAGTGAAGGCCAGAGCACCACAGAGATAACATGTGCCTCTTGAGGCACTGAAGGCTAGCGTTGTCTGTTCGTAGTCATCACAATATGAATCGGCATACGTGTCCTTTTCAATACTAGGAAGAAACACATGTTCCCCCATGAGCAATGAATGATTTGTTTAGTTTAGACCAATTTACTTGTTTCCACTGTGTCAACCAATCAGAACATACTATGTCGTTGGAGTGAACTCACAGTAGTAATTTCTCTGTGTACAGACCAGCTCTCTGTACTCATGAATAAAATTGTACTTTGATTATTGCCCAGACTCTCACTCTGTTCAATTGGTTCTTTTCTGTGAAGACCTGAAAATGTTCCATTACATAGCCTGCTTGCTGCAACTCATCTTGTTTACGTTATCATTTATACTTTGATATATCAAAAATGCTTATCACACGCAGAAACACACACACACACATTTTGCGGTGGAGTTTTTAATTAGATTATGCGTATTAATACATATTTACACATTACATTTCTGAGAACTTGGAATACAATAAAATATTGACTACAAGCAAGTAATGACCTGGGGACGTTTCATGGTGATAGATTAGTGCAACAAAAAATTGCCCTGTTCACTAGAGGTTTGCCTTAAATTGAACAGCCTGAGGTTTACCTGGCCGGTTTTAAAGATATATCTCTTTAAAATAAAGCTTCCAGCAATCAATAAGCCGTTATTTGACTGAGATACTTTGGATTCAAGTGAGTTTTATTTAGGCAGGTATTCTGAGGTGCCTTTTAATGCTTGACAATGTTGTTCCGTCAAACAATTACAGCAATCATTTCTCCTCTCTTTTGTAAGGTATGAAAATGCAGCAAAATTACCACAGTTAGAGCAGTGATATGGTTTCTCTCCTGTGTATTAATTGATGTTTTTTAAGGTATGACAACTGAGAGAAGTTTTTCCCACAGTCAGAGCAGTAATGTGGCTTTTCTCCTGTGTGGGTTGTTAGGTGTGTTTGAAGCCTCTTCGATGTAGTAAAATTCTTCTTACAATCAGCGCAGTGATATGGCTTTTCTCCCGTGTGTAGTCTTTGGTGTGTTTTAAGGTGTGATGACTGATTGAACTTACTTCCACAGTCAGAGCAGTGATATGGTTTCTCTCCTGTGTGTATTAATTGATGTTTTTTAAGGTTTGACAACTGAGAGAAGATTTTCCCACAGTCAGAGCAGTAATGTGGCTTTTCTCCTGTGTGGATTCTTTTGTGTGCTTTAAGACTGTTCGAGTTGGTAAAATTCTTCTTACAGTCAGAGCAGTGATATGGCTTTTCTCCTGTGTGGATTCTTTGGTGTGTTTTAAGGTTTGGCAATTGAGAGAAGTTTTTCCCACAGTCAGAGCAATAATATGGCTTTTCTCCTTTGTGCATTCTTTGGTGCAGTTTAAGGCCTAGAAATTGAGAGAAGTATTTCCCACAGTCAGAGCAGTGATAGGGCTTTTCTCCCGTGTGTATTCTGTGGTGTAGTTTAAGGCTTAGAAATTGAGAGAAGTTTTTCCCACAGTCAGAGCAGTGATATGGCTTTTCTCCTGTGTGTAATCTTTGGTGTGTTTTAAGGTTTGACAATCGAGAGAAGTTTTTCCCACAGTCAGAGCAGTGATGGGGCTTTTCTCCCGTGTGTGTTCTTCGGTGTGTTTTAAGGGTTGACAGTTTATGAAAATTCCTCCCACAGTCACAGCAGCTATGTCGCTTTTCTCTGGCGTGTGTCGTCCGGTGTCTCAATGAGCTTTCTGTCACTCTGGTGGTTGTAACACTCCATTTCCCATCAGCCCTCAACAGTTTCCTGCAATCTTCCAGAAAAACGACTGCTGTCTTTAAAGGTACAGGAGTAGCGCTGATGGGCTGCATATTTGATTCAAGTTTGTAGTTATGAAGAGGAGATGGGACGTTCTTGGGTCCAGGATCCTAATAAATCAGAAACAGTATTAAAAAAGGTTATTCAGGCAACAAAAACAAAATCACACCTTGACAGAGACAGTAACAAAAACCAATCCTGTAAATGTTTAATTAACAAGAAAGAAACAAAGAGCATATCACACCAATCTTGACGTCGTTGAACTGGCTAACTGTACATTTGAGAATTTATTTTTAGCAGCTTTTAAAGCTAAATATTTATCTGCAGCCAATTACATTACATAACTTATTGTGCCTTACAATCAGAAATGTATCCTCAGATTGGCTGACAAAGATCTGTTTATTTTATTTTCATCGCATTTTGTTTTTCTATAGTTATGACTCATTTTATAAAATTATATAATCTTAAAGTGCTACCTTTTTAGGTTAATTTGAATCAATTGTTGGCTTTTATTGTACACTGCCTAGTTATTGTTAAAACACTGCAGTAACAGTTAAATTGTACATCAATTGCACTAAGGCTGTGTGGATCCTGAGAGTTAGACTTGTTTCTCAGGCTGTTGGACCCATCTGGACAATAAGCTTCCTTTCCACCACTGCGAAGCCTGCTTTTACGGTTGAAGCTCTCTTTTAACAATGGGAACAACTTTCTTGCCTCTTGAAAAAGGGGTAAAGATTTTTGCGTCAAAATTAACTGTTTCTGCCCATAAAGTCTCTTCATAATCTAACAGACCAAACTAAAAAGTTTCAACTCCATTTGACTCCATTTACACCCCACCCCCACACGGACACGGCTTGGCCACCCCCACACGGACACGGCTTCTCTTTCTCTCCCTATTGTTCGAGTTACTAAGTCCCCCCTGGGGAATGCACCCCCGCCTGCCTAGAAACCAGCACCATGGCCACATTCCACCAAGTTTGATTTAGGACATTAACTGACTCCATAGATAAGATAGACATAGATAGACAGTCATGTTTTATAGGTAAACTTTGCTAACACAAAGTGCGAACAATGTCCTGCTAAGACACCTAACTCTAATCTAAGAGTCCATAAATGATCAACATTAAAAAGAACAAAAAGTACGACAGTTGATCTAAATTCCTCAACTTACATCAGCCATGGTGACTCCTGTTGCCTCTCCACAGTTTGTGTTAGTAGTGTGTCTCTCAGTGATCCGTCTTTGTTCCTAGGTTGGTAGGAAAAGTTCCCGTCTCAGTATGGAGAAGGCAGAGCTTCAGTTCTTATGTATCCGTTGGTCTGTTGATGTGGGAGGGGCTTCATCTTTGTTCTGATCTGCCTAACAGTTTAACAGATTAACATACAGGGAGGTGCTAAAATCCTGTTTCCTTTCTACCCTAGTACCAAGACGAAGAATACAACGTCGATTTACACCCTTAAATGACTATTTTAGGTAGATTTACCCCCCTCCCTAGTGAGAACATGAGGCAGAGAAACAGTAGGGATTGGCAGGCCAAGTGAGTGGGGAAGGGGTGCAGGGGAGGTCACATGGAGTTGGGGGTGGGGGATAGGACTTCCTTTAGCAAAGTGGTATTCTTTTTATTGTTAGTAGTAGTATAGTACAAGATCATGTTTCGAAATAATTAGACTTGGACATGAGAATTTCTCTTTCTAAAAGTAAAACAGTTCCTATGTTAAAGTGTATGTTTTAAAGAAGGTACACTGTAAAAAAAAAAAAAAAAAAAAACTGGTTAAACTTAAAAGCTTAAGTTCAATTGCTGCCTCAAAGTTTTAAGTCAAATGAAATTAGATATACTAGTTAGTTCAACTCATCATTTTAAGTCCAGTTTAGCTTTTGATTGCTCTCTGCAATTTGACTGGACTAAAGAGTACTGGTTGTTTCAACTCAGCAATGCAAGTTCAAAATATGCACAACTTATTAACAGACATTCTGTTCACAGATTGGTTGTTACAACATAGTCATTTTAATTAAAGACAATCTGAAAATAATTTCCCCACCAGATTGGGGATTCTTTTCGTGGCTCATAACCAACGTGTTATGACGGGGTGAGTTAAGTTCAGAAATATGAACACAACTTATTTAATTAGAGGAAGGTAGGCGTCCACACAATATGCAGCAATTGGCATGTTCTGAGCGGACCCATCTTAACCCATCAGCCCCTAACCTTGCTTACGGTCAGAACCGAATTAGTGCAAGACCTTGTAAAATAATAGGCTCTCACATAGCCACACCTCAATGTCTGGGTCAGGATTTTCTACAGCAGATCATTATATATTACTAGTGAGAATGCATTTTCACAGTAGTAGCCCTACTTTCTTATTTGTACACACCTACAGAGGGGCTTATTCCTGGATTTTTGAAGGACTACAGTTTTAAATTCCCAACGTCATTGATTCATATCGCCACGTGAACATTCTCAAGTCCCACATTTCAGTGATTACCACTTCATTGTTTAAAAGCAATTTAGCCTTTAAAGCTGCTATTGGTAACAGCTGGTAGGTGGTAATTTGGGCATATCCTATACCGTTTGCTTGCCGTAATAATTTTCCCTAATTGTCACACAGAAGACGTCGCTGAAGAATTCGCTAGCACGATCAACGACTATAATCCATAAAAGAAATCTTTTCCTTATTTAGTGACGCACTTTCTTGGCCTTAAAACAATTAATGACAGTGTTGCGTGAGAGTGTACCCCGGGCAGACAATGAATATAACATTTGGAGACTTCAAAAGCACTGATCGGAACTGATTTTTAAAAATTCTCCCATAGACATTACAATGCTCAATCAAAAGAAATGTATTGATTATAATTTACAAATATGTAACTTATAGTTGCTTTAATATTTGAAAAAAACACCAAGAACCGAAAAATAGTACTATGCGGTGGTGCACCGATAATAGTTTAATACGATTTATCAAATTGTCAAAGGATAAAATCATTAATTGGAACAAAGAATATATAAGCATAAGTGCTTGTTATTGTATTGTATGATGTAAGGGATAGATATTGTAATATGTTGTACATGTAAATTGTATTAATTAACCATGCAAATACATATGCAGGTAAATTACAGAAAAAGTATATTAATAACTGTGGAAGTAGGCTGTATGAATTCCTAAACTTGAATATTAGTTAAAAATCATTGAATAAACCTATAAATAAAATGGATTGTATTGCACAGCACACTAAGTGCAAATGGGGAAAGCATTATAAGCTTAAGCTTATCCCTTTTTGGTCTGGTTGTTTGTTATAGTTAAAGTATTGTTCATTTAGATTTTTTCTTGTGTTTCTATCATGTTACTGTGCTTATTAGTATTTTTTTATTGCATGATTGTATGGACCAAATAAAAAAATATAAAAATATATATATAATAAATGAGATTTGTGAAGTGGATTAGCCACCTCAACACACATGATAATATATATTCACCAGCCAGTTCATGTGACCACACATCATCCAGTCACTCCCTTCACTGTCAACCAACGATATCACGTCTTCCCAATTAAACCACGCTTCATCTTATGCCCGGTATTTGGAGTAGAAGTTAATGCACGTTTCCAACAGACTGGGTATACTGATATTAGCATAGACAGACAGATATTTTGTTAATTGGAACCTTTATTGTCATTTACTCACAACTCTACAGTCACGCAAATATCTGAGCATACATTCCCCGTTAACGTTACAGCAGCAGCACCCGATATTCAAGTAAACAAACGATGACGTGATGACGTCATCCGGACGAAACCATTTGGTAGGGGGAGTATGGTGGAGGGTAAATGCTAATGCTAGTACATGTACGTAATTGAATTTGTATAATTGTGTTAGTTAGATTGAATGATACCTAAACATGTATTAGTTCAAAATGCTATTTAGTTGTTTGATGGTAGTAGGATTATATTGTAAAATGTATAGGATAATTGATCAGGAAGATCCAGAGGAGGAGTTTGAGTTAATTAATGGTGCTATAAAGAGGCCATTTTAACATGGCAAAAGTGGGATGAGTACAGCCTGATTTATGCTTCTGCGTTTGCGGATCTGCGAACATTTACGTGCCACATTAACTGAATTTCGCACAGTAATTTGCCTATATGCTTCTGTGGTTTCACCAGGCGGCAGGGTCACATTTACTAATCCAGAGTGTACAGAAAAGACAGTAGAAGAAACAGATATGGACCGTCACGTATAGTGACTTCACTATCTTTGTAGTTATTATTTGAATTTTTTCATTTTTGCAGAGAGGTTTAGCAAATATCAGTATTTGTGAACCTCGTGCGCGATTCGCTCTTCCAACTGCTCCATTGTTCGTTTAATCGCCATCTGTCTGTGTTTTCCAACCGAAATATTACTGGCATCTTCTCGCTTCCTCCTTCCTTCCCCGCTCAACCAATCGGCGATTGTTTGACGTACAGGAGAAAAAGTTACGCGCTATGGATTCGGAGGACTGCACAGTGTGCCGTCTGCAAACCTCTTCGAGCTACGGTCACCCAGAAACCCCCGCTCTGCGAAGCTACGTAGACATTTACGTGCATCTTCGCGAAGCATAAACCAGGCTTAAGGGGGAAAACCTCACCGTTTCACCTATGCTCTTGGACCTTTAAATCAGCGTAGTTATAGTCAAGCAGTTAGACAAGCAGGCACCTTACTAATCCTTTAGCCAGTGTTCTTTACGGCCGCAGACCAGGCGTAACCTCACTCTCTCCATTTCACCTCGGACAGTTTCAGCGCTCCAAATGTCTGTGTCATGGGCAGCTTTCAGTCTTTTCAAACTCCCAGAAGAAAAGCCTCCAACGACAGGAGTACAGCCAACGAGGAGCGCACCTGCCAAATGGGATAAGCACTGCTGTGTGTGTCTCATCTGACCTTAGGACAGAAAATGTCCTATTAATAGATGGCAGTCTGCTCAATAAGATATCAAACTACCACGTTGTCAGGATAGACTTGTATGTCGTTTCCTACTTTGGGACATTAGAGGCCTGTAACATGAAGCTGCATTTTTGGTTAGCTATGTTAAAACTACAAGGGTTGCAACTGAATGAACAAGGCTCAATGAGTCTTACACGGCAAAACAATACATCTAAGCAACACGTCATTTTAATAGAATATGCGATTGAAATTTAAGTCCGATCTACACGCGCCTTAATGATGGTGTTGTGGTTTTGATAAGATAATTGATTCGCGTATTCAGTCGGCCATTCTTTGCCTTCCTGCCTTTAACAACAGCAACTGTGTTTCTTCTAGCCTGCATTAAATATATTTTTTGCAAGCAATTGTTTTTTTTATTAAAAAGCAACAGAACACGTCTCAAACATAAACATACATTTTTACCTCCTCTGCCTCAGTCATTGGAGGACTATCCCAGCGCCATGCTAGTTTGTCTCCCTGGCAGGTTTCAAAGACACATCTTTTAAATAAAGCTTCCGGCAAATAATAGGCAGTTCTACGACTGAGAAGCTTTGAATTTGGGTGACTTATTTAGGCATGTATTTTGTGGTGTCTCTAAGGCTTGACACTGTTGTAGATGTCTTCAAATAATCACAGCAATGATTTCCCTGCTGTGTATTCTTTTGCGGTCAGTAACGTCTGTCAATGCTGTGAAATTATTCCCATTATCAGAGCAGTGATCGGTCTCTTCCCCTGTGTGTATTATCTGATGTCTTTTAAGGTTTGCCAACCGAGAGAAGTGTTTCCCACAGTCCGAGCAGGGATATGTCTTTTCTCGTGTGTGTATTCTTTGATGTGTTTTAAGGTTTGACAGCTGAGAAAAGTTCTTCCCACAGTCAGAGCAGTGATATGGTTTTTCTCCTGTGTGTACTCGTCTGTGCTTTTCAAGGCTTTGTAAGTGGGCGAAGCTTTTCCCACAGTCAGAGCAGTGATGTGTTTTTTCACCGGTATGTACTTTTTTGTGCCTTTCAAGGTTTGATAAATTTGGAAAACTATTTCCACACACTGGACATCGATACAGTTTTTCTCCCGTGTGTATTCTTTGGTGTGCTTTCAAGCTTGACAATTGAGAGAAGTTTTTCCCACAGTCAGAGCAGTGATAAGGTTTTTCTCCTGTATGTGTCCTTTGGTGTCTTGTATAGCTTGAGAGCAGACTAAAATCACGGCCACACTCAGAGCAGTTATAGGGCTTTTCTCCTGTGTGTATTTGTTGGTGTATTTTAAGGCTTAGCAAATGAGAGAAGTTTTGCCCACAGTCAGAGCAGTAATAAGGTTTTTCTCCTGTGTGTGTTCTTTGGTGTATTTTAAGAGTTGACAGTTCAAGAAAATTCTTTCCACAATCAGAGCAGTGATATGGCTTTTTTCCTCTGTGTATTTTCTGATGTGTTTTAAGATTATCCAACTTAGTAAAATTCCTCTTACAATCAGAGCAGTGATATGGCTTTTCTCCAGTGTGTATTCTTTGGTGTGCTTTTAGGCTTTTCAATTGAGAGAAGTTTTTCCCACAGTCAGAGCAGTGATATGGCTTTTCTCCTCTGTGTATTCTTTGGTGTGTTTTAAGGTGTGAGGATTGATTGAAATTACTCCCACAATCAGAGCAATGATATGGCTTTTCTCCTCTGTGTATTCTTTGGTGTATTTTAAGGTGTGATAGCTGCCTAAAATTACTTCCACAGTCAGAGCAGTGATATGGCTTTTCTCCTGTGTGTATTCTTTCATGTTTTATAAGGTGTGATAACTGACTAAAATTCTTCCCACAGTCACAGCAGCTGTGTAGTTTTTCTCTTGTGTGTGTTGTCTTGTGTCTCACTGAGCTGGAGTTTCTTGTAAGAAGCATTCCACATTTGTAGCCGTTGGGATTATGTCCTTTACCTATTGCAGTCATTCTGGTGGTTGTAGCACTCCATTTCCCATCAGCCCTCAACAATTTCCTGCAGTCTTCCAGTAACACTACTGCTGTCTTTAAAGGCACAGGAGTAGAGTGGACTGCACTGATGGGATTTAAAGCTGGCTGCATATTTGATTCAAGTTTGTAGTTATGAAGAGGAGATGGGATGTCCTTGGGTCCAGGATCCTAATAATCAGAAACAGTATTAAAAAAGGCTATAAATGCAACAAACACAAAATTACACCTTGACAGAGACAATATTCAAAACCACCATAAATGTTTAAATAACAAAAAACAAAGAGCATATCACACCAATCTTGATATCGTTGCTCACGGTATATTTTAGAATTCTCTTTATTTTATAGCAACTTTTAAAGCCAGACATTTATTGGCCCCGAATAACATTCCAGAACGTCTTGTGCCTTACAATTGAAATGTAGCATTTGATTGGCTGACCAAAATATTACATTTTCATAGCATTTTGTTTTTCTATATTAATCACGATTTTGTAATGCTATTTAGTCTTGTTCTGCTGCTTTTTTATGTTAATCTTATTCAATTGTCTGCTTTTATTGTACACATTGCCTAGTTGTTGTGAAAACACTGCTTTAACAATGTTAAGAAAAGTGCTATACAACGGAAGGAATATACATTTATTATTATTTTTCAATGAATTGACGTAAATGTAACTGCTGGATAATCTGTAGCATTGGTTGTGAAGTTTCCAGAATAAGAAGGATTACAAATACAAATACTTTTCTTCCCTCGTCTCTGGTGGACTTTTTCCTGGTTTGATGTTTGTGGTGTTTCTAGTGTATATCAATTTTATTTTATTTCAAGTAAAACATTTGTCCGCTGAAGGCGTTTTGAAAATGACTACGGTCACTGTTGAAGAGACGCTCACCTACAGGCGTACGGCGTAAATAGCTTGGCCGCATGACCATGATCACGTTTACTGTTGGTTGGCGTGGCAACGCTACAAGCTAGCATACCAGAACGAGCAGCTGTGCCTGCATAAAATAAAACTTCTGTTGCTAAACGAACTTCTGGTTTGCTTTATTGAAACACAGTAGTACAAGTACAAAGTATGTTTTCCACAGCTCATCTCGCTCCGCTAGTCCCAGCCTTTTAAGTGTCCAAAGCAACAACAAAATGTATCCGGCTCCCTGCAAACTGACTGTTTAACTCATTTAACTTAAAGGGCCACTAAAGTAAGATTTGTAGTATTTCTTGGTCTAGCATTGTGTTCTCACTCATAGGGATTGTACCAGCAACATGAAAGAGTTCAATTTGTGTCTTGTGCATTTTCTCTAGTTCACCTGACAACACATCGACCCTATTTTACAAGCCAATCACTGCTGCACAAACATTTTCATAGTTCTGAACGTTGCTATATTCCCAGCCAATAACACAAGTCAGTAAATTAATATGAATGAGCAATGGGTATCAACTGATTACTTGTAGGGGTTTCCCACTAAAAACCGAATGGGAGTAGGGAAGGGAAGAAAGAGGCACCTTAAAATAATGAATAAAAAACAAACAAAAAAAATGTGTGTTCAACTATTTTTAAATGTGCTTCACACAAAAATCTAGGATTGTCTACATTATGGACCCTGTACAGATTGCGCATGTGCGTTGGAGTTCTCTGAGCAAATTAGCTTCTCCTTCCACAACTGAGGCCAAGCCACTCGAAGTTGACTGCAAAGCTTGCTTTAGGAGTTGGAGCTCTCATGTAACAACTTGTCTCTTGAAAAAGGTTAATGTTTTCATGTCAGAATTAACTATTTGTGCACACAAGTTCTCTTTATATTCTAAGAGGCCGAACTAAGAAGTTTGTAAACTCATTTTGACTCAATTTAGGCCGGCGGTAGTTATGGGCAGGGGTGGGTTCGTCTTGCCCACCCAAGTTACGCCTTTTTTGTTGTTGTTATTGTTGTTGTTGTTTTTCAGCCGCTGGAAAAATAGCACAAATAACACCAGTACCGTTTCTAACTTCTGATTGGATGGGCAGCCTATGGCCCGCCTCCTCTTCTCGTCGTGTTCAGGCACAAAGACGCCAATACCCCTCCCCGGCACAGACACGGCCTAGCGAATGCTTATCTTTTTCTCCCTTTTTTGTGCGTGTTAAATTCCCTCTGGGGAATGCCTTGCAACCAGCACCCCGGTCACATTCCACCACGTTTATGATGTAGGACTTTCACCGATTTCATAGATACCCCAGATATGTTTTTACAGGTAAACTTTGCAAATACAATATGCCCCAAAATGCACACAGCTAAATTCAATCCAAGAGCCCATATCAACATCAACACATTTGCTAAGTCAAATACAATTTGGCCACAGCAGGTTTTAATCTCTCAATTTACCTCAGTCATTGTGATTCCTGTTGCCTCTCCACAATTTGTGATAGCATGTGTCTCTCCCAGTGATCGGTCTTAGTTCCAAGATTGGTGGCAAACGTTTCTGTGTCTCCACGGAAGAGGATTTGCTTCAACCGTTGGTATGCGTATATGGGAGGGGCTTCTTCTTTGTATTGGTCTGGATAACAAGCCCTCCCCCTCGGGTCACATGATGGTTTTGGTATTTCCAACCAATAGACTACACGGAAGTGCTAAACTACTGGCTGTACCTTTGACCCAGCACCATTGACAGTATATTATAAGTGGACAAAGTGAGCGTGAAACCCATTGGTTTGTGGACCACCGTTTTTTTATTTTTTATTTTTTTATTAATTTCCTCGTTCATCAAACAGGCAGTACATCTCAAGACAAATCACAAAAAGGACTAACACAAAGTAACACAAAAGCAAAACAAAGTGCAAAAAGAGAAACAACAGACATAAACACATTTTTAAATCATAAGTGCAAATACAAGAGGAAAAATGACTGTTCAAAAAGTGCATTGAATACATTGATAAGTTTTATGGCATTTTTGTTCTTAATTTGTTTTAGACATTTGACAAGTGACAGCAATTCATTTTGAAAAACCTACATTTATTTATATAATGTTTACCCAAAATCATTAAATGATTACAAAGAAATTCCAGGTTTTTATCAGTCATAAGAAATCCAAATAATATATTATCATAAGAAAAAGGGGGAATAACAGTGTACTTGGATCTAACCCACATATTCACAGAATTCCAAAAGGAAAAGGAGAAATTACAAATTACATTATTAATTGCTATAAAATAGATGTTTCATATATTCAATAACAGTATTACAGAATGTGCAGTTGTTCATATCCAAATTCAAACTTTTCCTCAGTAACTCATTACAGGGGTATACATCATTTAAAGTTTTAAAATGTACTTCTTTTGCTTTAGGAAACAGTGGGAAAGAAAGGTACAGAGTTCTTATTTTTTTCACAGCTTTTATAGTATATCCTTGCCGAAGAATTTGCCCCCTTTTAACAGGAGCAGGAAAACATTTCTTATTTATCACTGATCTAAAGAAAAATATGAATCCTTCAATCTTGGTAAAAGTGATTCATAGTCTATTACACAATGAATCATTCCTGAAGGAATTGCATTGACAACAATTAAACATTTCTTACGCAAACATATAACATTGTATTTCTGTACGAAGGATTCATTTTCTAAAATATTACCAATTGAATTCAATAAATGCATTATAGACTTGTGAGGGCTGTGCGGAAATCCGTCCAGTAGAGGGCGCTGAAGGGACGTGGTGGTGAAGTGTTCCTCTGACAGGTCATCGGGTTGCAACAGGTGTGTTCAATCTGGTGATTGGTCAGAGGAGTGATATGAAATATGTTTGTTTCATTGCAGTAGGAGGATGATGGCGGGAGCTATGGTGGAGTGAGAGGCGGATGCCGGGAAGCAGGACCAGCTCCACACAGCCCATCCTCGGGAACTTTGTGATTTAAACCGCTAGTAAAACAGTGGATGTTACCCGCAACCCTTGGTGTGCTGTTTCTCTGTGCCTAGAACCTTTACATTGGCGCCCAACGTTGTTATTAATATTAGTATTTTCACTGACAATTAAGTCCTTAGTAATATTAATGGCCAAATACTTCACTTCATTTTTCACTGGACCACCGTTTTGAAGCCTCAAGTTTGGCATTTAGAATATCGCTTAATCTTAAAAATAAATAAAACTTAAGTGACGACTTTGACCATCCTTGGACGAGAGGGTGTGGCTAGGGAGGAGCTGGGAGGAGCGAGGGGTGGAGCCCGTTGTTATGTCTATCCCGATTGAGTGTCAATCACAAGGTAGGCACGACCTGCTTTATCGTCTATTTTGCTCTAAATGGGACCATCATTTACTTGAAACATTTACGATTGAGACCATAAACTCGTAAGGAAAATGTTTACTGATATAATAAAGTAAGTGAGAAGTAGGCACATTTTCTTGTAAACTTCCATACAATGGTAGTTGCTTCTGAAACCAGAGAGTCGCCCCCTGCAGGTTATTAGAAAGAATGCCGGTTTAAGGCACTTCCGCATAGGCTTCATTTTTCAGAGCCGGAACTACACCCTCGCCCAGGACCAAGATACCAGGGCTGCGACGATTCAGTCAGAGTTGAATTCATAACGTCGCCACCTTTGGTGATAAGGGAAATGCGGGTGCCGGATGGAATTACCTTCCAATGTAAGATCTACAATCGGTGAAATAGAGCGTCACCTATGGGACCTGAATAAAAAAGAAATAACATGATTGTGAGGGTTGTGCGGACATCCGTCTGGTAGAGGGCGCTGAAAGACCGTGGTGGTGACTGAGCATTCCTCTGACAGGTCACCAGGTTGCAACAGGTGAGTTTAATTTGGTGATTAGTTGGAGGAGTCCCAGAGCAAAACAAAAGGAATTAATATAAGCATAATAGATCTCCTTAACATTTTCTCAAGCAGTTTTATCACATTTTTGATCAAGTGTGCATTCTATTACATTTTCAGGAAATTATTACATTATGCAAAATTACAAGGTTTGGTCAGCTTCCCTTACCATTGATGCCATTATTCAGTTAATTACAAATGATAATAGCCTTTTAAGGGTTTGAGATATTTTATTGGGAGATTCAATTTCTTAGTTAACTGGAGATAACATATTTGACATCAACTTCACATTTTTTCTTGTAATACGCCAATTTACAAAACCAGTATTGGCAATATTATAGATATTCATTACTATATCCATTGGATTCAGAGAGGTTATTTGGTTAGTTGTGCGATTATATTGGCAGCTCATTGTGGCATGATTGGCAGCTCCAATTTAACCGGCGAAGGAGTTGGTCGGAATGCCCTTCACACCTAGTCCTGTGATCTGTGGACACAAAAATACGTCTCTCTCTTTCACAAACTTGCAGACTGTATAAAACACCTTATGAAACAACTCTCACACACACACACACACACACACACACACACACACACACACACACTCTTCCTCACCTTAAAAATGCAGCCCGCCTGCGGTTCCTTGGCCCTCTCTTCGTCCGTCATGCCCTGATAGGCCGAGGTCACGTAGAGGTCAGAGTAGTCTTGGCCTCCGAAACAACAGGAAGTGGTCCGCTGGACGGGCAGCTTCACTGTCTGGAGACGCACCCCTGGAGGGACGGAGAGAGAAGGGTACAGGAATGAGAGGGAAAGAGGTAGAGAGATGGAGAGAGGGGGTGAGAGAAAGAGAGGTTACAGGTAGGAGAGGGAAAGAGGTAGAGAGATGGAGAGAGAGAGAGAGAGAGAGAGAGAGAGAGAGAGAGAGAGGTTACAGGAATGAGAGAGAAAGAGGTAGAGAGAGGTTACAGGTAGGAGAGAGAAAGAGAGAGAGAGATGCATCGAGGGAGAGAGCGAGAAAGAGGTAGGAGAGAGAGAGAGAGAGAGAGAATACGTCAAGGCAGGACAGACTATCGAGGCCTCTGTACTGTGGCGATCCAAACTCACGCCCTACCAAACACAGGCACTGCGTCTCTTGGACCAGCTCAGCTGGAACCCTCTTCACGGGTAGGCGTTCCAGTCTTTATCATGTGTTCATTTGATTCACACCGTGTTGTCTTTATCAGTGCGCTAGTGTCACAGCTTTGCAGGTGGACGCTCCACGCACCGGTCTGGGGGTCGATCTGGACCACCCGGCCCCCATTGAAGCAGGCCACCCACAGCCTGCCCTCGCCGTCGATGCACATGCCATCGGGGATGCCCTCGCCCTGCTCCAGCCGGTACACCGGCCGCCGGTTACCTGTGCGCACACACACACACACACACACACACACACACACACACAACATAGCCCCATGATGTGTATATATTCTTTTTTTGTAAAGGTCACAGTGGAGTATCGTTCACACTGCACTATTGTGATGATGTGTGTGTGTGTGTGTGTGCGTGTGTGCGTGTGTGTGTGTGCGTGCACGACTCACTCAAGTGGCCGGTGTGCACGTCGTAGTCGAAGGCCTCCAGGGTGTAGGTGAGGCTGTCGATGTAGTAGAAGGTGCGGTGGTCGTGCGACCAGTCCAGGCCGTTGGAGATGTCCACCCGGTCGAAGTGCCGGACCACGCGGAGGTCCGGGTGCAGCGTGAACAGAGACCCCCGCTTGGGTTCCATGACGGTCGGCCGCTGCTCTATCGCCATGGTGCCTGGAACCAGGAAGTCAACCTTCTCAGGCAGCGTCGAAACGGAAGTGCACTCGGCTACATAGAGTGTTGGCGTCCGAGGGGCGCCTTTGTACCTTCCGGGGGTTATCCAGTTTGATACTTGAACGCATGGGGATCCCCGCTCAGGATTTCAATTTGAGATCTTTTTTAGATCGAGTTACCAGGCAACAGTGATAAATCACACCGAAAACGTTTTGGGCACATTTAGATGATGACACCGCACCAAACAAGGGCAACGTCTTTATGGACGGCCTGTTGAGGTTCAAAGCTTGGTGATTCATGAATAACGAAACGTCCCTTACCGGCGAAAAGTCGCCCAGCAGGGTCCACTTTGCCGTCGTTGAAGCGGTTGTTGGGCTTGTCCTCGTCGATCTCCGCCAGGGGGGCGAAGGTCTCGGAGGCCCAGTCCACGCTCACGAATTGCCGGCCGACGCCAGCCACATACCCTCCGGAGCGTCTGGGCACGGCACAGCCCACAAACGACTCTGGAGAAAAGGGTGTGCACGTAGGAGAGAGACGGGGGGGGGGGGGGGGGGGGGGGTTCACCCTGGGGTCAAAGCTTTGTACAGCCTTTGTACAGCCTTGTATGAAGCTCAGTAGTTTCCCTTAAAGGTAATATGATTTGTCTTTCGTTGATTTGTGATTCGATGACTTGGTGTTGCCAGGCTGAACACGCAAATGCTTGGCTTACCCGTGTCCACAGTCTGTATCTCATTGGTGGCTGGGCTCCACCTGTGGATCTTCTGACCCGTTATGTCCACGTACAGCAACGTCTGGTCCTTCTCCTCCCACACTGGCCCTTCACCAATGGCATTTGGCTGTTGCACCACACATTGGACCTTAATACAAGACATGATGCTGTGCACGTGACACGCACACACACACACACGCCAAATGATTGATACAAACATGCAAAGGGACGGACACGCAAGCGCGGTTAAGCGATTAATAAACTCGAACACGATTTCCCAACTAAACAATGATTAAAAAAACATAACATACATAAACGACATAAACAATATTTGGCATTACAGTGCGTGGACGCAGTGTTGTTAGGTAGGGTATATCGTAGTCATAGAACAGGATAAAATGAGCCGTCATGCACGGTTTCTGCTGTTGTGCAGAGCTGGCGATTGCGAGAGCACGTTAAACTCGAGTCACTGCCAAATGAACTTTACGAAATAGATTCAAAGTACCTACTTCAACTACTGAAAGTAGTAGTATTTACAATACAGGCGTCGGACAATTTGACTTACTTTAATTTGCCTGTATGATTCACCAACCAAACTTACTTGAAATCAGCTCCCAACAGACTGTTTTTTGTGTGTTGCTGACTCGTTGGAGTGTTCTCTAGTTACGAAGCAGAACACCATGTGATCGTACACGCCCCACCGCACTCCTGTCCTCGCTTCCCGATTGAACAGACAATGTATTGTCAGCAAAAAGCGTGAACAGACAACATAAAAATTACAGCACTAATGACAAACATTCACCCGTCGTTGGTTCCAAAGAAACACACATACTTAATAAACAATGAGGAAATTAAGTAAAACGATCATTCATGTAGACAGACTGAATTAATGAAACCATTTGTTATTATTTGTGTTGTTATTTGAAAGAAAAGTAAGCATTGTCACAAGTCACATTTATTCATGTCCCGGCGGACACAGCCATATTATTCGACAGAACAGAATGTAAAGTTTACAGCAGACAGAGTATAGGCCCCAGAACAGCTTTTCTTCAGTTTCGGCCTAACAAACACTGCAGTTGACACTTCAGAGGCAGTTCTGAAGATATGCTTTTATACACCAATACTCAATGAGTATAGTAATAATATGCAGATAATTCATCGTCAAACAAATAAAAGACACCAAATGAAAAGCGAACCATGTTTAAGAAGCATGTACTGTAGGCCTACATGGTAATCCATATCTTCAGTTTTCCGATGCAGAATTTCCTCAAATTGAACGATAGGGAGCGTTTATGTGGAATGTCTGTTTTCCCGAAAGCTGAAACAGTGGGATAAGTGCAAGCATGGGAGCGGGATAGCTCAGCGGCCCACTTTGGTGCCAATCCCCGCGTCACGGCCACAGCTCTTGTGCGCTTTCTGACGGGTTTCACTTTGTGGCAGTTGTCCGTCCCCTGCAGCATGTAGCGGGTTCACTTTTTGGCAGCCGTGGCTCTGGCGCGGTTGAGTTTGTCGACGGTGGCCCGGTCGGTGGTGGGCGAGCAGCGCGACAGAACGGTGCCGATCTCTCCCTCGCTCCTCCTCTCTATCGCCGTCTCCGCCGCACCCTCCAGGTCACTGAGGAGCAGTGAGACAGGATGGTAAGGAGAGGCAAAGGTTAAAAAATAATATTATTATAAACAATGTGTTGTTCAGATAAATGCTAGGAATTTCTCAGGCGCACACGCATAAATGCAAGGTCTATATTGAAGCACACACACACACACACACACACACACACACACACACACACACACACACTTACCCAATGGCCAGGTGGGCCTTGACTTTCTGTTCAGGGATCACCTTGGTCACGTACTTCTTTGCTTCAAACTTGTTGTGATGTTTCATACACACTTCCACAAACGGCTGTCGGAGAGAGCAAGAGGGAAAAAACATTCCTTTAAAAAAAGCGGCATTCTTTTCCGAAACACATTGAAAATTGTTTTGTCGATCTGAACAGAATCTTTGTGTGGAGCCACAAAAGTTATTCATAAGAACTCATCTTAGCAGGTAACCAATAGGATAACTCATCTTAGCATGTCACCAATAGGAGAACTCATCTTAGCATGTCACCAATAGGAGAACTCTTCTTACCAGGTAACCAATAGGAGAACTCATTTGACCAGGTAACCAATAGAATAACTCTTCATAGCAGGTAACCAATAGGAGAACTCCTCTTACCAGGTAACCAATAGGAGACTTCTTGCTCTTGGCAAATTTCTCCAACTCCTCCCAGTCCTCTTTCTCGGCCAGGGCTCTTAGTTTTAACCACCAGTATCTGAAAAACACAGTTCCAGCATTAAATATACAGTATAATGCATGGTAATAGGCAGTGTATTTTCCTTTTCATTCAATAATGAGATGACCAACATTTGAGAAAAATGAACCCCCTTCTCTCATGTAGGCTGATGATAAAATAAACAAAACTCCTCTTTGTACATTTGAAAACAATCTTCTGCAAAGTCAAAGAAGTTGTGATTATATTTAAAAACAAAAAAATGTCCTCCCCTTGTTTTGGAGCATAAAAAAAAATCACATTTATTCTGGGTCTTATTGCATTTTAATGTCCCTCAACCATTTGTTCTTAATACTATTCAAACACAGAATAATTTGAATGAATGAATGAATATTGTTATCTGTATAACCAATACAATTATCCCGCCCCCCCCCCCCCCACACACACACACACACACACCTCTTGTCGGGCACCCTGAAGTCCTTGTAGAGCTGCTCGGCCAGCTTGTTGAAGTTGGCGGTGAGCAGGGCGTGAAGGGTCTCCTGGAGAGACAGGCCCAGCAGAGCCTCGCCCTTCTCCTCGTCCACGCGGCGCTGGAAACGCAGCAGACGCATCTCGTCCTCCGTCGCCTGGAGACGGGACGGGACGGGGGGGGGGGTAGAATAGAGAGGTCCGGAGAGAATAAAGGGAGGATGAGAGAGGGAGGAGAGAAAGGCAGGCGTTGGAAGAGCGTCATTACAGAGAGGGGCTGGACGCTTGGTCCTCAGTTATAATAATAATAATAATAATAATAATAATAATAATAATAATAATAAATTCAATTTATATAGCGCCTTTCTTATACCCAAGGTCGCTTGTTATAGAGTTATAGAACAGGACATGTTTTTAAATTGAAAAGGATTATCGCATACGTCATACCATATACAAATGAATTGAATTATTCTGTGCTGTATTCATTTTTATATTCACTGTTGTCGCTATTATTGTTACTATTATTTTTCTTGCATGTATGCTTTGGCAATATTTACATTGTGTATTTCATGCTAATAAAGAAATCTCACGGCAATAACCTCAATCTATCGGACAGGTCTCTGTCTCTCTCTCTGTGTCTGTCTCTGTGTCTCTGTCTCTCTCTGTGTCTCTGTCTCTGTGTCTCTCTATGTCTCTGTCTCTCCCTGTCTGTCTGTCTGTCTGTCTGTCTGTCTGTCTGTCTGTCTGTCTGTCTCACCTTGGCAGCGAACTCATTCTTGGCCTTGTTGTACTCGTCCACAGCACTCTGCAGCTGGGACAGACGTGCCTCCAGACGCTGAAACGTAGAGAAAAAGTGGAATAGGACTTTCAGAATCCATTCTGGCTTATGGATTGAAAAAACAACGTTCTGTGCCGTAATATTCCCTCGTGTGTGTGTGTGTGTGTGTGTGTGTACCGTCTCCTTGTAGCTGGCTTTGACGTAAAAGTTGCCCAGCTCCTGGTGGTCGTCGTCCTGGTTGAAAAGGTCTTTCAGGGTGTCCTGCTCCTGGTGCTTGCAGAACTGACACACACACACACACACACACACACACACACACACACACACATCCATTTGAAAACCATTGGCTTTAGGATAAGCGTGTGTGTGTGTGTGTGTGTGTGTGTGAGAGAGAGAGGGGGGTATTTACCTGTCTGTAGAGGCTGAGGGCGACTGGCTGGTTTCTGAGGGTCATAAAGAAATCTCCTCGGTTCATCTCATTCTTCAGGTATGTGACCACCGTGTAGACTGACACACACACACACACACACACACACACACACACACACACACACACACAGGGTCGTTTAAACTCCATGTGACCTGTTACTTGCATTGATATAGATCAGATAGATTGGCGGGGGGAGGTACCCAGGTCTGTGTCTCCGCTCTCGATGGCCTTGCTGAGGGCCAGCTGGCTCCTCTTCATCTTCAGCAGCAGGGGGACCTGCTCCCCGGAGCGCGGCTCAAACTCCAACAACTGACCAGCAGGGGGAGACATTTAGAAAAGAAACGCCCTCAACGGACCACCAGGGGGAGACATTTAAAATGAAAAACCTCTCAATTGACCACCAGGGGGAGACATTTCTATAAGAAACACTTCTCAATTGACCTATCTGGTCAAATTTATATAAAAATATTATAATGTTATAAACTCAAACTCCAGCAAGTGGACAGCAGGGGGACACATCTCAATAAGAAACACTTCTCAATTGACCTATCTGGTCAAATTTCAATAAAAATATGATAATGTCCTTTTGAGTTTGATGTTAGAGAACACGAGGGTTAGAGTTTCTGCTCGTGGGTAGAAGGTCCGTGTGTCTATTTATAACGTGTGTGTGTGTGTGTGTGTGTGTACCTTGATGGCCAGTTCAGTCCGACCACATTCGTAAGCCCTGGTGGCGATCTCAGAGTAGGAGATCCCTGCTGCCTCTCCCAGCTTCACACTCACGGTGCGGGCTATGGCCTCATCCCCCTCCTCCTTCTGCTGCACCTGGAACACACACACAATCTCAGTGTTCAAAAAACACAAACTGTGCAGATGTTTTACTAATTACATTATTAAAATATCTTCCATGTGGACGAGCTACGAACACGTTTCCCTTAGAGGAGATCGAGGATCCTAACACACACACACACACACACACACACACACACACACACACACACACACTAGGGATGGGAACGTTTTCCGTTGGGAATTTTCAGCGGCTGTACCCAGCTCTTTAAAAACCCTGG
>CM030191.1:1543453-1598453 GCA_017639675.1 Aplochiton taeniatus
AGGCAGAAAATACCTGTAAAACGCCTCCCCGAGAGGGTTCCAGTTGGCCGTTATAAAAGCCATCGTATCCCTTTCACACACCCCACCTGTAGGGTGTTGTACGGTGCGAATTCGGTTTGTTGTTGTTTAGCAAGCAGCTGACTGTTCGTTCTTCGGTGTAGTTCCTGGTTTTCTTATTCGATCAAAAGCTGTGCCATTGGGGTGTGCTTACGACTCCTACTGGTGAATAGTGGCGCAGGCACTTAGTAGAATCTCAGTCCGTCCTACACGACACGTGGGTTAGTTAAATTTGCTGTCCCAAAAGTCACTCCAATTTAAAGTTGCCCTTCTCCCCATCATTCTTAAATGTTTCCTATGCCTTAGGGTGAATACTGTTTGGATTCTGTAACATCTTATTACAAATGACTACTACTATTTGTATAACATAATTAGAAAAAATGCCCCCAAGAAATATTTTCATCACTAAATATATGAGAAAAAAAGTATTGAATACAATTGTTTGAATTGAAGCTATGTTGACAAAACATTTATTTCATTCAAACATAAAATATCCGTTAATATGACCTAAAGACACAAATAAAACAGTCTTTATTTAGGGGACGGAAAATAGAAAACCAGGATTAGAAACTGAGGACAAATCAGGATTTAGCATGGATCTTGAACCGGCGACCCTTGACCTCCAGTTTTGTAACATTGAAGTAGACTTCTCAACACAATTTAGTAATCTTTTAACTGTCTGAGAGTACCATATTTCAAGCCAGCAGTTGGGAGTAGGTGTAGACCAGGGTATTTGTATAAGGTATCTATGTAAGTCATGAAGTTAGATTTACATTGTCAGATACATTTTGAACTGTCTGACCATTCCATGTTTCAAGCCAGCAGTTGGAAGTGGGTATAGGGTATTTGTTTAAGGATCTATATAAGTCATGACGTCAATACTCCCCTTGAAAACTTACAGTGGTGTCGTGGGTTCAATTCAACGAAACATCTGGGATGGAAGGCACCCACTTGAAAACCCAAATGACATATCTGCTCTCAACTAAAATGCCTTCCAAATATTGTTTTATCTTGCTTATCTTGGGTTTAAAGCATAATCGATATCATAACACTGTATCCTGTGCATTTTGAACAATCTGGCCTGAATCATGCTGATCCAAGTGCAAATTTCAGAACATTTCAGCGTCAACAGTAGCTTGCCGGTTTTGTGGTGTGATAATGTTGGAGTAGCCCTAAAATAATATATGCATGTACACACAAGTAGTATCTAGTTTGGATGTCATACATACTAATTGAACAGAGCTATGATTTGTTATCTGGTTGAGAGGTGTGGTGTAGGAGTGTGTCTTGACTTCAAGCTGAGAAAGTTCATATTACTGTGCAGTGTAGACACGGCTAAAGGCTCTATCTTCATACAATAAAATACAACTACATATTTATGACCGCTGCAGGCCTTTCTCCTGACGTGTTTTGTTTCCTGTCCATCTCTCTCTCTCTCTCTCTCTCTCTCTCTCTCTCTCTCTCTCTCTCTCTCTCTCTCTCTCTCTCTCTCTCTCTCTCTCTCTCTCTCTCTCTCTCTCTCTCTCTCTCTCTCTCTCTCTCTCTCTCTCTCTCTCTCTCTCTCTCTCTCTCTCTCTCTCTCTCTCTCTCTCTCTCTCTCGCTCGCTCGCACGCACGCACGCACGCACAGACTCATGTTTAGTCCATAGTCTTGTCGCACCAGGCCTTCGACTTTCTCTTGGCCAGTTCCAGCCATGAAGGCGGATCGCTGGGTGTGAGGAGGGGTTGGGTCGGGGGCGAAGGTGGCAGGGCGGATGAAGAAACCGCAGGCTTTGAAGGAGACATTTCTGTTTGACCTTTGTCTTGCACGGCCTGAAACCAGAAACACAAAGCACATATTTAGGCATAGATACTGCAAATAAACACAAATACATTCTCTCTCCTTTGGAAAGCACATATTAAGGCAGAGATATTCCGTATAAACACAAAGACATTCTCTCTCTTTGGGAAAGCACATATTAAGTCATAGATATTGCAAATAAACACAAATACATTCTCTCTCCTTTGGAAAGCACATATTAAGTCATAGATATTCTAAATAAACACAAAGACATACCCTCCCCTATCTAATCTTATTTTGGCTGACTAAAACCTTCCCATTCGTTTTGGGGAAACCCGTGACTGAGCCGGGCTGCGGAAAAGCGCTTGACCTTGTCTCCCGCTGGGAACGTGGCCTCGGACGCCCCGCCCTCCCCTGCCTTCGGCCTCTTCGGGGACGAGGGTCTCTCCGCCTCGGCTCCGAGCTGCAGCCCGGCTCTCCGCAGAGGCCCCGGAGGCTGCGCCGCTCCCGTTCGGGTGCCCGACGGCACAGAGGATGACCGCACGGTTGGCCACGGCGAATCCCCTGGCGGGGCGAAGGGAAGCGGTTGCCGATGGGGCGGTCCAGGCGGCGTCTCTCCCCCGGGAGGGGAGGCCACACCCGGGGGGAAGACCTCGGCGGGTGGCGGCCTGGAGGTGATCTGCTGCTGGAGGCTCCTGCTCTTCTCCCTGGCCACGGACATCCAGGCAGGCTCCGACAGGGACGGCGAAGGGCCCGCAGGGGAGTCGGGCACCCTGGAGCCCGCTTCGGACAAACAAAATAGACGTTAGCGTCATTTTAGAAAGCGTGTGTCGCGGACGGACAGGATCGAAAGGGGTGAGCTCACATTGAAATGATTTGTAGTTAAAAAGGAAGGGGTGGCTTAAAGAAAAGGACTCCTCCTTTTAAGAGCGGCGTGGAAAAGGAAAAGGAAAAGGAAATAAAATGAATTATTATTATTATCATTACCAAACGGCTTTGTTGACCCAGACTTCTTCGTGGGTTGGCGGTCCGACTCGGTTGCCGTGGAGCTGGTGTCCGTCTGCGGCGACGGGCCGCTTTTGACCTTTGACCCCGCCTCGTCGCCGGCCTCCCCCCTGGTTGGCTCGGGCTCCCTGGCGTTTGCCAGGAACTCCAGGCTGTGGCGCTTGTGGGAGTCGGCCTGGCTGACGTCCTGGCGAAACTTGAGGGACTGGGAGGTGAACCGCAGCTTCACCCCGAAAGCACTCCTCCTCTCCTCCCGTTCGCCCTCTCCTTTCTCCCTTTTCCCACTCCCTGTGGTTTCCCCCTTCCTCCCTTCCCGCCCCGACGTCTCGGCTTTGTGCTCCGGCCCCTCCCTCCCTCTCGTTACGCTCGTGGCGTCGTTGTGCCTTGTTAGGGTGCCGCGCCGCTCTCCAGACAGCGAAGGAGATCGACTCGGCAGGGGGTCCGTCTGCCCCGCCGGCCTGCCCGTGGATCCCTTCCGAGCCCGGTGTGCCCCGCCTTTCTCCTCCCCCCTTTCTTTCCCCCCCTCTCCGTCTCTCTCCTTCTCTTCGTGGGCGTTCCTCCCGTCCTCGGGCCCTCCGCCGCCCCTGTCCCGGGGCCGGTGGCGGGCCGAGGCAACGGAGAAGCGCTGGGACGACCCGGCGCTGCGTTCCGCCGCGCTCTCCCCCGGCCCGCTCCTCCCCCCCCCCCCCCCGCCGTTCCCCCTCCTGGCCTGCGGGCGGGGCGGCCGTCTCCGGACCCCCCGGCGGTGGGGCCCTTGGGGCCCCTGTTCCACCGGCCGGCTTGGGCGTGGGGGGGGGCTCGGGGGCAAAGGGGGCCGGGGAGCCGGGCCGGGCAGGGCAGCGGGTGGCGGCCCTCGGCCCCCCGGCGTCGCGGCCCGGACTGGCTCCAGCTGCTGCGGCCAACATGTCCCCTGGGTCTTCGTGCGGCTGGACCGTAGAAGCCTGACGGGGTCCAGGCTTAGGGGGTCGCTGGAGGTCGTCCTCCCCAGCCTCTGCGGGCGTGCTCTGGGACAGGGGAACAGGAGCGTGGGGCTCCAAGGGGAGAGCTTTGAGGAACAGAGGGTTGTTGGTGACTCGGCCCTCTTGCTCGGGGGACTCGAACAGCGGCAGTGCCTGCTCCTCGCCAGCAGGGGGCGCAGGGAACCAGGGCTTTACTTCGCGGCCTCTTGGGAACGGTGGAGGGCTGTCCAGGGCAGAGGAGTCCTCCGCAGGTGGGACGGGTTCAAAGGGGTGGTCGCCAAGCTCCTCGCCAGATCCCTCCCTCGCTTTCTCTCCATCCGGTTTTTCCTCTCCTTCGTCATCAGTCCTCTCCTGTTCCCTCTCTTCATCCTCTCTTTCAGACAAGGCCTGGTCCAGATCACTCTGGCTGTCCGGGCGAGGTCGACTGGAACTCTGATAGGACACGGAGAATCTCATCGTCAGATTCTGCCGCAACGTTTACGGCAGGTGCTGCGTACAGAAATATAACATCAATGACATGAAAATGATATCATATTTAGAATCATATTTAAATCTTTCAACCGACATTGACTAAATTAAGGGACAATTGCAACATTCTGTCTGTCGAATTTCTGCCTGTACAATACAATATAAAATGTAGGCTATAATAGTAATAATAATACGTTATACTTTCAGGACACAGAATGCCACCTATTAGGAACAGTAATGCATGCCTACTGTGCGTGTAATTATACAGTCTACGTGTATATGTCACAATTGTTAGAGCAGGTTGTTAAAACAGGATGTTAGGGCAGGATGTTAGGGCAGGTTGTTAGGGCAGGATGTTAGGGGGGGATGTTAGGGCAGGATGTTAGGGCAGGATGTTAGGGCAGGTTGTTAGGGCAGGATGTTAGGGGGGGATGTTAGGGCAGGATGTTAGGGCAGGATGTTAGGGGGGGATGTTAGGGCAGGATGTTAGGGCGGGATGTTAGGGGGGGATGTTAGAGCCATAGATAGTTTTTGACAGACTCCCTTTCTATTTTTTAACCGTTTTTTTTAACCAGGTAAGGTTTCCTTGGCCATGGGGGGTGATTTGACCAACTCCAGCTCTTTCTGTGCCTTGGTCAGGACACTGGCTGGAGACGTAACCCTACCACCGGGCCCTTCTCTCTGGTATGGGAGCATACCGGGGTCCCCTTCCTGCCCTTGGTGCTGGCCCTCTGGTTGCGGGGCTTGACTGACAGGCGGTGGCGGGCGGCCGACGTGTCCAGGCTGGGGGTGTACTGGGCCGGGGCGGTGAGGTCCAGGGCTCGGGAGGGGCCCGGGGGCTCTGTGGGACCGACAGGGCCGCAGAAGGCGGTGGGGGACCCTGGAGAGAGGGGCCTGGAGGAGGGCTGGGAGGGCCACTGAGGAGAGGAGGAAAGGAGGAGAGGAGACAATCAATATTAGTTAGCGGACCAACATGTGTTATTTTATCAATTTATGATCAATGGAAATCTAACAGACATAGATATCCATGTGGGATGTAGTGGCAGGTTTAAACAACCCAACCCAACCCAACGCATTTTGTGTACGGACACACACACAAGGAAAACACACAGAAACACAACCATACTCAGAGCATTTTGTGCAGGAACACACAGACAAAGGGAACACACAGACACACAACCATACTCAGAGCATTTAGTGCAGATAGACACACACAAAGGGAACACACAGACACACAACCATACTCAGAGCATTTTGTGTACGGACACACACACAAAGGGAAACACACAGAAACACAACCCTACTCAGAGCATTTTGTGCAGGAACACACACACAAAGGGAACACAGACACACAACCCTACTCAGAGCATGTTGTGCAGTAACACACACACAAAGAGAACACACAGAAACACAACCATACTCAGAGCATTTAGTGCAGATAGACACACACAAAGGGAACACACAGACACACAACCATACTCAGAGCATTTTGTGTACGGACACACACACAAAAGGGAAACACACAGAAACACCACCCTACTCAGAGCATTTTGTGCAGGAACACACACACAAAGGGAACACACAGAAACACAACCCTACTCAAACGTACACACACACAAACACAAAAGGAACACACAGAAACACAACCATACTCAAACGTACACACACAGAAAGGGAACACACACACACTTTGTGACACAGCGACGGTTTACCTGCCCTTCCTCCTCACTCCCAGTGCCTGCCAAGCTCAGACAGCTGTGGTTTCTATGACTATCGGAGAACTGGGGAAACAGCAGACCGAGTGTCAGCCAATCAGAGAGCGGATAAGCAGGATGACCGATTGGTCCCTCATTTGCTTTCATGTTCTTGTTAATCTGGACTCTCCAATTTGTATGTATGCATTTTATAACACTATTGTTTTTAATTTCGTAGAGATTTGTAACCTGTGTATTGCCTGGATCTGTCACCTTGTATGGGTGGCCGTGCTCCGGCCTGTCGTGGAAGGAGGTGTCGGGGGGGCTCTGGGGCAAACCATCATCCTCGGAGGTGGCGCCGGGATCTTCCATTCTCTTAGAGGGGATCAGCAGGGGGGGCGGGCCTAGTCGCATGTTCTGCTGCTGCAGCTTTTGCTGTCCCAATTCAAAAACGATTATCATTTTAGATGGTGTGGGCACAGTCTTACTTTTTTCAGGGATGCATTTAAGGGAGGGAGGGAGGGCGGGGGGTGGGGGTGGGGGGGGGGGCTAAAATATGGCTTTGAAGCATCCACTCATTTCACACAAGAGAGTCCAGAAGTGGGGTTCAAAGTACCATCAACGTCCATATTTGTCAGATTATGGTAAGGGGCAAAGGAGGGGAAAACCCAACCAGATAGCCTGTTGAGAGGCAGCCTATTGGACTCACCTGCAACCATAGCCTGTTGAGATGCAGCCCGTTGGACTCACCTGCAACCATAGCCTGTTGAGATGCATCCCAGAGGCTCACCTGCAACCATAGCCTGTTGAGATGCAGCCCATTGGAATCACCTGCAACCATAGCCTGTTGAGATGCATCCCAGAGACTCACCTGCAACCATAGCCTGTTGAGATGCAGCCCATTGGAATCACCTGCAACCATAGCCTGTTGAGATGCATCCCAGAGACTCACCTGCAACCATAGCCTGTTGAGATGCAGCCCAGAGACTCACCTGCAACCATAGCCTGTTGAGATGCATCCCAGAGACTCACCTGCAACCATAGCCTGGTGAGATGCATCCCAGAGACTCACCTGCAACCATAGCCTGTTGAGATGCAGCCCATTGGAATCACCTGCAACCATAGCCTGTTGAGATGCACCCCAGGGACCCACCTGCAGAGCACGTATCTTTCCATGCACGTTCTCCTGAGACAAAACTCGGGTTGGCTCAGAGCTCGGTGATTGGTCCGTTTGGAAGATGCTGTCATGTGACAGGGCTCTGGACCCAAGTGTTTTGGAATCGCCCCTGAGGATGACATGATTGGAAGATTAGAATTTTTTTCCAAGGAGCCATCAATATAAAATGACCAAAGTATGGATGTTGGAAACATCTGCCTTGACAAGCCAGTCCGATACAGATTACAGCACTATAAGTGCGTTTATTTGAAAACTCCTTGGCATCTATGGTGTTGTTTTTAAGGACATTACAGTGGTTGGTCACTGAAATGTACCCCTATAAACAGCCTTTACATTTGGAAGGAAGAGAGCCCTGCCAGAAAAGATTAAATAAAATATAATATGATATATCATAATGTTATTGCAATTACTGGTAAAAGGTTGCGTGTGGAAAACTATTGTAGACTTCAACTTCAAAGCCAGTCATTGAGCTCCAGTCCTTCTTTCCGATGTCCTACGTGCTTCCTTTCTGACCTAAAGAGGAGCTAGGAGCCACGATATCCTCCCCCTAGACTTCCTCAAGATAAGATGACTTTGGGCCGCCACGGTGGCTCATCGGGTTAAGGCCAGTCCTTAACGCAGCGGCACGGGTTCGAATCCGGCCCGGGCCCTACGCTGCACGTCCTCTCTCCCCTCTCGTTCTCCCACATTTCCTGTCAACCCACTGTCCTGTCTCTATACGGCAACAAAAAAAACTATAAAAAACAACAACTTTAACCTTTGTTCTAATCCCATGTGCTTCCTTTCTGACCCCGAAGAGGAGATAGGAGCCATGTTCGCCTTATCCCCAGACGGGGGGCCTTTCCCAGCCGGCCGAGGGGGGGCCTTTCCCAGCCGGCCGAGGGGGGGCCTTTCCCAGCCGGCCGAGGGGGGGGGGGCCTTTCCCAGCCGGTCGGGGGGGGTACTCACCGGCCGTCGTCGTCCGAGTCGTCGTCGTCCGGGCCACCCGGAGCGGTGAGGTCGCCGGTGACGTCACTGGCGGACCGGCTCTGTTTCATAGCGGCCTCGGGCTCCTTCCTCCTCAGGCGACCGAACAGACGGCTCCTCAGCTGCTTGAAGCGGCCCTTCTTCCTTCCGGCTATGAAACCACGCGTCGGCGGATACAGGGACACAACTCAGGAGCATTCGCGGGCTAAAAAGCGGTGTTTTTTCGGAGCGGCTTGCAAAATTCACGTAAAAACCATCGGACATTTTTTCAGCGCACGATTTCAATGTAAAACGCAGGTCAGAGTATGCGTTGATGCTGGATTCATATCGAGTGAAATTACGCAGGAGGACAGAGAAGGGGGATAGGATTTATCTACTGATCATACCACAGATGTGTCTAAAATCACAGATGGCCCATAGAGGTGCTCTCGATATCTGCACTGATTCATAAAGGCTCTTCTAGTTTTGGGGATGTAAGTAGAAGATCGTGAAGGTCCAAAGAGAAGTAAAAAACAAAAAGAAAGAACCATACCTGGATGATCTTCACCACCCCCCCCCTCCACGTCCCCTGGGTTGGTGTCCATGTTGGCGGGCAGATGTCACTGCTTGCCTGTAGATCAAAGAAAAAATATATTTTGGAACATTGACACCTAAACAAAATACCTGACGCCTTGTAAACGCCCACCATGATCCTGAGCCTTCATAAAAACCGAGTGTTCAATTATTGTTGTAAATAATCTCTGTTATGTCGTTTTTTTTGTTGTTAACTGCTCAGTGTTTCTGGTCAGTGCCTCCCAGGCCCTCGTCAGTGTTGACATTGAGGCTGAAACAGAAGAATAGTTGCCAGGCAATGACAAGATGAGGTGACATGACATTAAATAGCTCAGAGACAAACTAAACACAGCCCGCCAGCGACCCTCCCTAAACACACACACACGCACACACACACACACACACACACACACACACACACACACGCACGCACGCACACACACACACACACACGCACACACACACACACACACACACACACACACACACACACACGCACACACACACACACACACACACACACACACTAAGGGAAGGTCTCCCAGAACACGGTGGCAGTCTAAGAAGAGGACAACAAAGCCCAGGACCAAGGAGAGTTTGGCCCCAAAACAAAACTCCTTCCCCTTTCCAACACTGCAATCTATTCTACTCTCCCCAGGATACAGCAAGCACAAACTGAGCTCAACTTACATCCGTAAACTACACCGCGCCCCCAAACTTTGGTTAACTGGTTACCCAAACGTTGTTTACCTAGTTACTAAAAAAACACTTCGCTTCCCAGGCTGGAGTTTGAACCTAAGACAATGGTCAAAGTAATCAAGGCTGGAGACAGGCTAATAATCAACCTTTGCGTGGACTGGCTACGATGGTGACGATCCCAGTGAGTGAGAGAGCTGTTGAGTACGGAACACCCCTGTTCTGCCGGTCAATCCAGGCCCAGTGGGGCGAAGGTTACTGCGCCTAACCTGGCAACCTGGCAGGGCGGTGCGGCAGCTGCTCCTTGGCTCTGGGTGTCGGAGACGGGGCGGCTTTGTGAACGAAACGACCCCACACCAATGGAGAACAGCGGGGGGCACTGTCGGTGCTGCTGTAACCCTATCCTCCGGCGAACCGGATTGAATCACCGTCCTGGGCTGCCCAGGGCCTCAGGGGAGGCTCGCACACAAACCGCAGGACCCACCTGGACCGAGCCACGCCGGTCGGGCTCAACGTATCTTGCGTTGTTTTATCCAGACACGTTGAAAGGATGTCCGTCAAATAAACTGGACGTAGCCCCGCCACACCGAAAAAAGGCTCCCGGCGCCTCATCTCGCCTGGGGGCCGCGGCCACGTTTTTTTTTTCCTGCCGCCGAATGTCTTATGGGTGGCATGAGACTGACAGGGTGGGAGGAGTCAGGGTACAGGGTGGGAGGAGTCAGGGTACAGGGTGGGAGGAGTCAGGGTACAGGGTGGGAGGAGTCAGGGTATAGGGTGGGGCAGAGTCAGGGTACAGGGTGGGAGGAGTCAGGGTATAGGGTGGGGCAGAGTCAGGGTACAGGGTGGGAGGAGTCAGGGTACAGGGTGGGAGGAGTCAGGGTACAGGGTGGGGCAGAGTCAGGGTACAGGGTGGGGAGGAGTCAGGGTACAGGGTGGGAGGATATATATATATATATACATATATATAAATATATATAGAGAGAAACAGAGAGAGAGAGAGAGAGAGAGAGAGAGAGAGAGAGAGAGAGAGAGAGAGAGAGAGAGAGAGAGAGAGAGAGAGAGAGAGAGAGAGAGAGAGAGAGAGAGAGAGAGAGATGGAGAGATGGAGCCTACTTGCAGTACTTCCACAACACCAAACCCAAACCAATTGTGTCTACCCGTTGCCAGAACTGTGAGGTGCCAACCAGAAGAGCCAGGACCAGCTTGGTGCGGGCGTGGGTAGTCACGGTGGTGTGGAAAGGCCACTGCAGTCTCTGACTCATCGGTCTATATTTGGGTCGGATAATTGGCCAGGGGAACGGGGGATTTGATCTGTCGTCACTTCTTAGTTGAACCTGTATAATTTACAGGGCTGGATACACAGGTTGTTTTGAGATGTTTGGATATGCTGTAGTTATCATGATTAATTGCAAACGACATATAGTCTGTTCAGTTATGATAATACACGTTAAGTCCCTGTTAACATGGCATTGACGTTGTGTAATGTCATTTAAACGCCTGTAATGCTTAAAGTCTGGCTTAGTATGGAATAGCAATAACACAAAATTACGTTTGGCCAAATACATCATATAAGGTTTAAAATATTTGCTGATAACATATTATATTGTAATACATGCGCGTAACATATGCATGTTACCCTGTGGAGAATTAGTTCATTGCAGGGCCCTAATATTCATTTGACAGGCAGGCGACAACATTGGTGTTTATAATCACCCACAAGTTTGCTGAGGTTGCCTAAGCAACAAACCAGCCCCAAAAGACAAATGTGTGTTCACTTGATATTGGCTCTCAAATATCAATTGAGTAAAGTAGATGAACTGGATTGAGTCGTATCTAGGAAAAAGGAATTACTCTGGGTCCGTCTGCAACTACGTCTCAAGCTAACTAATATGACACGTGGAGTCCCCCATGGGTCAATTTAGGGGCCTTCTCTATTGAGCCCCCAAATGCTCCCGCTAGGCCAAATGACAAGAAATAACAAGGTAGCCTTTGACAGTTGTGCAGACGACACTCAAATGTACACAGCCTTTTGACCAATGACCACCGTGCCCCATAATCACTGTGTCAGTGTATTGAGCAGGTCAATCTGAGTGTGCCTGAATTTCCTTCAGTTAAATAAAGAAAAGACTGAGCTAATTACCTTTCGTGCTAAAGAGGAAAGGCTAAAGGTTAACTCACATCTTGAGTCTAAGTAAAATACTTCTGCTCATCTACAACTCTCTTAATCATTTAGGGGCCAAAATAAATGACTGACATGATAATACAGGATGAACTTTCTGGACCCCTCAGGTAATCTGGAACAGGTCTCTTAACCGTTCCCAGAGTTAAAAATCTAAAAGTTGAAGCAGCGTTTAGCAACGATGCAACAAACTGCTGGAGACAACTTCCAGAAGATCTGAGACTCACTCCAAGCCTGAATACTTTGAAATCCAGATCAAAAATGTTCTTGCATTTTGCTGAAGTAGAAATGGTGCAATTGTTTTTCGTCCTCGCTTAGTCTTTTATTTCTTCCTTGTATGATTCTGCTTGCCTTGTGCAAAGCCCATTGAATTGCCCGTGTGTATGAAATGTGCTCTAAAAAGGTATTTGATTTCATTCCATTTGATTAAGAACTACTGTACTGCTTTAGAGACAAAGTACACTTCCTATGTAAAGAAGCGAAGGCGGGCGTCACAGCGCGTGAGATATGAGATTGTTTGCACAGAGGGAATGCCCTGCTGTATACCTCTCTGTTGTGCTGTTGACAACTAACTGAACAATGTTTGCCCAAGGTTTGCCAAGGTAAAAAATAGAACATTTAACATAGATTTCCGACAAAAATTCGAAGGCTCCCCTTCTCTAAAAGGAGTTCGGCTCTACCCTCTGTGGATGTTTCAACTCACTTGTATTGTGTGCATGTTAGTCACAATTTAAATCATACATTTACTGCCATCCAGTACGCTCTTAGGAAATATGACAGGTCATTTGTTTGGAAAAGGGTCACCTGCCGTCTTCAGAATTGTACCATTACGCTATTCCGGCAATAAAGATAAGACTGCATTCCTCATAAACAAAGGTTTTCACTGTCTACATCGGATAGGAATGGCGTGGTAGAATTCAAAGTTTACGAAACAATAAATAGTTGAAATACAAGAGCGGGTTTGAAATCAACGAGACAGCAACTAACAAAACCCGCATAAGAATGTCACTTGCCAATCTCCTTACCTGATCTGCCCCTAGTTACAAAGAGATGCACAACCGCCAGTTGTTTCACTGAAGTTTGTAGTCCGGCTCAAATTCGCGTACCCTTTTCCCCAACAATCGATCACTTCTCCTCGCTCTTGCCCGCTTTCACATCCTCTCTCCTCTTCACAGACTCCTGCGGGGTGATGGCCCTCTTCCGACTACACCACACGCACGCTCAGCGTCTTCCTATCACCCACCATCTGCATGTAAGCGGACAAAGCAGAAATGGGAGTCTGGAGAGAGAGAGAGAGAGGAAGGGAGGGAGGGGGAGAATGAGAGAGAGAGAGAGAGAGAGAGAGAGAGATCCACTAAAGCCTTAGAAACAATCTTACCCCAATGCATCCTATTTGTAACCAGTCGTTGGATCACATCATTGTGTGTGCTTGTAAAGACCAAAAAGATGATTCCATTTCCTGTATGGCAAACGCCTCTTGTTGATTATGAGCAGAGTCAGAATACAGTGTAAGCATGGTCATCTTTTTGTGACATGAGCCTGTATGCTCTCTCAACACTAAACCAGATATGATTGTGTACTTTATGATGTAAAATGAAGGGATTGTTTCCATGGTACAATACAAAGTCATATGAATTTATGAGGACACCATAGAAACCCAGGCATTTGTGGTCTTTCTTTCTACACATCATCTTTTTTTTTCTTTTTGGTGTCTTTACATCCCACCGGGATAATGGCAAACAATGCAGAAGAAATGAAAATGGATTTTTCTATGTGTTCTAAGTTTCTCGAGAAATTCTCCGTGAAAAAGTCTGTGTTGTTCGTCAACAGTTAATTATTATGGGGAATGAGTCACTTGTGTAGCGGAGTCACATTCCTCTGAGATTGACCTATTCCAACTGCAATGGGTGCCATGGGTCTACACTGACACACACACACACACACACACGCACACACACACACACAACCTGTGATTGAAAAAGTTCTACCTTTCTTCCCTAGCTGGGCCATGCAGAGTCCAATACAACGCTGCAGCTTTATCTTCTTCGCCCTATATACGTCTGTTTCACAAGTAAGAAAGGCCTAGAAATGGACCTTTTTAATAAAATACAAGACAGCATAAGAAAGCATTGAAGAACTATAACCTAACACTCGCTCATACAAAAGGTTGTGAAACATCAGCCGGTCAGAGAACCTGTCGGGTCCCACCCATCCAGTCAGGATTCTGGCACACCTTGGTCGGTGTTTCCATCGGCTCCCCTCCCTGGACAAACTGTCCTTTCAGAAGGAGTGGCTTCCACCGTGTAAAGCCCCACCGATACATAGACATATGACACAACCTGTTTGAACTGCAACTTGGTCATTAGCGCTAATAGTAAACTGAGGTAGACAGTCGAAAATGGTTTTGAGGCGACTCCATTAAGCGTTAACAGGCTAAGCAAAAGCCGTTGTACTATGTCACAAAACACGGCATGTACCGGATCAATAGAAAGTACACATCTTCAATCATTGCTATATGTATTTCCAAAACTCTTGATGTAATATGAAGCTGACATTACGGAACAAATGAAAGCGGTCAGGACAATGCTAACAGCTCATGTATTTTGTCAACAGTATAGACCTACAATGGTAATTTGAAGAGCGATTCCATGCTTAAAATGCGACCTGCTTTGTCGTTCCAGACACCTTGTAGACCTGAATGTTCACACGAGTCAGTGTAATATGCAGGCTACAATGAATAATAATAACAAATAAAAAGAAGGTATGTTGAAATAATATTTCCCTTCGATCCTAAATTCCCGAGATTGGACATTGTATTGTAACAGATAGCCGTGTCCAAATATTTCTCTGGAGTTGACAGTTTGCCGTCAGCTTTACAGTAAGCTACTGATGAAATGTAGCTGTGTTTAGAGTATTATGCAGAGTTTTTATTACCGATTTTAATTGTATAATTATGATCCTCTAGTCTAGGTTGAGTGGAGTCCTGAGTTGATCATTTCTAATAAACATTACTCTCGTGGGTCGCCACCCTCTAAGGATCAACCGCAAACTGTTTCTTGAAGTCACGTTGTGACCAAGTTAGAACCAGTTGAAGGCTCATCAAATCACTACCCTTGCCTTTTCTCATCGGTTTAGTTGGTCAACTAGTGAATTTACGTGATGAACTTGAGTTTATAAAGCAACAGGTTAGCAAGTGATTTGTGTCAGCATTCAAAGTAAATAGGCCTATAACTAACTTGGAACTAGCATGCATGACCTCTGGCTTCAAACTATAAACCTGTCCTCCTGCTTCAGTCTATGTCTGAATACAAGCAGAGGCCAGTGTTCTGCTCCTTGGATATTAATTACAGTAGCTCTAGCAGGGCATAAACACACTCACACACACACACACACACACACACACACACACACACAACTTATAGCCAACACCTGTTCTACCTCTAATTTGAGACACACACACACACACACACACACACTTCTATGATTACAGGCACACATGCAGTTTAGGTGCTCAAACTTTCTCACAGACACACACACACACCTTTTCACTTTATATGCCCAAACTTGTCGTCTGGGTTTCGCTTACTTTTAGATTAAATATGGCCTTGTACCAGCTTAATTTAAGGCCCAAAACTATTTTGCAGAAATTGTTAATAGCTGAAGTTCTACACAAGCATGTGTAAACCCTTATAAGTATTCATTTAGATGTTTGGGGGCATTGATTGACAGATATGGAATCACTAATTTAACAATCACTCGATTGTTTTCCGAACAGTAGTGAACAGGCAGTATACGTAGCAACGTTAAGTAACCTGACGCCTTGGTAGTTTATGGCACCATCTAGCTGCAGAAGCTAGACCTTTGGCTTTTATTTCTTCATTCAATAACTGAAAAGGTGAGTAGCCAATCAAATATAATATAAATATGATATATTCATTACTTTATGAATCTTATTTCTCAAAATATTTACCTCAACACACTCAACACCCAACAAATAGCTCCGAATAAAATATCATATGACTGAGTTCCCCCTGTAAGACTGGAAGGCAACAGAGGACTTGGCTAGCTTTTGTATCAGTAATAGCCACATTAAATATACTGGACGACATCAGAACATATACTTTTGAATCTAACTCACCGCTTTGATTTCCCTCGGCAACATTGACTGAAATGTTACTGGTTAAACGTTAACACCATGCTGGATCCTTTGTTTTCACAGGAGCTGGTGCACGGGGTCTTAAATCGAAACATAGATGGGGTTCAACGGTTCATAGCGAGGAATCACAGTTCCTCTGTTCGCAAACATTTACAGGGCAGGTTCATTCACATTGAATTGGTTCTAATTATTTGAGCTAGTTTCCCCGCAACCAACAATATTTAGTTCGAACATATCTTGCCAGTTGTATCAAGCAGTTTTCAGACACGAAACTCGGGATTGGAAGATAGATCTTAAGCCATCCAAATTGTCGTTTCGAACTGAGAGAGCTCCAATCCAGTTGCTTTTTCTAGTATTGCAGCAACAATACCCTGTTTAAATCAAATAAATACTAAAAGCAGTACGACAAAATGGAAGTTCCTGGGAGGTCAAACCAGTTTACCTTTACGAAATGAACAGTAGGCCTTCGAGTTGGTCAGAAGGGTAAAAAAACAGGCACGTCCTATTTCTCGACCTTTTCCAAGTCATTTAGCTCTTTAAGACACGTTTGCATGCCTGATATTGACTGCGAACAAAGACAACCTTTTGTTATTTGGTGTAAAACTAAATTTAATAAAATTCCACACATTTCCGATGACTCTTACTACAAAAACAGGCCCCTAAATGACCTAGCATAGATAATTGATGGTGGACCCAGTCACTATGGCCAGCGTCGGCACGCAGCAAGGGGGGTGGGGTCCAGTGGCATCTGTGTTCTCAGCCATAGTGGTCTCTGTAAACCCTGTCGTGAAAACACAAAGCACAGGGACAGTGGGTTAACACGGCTGTGTGTGTGTGTGTGTGTGTGTGTGTGTGTGTGTGTGTGTGTGTGTAAGATGGGGACGGGGACATCTGAGCCAACAAAACTGTAAGTGTGTGTGTGTGTGTGTGTGTGTGTGTGTCTCTGTCTGTGTTTTTGTGTGTGTAAGAGGATGAGGAGAAGGGGTGGGGGGGGGGTCTGAGACAACGAAACTGTAAAACAGCAAGGGAAAGCAGGATGCGTTTAGGAACAGCCTGCCATTGAGTGACTGAGGGATGAGTTTAGGAACAGCCTGCCATTGAGTGACTGAGGGATGAGTCTAGGAACAGCCTGCCATTGAGTGACTGAGGGATGAGTCTAGGAACAGCCTGCCATTGAGTGACTGAGGGATGAGTCTAGGAACAGCCTGCCATTGAGTGACTGAGGGATGAGTCTAGGAACAGCCTGCCATTGAGTGACTGAGGGATGAGTCTAGGAACAGCCTGCCATCGAGTGACTGAGGGATGAGTTTAGGAACAGCCTGCGATTGAGTGACTGAGGGATGAGTCTAGGAACAGCCTGCCATCGAGTGACTGAGGGATGAGTCTAGGAACAGCCTGCGATTGAGTGACTGAGGGATGAGTCTAGGAACAGCCTGCCATCGAGTGACTGAGGGATGAGTCTAGGAACAGCCTGCCATTGAGTGACTGAGGGATGAGTCTAGGAACAGCCTGCCATCGAGTGACTGAGGGATGAGTCTAGGAACAGCCTGCCATTGAGTGACTGAGGGATGAGTCTAGGAACAGCCTGCCATTGAGTGACTGAGGGATGAGTCTAGGAACAGCCTGCCATTGAGTGACTGAGGGATGAGTCTAGGAACAGCCTGCCATTGAGTGACTGAGGGATGAGTCTAGGAACAGCCTGCCATTGAGTGACTGAGGGATGAGTCTAGGAACAGCCTGCCATCGAGTGACTGAGGGATGAGTTTAGGAACAGCCTGCGATTGAGTGACTGAGGGATGAGTCTAGGAACAGCCTGCCATCGAGTGACTGAGGGATGAGTCTAGGAACAGCCTGCGATTGAGTGACTGAGGGATGAGTCTAGGAACAGCCTGCCATCGAGTGACTGAGGGATGAGTCTAGGAACAGCCTGCCATTGAGTGACTGAGGGATGAGTCTAGGAACAGCCTGCCATCGAGTGACTGAGGGATGAGTCTAGGAACAGCCTGCCATTGAGTGACTGAGGGATGAGTCTAGGAACAGCCTGCCATCGAGTGACTGAGGGATGAGTCTAGGAACAGCCTGCCATCGAGTGACTGAGGGATGAGTCTAGGAACAGCCTGCCGTCGAGTGACTGAGGGATGAGTTTAGGAACAGCCTGCCGTTGAGTGACTGAGGGATGAGTCTAGGAACAGCCTGCCATCGAGTGACTGAGGGATGAGTTTAGGAACAGCCTGCCATCGAGTGACTGAGGGATGAGTTTAGGAACAGCCTGCCATTGAGTGACTGAGGGATGAGTCTAGGAACAGCCTGCCATCGAGTGACTGAGGGATGAGTTTAGGAACAGCCTGCCATCGAGTGACTGAGGGATGAGTTTAGGAACAGCCTGCCATTGAGTGACTGAGGGATGAGTCTAGGAACAGCCTGCCACCGAGTGACTGAGGGATGAGTTTAGGAACAGCCTGCCATTGAGTGACTGAGGGATGAGTCTAGGAACAGCCTGCCACCGAGTGACTGAGGGATGAGTTTAGGAACAGCCTGCCATTGAGTGACTGAGGGATGAGTCTAGGAACAGCCTGCCACCGAGTGACTGAGGGATGAGTTTAGGAACAGCCTGCCATTGAGTGACTGAGGGATGAGTCTAGGAACAGCCTGCCATCGAGTGACTGAGGGATGAGTTTAGGAACAGCCTGCCACCGAGTGACTGAGGGATGAGTTTAGGAACAGCCTGCCATTGAGTGACTGAGGGATGAGTCTAGGAACAGCCTGCCACCGAGTGACTGAGGGATGAGTTTAGGAACAGCCTGCCACCGAGTGACTGAGGTCCACGAGTGGGAGACAGTGAGAGGATGCAGTGCGCTTGTTTTTCACACACTCTACCATTTCTCTGTGCGAGCTCACACCCGTGTGGCCGCGTACGCAGGCCGACCGTGTCTGTGGGTCTACAAAACAAGCCACTCCAGTCCCCCGCCTTCGAATTCCCCACTTCCTTCCTCCACCTTATCGCTGGCGGAGATCCAGGGAAGGGCAGTTGGCAAAGGGAGGTCTCGTTTTCAGACGAGCCGAGCGCGGGGCCCACCTGTCCGGGGAGCGGCGTTCGGCGGCCAGGCGGTCGGGGGGGCTGTGGCGGTAGGGGGGGCGCTCGGGGGACCAGGACACCCGGGGACTGGCGGAGAGACGGGGGCTGGAGGAGGAGGAGAGGCCCTGGCGACGGAGCTCCTGCACCGCCCGCTCCCTAACACAGAAACTCAGTGAGTAAAGGGCAACTATAACTAACTATAACTAACTATAACTATAGCTATGAGATACATACTAGCCATTTACCTAGACTGTTCTGGTATTTAGTTACAGAACACAGAAACTCAGTGAGTAAAGGGCTGTTAAGTGGAATGGGAAAACTATAACTAATTATAACTATAGCTATAATAACCAATAAAGTTGGGTGCTGTTCAGTGGAATGGTAAATAAAACTATGAGATACATACTAACCATTTACCTAGACTGTTCTGATTTTTTATTACAGAATACAGAAAGTCGATACATACTAACCATTTACCTAGAATGTTCTGATATTTAGCCAAGCTCAAGCCTTGTGTTAGTATCTCATAGGGCCAGTTTCCCAGACATAGATTAAGCCTAGCCCTAGATTAAATCTCACTGTCAATTGAGATTGTTCACTGAAAATGTTTTTTTTTCTTTTTTAATCTAGGACTTGGCTTACTCTATGTCTGTGAAACCAGCCTATAGTGTTATTTACCATTACATGGTCAATTCTAGTCATTACTATGTTACATGCCAATAAAGTTGGGTGCTGTTAAGTATAATGAGAAATAAAACAATGAGATACATACTAACTGTTTACCTAGAATGTTCTGGTATTTAGCTACGCTAATGCCTTGTGTTAGTATCTCATAAGGCCAGTTTTCCATTGCATAAGTCGTTACTATACTACATGTCAATAAAGTTGGGTTCGATTCAATGACAGCTTAGCGGCCAGCGGTTCCGCCAGCGGGTCAATCGGACCTCTAACCCTAACCCTAACCCTAACCCTAACCCTAACCCTAACCTCTCAAAGCGTTCAGTCGACAGCTGTCGCTTGGTCATCTCCAGGTCGGCCTCCAGCTGGGCGGAGCGGGTCCGAAGCTGACACACTTCTCTCAAGTGACAACTCCTGGGGACACACACACAGGGGGAGAGACACACACACACACACACACACACACACACACACACACATCTATAGCGTGGCAGCATGACGGGCGCGTTTAACGTCGATCTGGTCGACGGCAGGGTTCCCACACCTTCTGAAACGTCAAATTCAAGGACTTTTCAGGCCCAGTTTCCTCAAATTCAAGGACCCAACATGGCATGGTCTGAGACACGGATCAAGTTTGATCACTGTTACAACACTTGGCTTTCTCGCTGACGTGACGCTGTTCATTAGTGCACGAACGTTTGAAGTGGAATGACGCGGGTCAACAGTTTAACCCAGATCCTTCCACTTCAACAACTCACGCACGCACGGAACCGCCACACTTTCCCCGTGCAGGAGGCGCTTGAAACAATGACGCAACTGCGGGAGACACACGCAGAAAGTAGCCCCCCCCCCCCCCCCAAAAAAATACAATGTTTGCTCAAATTCTACGAAAGACAAATTCCATTCGAAAATCAAACAAGCCCTTGAATGTTTCCGTGAGAGTGGTGCGGCGGTACTGACGCTTTGCTGTCGGCCAGGCTGAGCTTGTCCCGGAGGAGCTGGGCCTGGGCGCTGCTCTCCTGGGCGCCGAGCTGGCGCTGGAGCTCCTTCTCCCGCGTGGCCACCAGGAGGCTCTCCAGGCTCTGCAGGCTCAGACGCTCGCTGGCCAGCTGCTTGTGGAGGAGCTCCAGCTCCGAGCGGTAGGCCTCCAGCTCGCCCTGGGCCTATGACGCGCGAACGTACACCCACATACATACATACCAACACAGGAGTACGCACACACACATACATACACGCATAAATGTCAATACAGGCTTCTGCAAACATAGAGACAAGGTTAAAACGTATAGCTCTGTTGGTGTGCACACACAGACACACACACACACACACACACACACACACACACACACACACACACAGTGTTTCAGGGACTCACGGCCTCCTTGCTGGCGTCCAGTTTGACGCAGAGCTCCCGGGTCTTGTCCAGGTCTATTTGGGAGCTGCACCGTTCCTCCTGGAGGTCCCGGAGCTCCTCCTCCGTCTGCTTCAGGCTCCTGCTCAGCTGGGACAGCTGGCCACTGCTGCTACGCTCCGCGGACAGCGCCTGGTAGCACACACACACACACACACACACACACACACACACACACACACACACACACACACACACCCAAAGGCAAGGGCACAAGAACATGGGATGGAACACACAGGACGGTTTACACGCAACGATCAGTTCAGGGGTGCTCAAAAGTGACAACCCTTTTTATTATTTTATTCATCCAGGCTGGTAGCGTTGTCCCCGGCCAGGCCTGTCCGGCGGCGAAGGGGGGGGGGGGGGTTGAGGGGGGTGCCCACCTCTTGGAGGCTGGCCTCCAGGGCCTCCGCCTTCTCCCTTAGCCGCCGTCGCTCCACCTCCGAGTCGGCCAGCTCCAGCCTCAGCTCGGCGGCGGCCCCCTCCGCGTGGCGCGCCTGGTCCTCCCAGCTCCCTGCCTGGGCCGCGGTGCGGCGCCGGGCGTCCTGGAGCTCCCGGCACTCCCGCTCCTATGGGGCGACGCGCAGGGGCCGCACACACACACACACACACACACACACACACACACACACAGACACACACACACACACACACACACACACACAGACACACACACAGACACACAGACAGACACACAGACACACACACTCACAGACACAGACGCACATACAGACACAGACACACACACACACACAAACTGCTTAATACAAGGGTACCATGAGGGGGTGCGATGATGCTACCCAAAAGGTTATGGAGGTCAGGTCTTTTTTGAGTTTTTAAAGGCAAACCGAAACTTGATGCACTGTAGCCAATGGTGTGTGTTTGTATGTGTACGTGGGTAGGTGTATGTGTGTTTGTGTGTGTGTAGGTGTATGTGTGGATGTGTGTACATGTATGTAACTGTACCTTGATGCCAGTGGTGTGGGTTTGTATGTGTGTATATGTGTGTGTACGTGCGTGTGTGTGTGTACATGTATGTAAGTGTACCTTTTGGTGTGGGTTTGTATGTGTGTATGTGTGTACGTGCGTGTGTGTGTGTGTGTGTGTGTGTGTGTGTGTATGTGTATGTAAGTGTACCTTTTGGTGTGGGTTTGTATGTGTGTATGTGTGTGTGTGTGTGTGTGTGTGTGTGTATGTAAGTGTACCTTTTGGTGTGTGTGTGTGTGTAAGTGTACCTTTTGGTGTGTGTGTGTGTGTGTGTGTATGTAAGTGTACCTTTTGGTGTGTGTGTGTGTGTGTGTGTGTAAGTGTACCTTGGTGGAGAGCAGGGTCTCCACGCGTGCCACATCAGACACGTAGTCCTGCACCTTCCTCTGCAGGTCCACCACTTCATGGGTGCAGTCCTCCGCTCGCCGCTGGAGCGTCTGAGAGAAAACACACACACACACACACACACACACACACACACACACACACACACACACACAAAGCAGCCTTTCAGCGTCTCGGAAGTGGACGAGTCCCCACACTGCACAAGCACACACCCCTTTCAGCCTTTCAGGGGACCACCATCGGGTTTGTTTGAGTTGAATTTAAAATTCAGTGGAATTGATGGTGGCCTTGATACACTCAGGGTTCCCAAGTCAAACGTCAAATTCCCTGACTTTCACTGACTAAAAAGCTGAATTTCCATGACCTATGATGCACGGAAAACAGGCTGCCTTTGTGCTTAGCAGACAAACATTGCCTTCGTTAGCACTCGCAGATACAGGTACAGGAGAGTGCATATATCTTGACAGTTGTTGACAAGCGGGAAGCGGAATAGGGGATAAATGGGCACAAAGACAAACAACCACTCACACAATACGATGAACACACGAAATAACCTGACAATATAAAATACTGCATGGAAAATATCACATATCGACGAAATAAATACAATTTAAACATGTTACAAACTAAATTCCCTGATATTCCATGACGTGGCCCCCAAAAACCATCAAACCCCCTGACTTTTCACGTCCCGGAATCGACTTTTTCAAATTCCACGATGTTCCAGAAATTCCATGACCCGTGGGGACCCCGTTCACTACAGCCGTCGGAGGGCAGGGGTGGAGTTGCCAGGAGGCCCACCTGACTGTCCAGTCCAGCCCGGTCCAGGTCCTCTCGGAGCAGGGCGTTCTCCCTCAGCGTAGCCTCCTTGACTTCGATCGTGGCGCTCAGCTCAGCGCTCGCCGCATCCAGGCGTCGGCGAACCGCCTCCACCTCCCGCTCCTGGTCCTCCGTGTTCTCCCTCCGGGACCTGGGAAACCATAGGAGAGGGACGGGCGGGTTGGTTTTAGGCGGGCGCGGATTTGCGGGGTGGCCACGGCCACTGTGGACTAAAGCCTGGCCACCCCACTGGCCACCCCAGTTGGTCGTAATATTCTCGATATTTTTTAGAGGCGTGCCTTTAAAGGCCCTTATTTTCTGGTCTGACACATTTTTATAAAATAGGGATATGTGCCACCCCCAAATGACCACTGGTTCCATCCTGGCCCCCCCATTGAAAAGGGTCTGGCTCCGCCACTGATTTTAGAGTTATCTTCACACCTCCTAGCACCGTGTAGCTGTTCAAATTCTAACTAAAAGGCAATATGAAAATGTAATCCTGGAGTTTCGTTTTGATTTCACACTTGTATAAGCAAAACAAACCATACAAAAAAATGTCAAGCATTTTCATTTGTCACCCATATAGAGGGGCAAAGTGGAAATTAACATTTACATTTTGCTAACAACACAGGGTCCGGATTTATTCCTTTGGACTCGAAGTATTTGAACTTGACCTGGAAAAGTAATCAAAGGTTTACATTGTCACTTTAAGTACGGCATTTTTACTTGAATTTGGACAGCTTTAGGCTTTTGTAAAAACCGTTAATCGCCATAACTGACCGTGTCACTTATCAAATCATGGTGGACGGATGTCAGTGAGTTTAACAAGCAAGGGGGAACGCTAGATTTCCAAAAAATGTCAACATCCCTGAACTGACGTGCATAGAAACGCGCCCAAATCCGTGTTCTTGTCCCGTTCCTGAGATCGTAGTGAGACCTGTGAAGGTACCCGTCAGTGTACTTACTTGTGGGCGGCTTCAAACTCGTCGATGGTGATTCGGAGACTTCGAAGGAGAGCTTCCTAAACACAGCACACACACAAAACACACGACGGGCTGTTACGTCGACATGATGGCGCGCCGTCGGCAGACCTTCGACGCTTTGGGAGAGTGTGTTTGTGTGGCAGGGTGATGCGCGGTGGACAAACGCTCTCTCTCGACCATACTCGGAGGTGGAGGGGCGGTGTGTGTGCGGGGTACCTTGTCGTCCAGTTGGACGTGTGCGATGTTCAGCAGGTCCGTCTTCTGGTCCAACTGGTCCCGCAGGAGGTCTTTGTCCTGGTCCCAGTTGTCGATGGTGGCCTGCAGACTGGCCACCTCCTCTCTCAGCCCAGACACCTGTCTCAGGAGGGAGTCTGACACACACACACACACACACACACATATTCATTCACACACTCACACAGACACACTCACGCACACACACACTCACGCAGACACACGCGCACGCAGACACACGCAGACACACGCAGACACAGAGTTATGAAGGGTTAGGGTTAGGGTTAGGTTTAACCCCCTGCCTAATAGACTAGGTCATAGAGTTATGAAGGGTTAGGGTTAGGGTTAGGTTTAACGCCCTGCCTAATAAACTAGGTCATAGAGTTATGAAGGGTTTAGGGAGGATACCGTTCTTCTCATCCAGCATCTTGTTCCTCTCCTGGACGTTCTGCAGCTCTCCTATCCTGGAGGTCAGCCTGCGCTGGCTGTCAATCAGAGCGTTCTCGGCCTGGTTGTTGGACAGCCTGGGACAACGCACAACCAAACACACACGTTATTGTCTGGGACGACGCACACCAAACACACACGTTATCGTCCATAGCGGAAAATGCACCGTTGTCAATTTGCTATTTGTTTTGCGCACATTTATGCCCCGTCCTCAAGAAGGAGAGGAGATAGACTATGGAGCATGCAGGGAGCAGTCCCGAGAGCTGAGGTCCGGGGGAACACCGAGCGACGTGTTAGCATGGAACGTCGAGCTGTGGAACGCCACCGGAAGAGGCCGCACCCACCTCAGCGTGCCACAGTCGTGTCGGGAGCGCACCACCTCCTCCTGGACGTCCGCCAGCCTCTGGCTCAGGGCGTCCACCTCCTCCTCCAGCCCCAGCATGGTCTCCCGCATCTGGGCCATGCGGCTCCTCTGGTCCCCCCGCTCCTGCTCCAGCTGCAGGCCCGCATAGACATAGACACATAGACGGAGGAACATACAGGCAAAAATATGTTATAAACATATAACCAAAATACACTGCAGCTATATACGCAATAGCATAAATATGTTATAAACATATAACCAAAATACACTGCAGCTATATACGCAATAGCATAAATATGTTATAAACATATAACCAAAATAAACTGCAGCTATATACGCAATAGCATAAATATGTTATAAACATATAACCAAAATACACTGCAGCTATATACGCAATAGCATAAATATGTTATAAACATATAACCAAAATACACTGCAGCTATATACGCAATAGCATAAATATTTTATAAACATATAACCAAAATAAACTGCAGCTATATACGCAATAGCATAAATATGTTATAAACATATAACCAAAATACACTGCAGCTATATACGCAATAGCATAAATATGTTATAAACATATAACCAAAATACACTGCAGCTATATACGCAATAGCATAAATATATTATAAACATATAACCAAAATACACTGCAGCTATATACGCAATAGCATAAATATGTTATAAACATATAACCAAAATACACTGCAGCTATACACGCAATAGCATAAATATGTTATAAACATATAACCAAAATACACTGCAGCTATATACGCAATAGCATAAATATATTATAAAGGTATACACAAAAATATTTTTCTGTAAAGCGTCTTTGGGTCTTAGAAAAGCGCTATATAAATAAAATGAATTATTAATTATTATTAAAACACACTACAGCTATATACACAATACCATAAATATTTTATAAACATATACACAAAATAAACTACAGCTATATATACACAATAGCCTAAATATACTATAAACCTAGGCTTCAGCTACATACACAATATCACAAATATATTATAAACACAGACACACATACACACATAATACAGCTGTATACACAAAATCATATGCTACAGGAAGATGGGAAATATATGTCTAGATGAAATAACACAGATTCCCTCTTCTACTTGATCCAGCCGAGATGTAAATAAATACTTCCAGTGTGTTTCCTGTCCTCACCATGAGAATGGTGCTCTGCAGGTCCTCCACCCTCTGCTCCAGGTGGGCTCTCTCACTGATGGCCGTCTCCTGGCAGATCTGAGGAACCAACAACGCACAATGGATCAGTGCAAGACCAGGAGGTCACACACACACACACACACACACACACACACACACACACACACACACACACACACACACACAACCAACGCACAATGGATCCCTCTGACAAGCAAGACCAGGAGTGCTAACCAATCATTAGGCCAAACACACACACACACACACACACACACACACCTTGAGCCGCTCCCTCAGGCTGTCCCGCTCGTTGCTCATGCGGTAGAGGTCGGCCATGGACTCGTCTCGCTCCACCTCCACGCGCTTCAGGATGCTCTGGGCCGTCACCGTGCCCTTGGTCGCCCGCGACGACTTGGACTTGAGCACCTCCCGACGCAGGGTTGCGATCTCCTCCTGAGCCTGGGCACCGGACCAGAAAAAGGGGATAAACTCAAATCTGGCAACGTCATCTATTTTAGATGGTAGAGCTGGGCTCGATCAGAACGGCAACGAGGGGCATGAACTCGAATTCGGAACCTCGGTACCAAAAGGCACGAGTGGAGAACGAGCTGGAAACGAACTCGAATGGTTGAAATCAACCCCAATCTGGCAACGTGGTGTCCATGAACTGGTTGGACGGTGGCTGGGAGAAAGAGAGGGAGCGTTGGGGGGGGGTGGGGTGGTGGTGGTGGGGGGGGGGGGGGGGTAAGGGCCTCCAGAAAGGCTCACACCTGCTGGTAGTGCATGCTGGTCTTGTCCCGCTCCCCGGTCAGCACTTTGACGTTGGCCTGGATCTCCGACAGGCGCCGCTCGTACTTGTCCACCATGTTCTGCATCTCGTCCCGCTCCCGCAACACCCGCATCAGCTCACAGTCGTAGCTGCCGCCCTGCCGAGGGGAGAGGGGAAAGGTGGGAGTTGTAGTTTTATTTTTGTGTTTTTTTTTAATTTTTTTTTTTATACCAATTAATTTGCAGACCAGATAACTCATGGAGGCTTTATTTTTTTTACTCCCTCATCTCCGACCAATGAGATGCACGCTGGGACAGTGCTTACAGGTTTGCTGAGAGAAAAGGCACTTATAAAGATCGACAGCCTAGCAACAACATCTAAGCTCGAGCTTCGATTAAACAAAAATAAAAAATAGGCACTTCCTTCTCTATGGTAGAGAACACTACCCTGGTACAAATCAATAGAGGAGAAAGCCAATATTAGACCTTTCCGTACCAAAATCAATCTGGTTGTCCAGTGACTATTCCAGGCAGAGAAAGGGAAGCTTAAGAGTTATGTAGGCTACACTTACATTTGTCTGCTGTTCAGACAGGCAACCTCTATTGAACGTCTCCTTCTCTTCAGGTGAAATGAGAGCTTCCGACAAATAGTCAAATATGTCATTCCGACCACAGCCGTTTCTTGCTATAGGCCGACTGTGCGGTTGCATAGGGGCCCTGAAGCAACCAGGGCCCCCCCAAGCTGTCATTGGATAGATAAAGAACGTGTGGTATGAGTGGTGAGAGCGCTCTCCTTGCCTTGACAGGGGGGTGTCGGGAGGGGCTGCGACTCTGAGAGGCCCCCCTGAAGGGGCTGGTGGACCGGTGGCCCCAGGGCATCCTAGGCTCCTCCTCTTCCTGCCCAGGCGACTGTTGGCTCCGCAGGGCCGGCTAGTCAGAGGACGGAGTGCCTAGTCCCCCCTCCCCCGCTGATGAGTCTGTCTCTGCAGAAACAGCACGGTCACCAGAATTTCCTCCATCTTTTCTCTATGGAATTGATTCACTGTAATGTAGTTGACTTTAGCTCCACATGTAAATTTGTAAAATTGTATTTCTGAGAATGATATCATTGTTTTCACTTAATCAGATGAGTCTTCTTATTGGTCAAGGATTAAACTACTATAGACCCTGAAAAAGGCCCCTGACCGAAACGTCGGCAGTTTCCATTTTAATAAAGTGAAGACAAAAGAATACCAGTGTACTCCAGTGTATTCCATCACTAAAGAAATTGATTCTGAGAACCTGGATTACGTAATAGGTGTGCAATCTTTGAGAATAAGTGAAGAATTAAACTGGTAACACACTGTCTTTGGACTGTCTCTGTTCCGTATGGTTAAGTATTAAACTGGTAACACACTGTCTTTGGACTGAATCTGTTCAGTATGGTTAAGTATTAAACTGGTAACACACTGTCTTTGGACTGTCTCTGTTCCGTATGGTTAAGTATTAAACTGGTAACACACTGTCTTTGGACTGTATCTGTTCAGTATGGTTAAGTATTAAACTGGTAACACACTGTCTTTGGACTGTATCTGTTCAGTATGGTTTGGTATTAAACTGGTAACACACTGTCTTTGGACTGAATCTGTTCAGTATGGTTAAGTATTAAACTGGTAACACACTGTTTTGGGACTGTATCTGTTCCATATGGTCAAGTATTAAACTGGTAACACACTGTCTTTGGACTGTATCTGTTCAGTATGGTCAAGTATTAAACTGGTAACACACTGTCTTTGGACTGTATCTGTTCAGTATGGTCAAGTATTAAACTGGTAACACACTGTCTTTGGACTGTATCTGTTCCGTATGGTCAAGTATTAAACTGGTAACACACTGTCTTTGGACTGTATCTGTTCCGTATGGTCAAGTATTAAACTGGTAACACACTGTCTTTGGACTGAATCTGTTCAGTATGGTTAAGTATTAAACTGGTAACACAGTGTCTTTGGACTGAATCTGTTCAGTATGGTTAAGTATTAAACTGGTAACACACTGTCTTTGGACTGAATCTGTTCAGTATGGTTAAGTATTTTATATATATTATATTTAATATATATAATAGAGTATATTTCTCACGCCGCCATCTTGGCAAGGCGAGGCGAATGTATTTCCACAGCACCTTTCACACACATACAAAGTGCTTTACGAACGTGAAAAGGACAAAGATTAAAAAGGATGAAGTGACAGCCGGAAAGACTCCTGCCTCACCCGATGAGGTGAGCTCGCCCACCAGCCTGCGCAGCTCAAGTCTCTCCTGGCGCAGTCGCTCCAGTAAGGCCCGGAGGTCCCGGTTCCGGTCCGGACACTGGCCGGGGTCCTGCTCGGCTCGGGGGGTCAACGGGTCGCGTGGATCGTCAGCGTCCGATTCGACCGCATCCTCTTCCTGTGGGACAACCCAAGAGGACGGAGCGGAATAGGGGTTTTAAAGTAGTAATAATAATAGTAATACTGATAAACTTTATTTGTATAGCCTATTTCATACAACAAGTGCAGCTTGTGTGCAGGATTGCGGTTATTGGGATTTTTTTTGCACAGATATTTTTTGCAATAGGACAACGTAAGAATTCTGTGGTAGTTGATCTTACACAAGTGGTTTCTGTGGTGATGGCACCCTCTAGTGCAGTAAGCTTCTTCTGCAGATACTCAGTGATGTTCTGCATGCAATTGAGACCAAAGCTGTTTCAGCACTAATACCATTGTTTTATTTAAGTGGGGTACTATAGAATTAATACTGAAACCAGGGCATGTGTAAATTTTGACACAAAACATGTGTGGTTACAAACGGATTATTTCGCCGTGGTGAACCAACCAGGGCCTGCTGTAAGTAGTCGTCCGTCTCTGGGGAAACGCCTTGCTCCTTCAGACAGGAGAGCTGGCCGCTAGTGCCAGGCTCCTCCTGGTCCTTCCCAGACCGCTCCGCCACCTCCTTCTGCCCACCTCTTCTGCTTGGCCCTCTCCCCAACAACTGCTGCTCTTCAGATGGCCACAGAGCCACGCTAACCAATGCTGAAACACACAGGGGAACAGGAAAGGAGAGGATTTAGTAAAGCATAAACATAACATAAATGTCTAACGTAAATAGGTTATGGAATGTGGCCTATTGAGGATGTTTCTGTTATTTGTCAAATCTGATTTTAATTGCAATCTGACCTTGTGGTACTTGGGCGCTTTAGTCAGAATCTGTACACTCCAGCCTGAGGTCCTATAAACATCAACAAGTTTCCATAGCAACAATACAGATCGTGCCTCTAACAGAGGTTTGATGTTGCATATCAAAGATTTCAAACATTTATTACATGAATGTTTCGGGTGTTTCCATTCCAATATGTGAATGGAAGGTTATACGTTATCTATAGACAGGTAACTGATTATTAGGTTGTTAGGTTAGCCAGCTCAAACGCTAGCTGATCAGCCTGCAGACTTGTGGCTCAGCTGGTAACGTTATTTAGGTTAATCTAATATTAAAACGATTAATGTGAGCTAAATAGACATAAGTATGTAGATACAATAACTAAAGTTCCCGTTTATTGGGAACTTTTACTTACTGTTTTAAGATGAAAGGTTAGCTTCAGTTTGCATGCCAAACTTGTAAATCTCGACCGCGTCGTTAAACCGCTTTTCCTCAGATGAACTATCTGGCCAATCAGGCTGTAGATTAGGTCAGATTCCTGAAGTCACATGTGTAATTCCCCAATCAGGGCTCACATATTTATCTTGGCGTCTGTCACCTTGACAACGCTACTACAAACCGAAAACACGTGCTTCTTCTATTGACAAAAATTGTAATCTTGCACCCGTGCCAAAATTGCATCTAAAATGCAAGCAAAAAATAGGTTTGCTACCAGCTTCCATATAACCGGTCTCTGTGTTTTCAATGTTTTACATTCGACATAGGCTCACTGCTTTGTAATTTTTTAATTATTCACCACACATGGGCACCAGATAAATCATCTATGGCCACAGGGCTGGCATGTAGATGCATATTTTCCTAAGTGGCATAACAATTTAAATCTAATGTTCCCAGAGGATCACAATGACGGACTCATTTCTACTTTCTTCACCAGAGAGTGGCAGTGTCCCTTTCTATGGGCATCTCAAACCGGTAGCAGAAGAAGACTAGAAAGAGAAACGGAAGTTAGTCAAACACACCCCTCGTCTACTCTGAAAATGGCAGAGTTTACATATGTGTTTTTTTTTGTTTCACATGTCTTTATACTGTAATCTGCTTGGCTGATGTAAGTACGTTAGAGTTACGATGATTTTAAGGATCGGCAGTTTTTTGCGAGCTCAATCCATTGTGTTTTTGCAATGTGCTCGAGCCAAGAATAGCAGCTTGTCAGCTGTCATTGAACAAAGTGGCAAGTCAGACCTTATCCTGAAATCGCTGTCAACAGACATTTATGAAAATCTAGCCCTGGAAGATTGGATACATGACCACGTTGACCTCAACAAAAGGAGTATTCTTTTTCTTTGGAGAAACTCCCCCTGTGTAGTCATAGGGAGGCATCAAAATCCGTGGCAGGAATGCAACTTGCAAATTATGAGGAAGAAAGGTGTACCCCTAGCCAGGCGACGCAGTGGGGGAGGAACTGTCTTTCATGATATGGGAAATGTCAATTTTACTTTTTTCACTTCTAAGAAAAAGTATGACCGTCACCGGAATCTCAACGTGATCACAACTGCTCTGAAAGGGCTTAGGCCGGAGGTCGATGTACAAGCAACAGAGAGATTCGACATCTTGCTCAATGGACAATACAAAATATCCGGGACCGCTGCGAAGATAGGACGAACAACCGCCTATCACCACTGCACGTTGCTGTGTTCTGCAAATCGTGCGTTGCTGTCCGCGGTACTGAAGCCGACTTGCCAGGGCATCAAGAGCAATGCAACCCCAAGCGTCCCTTCTCCTGTTAAAAACCTCCTGGATGAGGACCCCACTTTAGACTGCGAAACCATAATGAGCGCAGTCGTATCTCAGTATAACATAGAGTTTGGATTTCAAAGCCCTATTATGCAGGTTGACCCCAGTGACGAGCTAGCGTTCCCCGGCATTCACAAAATGGCCCAAGAACTGCAAACTTGGGAATGGACATTAGGAAGGACACCCAAGTTCAGTATCTGTACGTCCCTTGTACTGGGGGATGAATTATTGAACCAGAATGCAACTCTAAATGTAGACATAAAGACGGGAATAATAGAATCGTGCACAATTGCTGTTCCCTGTGACTGGCTGCCGTCGGACATGTGTAATGAGTTCTGCTTTCTTTTGATCGGTGGACGATTTTGTCCCAACGAGACGGCAGCTCTCGCTGCAACATTGCTGAGGACCAGTGCGGGAACGAAAGAACTGGAGACAAAAATGCATAATCTGTATCAGAGTGTTATATCAATCATGTGAATAAAATATTTTATTTGTTTTCCTCACTCAACAGTTTCATTTCAATCCATTCATTTGCAAGAGTGCACTTCGCTTGCTTACATAGTCCTACAAAAAAATGTATATATAATTAGATATAATTTTTTGTTTAAAATGTTGAAATAGACAGATAATATTAATTTACATTTCTGTTATCCTTATTCATTATTAAAATGCAAATGATTATGATGCATGACCAAATTTTAAGTTATTGTTATTAAAAGTTTTGTGAAAGATTCATCTCATTAGGCCGACTACGCAGAATGAAGTTCGTGAACATTCAGCAAAAAAAATGCGCTTGCGCAATTTTCCTTGGACCAACCATATGTGCTGATACGAGCCATATCGGCAAGCAACGAGGGGTGAACGTAGTGGATACATATTCAAGAGAATGGGGAAAAAGCAGAAAAAGTCTGGCGAGGACAGGTAATAACGTATATGAGTATACAATAAGTCATCTGTGTGAAGGGCTGTCCGTGACATATCAGGGTTTATATTGCTTGTAAACCAGGCAACTAACGATAGCAAGCTATTGTCACAAGCTTGCGTTAGCTAAGAAGCTAGCCAGCTAACACTAATTCTAATACGTTGTTAGCTAAGCAAGAACGTTTCATGTGGTGGCGGCTAGGCCTCTCTTGTCTCTCAACGCTTGCTTTTTACTCTGACGAACATAGTAAGCTATTGTTCAATTCAAGATAAGATTACTGTCCTTGCTTAAGCAATTCAATATGACTCAATTTTAGCTTAGCACGAACGTGAACTATAATTATCGTTAAGAAGCTAGGTAATCAGTCAGGTACCTAACGTTAGCTAACGTGTCGTTAGCTTATACGACACCTGCGACCTAACACATTAGCTATCGAAGGTAACCAGCTAGCAAATGTATGGCTCCATTCATAAGGTGTCAACTTGGCAACGACAACGTTAGCTTGTAAAGTTTACTTTCCAAGTAAACCGATGCCATATCTCCCTTAGAACTTTGAAGTAACCTTAGCTTCTATAATGGCCCACAACAGGGTGATGTGTATTGATTGTACTAAAGTATGCCATGGGAAGAGCTTGACAACCAGAGGCAGCCCCAGCGGGGACCACTCCTGGCTCCACGCCTGCATGCAGCATCATCCTTTTTTCATTGTGCTGTGACAGAGGGCCGGCTTTGTCTTCGTTGTCAACTCACTCATGTATGGCTTGAGCATCCACAGGCTTTGTCTGTGTCATGCGATGTAACGAGCACACTATCACAGACACCTTTAGTACGAGATAACCTATTATTTTAGGATAGCAATACCGTTATGTTGGTTCGGCCATGGCCCATGACCCTTCTCTTGAAGCATGGTGAGAGTATCCTTGGTAACCTCAATACCGGATATTCCTCACAATGCAAAGTCCGTCCTATACGATAATTACAACTGCTGCAGTTTCTTATACCATCGTCCATGTGTTGATGTCAAAACATTGCAGACAACGTGTGCCGAAGTTTACCGTGCGGCATACCACAAGTTACCTCACTAACCTTCGTGGTGAGCCGATGTGGGTTAGAGTCGAAAGACGGATTGTGACGCCCTCCACTCCACTTGTCTAATTAGCGTTAAACGATCTCACCTAGCTCTGACACTTACTTTACACACAATGCATCTAAAAACGCTCACATGGTCAATTCTAGCATTTGTTGAGGTACCTGCACAGGATCAATTCCCATATGAATTGGGTTTGCTACCATACCATAACTACATCTCAATCGTTATCCAGTTCCATGTTGCTATAGTTGCTGTCTGACCTAGCATAGCGCGTCCTTCTGAGTCAGCCATGGGAACCAATAATGTCCGGAGTTATCATCGCCCCCGCACACTTCACCGTCCATACCTGGGCCTTTTCATGGCCTCCTGACAACCCAGCTCCTAACTTGCTGAGGCAAGCAACTGTTTGTGTGTGTGTGTGTGTGTGTGTGTGTGTGTGTGTTACCCATGGGTTGGGCTTATCAGACAAGTGCTTCCCTCTCCTTGCTGCTGATGCAACAGGCATGCAAGCCGAGATTTTGCTTTCCCCTATAAAAGCCTGCAGACACAAAATCCGTCGTTTCTTTTCCTCGAGACTCTTGCTCCACGTGCTGTGGGTAGAGGCTCTTTAGACCGCTTTGATCGTTACTCAGGGTTGTTGAAATCGGACCATTTCCCTTGGCTATTTCCCTCTTCAGCTGGGCACAGGTGAGTACACGGTTTGTTCTGAATGGATCTGGCCGGTGTGCACAGGGTTCCGTGTCGGGTTCGCCCTCAGCGCTGTGTCGTCAGATGTGCGGTTCCCAGACTCTGGGAACGGACACGGTCGATGAAAAGCCCTTCATCTCTCTGACTCAGTCGGTCAGGCCCTCCTGAAAAGCTGGCGACAGGGACCCGGCGGTTCTGAGGGCGACGCCCTCCTGTTTAAGCTAAGCTCTCGGAAGCATGCCGAGACCGGGCAACAGCCAAAGGTCACTTTGCAGCGTCACGGCGATGGTCTTTGTCGCTTCTTCTTCAGCCACTGCTTGTGTTTTTTTTTTTTGGGGGGGGCGGTCGTGTCTTTCACATGTCCAATAATGAACGTCTTTCGAGGCAACACAGGAGGAATATGTGTGGGGGGGGGGGGGGGGGTTTAGGCCGCTAATGGGATTTGAGATTGTGCCATTGTAACGGCGCCACGCTCGTAACCATGCGCTTTGTCGTTTCCACCAGTGCCAAAGATGACGGTATCGACTTAGACGCCCTGGCCGCTGAGATTGAGGGGGCTGGCGGCGGCGCCAAAGAACAGGGCAAGGGGAAGAAGAAGAAAAAAGCACAGAAGAAAGAAGAGTTTGAGTGAGTTCTTTTTCCTCTGCCGGGTTCCTCTCCATGTTCCCTGTCTCCATACCCTTGGGTCTGTCCTATGTTTATGGCGTTTCAAATTGTATATGTCTTTTTTTACATGTATATTCGAGTCTGTGCCATCTACGGTGCCCTTGTGTGCCAAGAAAGGCGCCCATAATTGAGATGTATTATTATTATTATTATTATTATTATTATTATTATAAACGCTGACACAGACGATGTTAAGTTTGTTTATTTTCGTTCTAGCGAGGATGAAATTCTAAAGGAACTTGAGGAGCTCTCCCTGGAAACTCAGGTAGGTAAACAACATGGTCCCGTATCAATGATGATTATGTATTGGAGGATTTGACGGACTTGCGAGGTGTTGCGCCCGTCCCCCGGCTAACCCCCCCCCCCCCCCCCCCCGGCTAACCCCGTCCCGCCTCCTTGCCACAGAAACCCGACGTCCCAGCCGACCCGGAGAGCGGAGGCCCGGCGCCACTCCGGGAGAAGAAGAAGACACGGAAGGGCAAGCGAGCCGGCCTGGAGGAGGAGGAGGAGGATGATGAGGGTGCGGGTGAGCTGGAGAAGAAGAACGGCGAGCAGCCCGAGAGGAGAGTGGCGTCTCCTCCTCCTGCTCCTCCTGCTGGTTCGGACTCTGAGGGCGAGGCCCCGCGAGGACGCCCCAAGCCCAAGGGCGGGCCCCGAGAGGCCTCGGAGGAGGAGGAGGATGAGGATGAGGATGGTGGTGCGCAGAAAGGCGGGGGGGGCCGGGGGAGGGGGAGGGGGGGCAGAGAAAGACTCCGAGGACGACGACGCCGCGTCCCAGGCCTCCAGGAAACCAAAGAAGAAGAAAGGGGGGAAAGGCAAAGTAGAGAGCGACGACGGGGGGGAGGAGGAGGAGGAGGAGGCGCAGGAGGAGGGAGCCTTCAAGATGAAGACGGCCGCCCAGAAGAAAGCCGAGAAGAAGGAGCGGGACCGCAAGAAGAAGGAGGAGGAGCGGGCCAAGCTGAAGAAGCTGCGGGAGAAGAAGGAGGAGGGCGAGAGAGAGGTCGACGCCGCGCCGAAGAAAGAGGAGGCGCCCAAGAAGGAGGTGCTGAAGAAGCCAGAGGGGGAGCCCCAAGTGGAGGCCGCCATGGAGGAGGAACAGGAGGGGGCCGACGCCCAAGGAGAGGGTAAGACTCCCTTTCTCGAAGACCTCCATTTTGTTTTTTTTACTTTCTAACTCTTAAGACTACCTCCATGTTGTTTCCTCAAAAGACAGCAACTGCTAGTTTCAAATCATTCGTAGTTCAAACCAAAATTCAAATCAAACAATTTGCATTGGTTCGGCACTTTTCTACGTTTATAACTGGGATATTGGTGTGACATCGACCATAACCATAACATTAACATTGTCCTATTCATTTTGATCACCTAGAATTGTTTGAGTGTTTGGACTTTGTAGAGGTGAGGTGAAGTACTGATTGTCTTTTCACCTGTGTGTGTGTGTGTGTGTGTGTGTGTGTGTGTGTGTGTGTGTGTGGGGCCCTGTATAGAAGAGGCCGAGGGTGAGGGCGACAAGAAAAAGAAAGACAAAAAGAAAAAGAAGGGAGAGAAGGAGAAGGAGGAGAAAAAGAAGGGGCCCAGCAAGGCGGTGGTCAAGGCCATGCAGGAGGCCCTGGCCCGCATGAAGGAGGAGGAGGAGCAGGCTGTACGGGAGGAGGAGGAGAGGATCAGACGACTGGAGGAGATGGAGGACCAGCGGCTGGAGCAGGTTGGACACACACACACACACACACACACACACACACTGCCCGGTTTCTGGATGTTAGTCTGGCAGACGTGGTGTCTCGTGTGCAGGTTTATAGTAACATCCTTTTATTGAACGAGTTACCTTTGGACCAACCATTCTCTCGTCAGTGTCCAGCTAAAGAATAAAAGAATAAGTTGTTATTGAAAAGGAACTAGCTTGCATTTTCTAGACAAGCCGGTTATCCACCATCTTTTCCTGTGTCTTTATGAACACACTGAAAGCACACCATCTTTCAACCTCTGACCCTATAACCTCTGACCCCCCTTCCCTCGTTCCCGCCCTCTGCAGGAGCGTCTGGAGCAGGAGCGCAAGGAGAAGAAGAAGCAGAAGGAGAAGGAGAGGAAGGAGCGCCTGAAGAAGGAGGGCAAGCTGTTAACCAAGACCCAGAAGGAGGCGCGGGCCCGTGCAGAGGCCACCCTGAAGATGCTCCAGGCCCAGGGTGAGAACCACCTCCTACCTGCCCGTAGCCCTCCCCCCAGACCCTAACTCCTTCAGCGAACGGGTTCCCTCCCCATCGCTGCGGGGTCCATCGAAAGCGCAGACAGTGTGCTCGGTTTAAACGGGATTTCTGCCCGGGTTTTCCCCTTCCCGCAGGTATCGAAGTGCCATGCAAAGACTCCATGCCAAAGAAGAAGCCCGTCTACGGCGACAAGAGGAAAAGAAAGCCAGCCAGCCAGACGCCAGGTAAACCTCCCTCCGCCATTTGGAAATCCGTGGTCCAATTTCTTCTTTCCGACGTCCTTCCCCCCCCCCTCCGTCCTCACCCTTCCTCCCTCTCCCGCAGAGACTTCCGAGGTGAAGTCGCCCTCGCCCGAAATGGCGGAGCCCGTCGCCGTGGAGACGGAGCCCATTGAACCCCCCGCAGAGACAGGTAGCTGGTTCCCGGTCCTAACTATGACAACGACTTTTTTCCTTCGGTTTCGGTTATTTCATAGTGTTGACTGTGAGGGGGTTTTAACGACCGTTCTTTTCTCTTTTTTTTTTTGCCTCACCCCATTCCACTCTTTCTTTTCCCCCTTATTCTCTCCCTCCCCCCATCACCCGCTTTCTCCTCAGTGATAGAGGCCAAGCCAGAGCCGGCCGTCGATGACTGGGAGGCCATCGAGACGGCCAGTGACGAGGAGAAACGTAGGACCCCGCGAGGCACACACACACACACACACATTATGGTCTGTTTCACCATACTGTTTCGTCACGGTTCCGCTCAGGATGAACTCTGAACCATCCAGGTATGCTCTCACCCCCCAGCCCCCGCGGAGAAGCTGAAGAAGGTCCACATCGAGGTGAAGGGACCGGCCCAGCCCAAGCCCTCCTCCCAGGAGGCCGAGGAGGAGGAGGAAGACGAGGAGGAGGAGGAAGACGAGGAGGAGGAGGACGACGAGGAGGAGGAGGACGAGGGGGAGAGCGACGGGGAGGAGCCGGAGGAGGAGGAGAGGAAGAAGGCGGAGAGTCGGCCGGCGCCCCACCCGGCCCCGCCCCCCCCCCGCGGCGAGGAGAAAAGGCGGGAAGGAGAGCGAGGACTCGAGCAGCGGGAGTGACTCAGACGACGGCCGCAGCAAAGAGGAGAGGCTCTACGACAAGGCCAAGAGACGCATCGAGGTACACACACACACACACACACACACACACACACACACACACACACACACACACACACACACACAAAGAGGAGAGGCTCTACGACAAGGCCAAGAGACGCATCGAGGTACACACACACACACACACACAAAGAGGAGAGGCTCTACGACAAGGCCAAGAGACGCATCGAGGTACACACACACACACACACACACACACACACACACACACACACACAAAGAGGAGAGGCTCTACGACAAGGCCAAGAGACGCATCGAGGTACACACACACACACACACACACACACACACACACACACAAAGAGGAGAGGCTCTACGACAAGGCCAAGAGACGCATCGAGGTACACACACACACACACACACACACACACAAAGAGGAGAGGCTCTACGACAAGGCCAAGAGACGCATCGAGGTACACACACACACACACACACACACACACACACACACACACAAAGAGGAGAGGCTCTACGACAAGGCCAAGAGACGCATCGAGGTACACACACACACACACACACACACACACACACACACACACACACACACACAAAGAGAAGATGCTCTACGACAAGGCCAAGAGACGCATCAAGGTACACACACACACACACACACACACACACACACACACAGGAACACACACGCTCCTAAACACACACACACACTTCAGAAACACACTCCAAAACACACACACACACACACTAACAGAATATACTCGCCCATAACCGTTAGTGACACACCCATTCCTGGTCCCTCACCCCTGTTCCTGTCGCATGTAGAAACGGCGTCAGGAGAACATTAAGAACATCAACCTGGACGAGCTGCGGTCGCCGGTGGTGTGTGTCCTGGGCCACGTGGACACGGGCAAGACCAAGATCCTGGACAAGGTGAGTGTGCGAGCTGTGTGTGAGGTGTGTTAGCTTGCCGACCAGGAGCACGAAGCATCCGCCTCCTTTCTTAACGTTGACGTGTGTGCGCGTGTGTGCGCGTGCGTGTGTGCGCGTGCGTGTGTGCGCGTGCGTGTGTGCGCGTGCGTGTGCGCGTGTGCGTGTGTGTGTGCAGCTGAGGCACACCAACGTGCAGGACGGCGAGGCGGGGGGGATCACTCAGCAGATCGGAGCCACCAACGTCCCTCTGGAGTGCATCATCGAGCAGACCAAGATGGTCAAGAATGTGAGTACACACACACACACACACACACACACACACACACACACACACACACACCTGTTGATACAAATGACCCGCCAAATAAACGGCTGCATCGTCCGTCTCCCATTGACTTGAGTTGACGCCATTTTTCTCCGCAGTTCGACAAAGAGCAAATCAAAATCCCAGGAATGCTCATCATCGACACACCTGGCCACGAGTCCTTCAGGTAAACACACACACACACACACACACACACACACACACACATCTATGACCTCACACCAGGAGAACACACACACACACACACACATCTATGACCTCACAGCAGGAGAACACACACACCTATGACCTCACAGCAGGAGAACACACACACATCTATAATCTCACATTAGAAGAACACACACACACACACACATCACCTCCATGACCTCACAGCAGGAGAACACACACACACATCTATGACCTCACATTAGAAGAACACACACACACACACACACACACACACACACACACACACACACATTACCTCCATGACCTCACACCAGAAGAACACACACACATCTATGACCTCACATCCGGAGAACACACACACATCTATGACCACACACCACACACACACCACGTCCACAGCCATCCTGTACTACAGCTCTCTGCGTCACGTCTTTGTGTGTGTTTACCATTGAGTGTGCGTGGGCCGCGGGCTTATAGAGCACTCCTTCTTAACCCCCCCTCTCCCCCCCTCCCCGTGCAGTAATCTGCGTAACCGTGGCAGCTCGCTGTGTGACATCGCCATCCTGGTGGTGGACATCATGCACGGCCTGGAGCCCCAGACGCTGGAGTCCATCAACCTCCTGAAGGAGAAGAAGTGCCCCTTCATTGTGGCCCTCAACAAGGTGAGGACGGAGGGGGGATGGGAACAGGCAGGAAGGAGAGATGGAAGGAGGGAGGGATGGATAGATGGATAGAAGAGAAGAAAAGAAATGCCCCTTCACACTGCCCCCTATTTGTACCTTCTCCCTCCTCTCTCCCCCTCTCTCCCCCCCTCTCTCCCCCACGGTCAGATCGACCGTCTGTACGACTGGAAGAAGGGCCCCGAGTCGGACGTGGTGGCCACGCTTAAGAAACAGAAGAAGAACACCAAGGACGAGTTTGACGAGCGGACCAAGGCCGTCATCGTGGAGTTCGCTCAGCAGGTCGGTTGCCCGTAGCGACGCGGGCGGGCACACTTACCGAGCCGTCGGGTTCTTTTCACTGTAGCTTCAGAATAACCGCTTTATACTAAAACCCCGACACAAAGCGAAGACGTTACACAGAGAAAAGCCGACTTACAGGAACGCCGTCCTTTTTGGACCGTGAAAGGGGAATGTTTCGAGGCCTGTGTTAGAGGGAAACAGAGGCAAGTGCCAGCGATGGCTAATTGTGTTTTTTATTTTTCTATGTATCCTTCGCGGTATAAAAGCTTATCCCAGTTCCTCCTCAGCGAGACCCTCGTTTCCGAAACGCGGGAAAGAAAGAAAAAAAAAAAAAGAAAAAAAATACACAATTTCACCAGCAGAGGGCGTGAGTTCCAAAAAGATCGACCGCTCTCCTGATTCCTCAGGGCCTGAACGCGGCGCTGTTCCACGAGAACAAGGACCCGCGCACCTTCGTCTCCCTGGTGCCCACGTCGGCGCACTCGGGCGACGGCATGGGCAACCTGATCGCCCTGCTGGTGGAGCTGACCCAGACCATGCTGGCCCGCCGGCTGGCCCACTGCGATGAGCTCCGCGCCCAGGTCATGGAGGTGAGCCCACGAGCACGCCTCTTGTCGCAGGGTCACCCTGGGGGGGGGGGGGGGGGGGGGGTTGGGGGGGGCTGTTAAGGGGGGCGGCTTGATGGGGAGAAGAGAGGAGGCCTGGGGTGGAGGGTGAGGTGTGTTTGTGTGTGTTTGAGGTGGGGGGGGGGGTATAGGGGCTGGGTTGTCACCACACACACACAGCAGATCAGTGATCCACAATTTGCCTGCAGTTGTCAAATGAGTAGAGTGTAATGGAACAGTGTGGCGTTTCTCTGCCTTATCCCCACCCTTCCAACCTCATCGTCCCTCCAGGTGAAAGCCCTGCCAGGCATGGGCACCACCATAGACGTGATCCTGATCAACGGGGTGCTGAGGGAGGGGGAGACCATCATCGTGCCGGGGGTGGAGGGACCCATCGTCACCCAGATCAGGGGCCTGCTGCTGCCCCCGCCCATGAAGGAGCTCCGCGTCAAGGCAAGCTTAGGCCAGCTTCCTGTCTGACCCGCTTCCTGTCTGACCCGCTTCCTGTCTGACTCGCTTCCTGTCTGACTCGCTTCCTGTCTGACTCGCTTCCTGTCTGACTCGCTTCCTGTCTGACCCACTTCCTGTTGTACCCACTTCCTGTTTGACCCGCTTCTATATAGGCTAGTGACAATACCCTCCAAATGATGATATACCCCTACCGGAGCTGAAACAAAACACAACAATGCTTTTTCTCATCTCTAAGGTCTCCCATATATTAAATAGATTCTTGTATAAAAAATATTTGACTGCAAAACAAATGTAATTGTTAGATATTGTCATACACCCTACAACTACAAAATAACCAAAATATACGCTCACACTGGATCAGTACATCGCTTTGAGCTAAGAGACGTTTGAAGACGGGAATTATCTATATTAATATATATCAATATCAAATATTATCTATATTAATATATATCTATATCAAATATTATTATACCTGGAATTAACTATATTAATATATATCTATATCAAATATTATCTATATTAATATATATCTATATCAAATATTATCTATATTAATATATATCTATATCAAATATTATTATACCTGGAATTATCTATATTAATATATATCTATATCAAATATTATTATACCTGGAATTATCTATATTAATATATATCTATATCAAATATTATTATTCCTGGAATTATCTATATTAATATATATCTATATCAAATATTATTATTCCTGGAATTATCAATATTAATATATATCTATATCAGATATTATCTATATTAATATATATCTATATAAAATATTATTATTCCTGGAATTATCTATATTAATATATATCTATATCAAATATTATTATTATTCCTGGAATTATCTATATTAATATATATCTAGATCAAATATTATTAGTCCTGGAATTATCAATATTAATATATATCTATATGAAATATTATTATTCCTGGTGTTCCTAGTCATCCCTCTCTCGTTGCTCACCGAATTCCGCTCCCGTGTGTGTGTGTGTGTGTGTGTGTGTGTGTGTGTGTGTGTGTGTGTGTGTGTGTGTGTGGCCCCACAGAACCAGTACGAGAAGCACAAGGAGGTGTCGACGGCACAGGGCGTGAAGATCCTGGGCAAGGACCTGGAGAAGACGCTGGCCGGCCTCCCCCTGCTGGTGGCCCACAAGGAGGACGAGATCCCCGTGCTGAGGGTGAGGGGCGGACACACACACACACACACACACACAGCATTAACCTATGGTACTCACCCTTACACACACACACACAGCATTAACCTATGGTACTCACCCATACACACATACACACACACACACACAGCATTAACCTATGGTGCACATACACAAACACACACACACACACACACACACACAGCATTAACCTATGGTACTCACCCATACACACACACACACACACACACACAGCATTAACCTATGGTGCACACAAACACAGCATTAACCTATGGTGCACACATATACACATACACACACACACACACACACACACACACACACACACATACACACACACACACACACACACACAGCATTAACCTATGGTGCGCACATATACACATACACACACATACACACACATACACACACACATACACACACACACACACACAGCATTAACCTATGGTACTCACCCATACACACACACACACACACACACACACACACACAGCATTAACCGATAGTACACACACGGCACGCTGATCCTTTGTGGCGCCCCCTGCAGGACGAGTTGATCCGCGAGCTGAAGCAGACGCTGAACTCCATCAAGCTGGAGGAGAAGGGTGTGTATGTGCAGGCCTCCACCCTGGGCTCCCTGGAGGCCCTGCTCGAGTTCCTACGCACCTCCAAAGTGCCTGTGAGTCCGCACACACACACACACACACACACACACACACTGGCATACACGCATCACGCCTCCCCCTCTCACACACACACACTGTATTCCTCACCCATTCTGACGTCCATTCCTGCTATTGGAACGGTCACCCCACATGTCCAGGTGTGTTTCCTAACTCTGTGTGTGTGTGTGTGTGTGTGTGTGTGTGTGTGTGTGTGTGTGTGTGTGTGTGTGTGTGTGTGTGTGTGTGTGTGTGTGTGTGTGTGTGTGTGTGTGTGTGTGTGTGTGTGTCGCTCCTCCAGTACGCCGGCATCAACATCGGACCGGTGCACAAGAAGGACGTGATGAAGGCCTCCACCATGCTGGAGCACGACCTCCAGTGAGTGCTGCCCCCCCCTCCCCTCCCCATCAGAATCCTTTCTCCTCCTTTGTAAAACACAGTTGCACCTACGAGCAAACGAAATGATTGTTAAAAAAAAATTAAAATAATAATAATAATATATATATATATATATATATATATATATATATACTTTTGGTGAAGTATTTGGGGTAAAACGTTATTGCCGTGGCAACAAGGTCTGCTCAAGAATTAGGATGAGTGTTACCACAGTAACCAGCCCTTCTCCGCTGTAGTTGCATTTTTCTTTTGTCAGGATAATGGGTCAACCGCGCATAAAGTTGCTGTAATGTTTCACTGTGTGTGTGTTCAGATAAGGGGTCCACCCCGTACCCACTAACGTTGCTGTAACGTTTCTGTGTGTGTGTGTGTGTGTGTGTGTGTGTGTCTGTGTGTGTGTGTGTGTGTGTGTGTGTTCAGGTACGCCGTCATCCTGGCCTTTGATGTGAAGGTGGAGAGGGACTCCCAGGAGATGGCCGACAGCCTGGGCGTCAGGATCTTCAGCGCCGAGATCATCTACCACCTGTTCGACTCCTTCACCAAGTTCCGGGAGGACTACAAGAAACAGAAGCAGGAGGAGTTCAAGTAGGTACCCCCAGGCGGGGGGGTGTTTAAGAGCCTGGAACAAACAAACAACCCCCCCCCCCCCCCCCCTGTCCGTCCGTCCGTCATTTTAACACTTTAAATTCCAACCCTCATGATGTGGTGTGTTGTCATGTCCACCTCTAAGCTCTGTTTGCCAAGCCCAAACAGAAATGCTGCACCTTAGAAGATTAGGGTGCTGAGGGTTTAGGGTTAGTGTTGTGACTGACGTCCCCCCCCCCTCTTAGGGTTAGTGTTAGGGTTAGTGTTGTGACTTACGCCCCCCCCCCCCCCCCCCCCTCTTAGGGTCAGTGTTGTGACTGACGCCCCCCCCCCCCTCTTAGGGTCAGTGTTGTGACTGACGTCCCCCCCCCTCTCAGGGTTAGTGTTGTGACTGACGTCCCCCCCCCTCTCAGGGTTAGTGTTGTGACTGACGTCCCCCCCCCCCTCTCAGGGTCAGTGTTGTGACTGACGTCCCCCCCCCCTCTCAGGGTCAGTGTTGTGACTGACGTCCCCCCCCCCCTCTTAGGGTTAGTGTTGTGACTGACGTCCCCCCCCCCCTCTCAGGGTTAGTGTTGTGACTGACGTCCCCCCCCCCCCTCTTAGGGTTAGTGTTAGGGTTAGTGTTGTGACTTACGCCCCCCCCCCCCCCCCCCTCTTAGGGTCAGTGTTGTGACTGACGCCCCCCCCCCCCTCTTAGGGTCAGTGTTGTGACTGACGTCCCCCCCCCTCTCAGGGTTAGTGTTGTGACTGACGTCCCCCCCCCCCCTCTCAGGGTCAGTGTTGTGACTGACGTCCCCCCCCCCTCTCAGGGTCAGTGTTGTGACTGACGTCCCCCCCCCCTCTTAGGGTTAGTGTTGTGACTGACGTCCCCCCCCCCCCTCTCAGGGTTAGTGTTGTGACTGACGTCCCCCCCCCCTCTCAGGGTTAGTGTTGTGACTGACGTCCCCCCCCCTCTTAGGGTTAGTGTTGTGTCTGACTGACGTCCCCCCCCCCCCCCCCTCTCAGGGTTAGTGTTGTGACTGACGCCCCCCCCCCCCCCCTCTCAGGGTTAGTGTTGTGACTGACGTCCCCCCCCCTCTTAGGGTTAGTGTTGTGACTGACGTCCCCCCCCCTCTCAGGGTTAGTGTTGTGACTGACGTCCCCCCCCCTCTTAGGGTCAGTGTTGTGACTGACGTCCCCCCCCCCCCTCTTAGGGTCAGTGTTGTGACTGACGTCCCCCCCCCTCTCAGGGTTAGTGTTGTGACTGACGTCCCCCCCCCTCTCAGGGTTAGTGTTGTGACTGACGTCCCCCCCCCCTCTCAGGGTTAGTGTTGTGACTGACGTCCCCCCCCCCTCTCAGGGTTAGTGTTGTGACTGACGTCCCCCCCCCCCCCCTATACAGGCACGTGGCGGTGTTCCCCTGCAAGCTACGCGTCATGCCCCAGTTCATCTTCAACTCCAGGGACCCCATCGTCATGGGCGTGTCTGTGGAGTCCGGCGTGCTCCGACACGGTACCCCGCTCTGCGTGCCCAGCAAGGGGGTAAGTGTGTGTGTGTGTGTGTGTGTGTGTGTGTGTGTTCACGTGTGTGTGTTCACGTGTGTGTGTGTGTGTGTGTGTGTGTTCACGTGTGTGTGTGTGTGTGTGTGTGTGTGTGTGTGTGTGTGTGTGTGTGTGTGTGTGTGTGTGTGTGTGTTTGGCTCTGCGACGCGACGGACAAGTCGATCGGAGTCGTTCTGATGTTGCCCGGGGAAGTCATCTCCACATCTCCAAGGAACTTACACAGGCAATCCCTTTCCATTTCTCTGTCGACCCCCCCCCTCCCCCCCCCGCCCCCAGTTTGTGGACATTGGCGTGGTCACCAGCATCGAGATCAACCACAAGACGGTGGACAGCGCCAAGAAAGGCCAGGAGATCTGCGTGAAGATCGAGCCCATCCCCGGGGAGTCGCCCAAGATGTACGGCCGCCATTTTGAGGCCACCGACCTCATGGTCAGCAAGGTACGGTGACGGCCACACACACACACACACACACACACACACACACACACACACACACACACACACAGGTCATTCGAAATAGAACGTGACAGATGTCAGCACACACTCTTGGTGTGCGTGTGTGTCACACACACACCCTGCATTTCTACTTTGAATGCCTGTGGGCAGCCCCTTGGGGGTATCACACACACACACACCCCAGCATACTGATACTGCGCTGATGAAGAGGTCTAACCAGTGTGTTACCTGTCGTCGTCCCCCCCCCCCAGATCACGCGAGCCTCCATCGACGCCCTGAAGAACTGGTTCCGGGACGAGATGTCCAAAATGGACTGGCAGCTGATCATGGAGCTGAAGAAGACCTTTGAGATCATCTGAGACGGAGCGGCGTGGAGGAAACACCGCCAGCATCTCGTCAAGACCGACCACACACACACACACACCCACACACCCCTACACCTACACCTACACACACGTCTCATAAGACACCTACACGTCACATAAGACACCTACACACACACACACACACACACACCCCTACACACACGTCTCATAAGACACCTACACGTCACATAAGACACCCACACACACACACACACACACACATCCACACCCACACGCATGCATACATTCATAGACTGGGACAGTTGTGTGGGGGGGTTTAGGTAACTCCCCCCCCCCCTCTCTTACAGTATTGCTAACGGGTCGGGGGTGGGGTCTAAGAAGGAAAAGAAGAAAAAAATAGGAGGAGAAAATGTTTTTCTGTGAGAAACCGAACTATTTCCACTGTTGTAAACAGTGACCGTTGAGACGACAGCATTGACATCCGCGCTCCACAATATTCCAATGTGCCTGTTCAATAGAATGCATCTCGAGTGGTACCTTTTCATCTGTCTCTCTCTCTGCTCGCCACGCGTGCTCGAGTTAGAGCCCTCTTGTCCACACACACACACACACACACACACACACACACACACACACACACACACACGACTTTGGACGGAGACCCAAGGGGAAAAGGAGCCGAGTGGTTTGGACGCGTTCACTTCAAGAGTTTGACAAACGGTAATTTTGACGGCGACGTTTTACCTAGACCACCGCAACGTTCGTTTGAAGCTCTGAATTAGGATGTTATTGTTCTTGAACACTTGGTGTTTGGATGGTAGCTAGTTTATTTTATTTTGTTCGTTTTTTTTTTGCCTACAGCAGTGGACTCATTGGAAGCCACGTCCCGGGCGTGGCGCTAAAGCGGAGTTTTGAGTTGAAGAGACGGACAGGAAGTAATTGTACTGTATACTTACTTGCCAGAACTTTGAAACGTCGGGGAGAATACATTTTCGGTGTATTTTTGTTCTTGAATGCGGTTCTTATTACAGTATTTTAACTAGTGCTTTTCGCTTCTCGACTTTTCGCTCAGCCGGCAAAGCTCAGTTTGACCCGTGCGACGTTGGCTCTCTGTAAACTAGGCGAAACAAGATAGTTATCTCTCTTCTAAAAGTTTGAAATGTAACATGACGAACAATCAAACAAGAATCAATTAAAAGCGGCGGATTTATAGAAACTGAAGAACCTCCCCAGTTTGGCTTTTACTTGTGAATATTTGCAATGCAAATTAAATGGATTAAAGTCTATTCTACCAAAAAAATAAGTGTCGATGTACCTTACTGTTTTCTCTTAATTTCATATAAAGTGCGTCATGTCCTTAAGGGTGGTCATGCGCGAGTAGTTGGTCCCACTGCGTGCTTATGCATGTTTCATGTTTCATGCTTATGCTCGCTGTCTGGAAGTCATTGTATTTTATATTAAATTTATCTCGCGCATCATGAACGTCGCTCACTTCCTTTGGTCAGTTGATGATGCACCAGAGGGCGCTATAACCCCCCAAAAAATGTCTACTGTGTGTAAGCTTCATGTCTTGAAGGGTTACTAACATCCCCAATGAATTAATAATGTTATATACTCAGACAGATATAGCGCGTTTCCCAACACAGGACAACCGGAAAGTATACAGAACAAAACTACTAGTTTGCAAAAAACACCTGCATTGTGAAAATATGATTTTATTTTGTGGCTTTATTATATCAGATATTTTCAGACTGCGTGATTTGCTAATTTGGCTAACGCAATATTGTGGTAAAATATTAAACCGCCAACAGGGGGAACAACATTGCAAGCTGCCATATAATATTTACATAATGTGATGTCATCTGCTGAGTGATGCTGCAGCGGCAGTCTTGACTGACCAGTGAGCGCTCTAGACTGGAGCAGTTAATTTTGATATTGACTACCTTCGCTGCAAGAGGCAGGAGAAAGAAGCACGTAATTGGCAATGGGAACCTGACTGTTAGCCTTATAGCATCCACTGATTTAGCTAACTATCTTAATGTGCGCGATGCTTGGGGAATGAGGGACTGACCAGATAACTGTCTTTCGGAAAACCATTGAAAAAGGCAAACATGAATTCAGCGGAACAGACCGTTACATGGCTAATAACGTTGGGGGTATTGGAGTCGCCGAAAAAGACCATTTCGGACCCAGAAGGATTTCTACAATCTTCACTTAAAGATGGGGTAGTCCTGTGTAAACTGGTGGAGAGATTGAGACCTGGTTCTGTTGACAAAGTAAGTAGCCTTTGGGATAATGAGTCAAATATTGGAGCTGCATTTGCATAAAACATTTCGCTGTGTGGTTTATAAAGAAGAAACAAGGATATTTTTTGGAACCGAAAATGCTTGTACATGCTTTCCTTTATTCCGTTTTTGTTTGGAGTAGAACATCCGGCCAGGTGTTTGTATGGGTGTCTGTCTGTGCGTGCACGATGGCGTGCATGATGGCGTGCATACGCGGCTTCTCCTAGTATGTCCAAACAAATCAAGAGAAATTGCATCCAACATTTAATAGAAAAATGTAGAGGACTATGTATCCATTGAATAAGTAAATTATATATTTTTTTATAGAGATTATGTATGTAAACGAGTTTACCATTCCATTTTGACAGGCCCCCACCAAGTAAGAAACAGTTTAGTTCGATCAAACTACGTAAGGCATGAAACAATAGAATTACATGTATGTTTAAACACAGCATTCGTGTTGATTAGTTGGTTAACAGTCAATTTTTTTATATGAAACTCATTCTGCTTTTTCTTTTCAATGTTATAAACGTGTAAAAAATATCGATGCTTTACACAGGTGTTCTATTGCGCCTGATACAAAGTGCACTGCACTTCTCGCGCTCTGTGAAAGGAGCAAGCACTGGAGACTCAAACGTCATTTCCTCCCCATATAATCCAACTTCCCAAAGCAAGTGCAAGACCAAATCTGGGAAATAATCTGATGTACACAGCAAATCTTACATTTGACCAATCTTTAGTCTATCTAAAGCGAAAGTCCAGTTGCGTGGTGCATAGGGTAGCTAAAATAAAAGTATGTAGTGTACACTTTGGACTTCATCACGTTGTGAACAATTTCTTACGCAGGTCTTCCAGGAACCGAGAAATGACGGCGAGTGTCAGAGCAACGTCAAGGAGTTTTTAAGAGCCTGCGGATCTTTCTGCGTGGAGGTGAGTAGGCTGCCAGCGTGCTGCTGTGTGGGACTCGTTTATATTTAATGGTCTGTTGTTAAAGGTTTTCCATCTCAACCATGAACCAGTTAATGCTTTGTGTTGCAATGCAATGCATTACTGTGTTTGTTGCTACGTCGCAACGATGGCCAATCAAAAGTTAGGTAACCAAAAGGTAACACTCTGAAACCAAAAATGGTGCCACACCAAAGATGCCAAAAGGAGAAGTGTGGAAACAAAACCTCCAGGTCTGTCTTCATTATGCGTCATGAAAACAACTTAGGCAATCTAGATCCCTGATCTTGCCAGTTAAGCCTTGTGAGGTAGGAACAGTCTGTCTGTAGTAGGCGATAAACATCATGAAGAATATGGTCATTCACAATTCTTTGAAAAAAACAAACTTAAAGCTATATTCATTTCTTTTTCAAATGATAATTGACTACGGTAGTCTGGGTCACTTCGATGTTCTGTATATCTGAATTTGATATTTCAACTTCACCTCAATCGCATAACTTTGGAACCAATTTGAGCGCACATCATTTTCTTTTCCCCCCGACAGAACGGGCCCTAACCTGATCACAGTCTGCCTGTTGCTGTACCATTAGGGGTCATGCCTGGCTGCACACGTCATCCTTATCGATCAGAGAGTCATGGAAAAATCATAAGCAGAAATATGGAAAAATAGATTGGCTAGGAAAGAGAAGGGAGTTGTTTCTGATTGGCGGGCCGAGCCGGGAATAGGTAGAGTCTGTTTTGGAAACACGTTTGTGTTTGTTCTTATCTGGTCTGGAGATAAGAAATCAGAAAGGCTGTTGCTCTCGCGGAAAGACAACTTTCATCAAAAGTTCAAAATGATAAAAATATCAACCCGAGCCGTTCAAAGTACAGCTATTGATGTCAAACGGGAGTTACATAGGCACAGACTTAAGTTGTATCGTAAGTTCCCTTAACATTTCCAAAGGTTGGTGAGTAAGTGGGCATGGACAAGTGAATTGGACCCGTGCCCGGCTCTTGACTGACTGGAGTTGGCACGTCGCCAAGCAGCCTCCTGTACTGTGTAACGCGAGGATGAATCACCGCTTGCTAAAAGGCTGGGGGCTCAGCTCCGCTGGCTTATCCACCGGCCTCTGGCACCCGGCTTATGGCTTGTAGATCTGTGCTTGGGGGTTGGTCCCGTGAGTCATACAGTGCAGTGTATCTACTGTCTAGAGTAGAGCGTAGGGCTTTTAGATCTGTGCTTGGGGTTGGTCCCGTGAGTCATACAGTGCATTGTATCTGATTTGAAGAGAAGATCGTATGGCTTGTAGATCTGTGCTCTGGGTATGGGCCCCGGTCCATCTGAGTCATACAGTGCAGTGTATCTAGAGTGGAGAGTGGCTGGCTGATGTAAAGCAGTGCGTCAGCTCTCCAGCTCCGTAGATTTCCCCCTCCATTCCCGTCGACCCGCGGGGGCCGCCGACAATCCCAAGCCCGGAATTCCAACAGGGACTACCAGATCCCCTGGTGTGAAGCAGGTCCTAATCCATCGACCTCGTGTTAGGAATCTTATCGGTTCCCTATGTTCTTAGATCTGTTAACTACAGTCTGCCGACGGTAGACTTCTCCTCGGAAGTAGTTTTCTCCCGGCAGACCCGGCGGTGTCCTGTGGGATTTGGAGGGTCTTGAGACGGGATAGGGGACTAGTCCCCGATCCACTTGTCAAGCAAGCACCTCTTGGCTTGTCGCTGCCTGGCTTATTACCAGCCCATCTTCAATTATCTGAACCAGTGTGGGCGGTGTAGGGGAACAAGAGGGGGCTTGAGATGGTGTGCGCGTGTGTGCGCGTGTGTGTGTGTGTGTGTGTGTGTGTGTGGAGATTAGTGGAGTGGAGTGGAGCTCAGACTCGTGGCTAGTTTAATCCCGTGTCAGGCCTGGCCTGGGGGGGAGGTGGAGCGTCTGGGGGGGGGGGGGGGGGGCTGTGCCTGGCCTTGGCTGGGCCTGGTAATGGGGTTGGGGACAGGGAGGCAGACAGACTGGGGTCAGAGATAGGGCTGGGGAGAGGGGGGAGGTTGACGGAGAGTCAGAGTGAAGGGTGGTGTGGGAGACAGGGTAGACACTGAGGCTAGGGGGTAGACTAGAGATGGAGGGGAGGAGAGATCGAGACTAGAGATGCAGGGGAGGAGAGGAGAGGAGAGGGGGAGGGGAGGAGAGGAGGAGAGAGGGAGACTAGAGATGCAGGGGAGGAGAGGAGAGATGGAGGGAGGAGAGAGGGAGACTAGAGATGCAGGGGAGGAGAGGAGAGGGGAGGAGAGGAGAGGGGGAGGGGAGGAAAGATGGAGGGAGGAGAGAGGGACACTAGAGATGCAGGGGAGGAGAGGAGAGGGGGAGGCTTGGGCTAGAGAGTGAGGAGAGACGGAGAGGGACAGGCCTGAACTGAACTGGTGGTGCTGAGGGATGAGGTGAGGGTCAGGGGAGAGGGATGAGGTGAGGGTCAGGGGAGAGGGATGAGGTGAGGGTCAGGCCAGAGGGATGAGGTGAGGGTCAGGGGAGAGGGATGAAGTGAGGGTCAGGGGAGAGGGATGAGGTGAGGGTCAGGGGAGAGGGATGAGGTGAGGGTCAGGCCAGAGGGATGAGGTGAGAGTCTGGGGAGAGGGATGAGGTGAGGGTCTGGGGAGAGGGATGAGGTGAGGGTCAGGGGAGAGGGATGAGGTGAGGGTCAGGGGAGAGGGATGAGGTGAGGGTCAGGGGAGAGGGATGAGGTGAGGGTCAGGGGAGAGGGATGAGGTGAGGGTCAGGGGAGAGGGATGAAGTGAGGGTCAGGGGAGAGGGATGAGGTGAGGGTCAGGGGAGAGGGATGAGGTGAGGGTCAGGGGAGAGGGATGAGGTGAGGGTCCGGGGAGAGGGATGAGGTGAGGGTCAGGGGAGAGGGATGAGGTGAGGGTCAGGGGAGAGGGATGAGGTGAGGGTCAGGGGAGAGGGATGAAGTGAGGGTCAGGGGAGAGGGATGAGGTGAGGGTCAGGGGAGAGGGATGAGGTGAGGGTCAGGCCAGAGGGATGAGGTGAGGGTCAGGGGAAAGGGATGAGGTGAGGGTCAGGCCAGGGGGATGAGGTGCTTGGAGGGCAGCTGCAGGGGATCGGGTGGACCACAGGGAAGGATTTGGAGGAAGAGGGGGGGCTGGGGAGTTATTTAAGTATATGGGAAGTGGGGGTGGGTCAATATGGAGCAGGTTCCACTCCCCCTGTACACCCGACTGACTGATTCTAGATCCAACAAAGATCTTTAAGGAGTTCAATTCTTAATGACTTATTCTGTCTTTGCCTCCTCTCCTCTCCTCTCCTCTCCTCTCCTCTCCTCTCCTCTCCTCTCCTCTCCTCTCCTCTCCTCTCCTCTCCTCTCCTCTCCTCTCCTCTCCTCTCCCCTCCCCTCCCCTCCCCTCCAGCCTTTTGAGGTCAACGACCTGCTCCTGGGAGTCAACTTCACCAAGGTCCTCAACTCCCTGGTGGCCCTCAGCAAAGCTACTGAAGGTGCGAGGCGGATCATGGTGCCCTCTCCTCTCTGCGGATCCATTCGTCTGGCCTTGCTGGGCGTGATTGATTCGTAACGCGTGGTTTCCTTTAATGACGATTGTGGAGTGGGACTCCCTCAACCCCTTGTTTTGGTTTAGTAGAAAACGAGGGATAATGAACTGAAAGTGGTTGTCACTGTGGCCCGCTATTTCAGTGTGCCCTCTTTTCTCTGTGTAGATATCGGTGTTGGCAGGGACAGTGTGTGTGCTCATCACTCCTCCTCGCTGCGGATCAAGTCTTTTGATTCGCTGAACACTCAGTCTGCCCACGGGCGCTCCTCCAAACTCCTGCACAACCAGTACAGAAGCCTGGTGAGTCCCAGTACCACTACTAACCCAGTACCACCATTAACCCTAACGCAGCACCACCACTAACCCAAACCCAGCAACCACCACTAACCCTAACCCAACACCACCACTAACCCTAACCCAACACCACCACTAACCCAAACCCAGCACCACCCCTAACCCAGTACCACCACTAACCCTAACCCTAACCCAGTACAGAAGCCTGGTGAGTCCCAGTACCACCACTAACCCTAACCCAGCACCACCACTAACCCTAACCCAACACCACCACTAACCCTAACCCAGCACCTATTCAACAACTGAACGACTCATCTGTAACGTTTGTCCCTGTATTGTATTATATCTGTTTGATATCGACCTGTGTCTGAAATAAATCAATACCCAGAACTCATAAATTCTCATCGTCTTCATAAATAATTATTATGTATCATTATTATTATTATTATTATTATTAATTTCAGATCTCCACTTCTCACACTTCCCTGTGTTGCTCTCTGGTTCTGTTTTCATCCCCGCAATACGTCCGTCTTCCTTCCATTCTCTCTCCATTCCCTTACTTCCTCTTCCCTTGTCCGTCCCCTACTTCCTGTCTTCCTCTCGCCCCACCTCCTGTCTTCCCCTCCCCCAGGACATGTCGGAGAGCGGGGGAGGGGTGCTGCTGGCCAAGGCCCGCTTCAACTTCCAGCAG
>CM030191.1:1603453-1638233 GCA_017639675.1 Aplochiton taeniatus
TAAATCATCAAAATGTTTCCATCTCAAACAAACACTCAGGTGGCCGACAGATCGATAGAACATGGGCCCGTATTTAAAACCCTATATACACACCACACGCACCCACACTGAACCCTAAGTTGCTCCTGAAAGCATGGCCCGCCTTGCATGGCAAGTGTGTGAAAGGGGGTGTGAATGAGAGGCCTGACCTGTAAAGCGCTTTGGGAACTGTGGAAGTCGATAAAAGTATAAGTTCACTTCATTTACCATTGACCTGCAAAAGTGTCATTCCCAAATCCTCAGCTGCTGAACCCTGTAGAGAGCTGGTGCATTGTGAGACCTTCATTGTATTGATTCTCTATATAGCGTCCCTGAGTCTCTGAGTGCTTGCTGAATTGCCCACGCGGAATACATTTAATTGGAACCCATTTATAGATTAGGCCAAGAGAGTATAACCGATCTCTGAAAAGTATTTTAGAAAAAGGATTCCAGAGCACTCCAATGAACGTAGTGGCTTATAATATTTAGAAGTGGCAAAACAATGTCAAGTGCGTTTCGGCTGTACAAACTAAATTTGAGAAGGTTTCAAATGGCTCGATTTAAACCGCCGCCTGCAATCAGTTTGATTGGCGTTTGTGATGTGGTCTGGCTTCACTCTGCTCCCAGGAACCAACGGACTGCCACATCCTGTTGGGTTAACAATAAAGACTGAAACTCCGCCTTCAAAACTATGTGACCTCCAAAAAACTGATTCCCATGGAATTCCTTTGGATTCATTCAATTATTATTCAATCATTTATTTATGAATGGATTCCTTTGGTCAAGCCTTACAAATGTGCTAGTTTTAAGTTCTATTTTGGGTCTATTAACGGATTAGAAATCTGTTCCAAACAGCTGTGTTTCGGTGAATTCAAAAGGGGTGTGGTGTGGCAGACGTTCAGGGGCGTTTTTATAATGGAGTCACAGTGACACCTAGTGGTGGGGATGGGAAACGCAACTGAAAATCTGCGTTCTGCACTTGTGGTCTGTTGTGTGTTCAAATATAACCGCGTGTGTGTGTGTGTGTGTGTGTGTGTGTGTGTGTGTGTGTGTGTGTGTGTGTGTGTGTGTGTGTGCGCGCGCAGGCTTCCAGAGAATCAGCAGAGAGTGGGGGGGTTCTTCCTGAACCTGATGCCCCAGATGAAGGGTCTTTACGTGGCCTACTGTTCCAACCACCCCTCTGCTGTCAACGTCCTCACAGAGCACAGGTACGTCCAGCACTGTGTGTAGCATTCTGTCAACGTCCTCACAGAGCACAGATAGGTCCAGCACTGTGTGTAGCATCCTGGTCGAGATCCCTAGCCCTAACCCCAGGGCATCAACCTGTGTGTTGCGTTCTGCGTTCTTTCATGACGGACCCATTACCTCATTGTATACCGCCAGGCATGTTAGATGTGTGTCTACCTCTAGGAAGGGGCACCACAGTGTGACCGCCATAGCAGTTATTTCTTGCTGTGTGTGTGTGTGTGTGTGTGTGTGTGTGTGTGTGTGTGTGTGTGTAGCGAGCCTTTGGGGGAGTACATGGAGGCAAGGGGGGCCACTGTCCCAGGGATCCTGACCCTCACCACGGGCCTGAGCAAACCTTTCATGAGGCTGGACAAATACCCCACGCTGCTGAAGGAGCTGGAGAGACACATGGAGGTATGCAGAGGCGCGCGCGCACGTGTGTGTGTGTGTGTGTGTGTGTGTGTGTGTGTGTGTGGGTGTAGCTCTGTGTCTGACACATGGAGGTACACGGAGACGTGTGTGTGAGGGGTATGGTTCCGTGTGTGTGCCTTGGTCATTTTAGATAGCTAGTGTTTGTATGCACTTGGGCACAATGCACAGTGTTGTGTGTCGGTGTGTAACAGTATTGTGTAGTTGTGTGTCTGTGTGTTGTCAGTGTTGTTGTTATATGTCTGTGTGTTGTCAGTATTGTTCTTATGTGTCTGTGTGTTGTGTGTCTGTGTTGTTGTTGTGTGTTGTCAGTGTTGTGTGTTGTCAGTGTTATGTAGTTGTGTGATGTCAGTATGACGTATGAGTCTCTCCTAAAACCACTCTCTTCTTCCTGAAGGACCAACACCCCGACCGCTCAGACATCCAGAAGTGTATGACAACCTTCAAAACCCTCTCAGTAAGTGTGTGTGTGTGTCTTGGCTAAATACGTGCGTGTGTGTGTTGGGTGTGTGTGTGTTTGGGATTTGTGTAGGTGTGTGTGTGTGTTTGGGATGAATGTGTGTGTGTGGGTTGGATGTGTGTGTGTGTGTGTGTAGGTTGGATGTGTGTGTGTGTGTGTGTGTGTGTGTGTAGCCTCCATGGGGGCTAATCTGAGATGGAGGGTACCGGATAGAGCCTGGCAGGGCTGCTGAACTGAGCCGCTGTGTGGCCTGCTGCCCTGGAACGGATTGACATGCTGTGTGTGTGTGTGTGTGTGTGTGTGTGTGTGTGTGTGTGTGTGTGTGTGTGTGTGTGTGTGTGCGCGCGCGCAAACCCTTTCACTTAAACATACACATGTGCTTACCGCAATCTGTAACTCCCATGCATCCCCTGGATCTCCAGCTGTGTGGGTGTGTGTGTGGTCGTGTTGAATCCAGTATTAGGGGCGCTTGGAGTTCAGATCCACAATCCTGGCAGAATCACACAGCCTCTCTAAATGCTCCCATCAGCCCCTCTGTCCTTCCCCTGGTCTCTCCCCTCCTCCTCTCATCTCTCCCCTCCTCCTCTCATCTCTCCCCTCCTCCTCATCTTTCCCCTCTTCCCCTGGTCTCTCACTTCTTCACCTTCTCTCTTCTCTGTTTGTCCTCTGAGAAAAACGGCATTCACCACATACCATATTTCTCTGTTGCATTGTTATTTGTGCTTTTACTTCACTGAGTGAGTGTGTGTGTGTGTGTCTGTGTGTGTGTGTGTGTCTGTGTGTGTGTGTGTGTGTGTGTGTGTGTGTGTGTGTGTGTGTGTGCGCGCGCAAACCCTTTCACTTAAACATACACATGTGCTTACCGCAATCTGTAACTCCCATGCATCCCCTGGATCTCCAGCTGTGTGGGTGTGTGTGTGGTCGTGTTGAATCCAGTATTAGGGGCGCTTGGAGTTCAGATCCACAATCCTGGCAGAATCACACAGCCTCTCTAAATGCTCCCATCAGCCCCTCTGTCCTTCCTCTTCCTCTCATCTCTCCCCTCTTCCTCTCATCTCTCCCCTCTTCCTCCTCTCACCTCTCCCCTCTTCCCCTGGTCTCTCACTTCTTCACCTTCTCTCTTCTCTGTTTGTCCTCTGAGAAAAACGCCATTCACCACATACCATATTTCTCTGTTGCATTGTTATTTGTGCTTTTACTTCACTGTGTGTGTATGTGTGTATGTGTGTGTGTGTGTGTGTGTGTGTTTACGTGTTTACAGTCCCAGTGCCAGGAGGTTAGGAAGCGTAAGGAGCTGGAGCTGCAGATCCTAACCGAGTCTGTCCGCCGCTGGGAGGGAGAAGACATCACGACCCTGGGCCCGGTCCAGTACATGTCCCAGACCCTGGTGCACACACACAGCACGCAGGTATACAAGAACTGTACTTTAACTATACTAGAACCCAAATAGACCCTTATCAGACCTATACTAGAACCTAACCAGAACCTTATCAGAATCAGTAAGTCAGAACCAGAACTATCCTAGAACCCTTACTAGAACCCTTAAGTATACTAGGACTTAACCAGAACTATACTAGAACCTAACTGTAACCTTATTAGAATCTAAAGTCAGGTCCAGTCCATGTCTCAGAACATGCACACCCAGTTACAATGGAGCAGAACCTCCCTAGACACCAACACCAGTTACAATGGAGCAGAACCTCCCTAGATGCCTTTAGTCATGCTGGTACCCGATCCTAATCAAAGGTCCAAGTACAGGTACCGTAGATCATGGAGCGCCTCCACGGCAGCTAGGTAGACCCGGACCAGAACCCCATTTTAAAGCCCTGTCAGAACTTTAGTGCTGGTCCAGTTCACATCCCAGAACCACAGCAGAAGCCGAGCCCAACCGAACCCAGAGGGTTAGACCCAGACGGACAGGCAGGGAGATGGCGGGTCAGCCGTTTGTTTACTTGTTTGTTTACCTGTTTGTTCAGCTGTTTGATTACCTGTTTGTTCAGCTGTTTGTTTAGCTGTTTGATTAGCTGTTTGATTAGCTGTTTGATTAGCTGTTTGATTAGCTGTTTGATTAGCTGTTTGATTAGCTGTTTGATTAGCTGTTTGATTAGCTGTTTGATTAGCTGTTTGATTAGCTGTTTGATTAGCTGTTTGTTTACCTGTTTGTTCAGCTGTTTGTTTACCTGTTTGTTCAGCTGTCTGAGTCTGTCTGCGTGTTGTAGGAGAAGAACGAGCGCTACCTCCTCCTCTTCCCCAGCACACTCCTCATGCTCTCTGCCAGCCCTCGGATGAGTGGCTTCATCTATCAGGTACACACACACACACACACACACGCACACGCACACACACATCAGGTACTCACACATATACACACACACACACACACACACACACACACACACACACACGCACACGCACATCAGGTACTCACACATATATATACACACACACACACACACACACCCATACCAGCCACACACACACTCTCTCACTCACTCACTCACACTCACACACACACCCTTTTCTCTCTGTTAGTTCTGTAAATTCCTATTCCCTCTGATGATTCATTCATCCCTGCCAAAGGGGAGGCTTCCGTTGACGGGAATGATGATCTCCAGGATAGAGGACGGGGAACACATGAGGAATGCTTTCGAAATTTCCGGTAGGTCCATTCAGCGGGGCCGTTCCCTCTTTAAGCTCCTCCTGCTGGGTTTAGGACTCTGATGTGTGTGTGTTTGTGTGTGTGTGTGTATGTGTGCGTGTGCACGTGTGGGCGTGTGCGCATGCGCGTGCAGGGGGCCAGTGTGAGCGGATGCAGGTGGCGTGCAACAACCAGCAGGACCTCCAGGACTGGCTGGAGCACCTGACTGAGCTCACCCACACCACTTCCTGCTCAGCCGCCATGGCCACGCCCACTACCAAGCCCCAGCCAGTCCCCTGTCACACGGTAGGAAGCTCCGCCCACGTTTAGGAACATGAACAGCAGGGCGCCCCCGGTGGCTCATCGGGGTAAGGCACACACCGTAAAGGCTAGTGCTTAACGCAGCGGCCTGGGTTCGAATGCTGGGGGCCTATGCTGCATGTCCTCACCTCTCTCTCTCCCACCTTTCCTGTCCATCCACTGTCCTGTCTGTAATAAAGCAAAAATATTTTAAAAAATTAAATACAATATGAACAGCAATAATCAATAATCATGACATATTGATCGGTTACAAATATCTGGGAGTAATAATAACAACTTTATTTAACCAGGTAATTCAGCTGAGAACAAATTCTCTTTTACAGTGACGACCTGGTCCCCTCACAAAAGTATGATTTTATTGTTTCCCTTCCAAAGTAAATGGTAAATGGACTCCACTTATGAACTTTCATAGTTCCCAAAGCGCTTTACAATTTAGGCCTCTCATTCACACACACACATTCACACACACACATTCACACACACACATTCACACACACACATTCACACACACACATTCACACACACACATTCACACACACACATTCACACACCGATGCCGACAAAGCTGGCATACAAGGCGCGGCCATGCCATGCCATCAGGAGCTACTTAGGGTTCCGTGTCTTGCCCAAGGACACTTCAACATGTGGTCAGGGGAGCATGGAATCAAACGGGCAAACCAAGTCCGTCCGTCCGTCCGTCCGTCCCCCCCCCCCCGCTCCACGCCCTACCTCCTGAGCCACAGTCGCCCTTCCAAAGTATTACTTTGCGGTTCCGATAACAGAAGTAGTAAGCTGCCCTTGCGAGATCCCTCAGTGATATCCTAATGTCTGAAACCATTCCTCTCCATCTCTCCCCTCCATTTATTATTATTTCTTTGGACCCTCTCTCTCTCTCCCCAGCTTCCTTCTCACCCTGTGACGCCCTCGCGATACACCGAGGCCCGGGCTGGGAACGGGGCCCCGGCCTACCACACCCTGCCCCACCCCTCCTCCCACGGGGCCCCCCACAGCAGTCCCACGTGGGGCCCTCTGGAGCCCCCCAGCACGCCCCAGCCCTGGAGCCTCAGCTGCCTGCGCCCGGCCCCCCCTCTCCGGCCCTCCGCCGCTCTCTGCTACAAGGAGGTAACACACTCCCCAGTATGATAGTATTAACATAAAAGTAGCTCGCTAGTATACACTTTGAAGTAGTACGCTAGTATACACTTTGAAGTAGTACGCTAGTATACACTTTGAAGTAGTACTCTAGTATACACTTTGAAGTAGTACGTTGATAAACACTTTGAAGTAGTACTCTAGTATACACTTTGAAGTAGTACGCTAGTATACACTTTGAAGTAGTACGTTGATAAACACTTTGAAGTAGTACTCTAGTATACACTTTGAAGTACTACGCTAGTATACACTTTGAAGTAGTACGTTAATATACACTTTGAAGTAGTACTCTAGTATACACTTTGAAGTAGTACGTTGATAAACACTTTGAAGTAGTACTCTAGTATACACTTTGAAGTACTACGCTAGTATACACTTTGAAGTAGTACGTTGATAAACACTTTGAATTAGTACTCTAGTATACACTTTGAAGTACTACGCTAGTATACACTTTGAAGTAGTACGTTGATAAACACTTTGAAGTAGTACTCTAGTATACACTTTGAAGTAGTACGCTAGTATACACTTTGAAGTAGTACGTTAATATACACTTTGAAGTTGTACGCTAATATACACTTGGAAATAGTACGCTAGTATACACTTTGAAGTAGTACACCAGAATACGTTTAAAAGGCTATGAACACAGGGCCAGATCCCTTCTTTCCTTAGATTTATTTTCTCTGGCAGTTCTCACCTTTGACCCGGCAGTACTCGCTCTGTTTACTTTCTGCATTCGTAAAGCAACTTCTAGGAGCAAACCGTGTTATTTACACACACACACACACACACACACACACACACACACACTCCTATGTCTTTTTGTTTGTATATCCATCTCTCTCTGCTCCTGCAGGACATGAGCAAAAGCCCCAAAAGCATGAAGAAGCTGCTTCCAAAGCGCAAGCCGGAAAGGAAGCCGTCCGAAGAGGACTTCACCGTCCGGAAAAGTAGGCAGGACTTTTTTCCCGCGCATTTTCTTTGAGCGCCAGCTCTGTTCCTCATGCCCTGTGTCCGGTCAAAATGGCGGTCGGTGAAGATGAATTAGGATATTTTTTATTTATTAAATGTTTTCTGCCCCTGATCTCCACCTGCTCCATATCTCAGTGACATCACATCAGAGGTGTTCTCTGATAACCAGAGCAGGTCACAGAGGAACAGGTGGAGGTTCTAAAAAAGGCTGTCGTTCTTTCTCTCTATCTCTCCTCCCTCCCTCCCTTTCAGGCACGGCTGCTCTGGAGGAGGACGCCCAGATACTGAAGGTGATCGAGGCCTACTGCACCAGCGCCAAAACCCGGCAGACCCTCAACTCCAGTAAGGCCCCCCCCCCCCCACACACACACACACACACACACACACACACACTTTCTTATTTTCCATTCAGTCTTCTGCTAAGCTCTAGTCTAGACACTAGCCACTGTTTTCTCCTGTTTCTCCTAACAATCTTCTTCTTTTGTCTTTTTTTCTCTCCTCCTTTCTTCCTCCTTTCCTTTATTCTTGCGTTGTTGTCGTTGTTCCGTTTTATTTTGAACCTTCCCGAAAAAAAAAAAAAAAAAAAAAAAAAATATATATATATATATATATATATATATATATATATATATATATATATATATATATATATATATATATATATATATGTATATGTTTCACCTTCCATTCTCCACAAACCATCCTTTTTTTGGTATACGAAACTTATACTTGATCCAAATACATCATTCCATTTCTTGTGGTTCCTTTTCTAACCGAAACCTCCCGTTTTGATATGTTTCTCTGGCCCTTCTTGTGTGGTTTGACTCCCTTTCATTTGCCCTTCATTTCCTCTCTTTAATCTGGTTGGAACCCTGCTCTTATTTGATATGGTTTGACCCACTTCACCTCCCGTTTTTATTAATATGTCATTATTATTATTATTATGGTAACTATTATTGTTATTTTACCATATGGTTTGATCCACTCCACTTCCTTTTAACCATATGGTTTGATCCACTCCACTCCACTTCCCTTTTACCATATGGTTTGATCCACTCCACTCCACTTCCCTTTACCATATGGTTTGATCCACTCCACTCCACTTCCCTTTACCATATGGTTTGATCCACTCCACTCCACTTCCCTTTACCATATGGTTTGATCCACTCCACTTCCCCTTTACCATATGGTTTGATCCACTCCACTCCACTTCCCTTTACCATATGGTTTGATCCACTCCACTTCCCCTTTACCATATGGTTTGATCCACTCCACTCCACTTCCCCTTTACCATATGGTTTGATCCACTCCACTTCCCCTTTACCATATGGTTTGATCCACTCCACTTCCCTTTTACCATATGGTTTGATCCACTCCACTTCCTTTTAACCATATGGTTTGATCCACTCCACTTCCCCTTTACCATATGGTTTGATCCACTCCACTTCCCTTTTACCATATGGTTTAATCCACTCCACTTCCCTTTTACCATATGGTTTGATCCACTCCACTTCCTTTTAACCATATGGTTTGATCCACTCCACTTCCCCTTTACCATATGGTTTGATCCACTCCACTTCCCTTTTACCATATGGTTTAATCCACTCCAATTCCCTTTTACCATATGGTTTGATCCACTCCACTTCCCTTTTACCATATGGTTTGATCCACTCCACTTCCCCTTTACCATATGGTTTGATCCACTCCACTTCCCCTTTACCATATGGTTTGATCCACTCCACTTCCCTTTTACCATATGGTTTGATCCACTCCACTTCCCTTTTACCATATGATTTAACCCCCCCTCCCCCTCCTTTTCCAAATGGTTTACCCCACTCCTCCCCCCATCCCAGCGTGGCAGGGCACAGATCTGATGCACAACCACGTGCTAGTCGACGCCAACCGCGTGAACGTGGAGGCGCCTGGTTGTCCCGGAAACGCCCCCCGCGGGGTAGAGCCGGCCTCTGACCTATCGGAAGACTCGGACTATGACAGTATTTGGAACGCCCATAGTTACAGGACGGCCTCCGTCTCCCGTAAGAACGGCAGCTGCCCCTCCCCTTTGACCCCCCCCGTCCTGTCAGCTAGTCTCTACTGGAGTTCACAAGAACTACAAATATGGCCCCCCTTCTTCTTTAGAGGTCTGGTGTATGTGATAAGCATAGGTGTTTGTGCAGTGACGATGTTGTGAAGTCAATGGGAAGGTGTCTAGTTATAGCCCAACAGCCTCCAGGACTGAACCAGGAACAAACTCTCCCCTCTTCCTCCCCTCTTTTCCTCCTCTGCTCTTTCTTTCCACTCCCCCCCCCCCCCCCCCCCCCCCCCCCACGTCCTGAAACATTCCTCTTTAGCAAACTTAGAAATACACCTACGTTGTTGTTGAATTCCAGGATATATTCTGGTCTCTTGAAAACAGAGATGACGGAGTTGAGAGGCCCGAACACCTGTAGTGCTCCTGAACTCGGAACTAGACTGGTGTTTTTTTTACAGTAACCAATCACCTTAACGGCAGATTGGTCCTGCCGTCCTATCAGGTTCGAGCAGGAAGGAGTCAGGGGTGCACATGCTCTTCCCGGAGGAGGAGAAGATCATCGTGGAGGAAACCAAGAGCAACGGCCAGACGGTCATGGAGGAGAAGTAAGAAGCGGCGCGGCACACACACACACACACACACACACACACACACACACACACACACACACACACACACACACACCTTTGGTTTAGCTCCATCACCCCTTCCCAACTCTGCTGTGTGGATGCTAGTCTAGTGGGGCTTGCTGCAGGGACATTGTGTGTGTGTGTGTGTGTGTGGGGGGGGGGGGGGGGCATTGTAGAGAGGGTGTGTTTGATTTGTGCGCTCTGCTCCTCGCGCAGGAGTCTGGTGGACACCGTGTATGGCCTGAGGGATGAGGTCCATGAGTTGAAACAGGTGAGCGCCTCTTAAACAAAGTGGACCCGCCCACAGCATCACAGCTCCTCAGGGGTATTACTGCATCACAGCACCACAGATTTGTCCAACGCTAAAGTTGCTCAGTTAACTGTAGAGTTTGAATGATTCATTCGTTTGATGGATTCATTCAAAAGCTGACTCGTATATTTTCTGGGGTTTATTTTATTCATGATTGTTCGTCATTTATTTAGTCTGCCTTTAACAAGGTACTGCTGGAAAAAAGACCTAGTCTCAGTCAGTTACCCTGTGTATAGAAATTATAATAATAATAATACAAAAATGATAAAAAAAAAAAAAAAAAAAATAATAATGAATATTTCCCATTGACGGTACTCGTGGAAACAGTGGTGGAGTAATCACACATCATCGGAGACGATGTAACACGCTATCTCTCTTCTTTCCGTCGCCAGGACAACAAGAGGATGAGGAAGACTCTGGAGGAAGAGCAACGAGTCCGGAAGGAGCTGGAGAAGATCGTCCGCAGGGTCCTGAGAAACATGAACGACCCCACCTGGGACGAAACCAACCTTTGACCTCTCACCTTCCGACACCGACCCGACCCGAACCCGCCCCCGACCAAAAACCCAGGGGGCCACCAGCAATAAAAGCCATTCCGACCACGAAACTGTGAAAGGACGCCCAGCAGCGGGCTGGCGCGCGCGTCACCTTGGCCGTAGGAACTACAGTACCCATAATGCTGTGGCCCAACACTTCCTGTTTTGGAAACCTTTACATAAGCTCTCAGGTAGAAGGATGCAAAGAAGGTCTTGGGTCGTTGTTGTGGTTTACATCTAGAATGTTCTAGAAGGATGTGATGATGATGTCACTGCTTGCCATGCTCCTCCGGAGCTTCTCCGAAAACATTCCACTTAGCCTTTAATTATTGAATCCATGGCCATTGTGGAATGAGAAGGACATGATAACTTTCTTAACACTCAAGTGTTAGAATAATTTGTTTCCCCTGCACTGACTAGGCTACTGTAATGTTTTTCGAATGGAAATTCAGCAATACAAAACTGGAAATATTTGTTTTGCTATGATTTTGTAGGTATTATGTTGTCTTATATAGCTTTTTTTTTATATATTTTGTTCCCTGCTGCAATTTGAAATCATCTGTTTTGGACAAGTTCTGCCAATGTTTTTTGGAAAAAAAAAAAGTTGTACTTTACTGTTTTGTATGTCGCTTTTCTTTCTTTTAAAAAAAAGGAACCAATTGTAAATATTTCAAATTAATGTCGAGAAATGTCCCTTTGGAAATAGCATCATACTTTGGCTTACATTTCTGACATATGCAATTTTAAACATGTCTTTATCTGTACTTATCAAATACAATATTGTCTATGAACAGACTATAATATAAGCTATGTGTTTGATTTAAATAACGAATGGTTGTCTAATTTATGTATTTAAAGGAAATTTGCCAATTTGAAACCATCAGGGTTCTGATGAAGATGATCGATATGACTGATGATCGAAATCTACCCGTGACCTACTATTTATATTAGCACCCTCCCTCTCCTTCAAATAAGATCTCTGTAAAATAAAACTATTAATAACTCCTCTCTTGTGTATTGGGTCTGTTGCTTTTTGTCATTCAACACTCATTCGATTCTGACTGACGGTAGCACATATGTACACGTACACACACAGCCCAGGACAACTGCAGTGCTTGGGTCTGACTCGATGAAATTACCATGTTAGTCCCCCTCTGCCAGTCTTCAACCACCCCATAAAAATACTACTTGTTCTTTCAGTTGCTAGAACACACCATATATATTGAATATGCCAATAGAACCCCTTATATATATATATATCGAATATGACAATAGCCCATAATGGTGACTAGATATTGTAGCAGCAATATATCCGGAGGGTTTGCCCTGGGTTTTACAAATGGCTGCCTGGCTGATGAGAGATTCTGGGCCTCTGCCTGCACGGCCACCGTTTTGGCCCTGGTTCCTGGTCTCAGACCGTTCCCCCTCTGAGGCAATCAGGTGGCAAAGCTGCTTTTACCGGGGGGGAGAGGAGAGGGGATCTCGAAACCCTCCGAGCCCCTTTCCGCCGGCTGTGCCCGCCTTTGTTGTTGGAATAAGCCGAGGGCCGTAAGTCTCTGGTTTGGGCCCAGCCATTGTTCGGGGGGGGCTTTGCCAGCCCTGCCAGCTCTGCCCACTGACGACGGCCATTGTTTCTCCCTGTAATCCCGGTTCGTGCTGTGGAGGGACGGTGGGGACGAAAGAAAAAGACCGAGGGAAGGAGAGAGGGAGGAAAGCCTGGCTAGATGTGCGGCCATTTTGAGTTGGAGCCCCTCACTGCAGCGGAAGAAGTATTCCGGCCAGGAGTTCTAGCAAAGGAAAGCATCCCAGGATGGCACAATGGGAAGACGCTCAATGGGAACGGAACGATCGATCGGGATGCCGTAAATGCATCTCCTCTCAGGTCCCGTCGGATCGACTTCTCCCCTGCCGCACCTTCAGGACCACTGCCCACCTCGCCCGCCGCCATTATCCCCGACAAAGACACAGAACCAAGGCAGGCTGCATAAAGACCTGGGGGTCCGCTGGGACCGGGGGGGGGGGGGGAGACACACACAAGCCATTGTTGCGGGGAGGAGATTTAATCGCTGGCTCCGACCCCAGCCCCGGCGCGCAGGGGATGGAGCGAGGGATGAGTGGCTTTTGTTTGTCGGCGAAAAGCGAAGGGTGACATTTACAGCGAGAATGACACGAGGCAGACATTTACATGAGGACAAAAAGCAATGTGCAACCTGTATGGGGTTCCGGGGCGAGAGAGAGAGAGAGAGAGAGAGAGAGAGAGAGGCAGAGAGGCAGAGAGAGAGAGAGAGAGAGAGAGAGAGAGCGAGAGAGGGAAGGGGGGTTGAAATGTTACCTGGCCGTGATCAGAACAGCCTCTCGGAGCCTTGACAGCAACGGGTTGCATCTCAGGAGACGGATGCTTGGGAAAGAAGCCACCCCCCCAGTCGGCCCGGCGAGGCTGGCTCGGTCACACCGCACAGCCAAAGCCGAAGCGATTCGAGCTGAGCCATGCTAAGTTACCATGCACAGACAGAGGTGGACTGGCCCAGCATGCAACAGGGGTCAAGGGTTAGGGTGAGGGTTCACACCTCACCCTAACCCTCACTGAAGCCATGCTAACCACTAGGTACAGTGTATAGCATGTTGCAGGGGTCAAGGGTTAGGGTAAGGGTTCACACCTAACCCTAACCGAAGCCATGCTAACCACTAGGTACAGTGTATAGCATGTTGCAGGGGTCAAGGGTTAGGGTAAGGGTTCACACCTAACCCTCACTGAAGTCATGCTAACCACTAGGTACAGTGTATAGCATGTTGCAGGGGTCAAAGGAAGAGACCTTTAGGAGAAACAGGAGAAACCAACACTTACAGGAGGAAGAATCAATCACAGAGCTAACTGATCTCCACAACGCGGGACGGGATCATTCCACACGTTCTTGTGAACCCCCTAGCCCAAGTGATCGAGATACAGATCTCCACAGCGCACTCCCTAACGCTTGACTTCCCCTTAACGGTAACGGTAAGGCGTCAAAAGCCTGGGTCTCCGTCCCGTACCGGAACAGACTTTTAAAAGGTCGTAGTCGTCGCTGACCGACTTAGTAAACAAGCGTAGCACGAGGGCCGTGTCCTTCGGACCCTGGTAGCCTCAAAAGACACACAAGCCCTTTGTCGTTGGGACAGACGGTGAATTGAAAGGTGACAATGCGCCCTCACGGCTCCCACACAACAGAGAAAAGTGCAGCCCCCGTTTCTAAAGATGGCCTTATTATAGTGACAAGGCAATTTACTCTCTTCATGCCACGTTGACTCTCCTTCATTGACTCACAATGGAGGATATAATTTTGCAGATGTTAGTAGAATGGCTCAAATGTCAGCTCTTTTCAAAATGCCGGGCGGGCCCTGATCGGGGAATGCATAATTGATAGGTCACCTTTGTCTACTGTTAAATATTCTTACAAGCCACAAAGAGAGGAGGAAAAAATTCTAATAAAAGAGCATCTAATTTATCTTTGTAGTCGGCAGATCAGACGCCGATAGTTTAAATGTGCCCGGTTTTTGATAAGCTTGTGATAGAAGCCGCTATGCTGTCAGTCTGGGAGTCATGTTTTGGAAATATGCCTACACAAAGTACCTTGCGAGCTTTCTCTACCTGGACCAAAGACCCTAGAAGGCCAGGATCTCTCCCGTTTTGCAAAACACTGCCTCCCGTCTCAAACAAAACCATGCAGGTTCAGTTCAGCGTAAAAGGAGACGGCCGTTGTAACTTTCATGTTTAAAGGTACAGGACACTGGCGATCGAGGTCGTCGCCTAAGAAACAAGTATGCAAACTCTAACTGGAAGGAAGGGGGAGTTGATATGAAGCGGGGTGCCCCAGCTACCATTTCCTAATTCCTATTTCCACACTGCTTTGGACGCAGTGGCTGTGTTAGGAGCCACATACTTTAATACTAGCTACTATATACGCAATGAGTAGATACTGCATACTGGTCACAGAAACCGAAATCTAGTATACTGCTTTTTGCAAAGATTTGCTTAAATTGATAATATATTCAAGTGGAACATGTGACCGAAACCCCTGCACGGTTTCGTATTCTGTCAAAGCCAGAAGGAAGTTGGCGCATTGCATTTTGGGGCGCGATGCACAGTCTAGCAACATCTCTCGGCTACTGAAGATTTTCCCAAATTGAGTGTCATTCGGGAACTTTTTCAATATTCAGTTTTCACATACTGTACCGTTGGCATACTGTCTGCACAATTTTTGTCAAATGTTGTATGTTAAGGACGCATAGTCCTTAACATACTATTCGATTCCGAGCATAGCATGTTTGTTTTGTCTCCTGATTGCAGCCAGGTGTGAAGCTGCGCAGGTGAGCCACTTGTCCTGATTAGCCCATTAAAGCCCCAGTGACGGCCAGCTGTGGAAGTAATCCCACATTGAGTATGTTATCCGGGAACTTTTACGCCATACGCAGTTTAAACACGCTGTTGGCATACTGGCTACTCGTTTTTCGTCATCGTTGGGGGAAACAAATGGAAAGAAAGGTTTGTTTAAACATTAAACTTTCCCCCTCTCTACCTGGAAACGTATCCTCGACCTCCCTCGTGTTCGGCACAGAGAGGGAAATCCGATAGCTGTTGTTTCCTGGTCTGCTGTCCTGTCAGAACCGAGAGTAACTTTAGCTGTGTTACACGTGGCTTGTTTAGCCATTGCTTCGTTCCCAGAATCATACAGTCAGTGCTTTTAACTTGAGCTGACCCTCAAGCTGTCGAAACCAGACGGTTTACGAGGTGGTTTGATATGTTCTAAATTGTAATGACGGTCCAGGTCTGTCTCCTCTGCCTTGAGGGTAATAGGGTCCCTTTATACACGAATAGCGTGCCAGGGGCCAGCGCTCTGGGGTGCATTGATAGGGCTCCTGTTGACAATGACAGAGACCATAGTGAGACATGGGGGTCATTTGACAATGGAGCTCCTCAGCCAACTGTGAGACTCTAAAAAACCTATCAAGGTGTCTTTATTTTCTGAGGACAGAATCAATCTAGTGGAGACAGCATAGAACACACACACACACACACACGGTGCTCACACAATTCAAGAGACCCCTTGCCTCTCTGTCCCCCATGGCCTCTTTCTCCCGGCACTGTTCAATAGCTAGCAATCATTTAGATTTGACATGTATTGTGGAGCCAGAGCTGGTCCATCTCTCTCTGTCTTTCTCTCTCTCTCTCTCTCTCTCTCTCTCTCTCTCTCTCTCTCTCTCTCTCTCTCTGTCTTTCTCGCTCTCTCCCTTTCTCTCTTTTCCCTCAACCCTGTCATTAATTCCAAGCCGTTGCAATTTTCCTGCTGAGAAAAAAAAAAATAAGTCAAGAAAAAGAAACCCGAGAAAAGGGGGGGATGAAAGACTACAAAGGACAGCAAAGACTAGATGCGTCTTCCACTGGGGTCTGTCATTGTACCAAATAGCCAAGCAATAATTTTTTGTCAATGGTTTACGCTAAAAGCTTTCCACGTCAGCGCTGAAAAGAAAGCAATAAAGCCCCATTCAACTGACATGAATAAGAGAGAGAGAAAATTCTTGGGAGGGTTTCGACCGGTAAACCCCCCCCCCCCACCCCCCCCCTCCCACACACACACACACACACACACACACACACGCGCCGCCCCACCCTCCCCTTATTTCCTTCTCGGGCTGGTAATCAAATTGGAAGCCCAAATGAAATGGAGTTTTCTTATGAAAATAGCCTTTGTTCTGGCAGGCTGGTAATTCATAAACAATAAGCCCGGCGGGCCTTTTGTGCGGGGCACTAATGTATTCCAGCAGCAGCAGCAGCAGCAGCAGCAGCTCCAGGGGAAGGCAGGGCAGGAGGCAGAGCCAGGCGAGGCAGGGGGACGCTGACGGGACGCACTATAAAAGGCAACGGTAGACCGACCACCGCTTCCACTCTGCCTGTCGCTGCCGAGGGAGGTGGAGGGGGCTCTGGACTCCACTCTCTCTCTCTCTCCCTCTGTCTGTCTCTCTCTCTCTCTCTCTCTCTCTCTGTCTATGGTCCCTCTCCATCTCTCTGTCCTCCTGCTCTTAACTCTCCATCACTTTGTCCGTCTGCTTTGGCCTGCTTTTCAACCCCCCTGCCGTTCTCCGGGTCTGTCCTCCACCTGTTCCTACCTCTTTCTCCCCTCCTCCACCTGTTCCTACCTCTTTCTCCCTCCTCCACCTGTTCCTACCTCTTTCTCCCTCCTCCACCTGTTCCTACCTCTTTCTCCCTCCTCCACCTGTTCTTTCTCTTTCCCTCTCGTTTACTTGCCTCTCTCCCCTTTCTCAGTGCCGTTTCTAAGTCTCCTCTTCAGCACGAACTTTCTCACGCCCCCTTCCCCCCCCCCGCTCCTGTTTCTAGTCGACACATGTAATACTCGTTATTGACCTGGAATTTTGGCTGTATTTTTCACCCGGTTTTTTGTTCCCTCCACTTTCCCTTAAAACCAACCTGCCGTCGCTGGACTGATCTCCGAGAAGCTGGACGCTTTGGAAGACCTACCTGACAGGCGCACCGCCGCTGGCACCATGTGTGCAGGAGGGAAGAGGGCTGAATTAACCGACGACCGGCAGGTGTGCTAGAAGCGGGTCGCCTTACTTTTCTGAACTGTGGGCAAAGATGAGAGCGCGCCAAATCACCCCGGAGGAGTTCTGCGGTGACCGCCCTCTCTTCAAGCCGGTGTCACTTGGGACAACTCTCCGAGACTCTCTGGCGTGTGGATATGTGGAGCTCACACAAGAACATGTCTGTCATACTATCACGCAAACACAACGCACGCTCACACACGAAAACACTCGGTGTGTTTCTCTACTACGCACACACACACACACACACACACACACACACACACACACACACTGTACCTCTATTGTAGGACTGTTTAAGGAAAGAGGATCCTCTTTCAGCAAGCGGTAAGGTTGTCAGGACAACTGGTCCTGGAAAAAGACATGGTGAAGAAGGATGATGTGGATCTAGCCGGTATGAAACGAGCGCACCCTTGAGTGGATCTAGCCGGGATGAAACGAGTGCACCCTGGAGTGGATCTACCCGGGATGAAACGAGCGCACCCTGGAGTGGATCTAGCCGGGATGAAACAAGCGCACCTTTAAGTGGATCCAGAGAAGAAGTGGAGCGCCCTGGGAGGACGGTGCAACTGAAAGGTAAGAGGCTGTTTCATTCATCAGGGGTGAAGTTTACATCCTACTGTTACTGGCATTCATTTGACCTGTTGGTTCAGTTTTGGTAAGTAGAGGGGTGTGTGTGTGTGTGTGTGCGGGGGGGGGGTTATATGTGGGTAGGTGTGTGGGTGGGTGTGTTTTGTGTGGTGGGAGGGTACGTTGTCCGCCTAAAACTTTCACTTTCCGCCCTTATGCTGTACTTATCAACTTAGAAGAGGGAGAAGTTTTGATGCTTGAAATGGACTTGGGCATAGGCAGTCCTCGAAAGTATTCTTCCCCTAATAATTTGCACGCAGCTCTTTTTCACCTGAGGTATGCAGACTTATCTAGGCACACCAACTTGACGCCAAACATGATGGAGATGTTGGATCAAATCGAATCTACAAAATACATTATTTAAGCTGAAGCCTGTTTGATGAAAATTGTGCAAAGATATCAAATGTGGGAGTTTGAGCATAAGGAGTTTGACCTCAACCCCTAAGGCGATAAGGTTACTGGATATTGTTTTGGTGCGGTGAGTGACTTCCTGGACACTCTGTTAGGAATTGTGTGTGTGTGTGTGTGTGTGTGTGTGTGTGTGTGTGTGTGTACGTACGTGTGTGTGTGTGTGTGTGTGTGTGTGTGTGTGGTGGTAGTAGTAGTAGTAGTAGTAGTAGTAGTCTGTTCCTTAGCAGTCTCTTCTTTGGAAACATCCTGACAGAATTGCCAGTGAAAAAGTGTGAAATAACAGGTACTTATTGAAGTTATTTGATCTGTTACTGTTTCCCTCACAGATAACTGTGATGGCCTGAGAGTCTCCAGACCCCCCCCCCCCAACACACACACACACACACGCACTTTCAAAAATCTGTGGAGATACCATCATCTGTGGAGCCTGAAATACTCCACACGCACCCAAGTAAATCAATCACCTTCACCCTAGTTGGGAGGCGCAAAAAAGCAAGACATTTGACTCTGACCTGGCAACCCTGCTGATCTATTTCATTTTTAAAAGAGGTTATAAAGCCCTGAATGTGTTTAAACACAAATTCTCAGTAAAATGAGTTAGTGATGATTAGTTTTGATCCACATCATGTCTGATTCCTTTTACGTTTGGATGTTCTTTGCGGTCCAAGCTGTCGAGAGATGATCGCTATGATAGATGTCGTTTGTTTACGTGGGATTGCCGCTATTAGTTTCGGGGAACACTTGATCCATTTAAAACCACCCCGTGTCGAAGCCACGTTGTTATCAGTGTGGGGAATCAAAACAAGAACAGCAAGCGGGACAACATCTAGCAGACGTCCTAATTGCATTTTGTGGATGGAGTATGGCGATTAGATATGATGACAGGAGGTTAATTAATCACGTAGGTGAGTTCAGAAAAGGGGAACTAGCTAAGCAACACTTATGACTAAAAATCAAATCACTGCCCAGCTGCCGCAACTCTGCAATAAGCCGCTCTACTGCCCCGCCAAGTGAAAAATGGGCTTCACCCTCTTTCCCTTGCACTGTACCTATTTCTAGGTGACGCAATATAGGGATTAAAATAATAGCGAACAACGCGAAACGTTAGCGATCGAGTAGAGCTTTTTAAAAACATTCGATGTAGGTGTGATCGACAGGACGATTTCAAAGAAGTGCCAGCCGGATTGGTAGGCTACAGAGCTACAGAGCTATTTTCATGGTTAATTTAAGAAACACTTAACATTGTAATTGTATATTCTATTGTGACAGACTAGTCAGTGTAGCCTGATTTCACCGGGGCACCTACTATACTTGTCTTTAAATAACGTGGACTATTGGGTCTAGAACTTCATGATGTTGCGACTGCAGCCTTTGACCAGTATGTGGCAGCACCGATTAAGAAATTTGACTGGGGTCCCCTCAGACCCTAATACAAATCACCTTGATTCTTTTCATATGTATATGTATCTGTGTTGGATACCTTTTCACTTCCGAAAATGCAGTTCCACTGAACATTAAAAACAATAGTCTACACTGGCAATAGGGAAACTTGTGGCTCTTCATCTGACTACTAGGCCTGCTTTTAGGCTGGATGGATACATGCAGAAACATCAGAACATCCATATAAGGCTCAAAAAGAATACAATACTTCCCACAATACTTCCTGAACGTCATCAGAGGGGAAAAGGCTTTCCTTCAAGAATAATTAAGTCATAAACTTGACATCGAGGTTGGAAATACTGAGCATGTGAAACATGTTTTTCCCACTGGAGGGAGCCAAAGATCTGTCGAACATGTCCGTTGGTACTAGTGCCACGTCTTTAAGGCAGAGGGGGTGAGTGCACTTGAAATTGAAATCCTAATGTAGTTGGAAGGCACACAGCTGTTTTTGACTACAGGTATACTATTTCCCAGAATGCAAAAATAATGGTAATATTTAAACAAAAATGTCCAACATATGTGCTGGTAGCAGCAGCGTTGTCATTTTGTGATACATAATTTCTGCTTTTTGTATTGTTAATGTAGTAATATATCAGAAACTTCCCTTTGACTTTTAGAATAAACACAATAACATTATCATTTTGATAAACATGATCCTAGGATACAACAAAAATAAGCAAGATAACAAGATGACGGAACACAACGTGACGCCATTATTTCAATACCTAACATCGTCCTTAAACATTATGTGTGAATTACCAGGTAGGGGCACTGGACGTTTCTGTGTCCCTCTACGTTTCTTTGTCCCTGTTCCTTCTTTGTGTAAGTGCAGAAAGACCCATCATACCGGTCGTATGCCTTAAGTGGATAAAACTCCCCTTAGCCAACCCTTCAACACGTATCCATTAGCCTTTAGTATTATGATAAACTTGGCTTAATTGGGACAAAGCAGGCTGTAGTTCCTCGGGTGTGTGTGGGGTGGGGGGTAAGGGGGTCAGAGTGGTGAAGTTATTGGCCGTGTTACGTTCTCGTATATATAATCATCATTCAAAATCATCACTCGTATGGAAAAATATATATTGTTTACCCCGTCGGCTTTAGTTTGTGTCTGAACAGAGCTGCTAACGGGAAGCGTTGTTGTCAGCGTGGGGTATTTATTTCTGAACCACTCCTGGTACCTGGTGGGATGGACGACCCCCCCCCCCCCCCCCTCTCTCTCTCTCTGTGTGTCTCTCTCTCTCTGAATTACCCGCGAGTGCTTGACATCAGGGGCGCATTCGCAAAGCTGGTCGCCGTTTATGCGCCCCTGCCATTGATTGTGCATGGGCGTGAAACGACAAACCGTTTACAAGTGAACCTCGTCTCCAGCGTGGTTTGCGCTGCTCCCTGAACGCCCCCCCCCCACCCCCCCCCCCCCCCTTTTTTTTTTCTCTCAGCATCGCAGACTTAGGGCTGGCGAATACAAAGCAGTTTTCTGACAAGCTAGTCAGACAATCCTGGAACACCTGCTGGAATAAGTGACATGTTGTTGTTGTTTTTTTATTTTATTTTTTATTTTTTGTACCCCACTGCTTATTACCCATAACCTTTGACATCTTTTTGTGGAATAGGAGGCTTCTAACCTGAGGCGTCGTGCCAATTCACACGTGCCCCTTCGATTGTTTGAGACAAGAGTTTGAAATCAAATCCGAAGTATTATGCAATCGCTAAAGCAGCATATAGTAAATGGAATTGTGAAACTGTGGCCCCTCAAAAGAGTTGTGAGCATAACGCCTTTGCTTTTACCAACTTTACCTCTCAATGGTAATCTAACTAGTTATATACTTTACCACTCAATGGTATTCAAACTAGTTATATACTTTACCACTCAATGGTACTCTAACTAGTTATATACTTTACCACTCAATGGTATTGTAACTAGTTGCTTTACCACTCGATGGTATTCTAACTAGTTATATACTTTACCACTCGATGGTATTATAACTAGTTGTTTTACTTCATAGTTCATAGACGCATTCATCTCTCCTCTGGCAACACACCCCCTAATAGTTTTAATATGAATATTTTCACTCTAATGCTAGAGGGCAGCGAGGGGGTCTCTGGGAATGCTTCTTGTTTATCCGATGTGTTGACTTCCCGGCGCGGGAAGCGTGGGCGGCACATAACACGAGGTCACCAGGAATACAGAAGCCGTGGACACTCCCCTAGTAGACGCACACAAACACTTAAACGTTCGGAATAAAACGAGTTGTGGTCGCATCTTTATTGTTGAACCTCAGGTCAAGTTGTGTGAAGGAGGTAGACCAGGCTAACTGCCAGTGTCGGGGAGTAACTAGTTACATGTAATAGCGTTACGTCAATCATTTTCAAAATAAACGGGATTGTAATTTGGTACCGTTCCTGGGGGAAAAATGTTGAGTTAAAGTGTTACTAATGAAAATGTTGGTGATTACAAAGATGTTACATCCAAATATATTCTTTCAATCAAAATGTAATCAGTTACATTACTTTAAGAAAGTAATTAAAAAAGTAATACATTACGTTTTACATTTTTAACAGGGTAACTTGCAATCTTTAACCTATTACATTTGAAAAGTAACCTTCCCAATACTGCTAACAGCACAGTAGAGCATGGGTAGTTCCAAACCGTCCAATTGAATTTGATGCCTCAGTGTGCCACTGAGAAGGAGCCAAATAGTCCTCACCACCTGGTGCATTAGGGAAGTCCTGCAATCCCAATAATGGCTGTGCCCTATGATATTGATTTCCCACCACGTATGAGGTTTGCATTAGTGCGAGAAAATTGAGCGCCATTTCCTCATCGGCTCACTTGAGATGTTGGGAACTTAGTTTCACAGTTAATGGACTGAATGCAAATGTTTACAACACCGGCCTTTGCTGCAAGCGAAGTTGGTATTTATGGACACACTAAAAGATTGATCACGGATATTGATCGACATTTTTTACATGACAATTTTTTCTTTCTCGTACGTGAGTAGAGATGTCGTAAATATTACATGGGTCATACTTAGCCTATTTTCAACCGCAGGGTTGACTGGGTAATGCTTCTGGGTCCCTCCAACAGAGGGCGCTGCACCCTGCCCATTAGAGGCTATTTTTACTCCCAAATTATTACCACTGGTAATAGCCTATTGTGAACATTTGTTTCTCCATCTGATTGCTTGCCACGTAAATTCTGTTTCAAATAAACCTAATAATTTGGACAATCAGCCTCATCATATGGCAATCTACCCCTCGCTGGGGATACACACACACACACACACACACACACACACCACACACACACACACCTACGCCAATTTGTATTTTGAGACACACTCCTATTCTCGCTAACATTCAGACATGAACCAACACACACGCGCGCGCGCACGCTTTCACGCATGCAAACAGGCACACACTTACATTCACACACTGAAAAACTCTTTGTATTATTGTAGCCATATCAAGCCTCCCTTGCAATACAGTACGCTGCACATGGATGCACCCATGTATCACCTCCAAAATATTTTCGTAATCCATTAATTGGTATGGAAAAGCATTTTTTTTGTGTGGGGGGGGGGGGGGTCCATTTTGTTAGGTGTGTTTTTTTTTCTCTCTCTAAAGATGCATGTTAATCATGTAGAGGGAGCCTTTGTGCTCTGTTGACGTGGCGACGCTTTCAGCCTCTGCCTCTAGCCCCCGAAGCTGCATGGAGGCGCCGGCGGCAAACCGCTGTATTATTTTGGCTGAAGTGTGTTATTTCCCTGTCATGGCCCGATGGCAGCGTGCCAACAGGAGTGACAGTATAAGATCATCAAGCGAGCGGAGTGCTGTCTGGAGAGGGAGGGGAGGGGAGGGGGGGGGGGATGTCGACGACGCCGGGCCAAGTTGTTTCAAGACGCACTCCACAAATTTCCCCCCCTAATAATTTCAAAAGGTCCTCATTTGACAATTGTTTTTCCATGACTATTTTCAACATTCAACATTTTTTTCAATATATATCTACATATTTTACATTGCGAGCTTAAGATGTCGTTTTTAATAAGGAACCGACCCCTTGTATGACCAGTGTAGTTTTACAGCTGAAGGATAACAATGTTTTTAAAGCCGGTTTGGATTTGGAGATAGTTTTTAATGGGGTTCCATTTTGTTATTTGGTCAAACTCGGTCAGCACAAAGGGCATTGTGCCCCCTTTCTCTCATGGTCCGTTTCTTTTTCTGCTGTTATCTTAATTTACTGCCAGACCAAACTAAGAAAAGAAATGCAGAGGAGAGAGAAGAAAAGAGGGGAAACACCATGATGGGCTTCCTCACTGTATTCTGACTTCCCTCATCAAATTGGAGATACCGAGCGCTGATGGCGCTTGGAGAAGCATTGAGGAGCCGGTTTAATTAAGATAATTATCTCGCAAATTAACCACAAACTCTTTTTCTCTCTTAATTACCTGTCCTGCGACTTGGGGCGCCCACAACAAGAAAGGAGGAACCAATACTTCTTTGTGCGTTTCTGTCAGGGCCCATAAATTCGCTGCGCGACTGTGAAAGGCCTGATAACCCATTCACCAACAACCACTAAAGCATTTGATAGGCTAATAGGGAGTGGTGTTCCCTGTACACCTTTGTAATTGGACATCATAAATCTAGAGAGGGTGACTGGGAGGAACAATGGCCCGGTTTTGTCCGGCTGTCACAGACTCTGCGCGCCCTGTATATCCTTCCCCCTTTGAATGGGCCTATCTGAAGGGAAGCGATACAAGTGTTACAATCAGAGATGCATGGCTGCAGGTCCCTCGCTCATTGATCCAAGCTCCGCGTGGCTTTTCCTGCTCTCGAACCAGGAAATGGGATCGGGAACGCTAGCTGGGGGGGGCGATAAAATGGCCGTGGCTCTTATCAGCATGCCCTGGTGCTGGTGATGTCAGCGGCCATTAACCTCTGGGTCATAATGGCGGTTGCGGTGATTAGCTCCAACGAGACCCACCTGCAGGAGGAATACACATACAGCCCGTAATCAGCAGGCATCTGAAGACAACTGATATTTAGGTAAATATATTGGTAGTTTGTAGGGTAGGTGCGATTACACAGGACACTGGATATTTAGGTAAATAGATGGGAAGTATGTAGGGTAGGTGTGACTACCAGACACTGGATATTTAGGTAAATAGATAGGAAGTATGTAGGGTAGGTGTGATTACACAGGACACTGGATATTTAGGTAAATAGATAGGAAGTATGTAGGGTAGGTGTGATTACACAGGACACTGGATATTTAGGTAAATAGATAGGAAGTATGTAGGGTAGGTGTGATTACACAGGACACTGGATATTTAGGTAAATAGATAGGAAGTATGTAGGGTAGGTGTGATTACACAGGACACTGGATATTTAGGTAAATAGATAGGAAGTATGTAGGGTAGGTGTGATTACACAGGACACTGGATATTTAGGTAAATAGATAGGAAGTATGTAGGGTAGGTGTGATTACACAGGACACTGGATATTTAGGTAAATAGATAGGAAGTATGTAGGGTAGGTGTGATTACACAGGACACTGGATATTTAGGTAAATAGATAGGAAGTATGTAGGGTAGGTGTGATTACACAGGACACTGGATATTTAGGTAAACAGATAGGAAGTATGTAGGGTAGGTGTGACTATACCAGACACTGGATATTTAGGTAAACAGATAGGAAGTATGTAGGGTAGGTGTGACTATACCAGACACTGGATATTTAGGTAAATAGATAGGAAGTATGTAGGGTAGGTGTGACTATACCGGACACTGGATATTTAGGTAAATAGATGGGAAGTATGTAGGGTAGGTGTGACTATACCGGACACTGGATATTTAGGTAAATAGATGGGAAGTATGTAGGGTAGGTGTGACTATACCGGACACTGGGGATGAATGGCACAGGCGCACACACACACACACACACACACACACACACACACACACACACACCTGAGAAGAGCCCTTGTTTCACCCCCGGAAAGCCGTCCCGAAATGTTGGCGCGGCGACCATCACGTCCGTGCGGGGGCCGCTCTCCAGAGGCGAGCAGCGAGCGCCGACAGCCCTCCCCCCCGTGGAGTGGGGCCACTCTGCCGCCCCCGCGCCCCCCCCCCCCCAGCACGTACGCCTCTCTGATGCAACGTTTCCAAAAAGATTTAGGATTTTTTGGCGTGATTTTTTTGGGGAGGCATTTATGTTGTTACGGAGACAGGACAGTGGGGTGGGCAGGAAAGGTAGGAGAGAGAGAGAGAGAGGGGGGGGGGGGGGGGGGGGGGGGGGGGGGGGGGGGGGGGAGGGGGGGGACGTGCAGCGAAGGGCCTGGGCCGGAATCGAACCCGGGTCGCTGCGGTAAGGGCTTAGGCTTTGTGGTCGGCGCCTTAACCCGATGAGCCAACGGGGCGGGGGGTGGGGGGGCGGGGGGGCGGGGGGGCGGGGGGCGGGGCCGACCTCCGTCGCTGTTCCTAAGTAGTGACTGATGGGCGCCACAGCCCTCGGTTGCGCAGCAGCCATACCGCTCGTTCTTGGCGTTCAGGTAGCCACCGCGCCAGGTGCTAGGTTTGGATATTTGCGGGTTGGGCCTTTTAGAGAAGGCGGGGGGGGGGGGGGGGGGGGGGGGGGCAGGGGGGGGGGTCGATTCCCTGCGGAAGGCTTTGCAGCAGCTGCCTCTTGAGCTGCGATGGACCGTAGGAATCCTACATTTATGAAGTGCTGCGTCCTCCTTTGGCGCCAGGAAAAAGGGATTTCTTTCCTCCACCGTTTCTTTCTTGCTTGCCGGGTGGCGGCGCGGTCCATTTTCCCCTCCGTCTCCCTCTCTCCGATGTTCCCTCTCTCTCGCTCTCGAGAGCCCCTCCCATGGAGCCCGGCGCGCGGGCCGAGTGCGCTGGACACTGCCGAACCCGGAGCGGCGCAAGGAAGGCTCCCTGGGAATCCCGGTGGCTCCCGGCACTGCCTGGCTCCCACGGCCGAGGGCCTTGCTCACCCACGGGGGGCCGTTTGGTTCCTGACAGGCCTCAGGAGGAGATGTTGGAGAAAGGGGATTAGGTTTGATCAAAAGGTCCGTTTTGGGAAGACGCCCCCCCCCCCCCCCCCCCCCCACCCTCCGGCAGTTGCGTTTTATTCCGAGGAATTTGGGATTACGGCTGGATGACGAGCTCCAGAGCGTGTGTGTGTGTGTGTGTGTGTGTGTGTGTGTGTGTGTGTGTTGGCACAATTGTTTTGGTTTCTGGCCCAGCGATTTATATCTGCGATTGTGTGTCCGCTTCTGCTTGCTCTCGGCTGGCTTTGTAAGCGTGCGTGTGTGTGTATGTTAGCAGTGTGTGTGTTAGCAGCGTGTGTGCGTTTGTGGGTAAGCCTGTGTTGGCAGCGTGTGTGTGTACTGTAGGTCAATCAAGTTCTCGAAGGCCCGACTCTCTCCCTCAGAGGGCCACTTAGAAACCGTAAGACGCATGGATTGCCATCTATGGGAGCGTGTCCTGTGTGTGTGTGTGTGTGTGTGTGTGTGTGTGTGTGTGTGTGTGTGTGTGTGTGTGTGTGTGTGTGTGTGTGTGTGTGTGTGTGTGACTGCACGTGCAGATGTCAGGGGGAGCAGATTTGTTTGTTTTTTGCGTTGACAGAGGAGCTGACAAATTAGTCGTCCTTATCCAACGAGAGGAAACCCAGTGAATGTGACTTTGATTGGCAGGAACCTGTCCGTCACTAGAATAGGGGGGAAACGGTGTCAGCTGTCTCTCCAGGGGGCAACCAGTGTGTGTGTGTGTGTGTGTGTGTGTGTGTGTGTGTGTGTGTGTGTGTGTGTGTGTGTGTGTGTGTGTGTGTGTGACGCACCCACCGCCCCAGTCAGGATGGCTTCTCAAGTTGATGCTAGATTCCAGAGAGCGGCTTCTTAAGGATATCACGCCTCACAATGGAACAGGATATCACACGCGCAGACATTTCATCTTTTCTTCCCTTCTCTCTCTCTCTCTCTCTCTCTCCACAACGTTCTCCCTCTCTCTCTCTCGCTCTCCAGAACGTTCTCTCTCTCTCTCTCTCTCTCTCTCTCTCTCTCTCTCTCTCTCTCTCTCTCACTCTCTCTCAGGTAAAATGCCTAACATCACTCATCCCCCCGATCCCATCTGGTCTGCTTTCTGAAACTTCTAACACACACACACACACACACACACACACACACACACCTACCTTTCTCCTGCATTAATACTCACACCCCTTTCTCCTCGTTGACAGACACGCTCGCGCGCGCGCACACACACACACACACACACACACACACACACACACACACACACACACACACACACACACACACACACTTTCTTTCTCTCCGCGTGCCATTCAGGGCCTGCCAATGAAAGCAGCAGTGACGCCTCGCATTACTTATCATATTAATTAAAATCTGTGACACAACGATGCCGGCAGCTGGGGAGGAAAGCGGAGGGAAATTAACAAACGTTTGATATGTTGTGTTGCTAATGTGACTCCTATTATGCAGGTCAGGACTAAAACAAAAGAGGAACCCGGAATATGCTAATGTGTTTTGGGGGAAGTCTGAGGGAGTCGCTCAAACAAGCTGAGAGGGGGGCTTTAGCAGATATTTTTTTGTAATTTTTTTTTTTTGCCTGGAACCAAGTCTTTCTCTCTCTCCCTCTCTCTTCGTATCTATCTGTATATCTCTCTCTCTCTCTGTCTTTGTATCTGTATGTCTCTCTCTCCCTCTCTCTCTCTCTCTTTGTGTCTGTATGTCTCTCTTCCAGGTGTATTTCACAGAGCACCACACCAATAATGGACTGTCTGTCCTTCAGTGTCAGTGACAATGGGCCGCTGTCCTGCAGTCTGGGCTGTACCCGAGTAGACCTGGTCACGTCATTGGAAGAGCAGGCGTGTGCTGCCATGTTGGGGAAGGCTGGGCGAGAGAGAGAGGGAGGGAGAGAGGGAGGGAGGGAGGGGGAGAGAGAGAGAGAGAGAGAGAGAGAGAGAGAGAGAGAGAGAGAGAGAGAGAGAGAGAGAGAGAGAGAGAGAGAGAGAGAGAGAGAGAGAGAGAGAGAGAGAGAGGGGGGGGAGAGGGAGAGAGAGAGACTGCAATGGAGAGTGGTTTACAATGCTGTGCGGCGATGTGTGTCTCTGTAGAGGTGTGCCTGCATGTGGAGGTGTGAGCGTGTGTGTCTGTACTTGTGTGTGTCTGTGCGTGTAGTGGTGTGTGAGCGTGTAGTGGTGTGTGTGTGTGTGTGTGTGTGTGTGTGGGTGTACGTGCAGGGGTAATTCTCTCCTCCTAAGTAGTTGAACCAGTGTCACCTCATGTGCCCCCCCTCATCACTGGGGAGGCGGATGGAGTGAACCGTTACGTAGACGGCCTTGACAGCTGGCCATTTATGGAGATTGGCAACGCAGAATGGAAGTGAGGTGTGTGTGTGTGTGTGTGTGTGCGCGTGCGTGTGTGTGTGTGTGTGTACACGTGCGTGTGTGTGAGAGAGAGTGACGGGAAAAAAGAGCGAGCGTGAGTGTGAGTGTGCGTGTGTTTGTGTGGGGTTGTGTGTGTGTTTGCGTGGGGTTGTGTGTGTGTGTCCGTGTGGGGTTGTGTGTGTGTGTGTGTGTGTGTGTGTGTGTGTGTGTGTGTGTGAGAGAGGTCAGGGCCGCTCTGAAAACATCCACGCCACCCTTGGCCCTGACCCGGTGTCGTTGGGTGAAGACGCCCGCAGACAAAGCCGGGTTGAGGAGGGGGGGGGCTAATGGAGCATCATTCAGTCCTGCGACTCCGCCATCATGGAGAGAGACAAAGGTGTGGTTTTCAGGAGCCAAGGCCCTTCGATGAGGAGAGCATGGAAGAGAGGAGAAAGGAGAAGAGGGGAGAGGCGTGGCCACCGGAGGGGGGAGGGTGGGGAGAGGAGGAGGATGGGGGGAGGAGGTGAAGGAGAGGGGGAGGAGGGAGGAGAGGGGGGAGGAGGTGAAGGAGGGGGGGGAGGGAGGAGAGGGGGAGGAGGTGAAGGAGAGGGGGAGGAGGGAGGAGAGGGGGGAGGAGGTGAAGGAGGGGGGGGAGGGAGGAGAGGGGGAGGAGGTGAAGGAGAGGGGGAGGAGGGAGGAGAGGGGGAGGAGGTGAAGGAGAGGGGGAGGAGGGAGGAGAGGGGGGAGGAGCTGAAGGAGAGGGGGAGGAGGGAGGAGAGGGGGAGGAGGTGAAGGAGAGAGTGGAGGGTGAGGGTCATTGAGTGACACGGCCTGTGATTACAGGTCTATTAGGAACGCCTGGCTATGGACCACTGGAGAGTGGAGAGCTGCTCACACACACACTCCTTTAATGGCTTCTGCTGCCGCACGCCTATTCTGTGTGTGTGTGTGTGTGTGTGTGTGTGTGTGTGTGTGTGTGTGTGTGTGTGTGTGCGCGTGCGCGTGCGTGCGTGTGTACAGAGCGCACATGTTGTCAAATGCAACGGCAAACGCAGGGCCAATCGTCATAGGAACCACAGAGGGCCTCTTCCCGGACTCCATCTTGAAATATTATAATTTATTTTGAGTTGGGGTCCGTCATCCGCCCCCTCCTCCCACCCCACAGTACGATGATAAACAACCCATGGAGAATAGTGTGTGTGTGTGTGTGTGTGTGTGTGTGTGTGTGTGTGTGTGTGTGTGTGTGTGTTGTTGTTGTTGTTGTGAAACCTTGACATTCCCATTTGACACCAGAAAACACACACTTTGCCGGCCGAGGTGATTCTGAACTTTTGTTTGTGGTTGAAACATTATTATTATTACATTATCAAGCCATCTATAAACATTATTATTATTACATTATCAATCCATCTATAAACATTATTATTAGTACATTATCAATCCATCTATAAACATTATTATTATTACATTATCAAGCCATCTATAAACATTATTATTATTACATTATCAAGCCATCTATAAACATTATTATTATTACATTATCAATCCATCTATAAACATTATTATTATTACATTATCAAGCCATCTATAAACATTATTATTATTACATTATCAAGCCATCTATAAACATTATTATTATTACATTATCAATCCATCTATAAACATTATTATTATTATTACATTATCAATCCATCTATAAACATTATTATTATTACATTATCAATCCATCTATAAACAGCTCTGTTTCAGCCAATAATACAATTATTGTTATCCAATACGTTTTTCTATTTCATCTTAAACATTTTCGTCCTGCCTCCTAAGGTCTTTCATTCAAAATGGTCCTATCTCATATTTTGCCTTAAAACAGACCCATAGGACCTTTCTGAACCATTGTCCATAATATTAATGATGATAATAATAATAACATAAGCCCTTATTCAAACAACATCATCCCTGGCCCCCCCCGACTACTACATGGGATGGAGGTCGTGAGGGGAGGCGGGGCTGCTTAGCAACCGTTGGCCCGGGCCGCTGAAGATGATAAATGACTTTAGGATGGATCATATTCATATTCATTAAGCTCTGAGTGAGTTACATTTAACCTGCCTTACAGGAATCAATTACCACCGTATCAGCACCAAAGCCTGGGGCCCAGGGGAGAGACTCTCTCTGTGTGTGTGTGTGTGTGTGTGTGTGTGTGTGTGTGTGTGTGTGTGTGTGTATGTGTACAGTACCGTATGTCTTTCGCACTTTCTGCAGTTCCCTCTCTCCATTTCTCATTTTGTATGTCTTTCTTTCTGTTTCTTTCTTTCGTTCTTTCGTTCTTTCAATCTTTCTTTCTTCCTTTCTTTCTTTCTTCCTTTCTTTTGTTCTTTCTTTCTTTCTTTCGTTCTTTTTTTCTTTTGTTCTTTCGTTCTTTCGTTCTTTCTTTTCTTCTTCCTCTTTCTCTCCTTCCCCATCTGGGGATCTTCAATGATGAGGTATATAACTGTGGAGGAGAGAAGCCAGTTCTGCACCTCTCTCGCTCTCTCTGTCACTCACTCACTCACTCACTCACTCACTCACTCACTCACTCACTCACTCACTCTCCTCTCTCTCTCGCTCTCTCTGTCACTCACTCACTCACTCACTCACGCACTCACTCTTTCTCTCTCTCGTTCTCTCCCTGTCTCACTTTCCCTGGCAGAATGAGGTGAAGCCATCCAATTCTTTTAGCCTTTGAGTTTGATGGACAATGTGTGTGTGTGTGTGTGAGTGGTTGTGTGTGTGTGTGTGTGTGTGTGTGTGTGTGTGTGTGTGTGTGTGTGTGTGTGTCTGTGGTCCCAGACCATCTGCTGCCAGTGTGTTGTTTACTCTATCACAGCTCAATATTTGCCCAGCCGCCCAGCAGGCCCCTGGGGCCTTGTGTGTGTGTGTGTGTGTGTGTGTGTGTGTGTGTGTGTGTGTGTGTGTGTGTGTGTGTTCAGAGCTCCAAGCCAGTGATTAAACAGGTGCTTGTAAATTAATTAGCCTGGTGAAACGTGCTTTTAAAATGAAGCACCACCTCCTAATAACGCACACACACACACACACACACACACACACACACACGCGCACACACACACACACCTGAGTCCTGAAACCAAGTCATTATTTCCTATATTGCCTGTATTGTGACATTCGTTAATTCTTTAGGGTATGCTTTCCTCTGTGGATGTCTGTCCATCGTGCTGGCTGTCTGACCCCGACTTGGTGCTACCGTGACTGGGGGAGAGGTGGAGGAGGTAGAGCTATACCTGCTGCCCCTCTCCCTCTCCAGCTGGAGCTCTGGGTCTCTGTCTCTCTCTCTCTCTCTCTCTCTCTCTCTCTCTCTCTCTCTTGTATATCTTTCATTTTCCAAACATCTCTCTCTTTCTCTTCATTCTCTTCTCCGTACCCTCTCTCTCTCTCTCTCTCTCTCTCTCTCTCTCTCTCTCTCTCTCTCTCTCTCTCTCTCTCTGTCCATCCTTTGCCCTCCGCACTCTGCGTCTCTCCATATCCCTCTGATCTCTGGCTCGGGGGTGTATGGTGTATGATGAAGAAGAGGTCTAGAGGAAGTGTCATCTATCTCCTTCCCCAGGAGTCCCTTCATCTTTCCTCCTCCCTCCCTTCATCTTCAAACATGCCAAGACGGCCTAGCAGTGTTTTTCCTTTTCTCCTCTCTCTCTCCCTCTCTCTCTCTCCCTCTCTCTCTCTCTCTCTCTCTCTCCCTCTCCCTCTCTCTCTCTCTCTCTCTCTCTCTCCCTCTCTCTCTCTCTCTCCCTCTCTCTCTCCCCTCCTTTGGCCCTGCCATTAGCTTAAACGTCTGCCCGGGGGCGGGGCCGGGGGCGGGGAACCCAGAGGCCGCGGCGGCGGCGCCTGGAGAAAATGGCCGTCCTGTTCAGGGAGCGCGACCCAGACGGAGCGGGGGCAACGAAGGGTCGGGCCCGTCACCAAGACGACGACGCCATGGAGACGAGCTCTGGCGGCTTGGAGAGGAGAACTCCGACTGGGGGGGGGGGGGGGGGGGGGGGGGGGGCAGAGATTTGTGACCGAGATTCATTTCACACACGGACAGCACTGCGCAAAAGGTTTAGGCGGGTGTGAAAGAATGCCGGCGAAAATGTGAACGCAATGCATTTAGTTCCTTGATAAAAACAAACTATTAACAGTTTGATGTCTGCACAGTGCTGTGCTTCGTGGTTAAATGCACGTTAAGTCATTCAAAAGGGATTCTACGGACTTGGATTTCAATGTCCGTACGGACGAGAGGCCGTGAGAGGGCGGTTACCTTGGTTTCGAGATTTACACGTCAACCGTTGCACTGCAGTACATCAGAAAACTTGTTAAGGGTTGCAGTCAACCGTCGTTCGGTAGCTTACCAACCCGTCTGTTTCTCGGTCCGTTTTGACAACGTGGCGCGTCACTGGGCTGGGGCTCCCCTGCAGCCAACACGGCAGCTGTGTCCGTCCCCCGGTCCGAGGTTTCCTGGCCGTGTGGAGAATCTCTACGGAGGCCAGGGCGCCCGGGCCAGCCACGAGCCAAGAACCCTCCGGCCTCCTCGACAGCTGCAGCACCACTGTTTGCTCAGGGACGAGTGGAACGCCATCTCTCTCTCTCTCTCTCTCTCTCTCTCTCTCTCTCTCTCTCTCTCTCTCTCTCTCTCTCTCTCCCCAACCTCTCTCTCTCTCTCTCTCTCTCTCTCTCTCTCTCTCTCTCTGTGGGTCTCTGTTTTCACTCTCCCTTTCTCTCTCTCTCTCTTTATCTGTTTGTTTACCTCTGATGTGTCAGCACCTGAGTCGGAACAGCGGAAGGGAGGGATGGAGGGCTGAGGGGAGGGAGAGGGGGTTTCCACCTCTGTATTTTGGAGGGATAGCTGGACTAAGGGGAGGGAGAGATGGATGGATAGGGGGAGGGAGAGATGGAGGGCGGGGATAAGGGGAGGGAGAGATGGATGGATAGGGGGAGGGAGAGATGGATGGATAGGGGGAGGGAGAGATGGAGGGGTAAGGAGAGGGAGAGATGGAGGTGTAAGGAGAGGGAGAGATGGAGGGGTAAGGGGAGGGAGAGATGGAGGGGTAAGGGGAGGGAGAGATGGAGGGGTAAGGGGAGGGATAGATGGAGGGGTAAGGGGAGGGAGAGATGGAGGGGTAAGGGGAGGGAGAGATGGAGGGGTAAGCAGAGGGAGAGATGGAGGGGTAAGGAGAGGGAGAGATGGAGGGGTAAGGGGAGGGAGAGATGGAGGGGTAAGGGGAGGGAGAGATGGAGGGGTAAGCAGAGGGAGAGATGGAGGGGTAAGGGGAGGGAGAGATGGATGGATAGGGGGAGGGAGAGATGGAGGGGTAAGGGGAGGGAGAGATGGAGGGGTAAGGAGAGGGAGAGATGGAGGTGTAAGGAGAGGGAGAGATGGAGGGGTAAGGGGAGGGAGAGATGGAGGGGTAAGGGGAGGGAGAGATGGAGGGGTAAGGGGGAGGGAGAGATGGAGGGGTAAGGAGAGGGAGAGATGGAGGGGTAAGGGGAGGGAGAGATGGAGGGGTAAGCGGAGGGAGAGATGGAGGGGTAAGGAGAGGGAGAGATGGAGGGGTAAGCAGAGGGAG
>CM030191.1:1638333-1655833 GCA_017639675.1 Aplochiton taeniatus
AGGAGAAGGTCTAACACATGGTGTGTTACAGGAGAAGGTCTAACGCATGGTGTGTTACAGGAGAAGGTCTAACGCATGGTGTTACAGGAGAAGGTCTAATGCATGGTGTTACAGGAGAAGGTCTAATGCATGGTGTTACAGGAGAAGGTCTAACGCATGGTGTGTTACAGGAGAAGGTCTAACGCATGGTGTTACAGGAGAAGGTCTAACGCATGGTGTTACAGGAGAAGGTCTAACGCATGGTGTGTTACAGGAGAAGGTCTAACGCATGGGTGTTACAGGAGAAGGTCTAACGCATGGTGTTACAGGAGAAGGTCTAACGCATGGTGTTACAGGAGAAGGTCTAATGCATGGTGTTACAGGAGAAGGTCTAACGCATGGTGTTACAGGAGAAGGTCTAACGCATGGTGTGTTACAGGAGAAGGTCTAATGCATGGTGTTACAGGAGAAGGTCTAACGCATGGTGTTACAGGAGAAGGTCTAACGCATGGTGTTACAGGAGAAGGTCTAACGCATGGTGTTACAGGAGAAGGTCTAACGCATGGTGTTACAGGAGAAGGTCTAACGCATGGTGTGTTACAGGAGAAGGTCTAACGCATGGTGTTACAGGAGAAGGTCTAACGCATGGTGTTACAGGAGAAGGTCTAACGCATGGTGTTACAGGAGAAGGTCTAACGCATGGTGTTACAGGAGAAGGTCTAACGCATGGTGTTACAGGAGAAGGTCTAACGCATGGTGTGTTGCAGGAGAAGGTCTAACGCATGGTGTTACAGGAGAAGGTCTAACGCATGGTGTTACAGGAGAAGGTCTAACGCATGGTGTTACAGGAGAAGGTCTAACGCATGGTGTTACAGGAGAAGGTCTAACGCATGGTGTTACAGGAGAGGGTCTAACGCATGGTGGTTACAGGAGAAGGTCTAACGCATGGTGTTACAGGAGAAGGTCTAACGCATGTGTGTTACAGGAGAAGGTCTAACGCATGGTGTGTTACAGGAGAAGGTCTAACGCATGGTGTTACAGGAGAAGGTCTAACGCATGGTGTTACAGGAGAAGGTCTAACGCATGGTGTGTTACAGGAGAAGGTCTAACGCATGGTGTGTTACAGGAGAAAGTCTAACGCATGGTGTGTTACAGGAGAAGGTCTAACGCATGGTGTGTTACAGGAGAAGGTCTAACGCATGGTGTGTTACAGGAGAAGGTCTAACGCATGGTGTTACAGGAGAAGGTCTAACGCATGGTGTTACAGGAGAAGGTCTAACGCATGGTGTTACAGGAGAAGGTCTAACGCATGGTGTTACAGGAGAAGGTCTAACGCATGGTGTTACAGGAGAAGGTCTAACGCATGTGTGTTGCAGGAGAAGGTCTAACGCATGGTGTTACAGGAGAAGGTCTAACGCATGGTGTTACAGGAGAAGGTCTAACGCATGGTGTTACAGGAGAAGGTCTAACGCATGGTGTTACAGGAGAAGGTCTAACGCATGGTGTTACAGGAGAAGGTCTAACGCATGGTGTTACAGAAGAAGGTCTAACGCATGGTGTTACAGGAGAAGGTCTAACGCATGGTGTTACAGGAGAAGGTCTAACGCATGGTTATTATATATATATTATATAACGCATGGTTATTATATATATATTATATAACGCATGGTTATTATATATACATTATATAACGCATGGTTATTATATATATATTATATAACGCATGGTTATTATATATATATATATAACGCATGGTTATTATATATATATTATATAACGCATGGTTATTATATATATATTATATAACGCATGGTTATTATATATATATTATATAACGCATGGTTATTATATATATATTATATAACGCATGGTTATTATATATATATTATATAACGCATGGTTATTATATATATATTATATAACGCATTACCTGTCGGTCCCGTTGTCCACATGTTGCCACCACGGCCAGACTCTCCTGATCGCCCCGGCAACGCAAACAGCCGAGACAGATCCAGGAACAGTGATGCTCCCGGTCCCCTTCCAGGGTTTCCCATCACACCACCACACAACATCCAGCTGCTCTGTACCTCTGCCCCCCCCCCCCCACACACACACACTTACTAGCCTAATCTCGATATGAACAGTGCAAGCACACACACACAACACACACAGACACACACACACACACACACACACACACACACACACACCTCCCTCCCAGACACCCCTCTGCTCATGACAGGCTGGCTAATAGGATTTAATAAAGGCACATTTGCATGTCAGGCCTTTTGATTTTCAGAGAGAGAGAGAGAGAGAGAGAGAGAGAGAGAGGGAGAGGGAGAGGGAGAGGGAGAAGAGAGAGAAGAGAGAGAGAGTAGGAAGGGGGATTTTCAGCCCCAATTGGTTTCAGGACGGCCTCTTTTGTGTATTTCTGAACTAATTCATTTATTTCTTGGGGTGAACAGAGGCCTAATTCTACCAGACAGCCAGACAGCCAGGTAGAGAGACGACCGTCAGGACTCCTCAGATCTCTTACCCCAGGAATCAGTCTCTCCGCCTGGGAAGAAACCCCTGCTTTTTTGCCCTCTTCAAACGGCGGTCCATTGGTTCTCTGTTTTTAGCAGGCATCTCTAATCCACGGTGTGTTCTGACTAACAGGTGCGGATCAAGGTAGCCAGCCAAATGAACGCTTCGAAGCCACAGAACGCAATGGTGAGGTTTGGAGAAAAAAAACCCAAATAAAATTGAAACACTTTGCGGCGGCACCAGCGACAGTCTGGTCACGGGAGTTTTTCCCCCCTCGTTGCTGTACCCAAGGCTTGTTTTTTTATGTGGTCTTCAGTGCTGTGCTCTGAACAGCAGGGCGCCCCCGGTGGCTCATCAGGGTAAGGCACACACCCTAAAGGCTAGTGCTCAACGCAGCGGCCCGGGTTCGAATCCGGCCCGGGCCCTATGCTGCATGTCCTCCCCTCTCTCTCTCTCTCTCCCACCTTTCCTGTCCATCCACTGTCCTGTCTGTAATAAAGCAAACCAAAAAATATCCTCCAAAAGAAGGGTGGTCTTATGAGCCCAGGGCAACATGGCCGCAGTGTCGGAGCCCGCACCTCCGTCTTTGTTTGAACGCACACCAGGGAATACGGCGAGGTAGAGAGAGCCGGGACAAGGGGTTCGGAAGCGTGTCCGCCTCTATGGAAATCATTCCTAATCGCAGGCTTTTCCCGTTGACCTTCCTCATTCATCACGGAAAGGCTTCCATCAAACGTTCCTTCTGCTTTAGCTCGCCAATCCGTTTGTGTGAAGTCTACGTTTGTTTTTTGGAGATGTTTTGGGGGGAATGCGTATGCATGCTTTGTTGACAGGACAGTGGATGGACAGGAAAGTTGGGAGAGAGAGAGGGCAGGACATGCAGCAAAGGGCTTGTTAGAGAAAGCTGAAACCATAATTCTAAGAGTTTGCAGATCTCTCAGAGCAGCAAAATATACTTTTTTTTTAATCATCACGCCTGCTGGGAAATGCCATCCCTGTGGAAGTGTCTGGGAGACAGTGTTTTCACCGAGCCATGGTCAACTTTTCACCTCAAGCAGAAAGCCTTGGAGACAAACATTATTCCCCCATGTACCTTCAAGCATTGTCAGTTGCCCTTTTGAAAACAAGTGAAATGTTGCTTTTCTGTCCCGTATTATGCAATGGATGTCAGTCAAACGCTAATTAGAAGGAAGTAAGAATGAGAAGCAAAAACAAGAGTCATTCTTCAAAGTCGTGTGTGTGTGTGTGTGTGTGTCTGTCTGTCTGTGTGTCTGTCTGTGTGTCTGTCTGTGTGTCTGTCTGTCTGTCTGTCTGTCTGTCTGTCTGTCTGTCTGTCTGTCTGTCTGTGTGCCGTTTCGTGCGTCTCTCTTTGGCGTCTACAGAACGACGGGTGAGGGTCCTCCCAGGTCGCGTTCCCCCGGGCTGGGGGGGGGGGGCCCCCCCGCCCCGTTCCCCCGTCGGCCCCCCCCCCCCCCCCCCCCGATCGCCGTCGACAATTAGATGTCTCACCGAGATCTTTGAGCCGATCCCCCAAAAGCTTCGGGCCTCGTCCCCCCGGGCGGCAGGCTCCCAGCCCAGCCCCACGCACTAATCCCTGGGCTCCGGCCGCCTCTCTGCCCCCCCCCCCACGGCTAGGGGCTTGTTCATTGCCGTGTAATGGGATCAGGATGTGGCGTGTAGTCAATATCAGAGCAAACATCGGCGCGCTGGAGTAAAGTGGCTGATCCGGGGAGGGGGGGGGGGAGCGGGGGGGGGGGGGGGGGGGGCGGACTTAATCTCTTTACACAGCCCTAAGGAGATGCTCTAAAGCTCTTCTCCTCCTCCTCCTCCACCCTCCCTCTCTGTCTCTCTCTCTCTCTCTCTCTCTCTCTCTCTCTCTCTCTGTTTTTCGACCTCGTTCGCCCGTATTATCTCCCTGGATTGGCTCACACTTACGCGGGCAAACATGGGGAGGCCGAGTGGGAGAAGGCGCTAAATATACTTACCCAGGACTGTGTGTGTGTGTGTGTGTGTGTGTGTGTGTGTGTGTGTGTGTGTGTGTGTGTGTGTGTGTGTGTGTGTATATCTGCTCCGTTTGCCGAGAGATTAAGACTGATAATCCCCCCCTTCCCTCCTAAACCAACCCACAACACTCCCCCCCCCCTCCATCTTTGCCCCCCTCCTCCTCCTCCTCGCCAAATACACGGAACTACAGCACCACCCTCCTCCTCCTCCTCCTCCTCGCCAAACACACGGAACTACAGCACCACCCTCCTCCTCCTCCTCCTCCTCGCCAAACACACGGAACTACAGCACCACCCTCCTCCTCCTCCTCCTCCTCGCCAAACACACGGAACTACAGCACCACCCTCCTCCTCCTTCTCTCCCAACACGCAGAACCACAGTCCCCCCTCCATCTTTGCCCCCCCCCCCCCCAACACGCAGAACTATAGTCCCTTCAACTATAGGAGGTGTTATTCCTCTGGTGAGTAGGGTAGGAGGTGCTACTCCTTTGGTGAGGAGGTGCTATTCCTCTGGTGAGTAGGGTAGGAGGTGCTAGTCCTTTGGTGAGGAGGTGCTATTCCTCTGGTGAGTAGGGTAGGAGGTGCTAGTCCTCTGGTGAGTAGGGTAGGAGGTGCTACTCCTTTGGTGAGGAGGTGCTATTCCTCTGGTGAGGAGCGTAGGAGGTGCTAGTCCTCTGGTGAGTAGGGTAGGAGGTGCTACTCCTTTGGTGAGTAACACTGAGAGGTACTTTTTCCCTGGCTCAGACTCCAGGGGGTGTGTGTGTGTCAGACGTCCCTCTGGGGACCTCAGGCCGGCTCAGTAGAGACGTCAGCGGTTGATGACGCGCCCGGTGATTCGTTTACCTTGCCCTGATTGGAAATGAATTAAACTGATTAAAATAGATCCTGGTGGGAGCGCCAGGGCCCCACTGCCTCTCCAGAGACACATACACACACACACACACTGATTGGTTCCTTATCAAAGAAATGACAGTGTTGTTGGAAGTCCCTGCAGCCATGTGCTCCTCTGTAGTGTGTGTGTGATTGTGTGTCTTCCCCTTCAGGCACCAATGGACATCTATTCTATGGCTGGCAATCATTTCTGCTCTAGAGCTGTTACAGAAACGACAGCGGGAGAAACAGCTCTGAGCGTCGGATTCCATGTGTTGCTTGGGAATCCCAACCTGGCTACAAAGTAGTTGGTGGTTTTGTGAGGGTTACGACCACAAATGTTTACTCAATGTAATAAATACAAATAAATCATGTATTTATTTTTTTTATTAAAACGATTTTATGCTCCCACTTTTGACGATCTGTTTTTTTACATTTGCGTTGGTTTGCATCCCAATTCAAGACATGTAGAATGTGGAGTCCATCCTCTATTTTGGCCTTCCAGCGGTTTGAATTTGAAATTATTTCTTTCAGGTTCTCTAACTCAGAGGGCTCGGTTTTGTGGCAATTCTTTTTACTTTGAGTAGCCTAGCAACATATCTCATCATGGTTCGGAAATGGTGCGCTCCTCTCTGAGAGTGTGTGTGGGTGTGAGTGTGTGTGTGTGTGTGTGTGTGAGTGTGTGTGTGTGTGTGTGTGTGTGTGTGTGTGTGTGTGTGTGTGTGTGTGTGCGCCTGCGCCTGCCTAAGATTGCCGCTGATGGGAGAGAGTGTGTAAGACGCAGCTCGGCGTGTGTGCTCGTTTTTTCCCAGTGTGGGCCTGAGGGCTTATTTGGGAGGGGTTTCCATAGCAATAAGCCCGTATGAGTGCTTTCCAGGTCCCCCTAATTGGTGTGCGTCACCCCCCCCCCCTCCTCCCCCCCCCCCCCCCCCCCCCTCCCCCCCCCCCAAGCCAGCCTCATGGTGGCCCTAATAATCACCGGCCTCTGCCTCTAAAGGAGGACACTGCTCGAGAAATTAACCGCCCCGGTGGATGTTTCGTTGCCTCTCTTTGTCATGCCCCAGCCCCCCCCCTCTTTCTGCCGTTGAACCCCCACCCCCAGTTAGAGAGAACCCGGCGCCCCTTGGTCTTAATAGGGCTGGTGTTTTACCCAGGAGGGATTGACAGCTGACTGACAGGCCGGGTTGCCATTAGGGCGGCTGAGAAAAAAAGAACTGGTTGTTATGGAGCCTGTCACAGTATCATCTCCATTAGCCTCCGATGACCCCCCCCCCCCCCCCCCCCCCCGCCCCCGCCCCCCTCAGACGTGGCAACCTGCTCTACCTTTGTCAGTGTCAGCTGGACCGTATTTGTTGTATATTTCTCGAGCAGCAGCTGTTGACCTGCATTGCAGCACAGACCAGGCAGCCTGTAATGCGTTTCAGAGCCTCCCTCCACTGATCCTCTCAGACCTGGCAACACCCGAGTGTCACTCCTTGTGGCGTGATTTCGATCTCCACCCCCCCCCCCCAAAAAAAGAGGGAGCAACTCCCACGTTCAAATCAGAACTCCTTGCACCAATCCTCAGACACTTTCTGAATTCTGAAGGCCCCTCCCACTCCACACCCAACGGCGGCCATGTTGTTAAGGTTTACTAGTTGGTAGGCGGCCATGTTGTTAAGGTTATTGGTTGGTAGGCAGCCATGTTGTTCATGTTAACTGGTTGGTAGGCGGCCATGTTGCTAAGGTTAACTGGTTGGTAGGCGGCCATGTTGCGAAGGTTTACTGGTTGGTAGGTGGCCATGTTGTTCAGGTTTACTGGTTAGTAGTCAGCCATGTTGTTCAGGTACACTTGTTGGTAGGCGGCCATGTTGTTAAGGTTAACTGGTTACTAGGCGGCCATGTTGTAATGTTAACAGGTCTGTAGGTGGCCATTTTGTAATGTTAACAGGTCTGTAGAGACTTTACAGGAACTCCATGCAGAACCGTCAAGCAGTCATTTTCCAGAGGCGTCTCACCCGTCCAGACGAGCATGTAAAAGACTAATGGACAAATGCTTTAAATAATTTCTAATTAGCAAGAGTGCAGTAATAATTGGTGAGGTAATCTGAGCGGTAATTAGCATGTAATGCACTGTGTGCGAGAGTCTGGGTGTCTGTGAGAGTCTGATTGTGTGTGTGTGTGTGTGGGAGTAGCCGTATGGATGAATGGGCACTGCAGGGGTGCTGATAGAGCCAGAGACCACTGACGGAGTGTGTGTGTGTGTGTGTGTGTGTGTGTGTGTGTCCGACATGAAGAGCTTTGTTAACGCTGCTTGTCCTGCGGGTGGCCTAGGGCTGCCTGGGGAGAGGTTCACAGGCTTTGTCTCACCCAGGCTAATTGCATCTCAAGGCAGCCTTAGAGCAGCCAAGCTCTGTGTGTGTGTGTGTGTGTGTGTGTGTGTGTGTGTGTGCGTGCGTGCGTGCGTGCGTGCGTGCGTGCGTGCGTGCGTGCGAGTGCACACAAGTTCACACAATTTGAATACCAGGAAATCCAACTGGTTAGACACCTGCTGACACCTGATGAACCAACTGCTACATAAAGTATAATAAAAAAAACAAAACGTCGGAGCACACCACAGAATGCTGCCCCGTCCAACTTTGGTCACCTCCAAACTCTTTTTTTTACTTCCTGCCGGGCCTCACTCGCTCACTCCATCACGAAAACGTTTACGGCAGCTTTGCTCTTGTCCAACTTCAAAGGTTTTAGGTGGCAACTTGTTTTGGAACTTTGTTTAATTAAAACACCCACGTTCCAAGGTGGTCGGGAGGGATGTTTTGGGGTGGTTCTACGGCTCCCAGTGAATTTGCTGTCTGTATCCCTGTGGCCAAAACGTGTTTGGCTCACCTCTGAAACAGCCGTTTCTGGAACAGTACTTGACGACTGATACACGAAATATTATTATTATTATTAATATTATTATTATTATTATTATTATTATTATTATTAAGACACAAAAACGATTGCTTTAAGTACGAAGACTTCTTTACTAACGTCTGTCTAAAACACAGGTTTGGCAAATGACTGAGCACAGAACCCCAAATACACTTAAATAGGGCGACAAACAGGTGTAGCCACTTTAACTAATGGACAGACAATCCCGATGATTCCGGGGCAGGTCCGGCTGCGTCTGTGTCCCGGAGCGGATCGCCCGGATCCGTGACAGTTTCTCCGAGTCCGTTCCTCCTCTCCATTCCACTCTGTTGGCGCCCCCAAACCGTTCGAACCCGTCGTCCGGCTGGTCGGCGTCAGACCGAATCACAGGCATGTCTCGACCGCTGTCTTTCCCTCTGGACGTAGCGTGGCGCGCCCCCGACCGTCTCTCCTCCAGACCACCCTCCACCATTAGCGGCGTGACAGAGGGGTGGGGGTGGGGGATGGAGGGGGGGGGGGGGGTGTCTACTGTCACCGACCTGTCTGTAAAATAGACCCAACACAGCACACAGAGAGATAGGGGCCCCCGGATCGCCTGGCCTTTCCCTCTGACATTTCTCCCGTCTGGCCGAGGACATGGCCTTTTCCTTGAGACTCCCCTCCCCCCCCCCCCCCCCCCCCCCCCCCCAGGCTAATCAGCTGCTCTGAAAGGACGTCCCCGATAAGGCCCCTTTGTTTGCCTTGACAACGGCCCGGTGACACGACCGGCGGAGGATCAGGATCACAGGCCAGACGTTTGTGTGTGTGTGTGTGTGTGTGTTTGTGTGTGTCCACAGCCCTGGCCCTCCGTCGGAGGAGGACAGGGCCTCACCGGAGAGAACTCATCACCACAGAGCAGCCAGGTTAATTAGCCTCCGCACCCTAACACCCGTGTGGTACACGCACACACACACACACACACACACACACACACACACACTAAAACACGGAAGTGAACGCACACACACACACACACACACTAAAACACGGAAGTGAACGCACACACACACACACACACACTAAAACATGGAAGTGAACGCACACACACACACACACACTAAAACACGGAAGTGAACGCACACACACACACACACATTCGGTAGTACAGGAAGTATTTGTGGACATACACAAGAGACAGACATATAAGCAGTGACACATTGAAACACACCCATTTGTATACACACACACACACACACACACACACCTGCATAAGGCGCACACAGGTACATAACCTATGGTGTGTGTTGCCATATGTCTTTACTGCTGTTTTGTTCTACAGCCTCCGGCGATCTGAAATGCTGACGGATAGTATTTATTGTGGGGCGCGATGCAGGGAAGTGCTGGTATATCAAGTGAAGGTCCAGTCTGTTAGAAGAGGGGATTACAGGCAAGTCAGGGAAAAAGACTGTTCTCCAACCCCAAACCTGTCTCTTATTCTCAGTTCCCACGTTGATTTGAGAGCATAAATGGAACGAATTATGTCAACAGGTTTCCACAAAAACAAGTAGGAGGTTTTACAGATTTAAGCAAGAGTAAAGAAAAAGACAACTCCCCCAGAGAAAGTTCTCGGATTCTGTTTTTACGGTTGAGAACGCTGCCCACCTCGCCGTGGATACGCCCGATGGAGAGCGATGGCTGTGTGTTATGTTTCCATAAGTAAATTATACTACAGCTTAACATGTTATGTGGTAGGTCTCATGCGATATTATTTTAAAACAAACAAAAAAAAGAACATAAATAAATCTAAAGCAGCTTAAACTTTGGTCAACGTGGGCACAAGCAAGAAATAGCTCATGGAATAAGAGCAACTTTGTGAAGATCGAACTCCTGGAACAGTACAAGTCCCCATACTATGATTGTTCTTGTTTGAGTTGCCGTGGCAACTCAATGCGACGATCGCGAGTCCAGAGTCAACCTGGCCACACACTAGACCAGAGTCCGGGGGCCGTTCCCGTTCCGCCCCCTGCACACTCTCCCTACCCAGCCCGTTATGGAGACCGGTGGTCGTCTGTTACGTGTCTCCTGTAAGCTCCGTCTCTCAGTTGCAGAGGAGGCCTAAGCTCTGCTATGCTGGTGTCCTTGTCTTTGTACAGGCCTGCAGCGACGCCAAGACCATGCCCCCTCCTAGGTTTAAACTGTCGCTGTGCGAGCGGTGGGATCCCTGTGTGTGTGTGTGTGTGTGTGTGTGTGTGTGTGTGTGTGTGTGTGTGTGTGTGTGTGTGTGTTTTGCCTTTAAACTAAAGCTCAGTGCTTCTTGTCATCTGTTGTCCTTCCACTGGCTTAACGCTTTGTTGTGCATGCTGAACACACTCCCACTATTTGATTTGTAATCTGTTTGCTTTGTTTAGCGTTGGTTCTATTTCCTGGGGGTGATAGTTTAGGGGTTATGTGTAATTCTGGTGCTCTGTCTGTGTGTGTGTGTGTGTGTGTGTGTGTGTGTGTGTGTGTGTGTGTGTGTGTGTGTGTGTGTGTGTGTGCGTGTGTGTGTGCGTGTGCGCGCGCGTGCGTGCGTGGGTGCGTGGGTGCTAACTTGCAGACACCATACCTTATCTAATCTTTATATTCCTTCCTACACGAAGATTTCTGTAGCAGATTTCCCGCGATTTCAAAATGTATAGCTCACCTAAATTCTGTTTTTTTTTTTTCTTTGATGATGACATTTTGCGTCTAGTTTCTTCATGGAAGAGTAGGGCGATGGAATAACTCAACAACATGAGTGATGAAAGTTTTTAGGAAAGGAAACCCGCATCATTTAGGATACTATCCCTCTCATCCACGGTTAAAGTGCAACGAGTATTTATCATTTGACAGAATTACCAGCTCTATTTAGAGTCCACATCCGCTGCATTTCACGCTAAAGAGCGAAAGAGCAATACTTTAACCTTTCTGATAATGTATCAAAAAGAGTCCAGGAGTCACTTAAAGTAGGGGTGAGGTAATTGTCACACACAGAATTTTAAAATCCCATATCTAGGATTTTGCTTTTAAAACCACGAGCTGTTTCTAATGCATTTCTGGGCGTCTGGCTCCTTCGTTTCATCTTGGAATCCCCAAATGGATTGGCATCGCAGATAATGATCCCCCTCAAAATGGTGCGGTCCGACTCGTAACCCTATGTAAATAGTACACGGGGAGATTACTCTAATACGAGGTAAGAGGGGGAAAATTGCCATGGTATTACACCCCTCCATCAGAGTGGAAGCGTAGAGCTGGACCCGTAGATTGAACCACTCTCAATGATTACCAGGGCCCTGATTGGTCAGAACTTCTATGTGTGTGTGCGTGCGCGTGTGTGTGTGTGTGTGTGTGTGTGTGTGTGTGTGTGTGTGTGTGTTGCTGGAGGTTGGTGCTGTTAAATCTTTGGGCAATTGTATATTAACTCAAAAGAATGTTTCAGCACTTTGATCTCGAGCCTGCTTCTGTTTGATGTTTGCAATGGCAATTACGCAAAAAGCACTGATGAGAAACTCCTTGATGATTTGGTTAGCAAGTATTCCGGTCTAAAATAACCAAAATAATTACTGTATTTCATCACTTGAAATGATAATACAACATACTACATTCATCTTTGGCATTTTTTCGATTTTTTTATAGTCAACCTATTTAGGTCGTATTAATCCAAAATACAAATGAGTGTCAATTGCATCGCACCGTATTGTCCTTTGGTAATAAATGATAATGAAATTATGATTGCTGTTATAGATCAGTTATTTTGTAGAAGCGCGTATCAGATCGGTCTTGAGAGGGCTCCCGTGAGTTTTTCAAAGGCCCACTTGAATAGGCCTATATAAAAGACCTTCTGAATAATAAAGAGTTGCTGAATATACTGGTCTGAAATCACTTTAGTCATTCTCCAAATCCACGCGTTTCCTGTAAAATATTTTAGGTAAAGTGCGTGCAGGATTAAAAAAAAATCTTTTTTTTTACATAAATTTGTCCACATTACAAGTGATGAGATCAAATGTAGGCCTCAGGTGAGCATTTATTAGCCTTGCTGTTCGCATATACTAAGCAAATGTTGCCTTCGAAACTTCCCAGCACTGTTAGGTGTCAATTATTCAAATTCTCGTGTTTTTGGCATGCTTGATCAAGGAATTCATTTAAATTGTTAAGGATGACGGTTTTAATATTGCCGCATTTCCTATGAAAAATTGGCACACATTCATATTTCGCTCCGTGTAGACTCAATGTATAATATTTGTTAACAATAATATTTTATAGCGTATGATTTTCACAGAGGGAATGTTTTTCTCTTGCTCATGTGTTTTAATAGCTCGCTGTTATGATAAAAAAAAAGGTTCCATTTGATGTCAGAATCCCTTTTTCCTCTTCAAATGATCCATTTAATTGTCATTAGGCAGACAAGCGGCTTCAAACTGTTTGCAGCCTTTGTTATTTCTCTTGCTGTGGAATTACAAGCATTCTTCCCGTCGGTACAAGTAAATATTCCGTGTATTTGTTGCTTTGTTGCATAAATGCAAGGTGCTCTTTTCAGACTATCCCGTTTTTATTCAATGCTGTGTAAACAAGGTCCACGCCCGAGGACTGTGACTATCAATCTGTTGCCGTGGTTATCAGAATGGCTCAACAAGCAATTAGTAACCCTCTGCAATGGATGCCATTTTAATTTCGCCTTTCCTTTTTCGAATGGAAAACCTTTTAAAATGCATTCATTGTTTTCAAATTTTTAACAAGATCGTTTTTTTCTGCAATTAGATATTGCACTTTTTTAAACAAAATTATTTATTTCACGCAAAAACGAGAATGAAAGATTTAGAAGGCTTGCGGGAAATAGAAAATGATGGGTAAACATTATTTGACGGTTGTCAGGGGCAGGGGTGGAGGTGAAGGGAAAATGGTTTTGAGATGAAGGCTATTTTTTTCTAATGAGAGCACCGTGCAGCAGAGTGACTTGCAGCTCTGACGGGCACAATAGAGCCGAACAAGGCGCTCTGGAACTACAGTCCACGGAGACTCAGTGGAAGCCTTTTCTTTTTCTCTCGCTCTCTCGCTCTCTCTCTCCCCTGCTTGAGTGTCGGTGACACGGACAGATTAGCTACGAGCGGCACTTACAGTGCAATGCCGGTAATTTAGGAAATTTCTATTGCCGGGTTGCAGTGTGCTGAAACGACAACGTTACTGTCTTTGTGGAAGCCGTGTGTAATTTTGTTGTTTCCCACTCTATGGAGTTCAAATAGTCACCGTCACCAGACAAGTCCCCCTTTCTCTCTCTCTCTCTCTCTCTCTCTCTCTCTCTCTCTCTCTCTCTCTCTCTCTCTCTCTCTCTCTCTCTCTCTCTCTCTCTCTCCCCCTCTCCCTCTCCCTCCCTCTCCCTCTCTCGCCAACCCCTTCTCCCTCTCCCTTCTCTCTCCCCTCTCCAGCAGAAAGCTGTGCAGCTGCCTCTGTTCCATTTTATTCCCATTTACTTTAACACTGAAGGGGGACTCGCTGCTTGTGTTGAATGAACACGGCTGTAGACAACAATCTTGAAGCAGAATTGATGCTCGGCCTTAACAGGTGGTGCCTGAGCATCTACTGGCCACTGTGAAATATCAGGGAATGATTTTCTTTTGATAAAATTATATTAAAATGAACAGTTACTCTTTCAAATTATAATACAATTTAGAGTCATAATCCCATTAACAGGTTTAAAACGGGTAAAAAAAATGTAAAGGATAAAAAAAAGAGCGTCACGATCATTTAATAATAAGTAGTTCCTTGGTGGCATTGAATTTTTTTTTTATTAAGCTTGATAATGATCACGAGAACAAACAATCCTGCTGTGGGCAGGCTTCATTTTTTCCTTCTCTCACTGAGCTTCTGCCACCTTCAAGACACCGCAGCACCACGCCGTTGTTAGCCCAGCTCAAGGTTCTGAAAAGGCTGCAGCAAATAGCTCCCCTATTTACCATGGCGACCGCGTGGCCTGTGTTCTCGGTTTCTCTGGTAACCGGAGCCTTTCTCTATTGGTTTAGCTATTGAACTCCCCGACAGAGACAAAAGAAGGGCCCGCGCTGGTAATTTCTTATCAGCAAATCCCCATTAAGCTTGCGGTTTAAACAGCAGCTCTCACAAAAGTAGAAATGGGGGTGGGGGTTATTCTCCGTGGTGTAAGGCCTCCTGATAGAGCCGGTTTGACCAACGGCCTCCTCCTTCTACATTTCGCCCATACTATCCGTTTGGCACCCTATTCAATACCTTTGAATGGGAGAGTATCATCCATTTTGAACAGAATTAAGGACAACGGTTGCTAGGAAAAACTACAATGTGTAAATCTACTTTCCTTTCTCGCTCTTTTGTTTTGGGTGTGTTCGTTGTACTTGTAAAATATTTCTATATACTACTAAAATGCTTTATATGAATGCATTGGTTTTCAAAGTATTTAGTTACACAAGTCATTGGTAAGCATACCAAATTTCGAAATCCTTTCTTAAACAATGAATAACCTTGTAATAGATGAAGATCAATACATCCTCCACAGGTTTGGCTTTACCATCTATTATTTTGTGTTTTCAGATCGAAATGAATGGGCATTGCTCATGATTATAAGCCCTACATGCCAGTGATCTTAGGTCAGTGTTGCCGGCCTTGTAAAGACGCAGGCCCCGATCACTGTCCCTAAATCAGCCCCACTGAAAAACCTTATAACCACAGTCCTTTCGGAGTCCCGAACACAGAGGCTGGATAAATGCATGTTTCAGCAGCATGCCGTGTACAGGTGAGGATCAGGGTGTTGCCTTTCCACTGGGGGTCACTGTACTCTCCCACGGCCAGACGGCCCGGCAGCTAAACACACCAGAGAGAGGGTCTGTGGGTGTCTACAGTGGAGATGCCCTACACACACCAGAGAGAGGGTCTGTGGGTGTCTACAGTGGAGATGCCCTACACACACCAGAGTCTGTGGGTGTCTACAGTCGAGATGCCCTACACACACCAGAGTCTGTGGGTGTCTACAGTGGAGATGCCCTACACACACCAGAGTCTGTGGGTGTCTACAGTGGAGATGCCCTACACACACCAGAGTCTGTGGGTGTCTACAGTGGAGATGCCCTACACACACCAGAGTCTGTGGGTGTCTACAGTTGAGATGCCCTACACACACCAGAGTCTGTGGTTGTCTACAGTGGAGATGTCCTGCTTTGGTCCTAGAGAGCTTTGAAGTTGCTTACCTGGCTATTGGAAAAGCAGTATGAGCAGTCTCTCTCTCTCTCTCTCTCAATCACTCACTCACTCACTCACTCACTCACACACACACACTGCACAGGAGTGCAAGGTGATTAACCTACAAGAACTGCATTTACTGTTAGCAGAACAGTGTCTCCAGGCAAATTGAGATGTATTAGAGTTCCCCATTGAAGGTGAATGGCTGTTGGAGAGTGACAGGCTGAGATAGAGAGAGGTAGAGAGAGAGAGAGAGGTAGAGAGAGAGAGGTCGTACCCCAGGTCTGACAGCCCCGGTGGAGGAGCGGTGGATTGATTGCCCCCCCCCCCACCCCCCCCCCCCTCCTCCTCCCCGTCCCGTGGCAGCCCCCCAGCCCACACCTGACACGGTAGTTATTGATCCCCGGCCACCGTAATCCCCCCCCCCTCCACGTAACGCCGGCAATTTCCTGTAATACCTATAATAACAACGGCCCCACATTCAAACTGGAGGAGCCATCAAGAGGCTTTGTATCTGATTCGGAGGTGAGGGTTTCTGAAGCGACAGGGCTGAGTGCGTCAGCTGCAATAGCAACACACGCCAACTAAGCCGGCGCGATTTTCTTTTCACGTCAGAGAGAAAAGGGGGGGGGGGGAGAAGAAAGAGAGTGTGTGTGTGGGGGGGCAAGAACGAGATTCATGTAAGTCAGGGTGTCACGGAGAGACGAGCGTTGACAGAGTGAAGGTGACACGGAGTGAGGGGGATACGGAATCAAGATGGCCGTCGGTGAATGGATGAATGGCTGGGTGCGTGGAGATATGAGTGGATGAATGGCTGGATGGGTGGAGATATGAGTGGATGAATGGCTGGGTGCGTGGAAATATGAGTGGATGAATGGCTGGATGGGTGGAGATATGAGTGGATGAATGGCTGGATGGGTGGAGATATGAGTGGATGAGTGGCTGGATGGGTGGAGATATGAGTGGATGAATGGCTGGATGGGTGGAGATATGAGTGGATGAATGGCTGGATGGGTGGAGATATGAGTGGATGAATGGCTGGGTGCGTGGAGATATGAGTGGATGAATGGCTGGATGGGTGGAGATATGAGTGGATGAATGGCTGGATGGGTGGAGATGTGAGTGGATGAATGGCTGGATGGGTGGAGATATGAGTGGATGAATGGGTTAGGGTTATAAATGATGTGGGGTCTGTGTGCATCTGCTGAGAGAGAGAAAGAGAGAGAGAGAGAGAATACCATGTGTCAATCTATCAACCAGTGCTTCCTTCTACCTTATCACACAGACACACACACACACACACACACACACACACACACACACACACACACACGCACACACGCAGGCCTTCCCATGAATACAGTGGCCAGACCAGTGCCCACTATACATCACTGTCTTGTGTTCAGGCTTTACTAATCACTCTGCTATTATCAGCTGGGCAGCAGAGGGCCAGGCAATCAGACTGACAGCAAAGGCTCCTGGGAGTTTGGGCCCGGGCATGGGGGTGGGGGGGAGGGTTGGGGGGGTGGGGGTGGGGGGATAGTGGAGATAGTGATGACTCGGCCATAAATGAAGATGGAGGGATAAGAGAGGAAGAACAGGGAGAGCGAATGAGCCGTGCCCTCGGGAGAGAATGGAAAGAATTGGTTTGGAGGGAAACCGGTTTTCCAGGAAGTCGCGAAATCAGCTGGGCCTGTGGACGGATAGAGTCTGGCTCTGGGAGGGCTCGCGGAACACATCTGACATTTTGGTATACATCTAGGAGGCATGTGGGCATTTTTATTTATTTTGAATTATTCGAACACTCGAGATATTTTCTCCCACTCGTTGATATGTGTCATAAGTATGATAAAAAAAAGGCCTCACAAGGAAGGAGAAATAACACACCGAATTTAAGAGATAAAGGCAAACAGAAATAAGAAATGATCTGCTAACAGAACAAGAAATCGACATTGTATGTCTTGAAATAAGTAAAATAATCCCAAATTCTTAGGTAGATGATTTTATTTTATATTGAGAAGTATTGGATA
>CM030191.1:1660833-1668333 GCA_017639675.1 Aplochiton taeniatus
TGGGTGTGTGTGTGTGTGTGTGTGTGTGTGTGGGGGGGGGGCCGAGGTAGGATTGGCTGATTAATGCCACGTTGAGCGTCCACCGCCAGCGAGCCCCCTTTTCATTACTGACAACGCCGAGGGTGCAGAAGAAGGAGAAGGAGCACCAAGACAACCCCCTCACCCTCACGCTCCCCCTCCTCCTCGGGAGGCTGGCGGCAGGCCCTTTTGAGATTTTATTGATTTTGTTTTTCTATTTAATATGGCAGAAACCATCTGTAATAACGGAGGGGGGGGGGTGGGGGTGGGGGTGGGGGGGGGGGGGGGCTGAGGAGGCGTGCAGAAGGAGGGGAGTGCTGAAGCACGCTGACTGACCTCACTGGGGGAGAATGAAAGAAGAAAGGTAATGATATGGAGGTTTCATCCTTAGATGTTCCAGAAAGGTCTGCCGGAAAGCTCTCACATCTCTCTCTCTCTCGCTCTCTCTCTCGCTCTCTCTCTCTCTCTATCTCTTTTCTTAATATTCATGTGCCTGATCACTAGTCATGGATTACAGCAGGTGTTGAAATGGAGAGCCAGGTAGCTTTCCGGGGTCGTTTAACACACACGCTTTAGTTTTACCAAAACCCTTTCACAAAGCCTGTGTGTAGTTCCACGGCAGCCCTAATGAAACTGGACTACATTTCCCTAGGTGCCCTAGGTCACCCTTGGAACGCCCCCCGTGTGACAAAAAAGACTAAATGACTAGTTGCTCCTCGGTTACAGTTGCACCGAGTTGTTCCCCTCGACACACCCAACATCGCTGTCAGCTGTGCTTTGGCCCAGCCCCGGAGACTTCCAAGGCAGAATGTGTGCTGTTTGCACCGACATCCATCCCATAACTCCCCCGTAGCCGAGGCCAGTAGCTATGGCGATGGGAAGAAAATGAAATTGATTTGTCTGGGCGGGAAGTAATCCTCGCAGAGTTACGCAAGCCTCTCCGCGGGTTAGGCAGAGCCACTTTGCTAATTAAACTGCCGCGAAAAGAGGGGAAAGTTGTTTTGTTTCCCCGCGTCGGAGCGTCACAAGGGGACTCTTCAAGGAGACAGTGTCGCAGGTGCTCCGCGATCAAACACAGTTTTCAAAAGGAGCTGGCATCTTTTTTGTTTTTAATTGATAATTATATATATATATATATATATATATATATATATATATATAATTATATATATATTTGTGTGTGGAGCCTGGATGAGAGAGGAGTTATAGGATAAACTGTCCTTCTCAGTGGTCCAGAAGCACATCCACTTTTCTGTGTGTTAATGTCCTTATCTATCCTCTACTCATATCCTGACCTTCCCCTGCGTGGCTTAATGTTGGGGGATTCTGATTATGGTGAAAACCTGTCCCAGAGGCAGTTGGGTCGTTACTGGAGAGTTGTCATAGTGGTTGACTCCCTTGCCGTTGTGCTCTTGAGCAAGGCGCCAAGGTCCTGAACTGCTCCACTGGCGTGTGAGCTGCCCAGCAGACTTGCAATGTCCCCCTGCTGTTCTCCAGGAACACAGGCCAACAAAACAAATAAACCTAGCTGGCCCAAACCTGGATGAATAAATCGTATTTCAAAAATCCCAACTCGCTATGTACAGACCAGGCCCCAATGGAGCCTCACTGTCCAACCGATACTAACGGGCCAGCTCGAAAACCGCCATAAATCATTAGCAATTACGCAGATATGAGACAGACTTGCACCCACCCCGATGCAAAGTGTGACTAATGCGTTTTTAAACATGGCCGACTCTGCCCTTCAGGGACCTTGCAATAGGTTTGGTAAATATGGCTTTAAAGACGCATCAATCACCGTGCGTTACTGCTTTTTTAGGGTAGTCTAGATAAAGAATGAGGAGGATGACCCCGTCGTCACGGCAGGGCGTCAAGCCAAGTGCACGTGTAACCGTTATCTGCCCCCCCTGGTTAGTTGCCGCGGCGGCCCTTCCACTTAGACGGTATAATGGTTAAATGGTTTAAGCTAGCTATCAGAATGCATGTTGACACATAGATGTCCTGAGCACCGTCTCAAAATGCGCTGCTGCTTTTGCATATTTTCTCCGAAGAATAATATGATGCGAAACTAATAAACCATCCGTCTAACTATCTGATTGGAAGCCAGTGGTTTATTGTGAGCGAGGGGACAGCGGTAGAATTCCCTACGTGACAGCCAGCTATGGAATGTAATGGAGGGATGTGTTGTTTTTCTTCTGTTTATCGATTCATCTACTGTGAGATGCCACATATTGTGTTCGTGCACGTGACAGACTTCTTTCTCTATCTGCACCCCTTTTTATTTCGCACAAACAAACTTTCGTTATCTCCCTCCCTCGCCCGCAAACACACACACACGCACGCACACAAACGCGCAGACACACACACACATACACACACACACACACACACACACATACACACACACACACACACACACACACACACACACACACAGAACAAAAGCCTTTCATTAGTGAATTGCGGAATTCCCAGCTCAAGGACATTCGTCATTCAAATGCCTTTCCACATTTCTCTCCGCAACTTCGAATGCCAGGGCTTTTCAATTAACATTTAGCTCATGTGAAGCACCTTCAGCCCAGTGTCACTGAAAAACACTGTAAAACTGCTTTTACATCGAGCTAAGACACACAATAAGAACCATAGAACGCTTTTCTACCAGGCCACAAACGGCCTCCAAAGTTGAAGTTTTCTCTTTCTGCCCGCCCAGGTTTCAATCCTCCAGCCTTCTTGTGCAGTGCTTCTCAGAACAATGCCCACTATTATAGATTGTCCTTTGAGCATAATTGGATCCAAAGCTGCAAGAAAAATCTTTTCATTTCTTTTTTTTATTTTTTTGTCTGGTTTATGTCGAATTTTTAGATTATTATTCACTGTTGTTCACTAGTTGCAAGAAATATGAACGGAAATAAACCCCAAAATACAAGTGATACATAGTACATAACCCCACACTTTCAGTACACATATTTTGGATGCTCTTGATTTCTAAGGATGTTAATTCAAGGGTCCGTTACTTTCTAAGGAATTATTTTTTTTATGAGGGAAAGCCACTTTTCCCTCAATTCTCAAATATGTCGAAAACCGCCTACACTCACCACTAGCCTTTTCCCTAACAACCTCCTCTGAAAAAACAGTGGAATCAAATCCCTTGACATCTGAACTGATGGTATTTATTGTCAGCCCTGGCAGCCATGTTTACGATTCACTAGCAGGATATATATTTATAAACATTTCACGTCAATATTCCCCCTCAACACATTTCGGTCGACGATCGCTGAGCAACAGGGGGTGGGGAAAAAGGAGATCTTTGAACTACGTCTGTCGGCTTTTTTCCTGTTCTGGGTCTATACTGTCTGTCTGTGGAGTTACTCCACACACCCTGGTGCGTTGGCCTTTCAGCTAATGGGAGGCACATCTCAAGTGGCCAGAGTTCAAAGGAAGCGGGATTTTTTGGGGGGGAGGGGGGCGGGGGAGGGGGGGGGGGGGGGGGGGTCAGGGTGCACTTCAGTGCCGGCCAAAGCTGGCCGAATCATTTCTGTGGAATAAATGGATCGTGTGTGTGTGTGTGTGTGTGTGTGTGTGTGTGTGTGTGTGTGTGTGTGTGTGTGTGTGTATGTGTGTGTGTGTGTATGTGGGTGTGTGTGTGTGTGTGTGTGTGTGTGTGTGTGTGTGTGTGTGTGTGTGTGTGTGTGTATGTGTGTGTGTGTGTGTGTGTGTGTGTATGTGTGTGTGTGTGTATGTGGGTGTGTGTGTGTGTATCATACCATGTTGTGTATGTGTGTTTGCTAGCGCGAAAAAAGCAAGAACGGCTTATTCGTTTACGACCCCCTCAGGTTGCGTCCTGTGTGTGTGTGTGTGTGTGTGTGTGTGTGTGTATCATACCCCCTCAGGTTGCGTCCTGTGTGTGTGTGTGTGTGTGTGTGTGTGTGTGTGTATCATACCCCCTCAGGTTGCGTCCTGTGTGTGTGTGTGTGTGTATCATACCCCCTCAGGTTGCGTCCTGTGTGTGTGTGTGTGTATCATACCCCCTCAGGTTGCATCCTGTGTGTGTGTGTGTGTATCATACCCCCTCAGGTTGCGTCCTGTGTGTGTGTGTGTGTGTGTGTGTATCATACCCCCTCAGGTTGCGTCCTGTGTGTGTGTGTTTGCGCGCGCGCTCATTGTGTAGTGTGAACAACACACTCCCTCGTATATCTGTGTTTGTTTGTGTGTGCGTGTGTGTGTTGTAGTATGTCTGTGTGTGTGTGTGTGTGTGTGTGTGTGTCTGGGTCATCATGCGCCCTGACCCGGGCAAACGCAGCACGCCCCCCCCCCCCCCCCCTCCGGACTGACCGCTCCCCCACGGCTCGGTGACGAGAGGAGGGGAGTAGGGGTGGAGGGGTGCACGGACGGCTAGGTCGGGGGAGACCGGGGGGTTTGGGGGGGGGGGGGGGGCGTGGATGTTCAGAGAGAGTGCCTGGCGGTACGGCGTGGACATCACAGAGAGCCCACCAGCTCTTTGAAGGTTGATGATAAACATAGCTTGAGGGGCCGAAGCGGCTTTTTCTCCGCGTGTGTGTGTGTGTGTGTATGTGTGTGTGTGTGTGTGTGTGTGCGCGCAGCACGTATGTCTCGGGGTGGATGAGTAGTCAGTAGGTCTCTGTAGATCCCAGCTTTTGTTTGGTTTTGTTTGTGGTGGCGGTGGCGGTGTGTGTGTGTGTGTGTGTGTGTGTGTGTGTGTGTGTGTGTGTGTGTGTGTGTGTGTGTGTGTGTGTGCGTGTGTGTGTGCGCAAGAAGGTTTTGATTTTCCAGGTAAATAGAAAGGCCTCCACCGTCCTCCCCCTGTCCCAGAGAGCTTATTCATCAGGGTGCTGGGGCCACTGTGTGTGTGTGTGTGTGTGTGTGTGTGTGTGTGTGTGTGAGCGTCGGTCAGTGAGGGGGGAGGGGGGTTCGGCAAGGACCAATTTGTTCATGATAACCACGTGTTGCACTGGCTGCCAAGTGGGGAACCGAGAAACACACACTCTCACTCTCTCTCTCACTCTCTCTCACTCTCTCTCACTCTCACTCTCTCTCTCTCTCTCTCTCTCTCTCTCTCTCTCTCTCTCTCTCTCTCTCTCTCTCTCTCTCTCTCTCTCTCTCACACACACATGCACACAGAGTGTGTAGAGGCCAGCCGCATCAAAGGCAGAGCGGTCCATGAGTTTAATGAAGTGTGCTCCCTCTAACCTGGCGGCCGCTCCAATGAGCTCCTGTTGCTGCCGCTATGATAGCTCCCTCTGTCTCACTCTTTATCTCCCTCTGTCTCACTCTTTAGCTCCCTCTGTCTCACTCTTTATCTCCCTCTGTCTCACTCTTTAGCTCCCTCTGTCTCACTCTTTATCTCCCTCTGTCTCACTCTTTATCTCCCTCTGTCTCACTCTTTAGCTCCCTCTGTCTCACTCTTTATCTCCCTCTGTCTCACTCTTTATCTCCCTCTCTCTCACTCTTTAGCTCTCTCTGTCTCACTCTTTATCTCCCTCTGTCTCACTCTTTATCTCCCTCTGTCTCACTCTTTAGCTCCCTCTGTCTCACTCTTTATCTCCCTCTGTCTCACTCTTTAGCTCCCTCTGTCTCACTCTTTAGCTCCCTCTGTCTCACTCTTTATCTCCCTCTGTCTCACTCTTTAGCTCCCTCTGTCTCACTCTTTATCTCCCTCTGTCTCACTCTTTAGCTCCCTCTGTCTCACTCTTTAGCTCCCTCTGTCTCACTCTTTATCTCCCTCTGTCTCACTCTTTAGCTCCCTCTGTCTCACTCTTTATCTCCCTCTGTCTCACTCTTTAGCTCCCTCTGTCTCACTCTTTATCTCCCTCTGTCTCACTCTTTATATCTCCCTCTGTCTCACTCTTTATATCTCCCTGTCTCACTCTTTAGCTCCCTCTGTCTCACTCTTTATATCTCCCTGTCTCACTCTTTATCTCCCTCTGTCTCACTCTTTATCTCCCTCTGTCTCACTCTTTATCTCCCTCTGTCTCACTCTTTATATCTCCCTGTCTCACTCTTTATCTCCCTCTGTCTCACTCTTTATCTCCCTCTGTCTCACTCTTTATATCTCCCTGTCTCACTCTTTAGCGCCCTCTGTCTCACTCTTTATCTCCCTCTGTCTCACTCTTTATCTCTCCCTGTCTCACTCTTTAGCTCCCTCTGTCTCACTCTTTATATCTCCCTGTCTCACTCTTTAACTCCCTCTGTCTCACTCTTTATCTCCCTCTGTCTCACTCTTTATATCTCCCTGTCTCACTCTTTAGCTCCCTCTGTCTCACTCTTTATATCTCCCTGTCTCACTCTTTATCTCCCTCGGTCTCACTCTTTATCTCCCTCTGTCTCACTCTTTATATCTCCCTGTCTCACTCTTTATCTCCCTCTGTCTCACTCTTTATTTCCCTCTGTCTCACTCTTTATATCTCCGTCTCACTCTTTATCTCCCTCTGTCTCACTCTTTATATCTCCATGTCTCACTCTTTAGCTCCCTCTGTCTCACTTTACTCTGCCCCTCCCTCTGTCTCACTCTCCCCCTCCCCCTGTCTCACTCTTTATCTCCCTCTGTCTCACCCTTCACCGGACCTCTTTTTCATTCCTTGCTCCTGCTCATGATGTTTCCTCTCCTTCTCTCTGGTTGATAAAAGTCTCACCAGCAGGGAGAACCCAGTTGTTCTCCCAGACATAATGGCTCTGAAATAAACTGCCGCTCTAAATTGCTCAGTGATTACACCGTCAATTAGTATTAAAAAGGGGAAAAACACACAAAAAATTTAGTTATTTTTGCAAATACACCTTACCTTAAATTTTACCTCCTTTTTATTGGTCGCCTGCAAGATTTGCTCCTGCTTCCACCTCATACAGCCAAAATCCCGCTTTCATCTTTTCACCGTCAAGTAGTCATGACGATGGGGCACCCCAAACCCCAGCCCCCCCCACCCACACACACACACACACACACACAGGTCCGGCTGGGTGACAAGGAGCAGTGCGTAATGGTTGTGATCACAGCCTCTCAGCCTCCCAGTGCACTCACAGCCATCAGCGAATAGGAACCCGCTCTCCTCCTTCTCCTCCTTCTCCTCCTCCTTCTCCTCCTCCTCCTCCTCCTTCTCCTCCTCCTCCTCCTCCTTCTCCTCCTCCTCCTCCTCCTTCGTTCCCCCATGGACGGCGCTCTCTCACGGCTTCGCGGACACCACGCGACCGCCTCGGCAGGGCCAACTCTCCCCCTCCTCATTTTAGTCTTCGCAACGGTCTCAAAACGGAGCGAGAGAACAGAGGAGTCTGGAAAAGGGGGAGGGTGTGCGTCGTGGCCCACCCTCAACCTCGCCACGGACGGCTTGGAAATGGGAGCGAGCGGGTTGGTCCGTGTAAACGCCGGCCGGTTTAGGAGAGACAGCGGAAAGAAATGGACGCTCCGAATCGGCCCTTCAATTCCCCTCCCCGTTCGCCCTCCAAGGGTAACACCATAGCCTGTGTGTGGAG
>CM030191.1:1670833-1673333 GCA_017639675.1 Aplochiton taeniatus
CCTAAACTGCTGCTGCTTGTTGATCCTAAACTCAGGTCAGGCCCCAAAGTAGCTTGTTGGTCTGGAAAGGAAAACCCTATTTGATATGATCTCTTTTGGTTGGTCTTGAATATGTTGCGGACGAGGCGACCTGGTTCATCGGGTCAAGGCGCTTACCGTAGTCCTTAACGCGCCGGCCCGGGTTCGATGGCGGCCGGGGCTCCTCTCCCTCTACCACATGTCCTGTCAAACCACTGTCCTGCCAAACCACTGTCCCGTCTCTCTAAAAAGCAACAACAAAAAAATCCTCCACAAAAATATATCTTTCAAAAAATTGAAAATGATGTCAGATAAAATAATGCAACCCAACAGCGTTTCTCGCTGAACGTTTCGGCCGTATTGACACAGCAGTAGAGGATATATTATCAGAGAACCGGAGGGCATGGTGGCATTTCCAACATAGCAAACTACTGCAGCTTTTACCAGGTGGGGAGAAGATGTTTTTTGCTGTTTTGCCGACTGGATTCAGCAAGAGTTTGAAGCACCAACTAAGTTTTGATGGTCTTGAAAATGAGGATTCCAAACTCGTAGGATGGAGGATTGTTACACCATATTTAGCTTCCTGACAAAAAAATCTTTAGTGTCATAGAAAGAGTATTTTATTCGGAAATGTTCTGTCCATAAACAACAAGAATGGCTTGATGTTTTGAGTGGCAGCCTGGTCAGATTGACGTAGTAAAGTACCAAAAGTTCAGTGGTCGCCCAGGCGATAAGTTATTTGCTGTGAATAGATAACACAGCATTTTTTTTGCTTCACGGCACAGCATGCTCTAAATATGTTTAGGACATGTTCCACCCAGTTCACATTTGGAGTACTTCTTCCAGAGCCAGTGTTGTCTCTAAGTGTGCAGTATGTTTTGTAAGTGAGTAGGTGAGGTTGACGATGACTTCCCTTAACTAGACAATGGGGTTCTGTTCTGTTCTGTTCTACTCCAATCTATTCTAATGTATTCTATTCTGCTCAATATGGCTTTTTAGGTTTAACACAATCTAGCGAGGGAGGGCTAACTGTGGGCTCTGTGCCTTGGATGCTGTTTATATGTGCGTGTGTTTTGTAACATACTGTACGTCTGTGGGCTGGTGTAGTGGCCTGTAGTCGGCAACGTATTTGAGCGTGACGTTGGTTGCATTGAACGACGGGACCACATGGTGGAGACGTGTGTGTGTGTGGAGACGTGTGTGTGTGTGTGTGGAGACGTGTGTGTGTGTGTGTGTGGAGACGTGTGTGTGTGTGTGGAGACGTGTGTGTGTGTGTGGAGACGTGTGTGTGTGTGTGTGTGTGGAGACGTGTGTGTGTGTGGAGACGTGTGTGTGTGTGGAGACGTGTGTGTGTGTGTGGAGAAGTGTGTGTGTGTGTGTGTGTGTGTGTGTGTGTGTGTGTGTGTGTGTGTGTGTGTGTAGACGTGTGTGTGTGTGGAGACGTGTGGGTGTGTGTGGAGACGTGTGTGTGTGTGTGTGTGTGTGTGTGTGTGTGTGTGTGTGTGTGTGTGTGTGTGGAGACATTGCGGGTCACTCTGGAGCAGACAGAGGGCAGCCTTGCTCTCAGCCGCATATCTCCTTGCCATGCTGCCCCCCCCCCCCCCCCCCCACAGTCATTACCGCCTCCTTTGGCCGGCCTCGGCCCGCTCCTGACAGGGGTTAGGGTTAGGGTTAGGGTCCTGACAGGGGTCACCGGGCCTCTGACCAGCGGCCCACGGGGGTAGGCTATTCATTAACCCTAACCCTAACCTAACCCTAACCCTAACCTAACCCTAACCCTATTCATTAACCCTAACCCTAACCCTAACCTAACCCTAACCCTAACCCTATTCATTAACCCTAACCCTAACCTAACCCTAACCCTAACCTAACCCTAACCCTAACCCTAACCTAACCCTAACCCTAACCCTATTCATTAACCCTAACCCTAACCCTAACCCTAACCCTATTCATTAACCCTAACCCTAACCTAACCCTAACCCTATTCATTAACCCTAACCCTAACCTAACCCTAACCCTATTCATTAACCCTAACCTAACCCTAACCTAACCCTAACCCTAACCCTATTCATTAACCCTAACCCTAACCTAACCCTAACCCTAACCCTAACCCTATTCATTAACCCTAACCCTAACCCTAACCCTATTCATTAGACACACACTGGGCTGGTATTAACCCTAACCCTAACCCTATTCATTAGACACACACTGGGCTGGTATTAACCCTAACCCTAACCCTATTCATTAGACACACACTGGGCTGGTATTAACCCTAACCTAACCCTAACCCTAACCCTATTCATTAGACACACACTGGGCTGGTATTAACCCTAACCCTAACCCTATTCATTAACCCTAACCTAACCCTAACCCTATTCATTAGACACACACTGGGCTGGTATTAACCCTAACCTAACCCTATTCATTAACCCTAACCCTAACCCTATTCATTAGACACACACTGGGCTGGTATTAACCCTAA
>CM030191.1:1678333-1703333 GCA_017639675.1 Aplochiton taeniatus
CGGCCGGGCGGGCAAGGCGGACGGGCGGACGGGTCGACATCTGGAACTAAAACCGCCGCGCGCGCACTCCGGGGGTTCGGGGGGGCGACCGGGACGGAGGGGCCTGGAGAAGACTTGGTGGAGAGTCCGCCAGGGAGCAGAGCGGATGGGGGGGGGGGGGGCTGCCCGAGACTCAAGTGGCCCTCGCTTCCATTCTGGTCCTCTGTCGTGGCTCTTCAGGGGTCCCCCGCTAAAGGAGGTTGGATTGAATGGAGCTGTTGGTCGGAGCCAAGGAGCTGGGGGGGGGTCGTCCTACCTCTCCCTTGTCCCTCCTTCCCTCGCTGGGGGGGGGGGGGGGGGCACCTGTTGACCCCCCTCCTCTCCGCCTCCCTTTCGCTTCACCACTGGGGAGCCAGCAGTAGGTACATTGCTTTTTTTTCCCCCCTCGGTGTTTGTTGGATGGAGCTGGGATGTGGGGGGAGAGGGTGTGTGGGGGGAGGGGGGGGAGGGGGGGGGGGGTGGGGGGAGGGAATTTGGAACCTGCTGAATTGTTCTGTTGCGAGATCCACGGCGGTACACGAACCCATCGTAGGATTTGTCTGTTCACATTACATTACATTGAATGTCAGCCGGTAATATCTCGCGGTGCTGTGACTGAAACCATCCGGGCACCGCCGGGGTGTTTCCAAGGCTAACCAGCTGTTCTGTCGGTGCCCAAGCCTACATGCAGTTTGGCAAAGGGTCTCTTTTACAAATGGTGTTCCCTGACCGGAACACCTCTGCTATGTAGAAACAGTTTACAGAGCTGAGTCGTTGTGCCGGGACTGAAACGAGCCCGGCCGGCCCGCCTTGGGGGGTTTTCAAAACGAGAAAAAGAACTAAAGAAAAGGCAGGCGAGGAGAAGGAAGTGGAGGAGGAGGAGGGAGGGGGGGAGGGGGGGGAGGGAGGAAAGGGCAGGTGGAAATAGCCTGCTCTCAGGGACCTTTGAAAGCAGCGGGTCCTTGGCAGGAAGAATGACCTCATTTAAAATGCGAGGAGTCTGGAGTGGGTCGCGGTGCAGAGAGGGTAGAGCCACCCAGCTGGGCCTCCTCGACGAGGTGGGCCTCCCCAGCGAGCTGCACTCAGAGGCCCACCACGGGGGCCCCCAGTTCACCCTCCCTGGCGGGCCCTTTATCCCTTCCCAAAGGAAAGGGCCCACAGCGGCCGTCAGCTTACCGTGGACGTGTGTGTGTGTGTGTGTGTGTGTGTGTGAGTGTGTGTGTGTGTGTGTGTGTGTTTTGGGGGGGTCCACATGGCACCTCCTTAAACAGGATGGAGGGAAAAGGCTGAGGAGAAGAAAGAAAGAACAACCCCCCCCCCCCCAAAAAAAAAAACGAAAAAAGGAAAGAGTTTGGTGTTCTAATTTGTGCCGGGAGACTGGGGTCCAGAGACCTTTAAGAGGGGCCATGTTAGAGAGGAGGGGTGTTTCAACGTGTGGTTTGTGAGTGAGTGAGTGTGTGTGTGTGTGTGTGTGTGTGTGTGTGAGTGTGTGTGTGTGTGTGTGTGTGTGTGTGTGTGTGTGTGTGTGTGTGTGTGTGTGTGTGTGTGTGGAAAATGCCTTTTCATTAGCGGCAGCGTGTCCGATGTCATTTTCGACACAGTCGGGAGGGGGTTAAATGGATTAGCTCGCTTTGGACACAGAGCCTCCTGCTGCTGGTGCCCATGCTAAATGGCTATTTAACAGTCAGCTGTTTCCCCCTTGTATACTGCTAGCTGGCAGGATTGAAAGGGGTGGGGGGTGGGGTGGGGGGGGGGGGGGGCCTTCCCCCAAGCCGTTGCTTGGAATTCATGGAGTGTGCTTGATAGAATGTCAGTCCTCAGCATTTGGTGAGAACCAATCGGTTGTGTTTTCGGATCTTCTTGGCACTTTCATCGTGAATCTCTATTTTCAGTAGAATGAAGTGTAGCCAATTTAAAGGGTTGGTATCAGAACTACAATTTGTGTGGATTTTTTTGTATCTAATTTCTGTAAAGAATCGTCAACTGTAAGCTGCGGCTACAACGAGGTCACAGCATTCTCCATATCATCACAACTCCATATTATTTCCCATCCAAATTATTATATTTCATCACGACTCACGTTTAGTCAGACCTATCCGATTGTTTCCTCTTTTTTTCGGCGGCAAAGCTGGACAAGTTATCAATGGCTCGGGACGCTGAATGTCAGGACCGTTGGTGTGTTAGATGTTAAAGGCGTGTTAAATGTTAGCCATGGAGGGATATTTCCAGGCGTGGATGGTGTGACTGGTTTCGGACCTAGCTGCTGGTTGACCAGGCAGGCAGTCAGTCAGTCAGCCGGCCAGCCAGACAGACAGACAGACAGGCCAGTCAGTCACAGTCCAGGCAGCCAGTCAGGCGAGTGACAGTGGAGGGTCCCTGTGGTGGTGTATCATGGCTGGTAATCCCGTTACGACCCACTAATCCCCCCTCCGCCCGGGCCGCACTGCCCTCTCCCTAATAACCCCTAATCTCATTACACGGCAAACACCAACTTTCCCGTTTATCTACACGTTTCAAAATGAAACTAATAAGGCTTAGGGGGCCTGCTCGCAGACTCTGAAGCCCCCTCCCCTCGCCTTTCGCCTCTTCCACGCCAACGCCCGGCGACCACCAGCGCCCTAATCATATTTCTGCCTATCTAAAAGCAATCAGCGATAGTGTCAGCGCCGACAACACCGGGGGAGAGGGGGTGGGTGGGGGGCACACAGCTGGACTAATTAAATTAAATGCGCTGGCCCCCGCCACCGCAACGCCGGCGTTACGTTCGCAAGCAGGACCCGGCGAGAGGGGAGCGTGCTCGAATTAATAAGCATTATGGAGCGATATGAGAGACTCACATAATGGAGGGGAGAGTTTGGAAGTGGAGAGTCTCGTTGAGACTCAGCGCACCGTAATGGCCGTGTCCCGACGGGTAACTCGCGTCTGTTGCACGATTGCCAGGACCAGCTGACTGCTTACCGCTGGGCCTGGAGCAGCTATTGGTTGACTGACCGTGGTATGTTGGGCCATTTTTTTGGGGTGGTCAGGTGGAGTTCTTGCCGGCTTGTTCCCTACTTTTGAAACCAACGAGCGACTGGCTGTGCGTATTATGGGATGCATGGGATGGTTTGGCTTATCCAACCTTCTGTACTTATTTACCGTCAATGGCCCATTACTTTTGATTATTTTCTTCCCTCCTGTTTACGTGCTAAGCAATTCAAAAGTAGTTTTCCTTTAAACCCAAGTCATCTCTAAACTGTGAGCACACAAATAAGAAGGAATACATTAAAAGATATCTGAACAAGTTCGAGTTGAGATGTTTATCATATAGATCTTTTGCAATCCTCACAGGCAGCATTTAGAGCCCTCTTAATTTCAGTGCTACGCTGTAGCCTTCAAAAAAGTCTGCTATTCTATACACTGTTGTCAGGAATATATATCTTCATTCAAGGACGTTTTATTCCACCGCACATGTTACACATGCTGGTTAGCGCTTGTGGCACAGTGCTTAAAAGTGTGTCTTTAAACGTTGTTATCAGGTCATGGTTGTTAGCCTTTAGAGTTATCCCTTTATTGCCGTCAGCTTGACTCACTTAGACATTTTGATTCATCGAAGTTTGGCGGTAGCATAGCATTTAGGGTCAGCAGGTGCTTGAGAAAGTTTGTTAGAATAATTCCTGCAATGAAGATTTTTCTTGCCATGGCAGATGTTGCACTTTTTTTGTCCATTAGCTCGAAAGAGCGAAAGAGGCGCAAATCTCACCACAACAAGAAGCTCTTGTTTATCAGCCTTTATACATCATCTTGGACCAATACACCCGTCCCCAGTCCACAAAAGGGGCTGAATCGGAAATGGGAGGACCCCCCCCCCCAAATCTATTAAATCCTTGGATATGATAGCATTTGATAGTAAACAAAAGTATCTACGAATTGATCCCAATTAATTTCCAGTAACTGGGGGTTACCTTTGCAAATTTCGAAAGGTTTCCAGAGGCTTGGAATTTTCGACATTGGCTAGCCTACTGTATGTGCTAGCCTAGTTGTAAGCCTGTCACATGGTCAAACTCCCAGTTTCAGTTCTAGTAGCTAACGGTTAGATTACATTAGAGCAGAGGCACAACACTGTGCTAAGGTTAAATGTTCTTGTCAAATAATAACTACTAATAATTAATGCTGATGCATAATTATGGATGCATGGATTAAGACCTACTTTTTATGTGCTATTTTGAGAATTTTTTTTTAAATGCAACATTTGAATTCTGATTTGGAAATCGATTTCCATGGCAACGATCGAAGCCTTCGGGTCAGCCCTAACCGGGTTACATAAAAAAAATGCCCAAGTTAAAACACTCCTCTGTGCCATCCAGGCCATTCCTTGGACAGACACCCCGCTGGGGTCTCAGCCTCGACGACAGGGTGAAAAGTGCATTTCAAGCCTTGCAGCGTCCCAGTGCTTTTGCGGCCAACAGCTTGTTCTGTCCTCCGGTCCTGACACACGGCGAGCCATTATGATTCTCTGCTGTTAGACCCTCTAACCTCAGCAGTGAGTGCTTGTGAAAAGACTAGTTTGGGGCTTCCGCTCTGCCACCATTACGGATCGCACCCATTACTCTCGTAATGAGTGACACGGGGTCTAATTATAAATGTACTTGGAGATGCTGCCGTTGAGAAATGCGGGATGGAGCTGGCAGCCCCTATTAGCGATGCCGCTCTAAGTGATCTGTGCTAACTGCTAAAAAACCTCGCACATTCAGAGCATTTCAATCAAGCGAGGTGGTAAATTGATGAAGGAGACCCCACTTAACTGGCTCGCACAATAGAGGGCCTCTGGCAGACATTAGCAAATTGGTTAAAAATTGGACGGAAGATTAATATTCTTGTGTCTCAATCACATCTCGTTTGTTCGTGGAGATCGTTAAGTAATCATGTGAAATTTGGCAATGTTTTACAAGGCCCGTTTTATTGGAATTAAAGCCTTCTGGTCTTTCGGTTTGTTTGAGATTTTTTTCCTCATTGTTTACCTAACTGAAAAGGACTTGAAAATAGTTTAAACTATTCACCTGTATCTTGAGTCAATAAAAGCTAGGTTGTTACTGTATACTGTCTACTTACAGAATGTATTTTGGGAGATACCCGGCGCAAGCCTTAACTGAACTTCACGTCATCTAGGAATGGCCTTTCCAATGAAATTCTAACCGAAGAATGACAAGTTGATACTGCTTTGACAAAAAAATCCCCTGATAAAGGGGAAAGTAAAGATACATTTCGCAAACCACATTGAGCTGAGGGTATTTCCCTTCTTATCCGTGTCCATACCCCTGACAAGTTGTGGTAAATGCCAGTATGGCCGACTTACATTCTGGTACAGGCTGTCTGTCAGACACCAGACGGAATAAATACCCGTTTGTAACAGGTACAGGAACGGCGGTGTGAAGTGTTTCCCAACAAGCTAATGGAATGTGCGCTGATACACGCCGCAGAGGAGTGAACCAGGCGTGTGGGAGGACCGGGGGGAGGAGGGGTAGGGGGGGTTGGGGGGTCTTGTTTTCTCTTCCTGCGTAAAGTCCTCCCAGCCTTGTCAGTGCTGCTGAACCCGCCGCGAGCTGACATCTGCTGTGACAGTCGGCTTACACAAACTGCTGGGCAGCAGAAATGCCTTTGATGCCATTAGCCCCCGCCGAGCGCCTGCGAGCGCAGCCCCGGGTCGCTGCCAGGCGCGTCAGCTGATGTTACAAACACACGGACGAGAGGCGAGGCGGCGGCGGAGCCTGTTGGCTTAGAGATTCCCGTGTTAACAGCATGGGGGGCAGAGAAGCAGAAAGGGGAGGTTTCTGACCGTATAACCCCCCCCACCCCCCCCCCCCCCACCTCACCCCCCCCACCCAAACCCAACACCACAACCCCCCCCCCCCCACCCCCCACCTCCACCAGCGCATTTATCTCTCACTCCTCTTTGATCCCCCCTATTGGGAGCTGTGTGTGTGTGTGTGTGTGTGTGTGTGTGTGTGTGTGAGAGTGAGAGTGAGAGTGAGAGACAGACAGACAGACAGACAGACAGACAGACAGACAGACAGACAGAGACAGCCAGAGCCGAGGGGAAGTATCCAAATATGATTGTTTGTTTGTTTGTTTGTTTGTTTGTGTGGCTTCTCTCATATCTAGTCTCTGTCGCACAGCAACAGTTGTTTTTGCTAATAGAGACTTCCACACGTCTCACTTCATTGTGAGGACACTTTGCCGGTAAATGGCGCATGCACCGTATTCAGGTGGAAATGGGCGCCGACATGTAAAATGAGCATATCAAGCATACTGACCATATTAGACGGAGCCTGTGGAATAGCCTGTGTATTCTTTCTGAGCAGAGCTAAAGGTGGACTAGCCCCCTCCACTCGAATCATCTAGCCATTGATCCCAACACTTTCAAAGAGGGTGACTTGGAAGCTAGTGAGTTTTGTGGTGCGTAAAAAAAAGTGTTTGTGTGTGTGTGTAGGGGGGGGGGGGGGGGGGGGGGGGCGCGAAAAGGGCCGAGAGCAGGAGATGGACCGCCCCTGCTTTTATGCGCTCTTCCTCTTATTTCTGGCAGTGCACTCAGTCCCGACCCCAATATACACCACGTTTTAGCAACAAGCACAACGGCCTTGACAGGTGGGACCCGATGGCCGCTATCAGAAAGTGACGCTACAGCAAGGCGACGAGGAGGAAAGAGGTCTCTCAAAGCTGTACCAGTGCCATGTTCGCGTTGTCCATTGCCTTACTAGATCCATTCAAATGGCGGCTCGTCATTATTCTGACAGCCGGGATTTATTGCCGATAGCATTTGTATTTTCTCTGAACTGCTTTTTTAATGCTGGGTTGATTTTGAGCAAGGGCTTGGTTGAATTAGGTCAACGATTAGGTCCCCCGGGTTAGTTTAGAAGTTGTTTACTACTTTATGATTTTACTAATGATGTTTTCAGCATGTTTCTTGTGTGTAAATGCTGTTGAAATGTTCTAACGGGGGCATCCAAAGACAAATCAATTGGTCGCAAGTGCCATAAGCAAGCTAGTTAGTCTACTGTACGTGTATACACAACCAAACACTTGTGCAAATACTAAATTACAATTGCCACCACCCACTAGTATGACGACTGGAAACAAGCGCGAGCTTGATTAGGCAAGGCGACTCACGCGGAACCCCACTGGGGAGACGGAGAGCCAAAGGCTGATTGTTTGACTCACTGAGCAGTCTGCACAACAACAAAACATTATGGAAGACGATGTTGCTTATATTTTATGATTAGCATTAATAAGCCAGCCAACAGGACGCTTAAACTAAAACAAGTTCGTTACATTTGGGCAAAGAACGTCTGCGCTATTGGCCCATTTCAACCCCAACCAAACGGATATAGCCAACATTTTGTGTGAGCACGCCAGCGCATATATGTCTCACTGACTATCTTTCGTTTTGTGTCTTTGTGACAAATACAAAAACTCCTGATCTCATGGAAACAGAAGGGATAAATCCACGTGCGCCAATTAAGTTCCCTAACTGCGCCAGCAGGCGACAAGCGCACCTGACAGATGCTGTAGCTTAGCAGTGCATTCTAGTGAGTTCAAGAGACACTCCACGCGCACTTTAGGAGCGGATAAAGAGGGACTGGGGTGCTCCACTGGCATCAGATGTATGTTTTCAGCAAGCTCCACATAGAAGAATGAAATCCTGCTCTAAAATAATTAATTTAACAATATCTCCTTTTTTACCTTTTTTTTTACACTTTAGGTGAAGCTCAAATCGTTGACACCATCGAGGTTTACGTCATGACTACCAGTAAAACGTTTTTCAAAGCAAAAAATGGTACATGAGTAGCCCAATGACGCTAATGAATATCAACATATAGCTCATATTGTGTAGTTTGAATAAATATCGGACTTTTAAAAACAAATGAAAGCTAATTTGATGAGACTGATAGAGATTTGAACGCATACTCAACATTTGCAACACAATACAATACAATATAGTGTAGGCCTATACACAATAGGCCTTTTGAAGAAATAAAAATGACGGTTTGGACGATTATTTGAGTTGTATCTGCCTGATCGGTTTGGGCACAAAAGGTAGCGTTACTCAATCAACACTTTGGGTAGGCTATCAAACTTATCCCATCTACATTTTTTCTTATATAACTCATCCTGTAATTTTCACAAAATGTTCCTGTGTTATAAGGAAAGCAATTTCACTTCTGATTTCAGTCATATTGACGTTTTTTTAAGGACCGCATCACAAACAATGCAAGCGTCTAGCCGACGTAAATAGAAAGCATATAAAACAGTGTAGCCTAAACGTGTAGGCCTAAAATGTGCTGGTTTGCGCTGGTTTGAAAACAGTTTTTTATTAAATATATGTTGGCCGATACTGTATGTGGCGGAACTTGGACCTCAGAGACTATTGATGAAAAACGAGGATTCCATCTCTCAGCACCACGGAGCTCTTGATTACTTCCAGTAGACGGTGATAGCTTTCCGATTACGATTAAAACTGATGTGTGTGCATTTAAGTCCATAGATCCAATACAGGCCTACTCTTCCGTATTTTTTTAAGTGGCCATAGGCTGAATACTATCTTAAATATCTGTCTTGTCATATGATTTTTGGTTATTAAAATACGCTTATGATACTATAAGACCTGGTAAGGGTCTATTTAAAAATTGTATAAAATGTTTCGTTATCCATTATGTCAAGTATATTGAATTGACTAATGTAGCACATAATGGGCGTTCATATAGGTTGGGCTGTGAAAACCACGTCAGTCGTCTCTATGAATTTGGCATGATTTTTTCCAAAATACTCTAAGAAACATACTCCGTGAACTGGCCTTTTCACAGGCTGGTGAGCAATGGTATATTTTTTATTGGGGCATACCAATATGGCACTACAAAGCACTCCCCCCCCCCCCCCCTCCTCCCCCCGCCACATTCGGACAAAAGGGCTCTGGATGGCACGTGTTCTGGGCGTCAGTCATCCGTTTCTTAGCGACGGCCCGGGCACAAGAGGAAAACACCTGTGGCTGCAAAGGATACGGTTGAAAGTGGTGCTTCACATGCTTATTATGGCCTGCTGAATTCAGTTCAAGTCAGGACAAAACTGTTTAGAAACATATTCATCTCAAACCATTTTTTTTAAATCTGTTATATCCGTTGTAAACGTTCAAAAGTACATGGTTATTTCTAAGTCTTTTGAAACGTTGAGTCTAATAACAATGATTGTTTTACAAATACATGTATTTAATAATTTGTAATAATGGCCTAGATGTCCTTTTTTATCAACCACGACCAGGCCTTTTTAATAGCCATGTGACTGTGCCAAATATATAGTCCATTTAGAATTTTGAGTAGGCAGGCCACCTGCCTATTTAGACTATCCGCTGGCTACTTGATGCTTCCATGCAGGATAGACGGTTAACATTTCAATATCTCAGAGAGATAAACATGGCAAAGTAGGTTATTCGGCTGCCGTTAATATTCTGCCTGTAAACCACACACACACACACACACACACACACACACACACACACACACACACACACACACACACCAAGTTCAGCGCTCGCTTTACGTCACCTGACCAAGAGCTTCCATGCAAATCACGCCTCTCCTGAAACGCCATTGGCCATCTCCTGCTCATTTAGTCGCTGTCAAAGCGCATGCTATGGGTATGCTCTATTAACTTTTCCTACAGACAACGACAGACACATACAGTAGCCCAAAGAGACGCTTTAAATCGCGCTGGATGAGGAAAAGTAAGCGAGAAAAAAAAACCTGCCATAGAACCCGGGAAAAGTTTATCCAAGTATCTGTCTTTGTGGATTGTATCTTAGCCTAGGCTACCACGTTGTATCCAGTTTTGTCCTTTTCTTTGGACGCTTTGCTGTGCGCTCCCTTGCCAGCCGCGCGCCGGATTGTTGTAGCTGTGACTGAATGTTTTCTGTGTATTGATTGAAAAGTTAAACACCGGGTGAATGTATAGCATGATGATGGAGACTGACCTCCACTCCCCTGTGCCCCAAACGAACACTAATTCGGGGCACTCGGGATCAAACGGTGGGAACAAAGTCAACCAAGACCGGGTAAAAAGACCCATGAACGCCTTTATGGTTTGGTCGAGGGGCCAACGACGAAAGATGGCACAGGAAAATCCCAAAATGCACAACTCGGAGATCAGCAAGCGGCTGGGCGCTGAGTGGAAAGTGATGTCCGAAGCGGAAAAGAGACCGTTTATTGACGAGGCTAAGCGTCTCCGAGCCATGCACATGAAAGAACACCCGGATTATAAATATCGACCTAGGAGAAAGACCAAGACGCTACTGAAGAAGGACAAGTACTCCCTGGCCGGTGGGCTTCTCTCTGGGCCGGGGGGTGGGGGTGTCAGCCTGGGAATGAGCGCCGGAGTCGGGCAGAGACTGGAGAGCCCCGGGGGTCACGGTGGAGCGACAGCCAGCTACGCGCACATGAACGGCTGGGCAAACGGAGCGTATTCTGGCCAGGTGGCTGCGGCGGCGGCTGCAGCAGCGATGATGCAGGAGGCGCAGCTTGCCTATAGCCAGCATCCAGGAAGCGGGGCGCACCACCATCACCCACATCACCATCACCCACACAACCCCCAGCCAATGCATCGCTACGACATGACCGCCCTTCAATACAGCCCAATCTCGAACTCTCAAAACTACATGAGCGCCTCTCCATCCGGTTACGGGGGGATAACCTACACGCAACACCAGGGATCCGGCGTTTCTTCCTCCGGGGGTATCGGCACTCTGGGGTCGCTGGTGAAATCCGAGCCGAGCGTAAGCCCTCCCGTTTCTACTCATTCGCGGGCACCGTGCCCCGGGGACTTAAGAGACATGATAAGCATGTATTTACCGACTGGGGAAGCGGCAGGTGACCCGTCCGTTCAAAGTAGACTTCACGCGCTGCCTCAGCACTATCAAAGCTCCACAACCGGGGTAAACGGAACGGTTCCACTGACACACATTTAGAAACAACAAAGTGACAGATTTTTTAAAAGTGCAATAAGCACAAGTAAATCATAAGTTACCAAATATTTAACTATTTTAGATTGTTGCCAGGCCTATCTGTCCAATACAGGATATTGGTTATTGTAAATTATAGGCAGAGATGCAAAACAAAACTACTACTGAAATTTTTCTGCGGGGTTCGTCAAACCAAGTTTGAGGGTTGATAAAACCGAATTCAATTTTATCTTTCTCTCTTTCAATCCAAATTGGAGCATGCCAAGTTTTGAAAGAATTTAGGTTATCCTGTAAAGGCTGATGACTTTGAAGTATTTGATTTATTGTGGAAATATAACCGTTTTGAACATTTTCATGAGATAACCATTTGAATTAGAATGAATGTGGAAAAAAATGTATTTTTTTTTTTTTTTTCAAAGTTTATAAGATTTATTTATCATTTTCTCATTTTTGTTAAAATGTGCGTTGCTGTATCTGAACCATTTGTTTTTTGTTGTTAAAAGCTGTACATTGATAATAAATAGGCCTAGGCCTCCTGGAAGAAACTGTTAGGCAATTGTAAATAATTGACTAAATACATTTCTGACAGAGAAGAAATAATTTTGCCTCGAGCTTAATAAATCCACCGACATTGTCTTCAGACAGAAGTTCTATTTAATGTGGTATTTTATTGGTGACATTGGCAAAATCGTAGCGTCGTTTTCTTACTCTCCCCAGTTGCAACAACTAAAATCCTAAATGTATGGGGTTCCTTAAGTCAAATAAGCATCAATTGCGTGAAAAAAATATTATTTGTAAATTTAATTCAGAACTAAATGCGATAGATATTTATTGTAATGAACCAAAAAGCCTGCATACTGAGACAATATTTAATTTGGGGGGGAGTTGCTTGATATTTTCTGCTTTACCCTCATTTCAAATGGAAATACTATTCCTATTTATTGTCGCGACATGCTTTACCACGAGAGAATTTATCCTATTCCGGAGGCTATTCTTGTTATAACACATGGTCAAATGTAAGTTTAGATTTATTTTCACATTTGTCCTACCTCATTCAATAAATACAGCACAATCAATGTTCTGTATCCATTACAACCAAGCCATAACCATATAAATGTGAAGCTGACGCCTAATTTCAAACAGCCGATGTAGCTTAATCATATTAATATATTTTGACCGTGATTTGATAATTTATTGTGTGTTTCGTTTTAGTACCTAAAGAAAAGGACTGCGTGGTAGTCGTCCCGCGACGAAGGACAAGACAGACTCACGGGGCTCTGACACCTGTTGATTTGCTGAAACTAATCAGTCGTGGAATGAACTTTGTCCCATTTGAAATATCAATTTCCATTTCAATTTCCATTTTATTTGAAATTGGTCCATCACTTTTTTTAATCTGCTCGGAATTACAGACTCTTAGTGATATTCATCACACTGAAAAAAACAAAACAAAAAAATGTATTTTTTTTTTAAAGAGGCCTCTTTTAATTAATAGGCTAGTTTGTCCAGGCTTTTGCAATGCCATTCCATTTTCGTTGTCCTCGGCACGTCCTCTGTCCAGGGTCAAATGTGAACTTATCATGTATATATTGGTCAAAAGCAGGCACGTGGATTTTTACATTGTATGATGATGTTAATAGCCATATTTCTGTTGTTCACTTAATTCCGTCGGATGTCTCATGAATCATGTCCGTATCTGATCATCTTCGGGTAAAAAACGCACTATATAATAGGCTATTCTCTTGATATTAACTTGCTTATTCAATTGAATAAAAATATATATCTCATGTTATCTTTTTATTTGCACTTCCTCATCCTGCTCTAAATAGAAATCTTGTTTTAGTTTTAGTTTTAGTTTTTGTAAACATGGTGATCCTACACCTTTTTTATTTGGTGGTGCAACTGATTACAATTTAATTTAAAACTTTTTCGGGCGTCAAGAAGTATTCTTATCTATCTGTCAAAATAAATACATTGTAGATACTAAATTAACAGGGATTACTTTCTCAGGATTACATTAGTGCCTGATTTAGGGGATGTGACCCAGATATCCCGAAATTAAAGCGAATCCAGTTTTGGAGACTTATCAAACGGCCAATGAACATTTGATCATTGTTGCAGGGCACCTTATGGACACCCACTCTTACCAAATGATTTGTCTCGCTATTGGACACGAGCACAATTTCACGTTTTTACAGCTGAAACACTTCATGAACTCACTCGTACATCTCCATCCGTTTTGAGTTAGCTTCTTTGTTTTGTTTTTGCGCTAAAAAGTTGTCTTTCACATAATCGGGATAATAGAATCCTAGATTTTAGGAGGAACTATTGCAAAGAGGAATGGGGTGCATGGGGTCGCAAATGAATGGGTTGGAGGTTTTTTTTTGCTTTTTCTTTGTGAGGGGATGAAAGGATGAGGCAGGGGCCAGAACAAGAACCATGAGGTCAGCTAAATACCAAATAGAGTCCCTCGCGAACCACATTGAAATCAGGTGGGCCGAACAAAGATCCCTATAACACCCAGGTTCCTGTTTTAATGAGAATGTATAAATCAATCAGTTAAATACAATACATAGTTCTAGTACGTTTCTTAAGACGTATGACTTTTTAGGGTCACAGCCACTTTCTCTGACCGCTTAACGTTCACCTGGAGCACACCAAATACAATGGGGGACATATCTAAAGTCTAGGGCCCCTCCCTGTTGTCCATAGCCTAATATACCATATCAAATAAATAAACGAAATAAATGTTGGTTGCATAGATGTTTAATATTAGCTCATTCTTTTAGAGAAAGTATTATCCGCTAGCCCATAGTTTGCAGGCACATATTTAATAGGGATTTTAGCTATAGCAAAAAGCGTTTTTACTCCCATGAAGTTCAAAGCCTATAAACGCTAACCAACTGACAATTTGTTTTATTGGGAGTTAGCTTTTCCATCTCATCATTTAAATCTGAGACGATCGATAACACTACAGGAACATTTCACTCGGTGGACCCTAACAGCTGCTGTAATAGAAAGGCCATGATAAAATAATAAAGGCCACACCGACATTGATTCAAGTGATGGGTCAATCTCAAGATAAAGGTCTGTTGATTTTTTTCAAAGTGCTATAACAGTTCATTTAGACATCTTGGACAACTTCCAAAAACCTTACTTGTTTCCTAACATAACCGGAAGCGGCATAGTCTACCCACACCCATTGGCCCACGCAGTGCTATTTGGAAAGGCGGATGAATCACAACCCCCTGACCATCGAAACTCCAACAAGCTATTCTTATCTTGTAAGACTTGTACAGACACTGATATTCTGCACTAGGATTCCTCCGCCGTTCGTGCCATTTGTAAACCCCCGATCTCTTGCACTCGGTGTCCTAAATGTGGATAATTACCATCAGTTTATCACGCCTCCGCATATTTGCCTGTTTCCTCCTAAAAACCTCTCCGCTGCCATTGGATGCCGTTCTGTCACAGGAGATTACCGAGACAGATTGCAAAACCCGAATGTGCTGCGACGAGATTAGAGACGAATAGAAATAGCAACCGGGCCAATAAATTCCTCGCGAGGGCCTTATCGTGCAATTACACGTTGACATGTTTAACAGTTTTTCAGCCTCTTAATCCGAGGCCCCTTCCAAAAGTAGACCGTTTGTGCTGAGTGTGCGCGCGTTTTGTTACGGCAACACTGTCACACGGCTGATCTCGGGTTTAAACATAATTATTCCAAACTTTAAAAAGAAAGTACTGAATTATCGGTGCTAACTTCATGTCATTGATTCGTATTCATGCTGAAAGGCCACATAGGATTATGGCAGTCTTCCGAAGTATTGTTTTTGGTTTATATTTCTATAACTTAACTGAAAAGACTGGCATACGCTTTCAAACGTAATCCGAAATATTAACCCTTAATGAGTCAAGTGTATAATAGATATTTTAATAACTAATAATTAGCATCATGAATTGCCTATTATATAAATGTAGGTTATTCATGCATGCAAGTCATCCTCAGCCTGACTAGTGTTGATTTTGAACGACTCTGCTGGAATTCACTGGGACATGTTTTGGAAAGCACCACACGCTGACTCTCTGTGCATTCATTGAACGACCGAAATATGCCTGTGTGTGTGTGTTTGCGCGCAGGCATGTATGGCCTGAAAGTTCCACTCGCTCATGCGTGCGCTCATTGGCTTCACAAAGCTGATTACAAGCCTCAGCGAATTCCTGAAGGCAAGGAGATGCGACGCAGGTGCAGGGGAGAGAGAGAGAGCGAGAGAGCGAGAGAGCGAGAGCAGAAGCCCCTCGCCGAGCGTGGCGGGAGCCCCAGAGGCCAATTCACCGGGACCACACAGTCCGAGCTCCGCAGCGGCCTGTGAGATGCGCTCGACCAGGGACATGCATCATCCTGTCCCTGAACCTTAGGGCATGCATTTTAAAGGTCCTCAGTTTGACAGCGTCAAGCCCTTCCTGTTATAGTGGGTCTTTATAGGTTACGATTGAACACATTCCTTTGCCAGTGACCAACACATGTTTTGAAATATCGGTGTTATACACCACTCGGTTTTCCTTTCTGCGTTGATTTTGTAATGTTTTGTCTGTATAAGACCTGCAAATTGCCAGCCAACAGACTGGTGAGCCGTTCTCGAGAAAATCGTCTAAAAGTTACAAGCAATGCCAGGCCTAATCACCCGCATAATCGTCATAGTCTGCCGGCAACAGCGCCGAAACGCAGGGGAGATTCGGACACAATTACCATTCCGGCTTGCGTACGTGTAATAAGCTAAAAAGCCATTAGCGCACGTGCAATTTGTGGCAATATTTGAATTTTAATTGAAGTTTATTGAATCTAAATCGAGTAGGCCTATATACAATGTATAATTTAAAATCTTTACATTACAATACGATTGTCCTTTTGGTGGAAGCAGAATCATAACTAGTTGTAAATGTGACAAGTGTTTGATGAGATTCTAAACGCGCTCATAGACTAAAGTGCTCGTTCCCTGTAGGGGTTGAAGAGTCCCTATAGAACTCCATGGCAGCGAGGCATTTATGCGTGTATGTGTTTTTTTTTCTTTCTTTTTCTCGTCCACTTTCCCATGTTAATTGCACGGGAATCTGCCTAGTCCATCACCGGTGCCCGAGCCTCTGTCACCCGGTTCAACCCCCGCCATCCTCGGGTGATTATCGGACAAAAGAGGTCTCCTGGACCGGTTATGGCAGTCAATCAACCATAACGGACTATGCAAATGGCCAAGAAAGGCGGGAAGCTGGTGAACAGAGCGCCCAATTGTTCGGCACATTTCACAGCACCATGCAGCTGCGCCTCAGCGGTTGTCCGGGACACTTCGATAATCCCTGGTTTGAGTTCCTTTCCTACACGATTTGGCAGACTTCAAAAAAAGAAACTAGTCTACTCCCCATTGAAATATAAAAACAGCCTAATTTAAGATGTATTCAAACTGAATGCAGTAAAATAGGAACGATGCTGTTTCAAGCAGTAGCTTATAAAGAGAGAGAAATTACTTTAAAAAGGCATTGACTTATTGACTTGACATCTATTGACTTACACAGACCTAGCCTATTGGAAATATTCAAATTAATATTACTTTGTTTTATTCCAGTCTCAGCCAAATGAGCTTGATATTTACAATTCGAAAATACAACTATTCACATTATTTTAGGTGTCTAAAAAACTGTTATTTTAAGTTTTACAAAAACCGTGAAGAAATGTGCGTGCGCATAAGTAAACGGCTCCGGCGCTGTCCAAGTGCTGAAATGCCTTAACTTCGACTATAGCCTATATATGGTGCAATTTCCTACAAGTGTGCGAAATGTAAAACTTTTATACTGCTAGATAATCCCTTGCACATATATATATAGGGCGTTTTCAACACCTGAAATAGTTCTGAGGTCTCATGTTCATCAAAACATATGATTTTTCTTAAAGTCTAAGCGTCAATGTTGACTCCACATTGATTCGGTAGCAAAGGCCTACAGGAAGTGATACAATTCTGCGTACAGGCCAGATATTTCCTCAGCGCATAGGACGGGCATATGAGCAAATCTCAAATGGAGTCTTCAAACTAATTCAGAAGGAGCTCGTGGACGAACGTGAGTAACATTACAAAAACGAAAGGACCAAAAATCATGGCATTTATCCCCAACACGAGTACAACCTCCGCTCGCGCGGTAATCACCGGCCGCCAAGTCGAAAGGTCTACCGTCGGTGCTCTTTCTCTCTCTCCCTGGCGTCGGAACGGTGTAATTTGCAGATTGCAGGTGGGTCACCGTCTCACACATTACCCGGCACGTCTTGGCCCTTTTCTGCCTTCTCCTGTCGAGCTGCCAAAAAATAAACGGCCGCAAATTAGTGTCAATTATGAGTCCGGCTGTGTAATTTCGTGGCGTTTTGACACGGGAAGCCTGCAGATGCTGTAGCAGACGGCGCCGGGGCCCATGTCCCCGGGAGCAGTTCATTAACTCATTATCGTCCGATGACCTGCCGGGTGAACGGGAGGGGGGCAGGGGGCAGAGTGGGCTAACTCCGACTTAGTCATACACCAAATGAACCTCGGCAAATTACTGAGTGTGCCTGGGTGGGTGTGTGTGTGTATGGAGGCGGACTGTGTGTGTATGTGTGTGTGTAGGAGGATTGTAATGAGTATGTGTGTGTGTGTGTGTGTGTGTGTGTGTGTGTGTGTGTGTGTGTGTGTGTGTGTGTGTGTGTGTGTGTGTGCGCGCGCGCGCGCTCAGACGTGCACGTGTTAATGTGCGGGTGCGTGTGGGAACAAGGGCTTTGTGGGTTATTACGTTCAAACTTGCAAGTGTAACTCCAAATAATCTGCAAAACACACACAAATACATATACATAAACTGCCCATACACACCTCGGGAGCTTTGTAAACGTTTGTGTGTGGTGGATTGTCAAAGATGTTTATGTATGGCTACATATATGACTGGGAAGTGTGACTGTGTTTGTGTGTCTGTCGGAGAGTGTGAAACACAGAGTGTGTCTGAGCCTGTGGCTGTGTACATGTGAGTCAGTGTGTGTGTGAAGGCGGATTGCGTGTGTGTGTGTCTGAAGGCGGACTGCGTGTGTGTGCGTGCGTGTGCGTGTGTGTGTGTGTGTGGGGGGGGGACGTGTGTTTGTCGGGGCACCACACAAATCTCCGGCGAAGGAGAGGGATTTGCCTCATGCAGGGAGAGCCATGCTTGTTAGTGATCCCCTGGCTAAAGATTTCCGCAAACACCCACCTTCTTGATCCACTTTCATAGTTATTATTGCAGTGTCCGCGACTGGCACCTCCGCTCACCGCCGAGCCGGGATTAAGGACGGGAACCGACAGAGAGTATTCGGAGCCTCGTTATAGCTTCATAATCTGACTGAGACGACGCACACACACACACACACACACACACACACACACACACACACACACACACACACAGAGGCTTAGCTACTGTTGTCTTCTTCCCCACATACATCTCGCTCCCCCTGCCACTCGGTTATTGGATCAAAACGTGTGTTCCTTCCTCTCGTTCTATTCAGGTTTGTTCGCATAAATAAAAGATGGCTTCCGAACTGCGCGGCGTGGGAAAAAGTGGTAAATGAAAAACGGGAAAATCTTTTCCAAGCTCGCCGAAACCATCGAGGCCCGACGTGTGTGTGTGTGTGTGTGTGTGTGTGTGTGTGTGTGTCTGTCTGTCTGTCTGTCTGTGTGTCTGTGTGTGCGCGCCTCACACGTCACGCGACATTGTCCCCTCCCGCGTAACCACGACAACGCAGGTCGACCGAAGGCGTTGGAACAGACGCGTACAACACCTGTTCGTGACGGGGGGGGGGGGGGGGGGGGGGGGGGGGGGGGGGGGGGTGGACGGACGGGGGGTGGACGGGGTGGACGGGGTGGACGGGCCTCGTTCCCCCACCAAAGTTTCCAGGAGAAGAGAGGGAGACGGAGAGCCAGGGATAAGGTGGAAGACGAGGGGAGGGTGGGGGGGGGGGGGGGGGGGGGGGGGGGGGGGGGGGGGGGGGGGGGGGGGGGGGGGGGGGGGGGGGGGGGGGGGGGGGGGGGGGGGGGGGGGTTATAAAGTGGGAGATGAAAGGAGAGGGAGGCAACGGGGGCACCCATCCCTGGAACGGTGGGGAGTTATCACACAGCCACAGAGGGCTGGGGAAACACACACACACACACACACACACACACACACTTAAAGATGATGCGTTAGTGGTCTCTGTGATTCTGGCAATAGGGGGCCGGGAGAGAGCACGTCTCTCCGAATTTAAAAAAAATCCAAATCAAAAATGGAAGCAGCATCTCCAAATTCCCTCAGCGTTGCTAAGGTGCTTTGGGGAGCGGATTAGCGGCAGCTGGCAGGAAGAAGAGAGCCTAGCAGATTCCCTAACACAGAGAGAGAGAGAGAGAGAGAGAGAGAGAGAGAGAGAGAGAGAGAGAGAGAGAGAGAGAGAGAGAGAGAGAGAGACCTAAAAAGAGAAAGATGGAGAGAGACAAAGAAAGGGGGGGTAGAGAAAAGAGAAAGCAGAGAATAAGGGAGAGAGACAAAAGGACGTATAACTTACAAGAAATAGGTGAGAAAGAGAAAGAGAGGGTATATATGAGTAAGAGTAGGTTGTACAATAGGTAGGTATATCTGAGGAAGAGTAGGCTATATAATAGGTAGGTATATATGATTAAGAGTAGGTTGTATAATAGGTAGGTATACATAAGTAAGAGTAGGTTGTATCTATTAAACAGGTATAATATTATCCAGGTATATATATGAGGAAGAGTAGGTTGTATAATAGGTAGGTATATATATGAGGAAGAGTAGGTTGTATAATAGGTAGGTGTATATGAGTAAGAGTAGGTTGCATAATAGGTAGGTATATATGAGTAAGAGTAGGTTGTATAATAGGTAGGTATATATGAGGAAGAGTAGGTTGTATAATAGGTCGGTATATATATGAGGAAGAGTAGGTTGTATAATAGGTAGGTATATATGAGGAAGAGTAGGTTGTATAATAGGTAGGTATATATGAGGAAGAGTAGGTTGTATAATAGGTAGGTATACATGAGGAAGAGTAGGTTGTATAATAGGTCGGTATATATATGAGGAAGAGTAGATTGTATAATAGGTCGGTATATATGAGGAAGAGTAGGTTGTATAATAGGTAGGTATATATGAGGAAGAGTAGGTTGTATAATAGGTCGGTATATATATGAGGAAGAGTAGGTTGTATAATAGGTCGGTATATATATGAGGAAGAGTAGGTTGTATAATAGGTAGGTATATATGAGGAAGAGTAGGTTGTATTAAAACAACTAGAGAGAGAATATGACAGATCTAAATAGCCAATTAACACAGGGGAGAGGAGGGCTCGAAACAGAATCCCCCCGATGGTGTGAGGACACACACACACACTCTTAAAACCCTCTCTCAGTTTTCTCCACCTCTCTCTTGCAAAGTCTTACATCAGACTAATACCTAAGGGGGGGGGGGGGGGGGGGGGGGTTCAAATCTCTCTGCTTGTCCCCGCTTTTAATTGATCTGTCCAGGAACATGTCTACAGAGGAAGCACTCTGACTTCCCTGAATTGTTGTTGGAAGTGTCTTGAACTTCACCCTGCAATCTAGAACGGCATGCAATGCATGTCTCATTGTTTTTATTTTGTACATTTTTATGTTCAATCGTTTTTAATACATATATATTATATATTAATTTACATATATTTATATAATATCTTATAAACGATTCAACATAAAAATATAAAAAAATTAAAACATTAGAACACTCATTGCATCCGGTATATATATATATATATATATATATATATATATATATATATATATATATATATATATATATTCTTTTATGGTGCATTGTTGTGGGCTGGGCGAAGCGTCATTTTGTTTTTTTATGTATGCAAAAACACAAGAGAATGACAATGAAAGTCACCTAGAGTGAAATCCAGGCAGGACTCAGAGCGTCCATTCCCGTGTGTTATAATGGATATATAATATATATATATATATTATAATGTTATAGTGGAACCACTCTACCCTAGCGTCAGTGTGTTCCCGGGCCGATTTTTCTCCCCTGGAAGGGTTTGCTCTACGAGCAAGGCTCCTCAGTGAAGCGATAAGCTATGGACTCCGAGCCCCACCTACAGCAGTATGAAGCCATGGAGGACTGAGGGGGTGTAAGACAATGAATCCATCCCACTGGCGGGTGGGGAGGCCCGGTGAAGGTCCGAGGGCTGGGGTTTGGTCCCGTACTGTGTGTGTGTGTGTGTGTGTGTGTGTGTGTGTGTGTGTCGTGGAAGAGAGGCGGGGTCCTGCGGGCTCTGCTTACCACCGCAGAGCAACGGGATATGTCCCGGATTGTCAAAGTTGACACAATAAACTTGACAGACAGCCAGCTTCCCCCCCCCCCCCCTCCCAAGTCCCGCCCCCTTTGTCTCACCACGTTCAGTTCCAATGAAGGAATCGATTCGAGGCTCCATGTTACGTTTCACCAAGGTGCCCTTTGCCAGTGTCGTGACCCTTAGATCTTTCTGACTGCTAGAAAGTCATTTTTGTTGTAAAAAAATATAACAGTTACAACAAAAAAGGATGAACAAGCTTAAGGTGCTCTCTCTCTCTCTCTCTCTCTCTCTCTCTCTCTCTCTCTCTCTCTCTCTCTCTCTCTCTCTCTCTCTCTCTCTCTCTCTCTCTCTCTCTCTCTCTCTCTCGCCCTCCCCGTTTAGAGTTACCTCTGCCATATTATGGGCCATTGATAGAGGACAGGTAACGCTATCCGGGGCGGCGTGGTGTGCTTGGCCTCGGCCCCCAGGGGCCCGGGGCCCCACGTTCTTTTTTTTTTTTCTTATTATTTTCTTCCCCCCGGGTGCCTTGATTACCTGAGCCACCACATCTCCATTACAACCACTTACCCCCTCCAGAAATAATCATCTGATCAGGGACAGGGACAGGGGCAGGGGCAGGGGAGGGAAAGGGAACCCCCCCCCCCCCCCCCCCCGTGGCTTCAGGCAAGGATCGAGATCCAGTATGGCGCGCAGGCGTTGCGTAGTGCTGCATGGCAAGGTTATTCTTGCATCAGAGTAAGTAGTGTGCTTTCCTCTGTGGATGTTTTGGGGTATTTGAATCAGGCACATACCTAACCCCCACAAATGCCCCCGAGGGGTCCTTTCCGTAGAGAGATTTGGGTCTTTCCACCATTTGTGTCTATAACGTATTATTATATTATGTATTTCTATTACATATTATTATATTATATAATGGTGGGGTTCCTGTTTTCCCTTTGAAAGACTTAAAGGTCCCGGGAATCAAATCTGTACAAAATACAAATCTGTAACTGGCCGGTATTAAGTCTGTACCCAGGGCTCTTGTTGGGGTGCCACGCAAGAAACAGAAAACCAGGGGGCCAAGAACGTGTTTTTGTGTGGATGGAAATGGTAGCCTTTCCATCGTTTTTTATCCGTGTGAAATCTTCTTAAAACCACAACATGACCCGCGGTTCGGGAGCGGAGCGGGCGCCCCTTCCTGCTCCCAGCCCCGGCGTGGGGTGTGTGTCCTTTTTACTGGTCCGACTCTCGGGTGCATCGACACATTCAGAGAGTGCATATCGAACAAGAACCAGACACCCCGGGCGACCGTCGCCACAAACAGAACCGAGAGAAAATAAATACGGTGCCCGAAAGGGAATCGGCGGGAGGACCGCGGAAAGTGTCGGGGGGAGGAGAGGAGGGGGAAAAAAAGAAAACTCCCCCACCTCATTCGCCGGCGCTGCATATTACTGTAGCAATTTGTCCGGCCCCCCCACGGGCCAGGCTGCCGATAGCGTGGAGCCGGCCACAATGGGCTCCCACCGGGGCCCAGCTCTCCTGCCTCCTCGCTGGGGCACAAAGTGCACTCCGTCCCCACCGCCAACCCATCACGGAGGCATTATTCTCGGCTGGTCGTCAGCCCCAGTGACCGGTAACCCCCCCCCCCCCCCTCCACACACACACACACACCCGCCCGCCACCCGCCCCTCTCCACCCACTGCCCACCCCCTCCACGGCCCCCCCAGCGCACACTAAGTGCAGAATTAAGTGGCCTTTATTTATTTCTTTACGACACACACACACACACACACACACGCACTGCTTCTTCGAAGTGTGACCTTTGTTTTTGCATCGACTGAAGAGTCACACAGGGTTTTTTTTAGGGCACCAGGCAAACGGGTTGTGTGTGTATGTGACTGCTATCTCCCTGAACGGAGGCTCTTCGCTGTCTGATGCTCACACTGCTAACCTGTCTTCTTCCAGACCCGTTTTGCTCCTCCCGGCCATTCATAGGTGGCCACGCTACCTCCACAGGTCCAGATGTAAGATAGGTGCTATATTAACCTTCGGAACTTCAGAAAAAGGGCTTGTTTTTTTTTTTATTTAAAAATCCGAATACACACACGGGGCACATACCTACACACACACACACACACACACACACACACACACACACACACACACACACACACATTCCCCCAACATACAAACCCGTGATCGTACCGATCCCCCACATGTTAACGGACATCAAGCCAGGACCCCCAGTCTACCCCCCGTGTCCTCCGCGGCTCTCCCCCAGTTCGGGGGCTTCTCCCCCGGGCTTGGCGGGGCTCCGCGCTGGGTGGAGCTGCGAGCAGACTTCCCAGAGCAGAACCTCCACACTGGCGGGGACGGGGGGGGGGGGGGGGGGGGGACACGACGGCAACAACGACGACGACGAAACAGGGTGGCTCTTTGTGTGTGTGTGCCCCCCCTCGACACAGCTCTCTACCCACCGACAAAGCCGTGCCGCGGGCCCGCGGGTGCCAGAGGCACAGGTGACAGAGAGGCGGGGGCTTTGGAAGACAGCGGGCCCGCGGGTGCCAGAGGCACAGGTGACAGAGAGGCGGGGGCTTTGGAAGACAGCGGGCCCGCGGGCGGCACCGAACACGTTTCCTTCCGTTCGAAAATGGCTGCCCCCACCTCGTTTGAAAGATCACAGACTCCCGTGAAGTACTTTCAGCGTGAACCCCCTTGCCTTGTTGGGCTTTTGTTGTCTTGGTGGGGATTGGAACAGGTCAGGTGGCTGGTAAAAGGGTTAGGGTTAAGGGGTCAGGTGGCTGGTAAAAGGGTTAGGGTTAGGTTTAGGGGGTCAGGTGGCTGGTAAAAGGGTTAGGGTTAGGGTTAGGGGGTCAGGTGGCTGGTAAAAGGGTTAGGGTTAGGGTTAGGGGGTCAGGTGGCTGGTAAAAGGGAGAGCTATTGGAGCTCAGGACACAGGCTTCGTCCCTCACCTGTGTGTCCTTCTCTATCACTGTCTCGGCCGGCTGGACAAAAATATCAGGCGGACAGACAGACAGACAGACCTTCAGGCGGGCAGACAGGTAGACAGACAGACAGACAGACAGACAGACAGACAGACAGACAGACAGACAGACAGACAGACAGACAGACAGATAGACCTTCAGGCGGGCAGACAGGTAGACAGACAGACAGACAGACAGACAGACCTTCAGGTGGGCAGACAGGTAGACGGGCAGACAGACTTCAGGCAGGCGGGCAGACAGATAGACCTTCAGGCAGGCAGATAGGCAGGCAGACCTTCAGGCAGACAGGCAGACAGGCAGGCAGGCAGGCAGACAGACAGACAAACCTTGAGGCAGAAAGACAGACAGACAAACAGACCTTCAGACAGACCTTCAGACAGACAGACAGACAGACAGACAGACAGACAGACAGACAGACACAAACAGACAGGCACAGGCAAGCAAATTAATCCGCCAGGGAAACAAGACACAAAGACAGACAGGAACACGGAGAGAGAGAGACAGATAGAAACATCAGTCCTCCTGATGGACATTAAAATCAACAGGCAGACTGCAGCGGCCCAGAGAGAGAGAGAGAGAGAGAGAGAGAAAGATAAAGGGAGAGACAGAGAGAGAGAGAGAGAGAAGCTCTCAGTATCCAATCATTGCATTGAT
>CM030191.1:1708333-1723333 GCA_017639675.1 Aplochiton taeniatus
CACATACGAAAGCCAAAACCTTCCTTTTATATAATTTTTCTCGACAATATTATATTTCTCAAGTCTCTCCTATTCATTCATCATTCACTCAAAGGTTGGACACTTGCTCCTCACTCTTGCTTCTTTTCTCTGTGTCCTCCGCACACACACACACACACACACACACACACACACACACACGGCCATGATTGATGAGTGTCTGACAGCGGCCTCCACATCTGATCGGCGGGGCGAGTGACTACGGCAACGAAAGACAACGCTAATCCTTTAACAACGTCCGGACACACGACGCCGTGCGGCACACACGCTGTGACATGCCGTGTGTGTGTGTGTGTGTGTGTGTGTGTGTGTGTGTGTGTGTGTGTGTGTGTGTGTGTGCGCGTGTGCGCGTGTGTGTGTGTGCGTGTAACCCGAGACGCATTGTGGGCGTCAAACAAGACGGCCGCCTTCCCTTTCGGGTCGTGAGGGGAGGGTCATTTATTTTGTGGCGAGCCACGCAAAGGCCGCCCGCCGCTTGGGCCGTCCGCGGGCAACGGCTCGGGGAACGTGGCTGTTTCCTAGCCCCCGGCCCTGGGGAGGAGTGCAGTCGACGACGACGAGGAGGGCGAGGAGATCCGGTTGCTTCCTTTAGTTACAACGTCAAGTGAACTGAGGTCATGGAAGTGTTTCGCGTGTCAAATGCCCTTTCGTCTGGGACAGGCTGTGTGTGTGTGTGTGTGTGTGTGTGTGTGTGTGTGTTTGTGTGTGTGTGTGTGTGTGTGTGTGTGTGTGTGTGTGTGTGTGTGTTTGTGTGTGTGTGTGTGTGTGTGTGCTTGTCTCTGTTCATCCGTGTGTGGGTCTATGTCCCCTCTGTGTGTCTTTGTCTACGCCCACACCTGTGTGTGTGTGTGTGTGTGTGTGTGTGTGTGTGTGTGTGTGTGTGTGTGTCCACGACACACACCCTTGACCCGGGGGTGGGCGTGTGCCTGTGTCCGCGGGGTCTCTGTGAAAGGGAGGCTCTTGACCTGTCGCCGGTGCGTCTCCTGTCCGTGGTGTGTGTGTGTGTGTGTGTGTGTGTGGGTGTATGTGTGTCACAGGGATCCTTCGAGACTCAAAGAGCCGAGTGGGGCGTGGGCCCCTATCCATGCTCCTGGGGACTTCAACCTGTAATTCACCAGCTTTGTCCTCTTTAATCCCGGCCTGTCCATCAGGCCTCTGAGCCTGGGCCTTTCTGCCTCCCGCCGCCCGTCTTTGAGGGGCTGGGGGGGGCCACTTTCATCCCATATCGGGTGACCGAGGAGGGGGGGGGGGCCTTGGAACGGCTCCCTGGCGAAACGTGAAACACTTGGGAGCCTTTTCTTTTGTATTTTTTTTGCCCTCTCATGACTGCTCTCAAAGACAGAGGCATATCCAAAATGGACATGGCCCAATATGAGAAAACAAAGGGACAAAGGGTTGATTTCTGGGATGTAGACCGGCTATTTTTGGCACCTGTTAGGAAAACATGTTTTTCATTGTTTTGTTTTTTGAACCTCTGTAATTTCCAACCATCTTTCGATCGATTGACAATGAATCTGAAATGGAAAAACCGGTTATCGACTAAATATATATCTTTTTACGGCTATCAAATAAATCTGCCTAAAGATCATCGGGAATGGGCAGACCTTTGGCAAGGCCTGACCCCGGCTTGTGCAGAAACTTTTTTTTGCCGCGCACGCTGTAAACCTCCGGACAGGAAACGGCGACCTTCTGCCAGTACGGCCTTATGGGGACACGAAGATGATTCTAAAGGAGATGAGTGTAGGAGGCGTTCATTCGGCCATTGTGTGTAACCTTGTGGGGACGGCTGGAGTGTTCCGCTCCCGCGAATGCGTCAGCTCGTGAAGGGGGCCCCTTGCGGTGAATGCCCCGGGCGCTCCAAGGCTGAAGCCGAACGGGGGATCGATGGTGGCGCTTGCGTACCCGCGCTCCTGCAGTATCAACTCATGGAGGGCCCTTTGTTCGCGGGAGGAGAGTGTGGAGAAATGTGGGCTTGGCGTGGGCGGAGGGGGGGGGGGCGTTCAGCGGCACGGTGTCGGCTGAGATGCAACCTTGAGGACACGGAGAGAGAGAGGGGAAGGACGAGAGAGAGAGAGAGAGAGGGGAAGGACGAGAGAGAGAGAGAGAGAGAGAGAGAGAGGGAGGGAGGGAGGTAGGGAGATAGACGAATGGTCTGGAAAGAGGGTTAGGGTTAGGGTTAGGGAAAGAGGCTTAGGGTTAGGGTTAGGGAAAGAGGCTTAGGGTTAGGGTTAGGGAAAGAGGGTTAGGGTTAGGGTTAGGGAAAGAGGGTTAGACCCATGCCTCCTGGATCCCACGATGACACTTGGCTGGTCCGTCCTGGATTGGACTCTGTTTCCCCCCCCGGTCTGTGGTCTGCCACCATGGTCAATACAATGATCCACTTGGACGATTACCTTCCACGGGACACAGATTCAAAGTTCTGTTGCCTAGGAAGTGTGTACGTGTGTCTCTACGGTTTTCTATTTGTCTTGAGTGTCATTGAGTTAGCTGGCGGGTCCACAGTGTTTCCACACTTCATAATAATAATAATAATTCATTTAATTTATATAGTGCTTTTCAGACACCAAAAGCAGTTGCACTTAGTCTGCAAAAGGAATTTTGAAACGTCTCCTCTACAGACCGCTTCTTTACAGACTGTTCCTCTCCAGACTGCTTCTTTACAGACTGATTCTTTACAGACTGTTCCTCTCCAGACTGTTTCTTTACAGACTGTTCCTCTCCAGACTGTTCCTCTCCAGGCTGTTTCTTTACAGACTGTTCCTTTACAGACTGTTCCTCTGCCTCCCAGCCACCATGCACATAGACATGACAGTCCTGGAGCTCCGCAGCTGATGGCTGAAGAAGCAGGTTGTCACCGTCTTCCTAAACAACGGAGAAGAATGTTCTTATGATTCATTATACCCCCCAGTGGCAGGTTGGACTGCGACAGGAGGAATTTAGACTATATGGGTATCCTGAAGGATCGCTGTCAGGGCAATTACACGCCGACCGCCTCTTTCAAAGCCTGTGCGCTCATCCAACGTCTAACAACCCAAGTTTGCCAATCCAATTTGGTCCGTTTTGGACAAAGGTCTTTGAAATTAGAAGCGCGTCAGAAACAGTCAGCGGCCCGGGTGTAGGCAGAAGACGCCAAGAGAGGAAGACGAGAGAGGAAGACGAGAGAGGACGACGAGAGAGGAACGGGAAAAAGGGTCGAGGTGAAGGAACGGTCGTCTGTTTGGCTGGACACCTGCTCCTACACCGCGACAGATTACCAGAAGTAATGCCCCGTGAAACCTAAGGCGCCCCCAGGAGGGACGGAGCCTTCAGGAAGTGCCAAGGCCACCGGGGGCCTGGCTGAACCGGGGGGGGGGCGAGGAGTCGGTGCGGCGCGGAGTGGCAGCAACAACGGAACCCGAGGTGCAGAGAGCCAACGCTAGTAGGATGTGCAGCGGTCGGTGGTTGAGCTAAAACGTGGACTGGAGCTAGGGGTTAGTTGGTTAGTGGTTGAGGTCAAACGTGGACTGGAGCTAGGGGTTAGTTGGTTAGTGGTTGAGGTCAAACGTGGACTGGAGCTAGGGGTTAGTTGGTTAGTGGTTGAGGTCAAACGTGGACTGGAGCTAGGGGTTAGTTGGTTAGTGGTTGAGCTAAAACGTGGACTGGAGCGAGGGGTTAGTTGGTTAGTGGTTGAGCTAAAACGTGGACTGGAGCGAGGGGTTAGTTGGTTAGTGGTTGAGGTCAAACGTGGACTGGAGCGAGGGGTTAGTTGGTTAGTGGTTGAGGTCAAACGTGGACTGGAGCTAGGGGTTAGTTGGTTAGTGGTTGAGGTCAAACGTGGACTGGAGCTAGGGGTTAGTTGGTTAGTGGTTGAGCTAAAACGTGGACTGGAGCGAGGGGTTAGTTGGTTAGTGGTTGAGCTAAAACGTGGACTGGAGCGAGGGGTTAGTTGGTTAGTGGTTGAGGTCAAACGTGGACTGGAGCGAGGGGTTAGTTGGTTAGTGGTTGAGGTCAAACGTGGACTGGAGCTAGGGGTTAGTGGGTTAGTGGTTGAGGTCAAACGTGGACTGGAGCGAGGGGTTAGTTGGTTAGTGGTTGAGCTAAAACGTGGACTGGAGCGAGGGGTTAGTTGGTTAGTGGTTGAGGTCAAACGTGGACTGGAGCTAGGGGTTAGTGGGTTAGTGGTTGAGGTCAAACGTGGACTGGAGCGAGGGGTTAGTTGGTTAGTGGTTGAGGTCAAACGTGGACTGGAGCTAGGGGTTAGTGGGTTGATGGTTGAGCTAAAACGTGGACTGGAGCGAGGGGTTAGTTGGTCGGCGGTTTGGCTAAAACGTGGACTGGAGCTAGGAGTTAGTTGGTGGGTGGTTGAGGTCAAACGTGGACTGGAGCTAGGAGTTAGTTGGTGGGTGGTTGAGCTAAAACGTGGACTGGAGCCAGGCGCTAGTTGGTTGGCTGTTTGGTTGGTGATCAGGCCATAAAGAGGCAGCTTTTAGTCGATGGACTAACAGTGTGGCTGAAGAGATGGGGCTGACCAGGGTGTGAAGGAAAGGATGATTAAGGGTAAGTGGATTATGTGTCTTCATCACCTGGTCCTTTGTACAAAGCCAACCGATCATGCAGGCTATTCAGTCTGGCCAGCATGTCTTTTAAATGTGTGTGTGTGTGTGTGTGTGTGTGTGTATGTGTGTGTGTGTGTGTGGTCTGCGTGTCCCCAGTCCCATAGAACCACACACACAGCCTGCGCGCTCTCACGGAGGCGACCCCCCCCCCCCCCCCCCCCCCCGCCCCCGGCCCCTCCCCCTCCCGTCATTTCTCCCGAGACATTTCTACATTTCTCCCCTCCGAGCTATGTAGATGTGGCCCTCCACGGACTGGGGGGGGGGGGGGCAGGGGGAGGGGGGTGATTAAAGCCCCCTTTTAAAGGCAGGATGACAGGGTTAGACGAGCCGACAATGGCCCCTGGAAGCCCCGGGAGCCCCGGCCCGTTGACCCAGCTTAATTGGCCGTGTAATGACCGTGGCCCCCCCCTGGGGGCCCCCTGGTCACAAAACAAGCCCCTCCAGTTTCCCAGCGCGTCGTCGGCGGCCAACGCCGATCCAGGCCTCCGCGCTGAAAGGCCGACGGGAAGGAAAGCAACACCGGGAACAATGGCTCCCGGAGCCCAGGGTAACGCATTTCACCAGCTAATTAGGCGTGCCCCGTTGCCATAGACACAAACCCCGGCCCAGCGGGCAGGGTGGGATGAGTGAGGCCGGACTATTATGGGCTGGCGAGCCAGACTATTACGATTAGTGTAATGTTTTAAGCTGATGTTGGATGTGTGCAGACGTGTACTTGTAGCATTAGATGGGTTTCTACCTGGTCAAGTTCCGTGACAGTCATTGTACCATTTCATTACCACGGCCTTTTTAATATAGGATTTGATAGATTATAAAATGACACTGTATTCTTGAACGAAAGACAGAAAAACCAGTTAGGAGAACAACATGAAGAGGAGGTGTTTGTGTTTTTGAGGGAAAGAGAGAGAGAGATAGGGAGAAAGAGTGAAGGAAAGAAAGAAAGAAAGAAAGAAAGAAAGAAAGAACGAACAAGGGAGGGCTCGGAACTAAAACTGTTCTTATAGGGACAACGCCCCCCCTGGTGACAGGTCACACACACACACACACACACACACACACACACACACACACACACACACACACCCCCCACCCCTCCCCTCTTTTGACCCCACATCCATCAGCGGGCCCTTTGAGGGCCAAGTGCTTTGAACTGTGAGGCGGGGCGGACGGGGCAATTACCTGCCATGGATAGTGGTAAATCTGAAACCGCCAGCACGACCAGGCCACCATGCCAGAGGGACAGGCCCAGCCACCAGAGCCCTATTGTGGGGGTGAGCGAGAGGCCTGACAGGGCAGATAACCCCCGGGCGATATGAGAGACCTGGTGTTTAGGCAGGAGGAGCGTGACGAAGGGCCGCAGATAGAGGCCGTATCAGAGGAGCTCCTAAGTAGCGCTAATGAATTTGTTGGCCGGGGCGGCAAACGATCCGCGCGAGATAACCCCGCGTTGCTGCGGGCGTGCGTGTTTCGAAAGAGAGATATATATATATTTTTTTCCGCCAGAGAGATAGAGAGAGAAAAGAGAGAGACATTTAGACGGCGAAAGTGACGGATACTTTTATTTGCCCCCACAGGCAACAAAAAGACAATACGGTTGTCTGTTCTCAATCCGCCGCTGAAGCATTGTTTGGGGAGTCACCGGCTCTTCCCCGGTTGTTTTTCCACACACCATACATCATACTCACCAAGCGGAGGCTGTGGGTGGGGTGGGTGGGGGGGGGTGCTCAGATCCTTCGCGTTTGTCGAGCTGTCGGCGTTTCCGCCGTCTGTTCTCCCGCACTCTCTCTCTCTCTCTCTCTCTCTCTCTCTCTCTCTCTCTCTCTCTCTCTCTCTCTCTCTCTCTCTCTCTCTCTCTCTCTCTCTCTCTCTCTCTCTCTCTCTCTCTCTCTCTCTGTCTCTCTCTGACAGAGCGGAGCAGAGAGAGAGAGAGAGTGAGAGAGAGAGAGAGAGGTGGCACAGTGCTCCAACAGACAACATTGTTATTGACCACGTCTGCGCCCCTCGATAAGAGGAGGCGTTAAATCAATCAATTTGATTGGGGGCCAAGAAGGAGGAGAGCCGCGCAGGGCTGTCCTCGTATTTGGCTGAGCGCCTGAACGGAACGGGGAGGGGACGGTCAAAAAAAAAGAAGGAAAAAAAATACATAATAATAATAAAGGCATCAAAGAGGGGAAAGGAGAGGAGGAGAAATAAAAAGAGAGAAAGGGTGGTAAAAAAAAGGGGGAGGGGGGTAAACTTTTTTTTAAAGGCTATTGATTATTGATGATTCATTCAAAGCATGTAAAGTATTTACGTATTGGAACAAAATGATAGAATGATGGTGTTTCAGGCTCTTTTTGGTCACAGAATCGATATTTAATTGAATCGGTTGTTGTATTTTGCAATCGTTATTTGTTTCCTTTGACATCACAGGGCCTATACACATTTACAATGAAACAATATATTTAATATCCAAAGAACGCAATGCGACGCCAAAGCTTTCAAGAGCATTTTCTCTGTCTCATCAAATTACATGTACAGCTGTCCCCTAACAAGATTTACAGTACAAATTCATTCAAATTATTTTGATTTTCTCCCTTTATTAAAATAGAAACACTTCGCTTGTGGCGCCTGGCACCCACTCAAAAATGCCAAGTGGAAGGGTGTGTAATTCCATTACAGTAGTTGGTGATTCTAATTGAAGACTAAGGAAGTGAAGAACTGCTTTGGGGCTCGTGCGATGCACAGGAATAATGTCATTTATGGATCAATGTCTCGGCTCTCTTTTGAGCCCCCACGCGATCTGGCTTCCAGGCTAACTTTACCCTCAGCCCTTGTCTCTTTTCTCTCGTTTTATTTGAACCCCCACGGCATGCTTTTCACTCGTTCCCATCAATTCACGGAAGTCGAACGATAATATTATGTCACTCAAAACACCGACGTCCCTGTGTTTCAGCTGGCATGATATGGATATTAAGATGTCTTGTGTGAATAACAAAGCCTTGTTACTGCTATGGTTTTTGTATGTCTGAAGTATTAGCATGGAAGAGATAATTATACACAGCGCGAGCATGGTCTAATAATCCCTCATAAATAAAACCCTTTCTGCTTGGTAACATCACGATAATTGTATTCCAAGCCTAATTAAAATGTGCATGATCAGGCATTCTAGTATTCTGGAAGTATTTGCCGTGTGTTAACAAGCATTTTCAAATGAACCCCAAGGGTAATTCCTGTTACATAGAATAATGTAATTATTTAGATTCATAACATCAATATACTGTATCTCATGCCTTGCAAGTTATACAGAGCTATAGCCTAGTTGAATGTGCCGTGATCCGGCAATGCCATTTATTTTCTCCACAATAACCTTTATTTTTTTATTTTTTTATTTTTTAAAGATGAACGTATATTGGCTTAACCTATATGTCTGGTCCAGGCGTAAGGGATCGAAGGCCAGGGCCACCAGTAAACACAACACCCGTCTGGAGTCTCCAACTGACCGGTTTGAATGCGACGTGGGTCTACACGTTCATAAAATGCACATTACCGACATGTTTACGAAACAAAAGTCCTGGCTGTGTATTAGAGAGAGAGATACAATGTTAAGACGCTTAAACACCCTTGAAAGTCAGAGGAACCCACAACACAAACACACACGCACGTGCAATAAACACGCGCTCAAAAAGCCACATTCCTACCATCGTCAACTAATTAATTCTTTTTTATAATCGTTATAGCTAAAAAGAGATTTTCAAACAAATGTTAAGGACAAAGGCCATGCTGTGTCGCATGTTGTGTCGAGCACTTCTTCAAGTATTCTATAGCCCATCCAGACTTCTGCGCCATCCATTCCGCTCAGTGACAACACGCACTGATCCATCAAAAAATGTACTTTAAGGCAGTAATGAGACCACTATTCTTCAGACAAAGAAAAAAAATGTGTAATGATTCATAAACAATTTCAGCAAATAACAGCAATTTCAGACCTAATTCGGAGATTTCACGACTGAATAGCCGTGTGCGCTCACCTCATTGAGCACGATGAATAGCGGCGCACTTTCAGATTACTAGGCCTACCTCAAGAAGCAACAGGGGGAAAAAAGAAGAGACGAGGGAGAGAAAAGGAGTGAGCAGCCACGACGGATGGTCCTCCAGCGCTCATTACGCCTAATTACTTAAAAACAGGCTGATCGAGGCTAATCGTACCCACCGCTGAGAAACAGGCAGCCCGGCATGTTTTTACAACAGGTGTCAAAATGTTTGTCACAGAAAAACTGATCACTCATCAACTCGGCCATACCGTGTTATTAGAGGTAAAGGCTGGTATTTAGGCACTCGATGCTGTTAAAATCTTTTGTGTGGCGCCATTCATAAATATTGGATGCTAATTGCATGTTGTTATAGGATAATGATTCATTACTCGAAGCTCGAAAATCTCCAACTCTGAATCCTTCTAAACTTATACCCTTCTTTACAGCTGTTGTAAAAACTGGTTGCAAACACACATAGCTACTATTTTATTTATTATTTATGTATTTATTAGTTTTTGTTTGTTTGTGGACAGTAATTGCAGTTCATTAATTGTAGGCTACCAGAATACCTGAGGTTACATAACATATTAGAAAGGAAACTATGGCGTTTCGCACCAATTTCCCCTTCTGACTGTAGCTGTTTGTCCAGCTCACACCGTTCATATCTCTTTCTCTTCGGTTTGAATTCTGTCCAAAGTGATCCGGTGCCTTTATGTCCTCATCCGCCTCTACCTTTCTACACCACCCTTCTCACAAGCCTCTCCACTGTGTGTATCGAGGACACTGTCCAACTGTTCTACGTCAAACTTTGTTTTGGGCGGGTTTCAACTTTCGAACGTGAAATCATGGTTCTACCCATCAGTTGAGATGCTGATATTTCTCCCGTGTATTCCTAGTTCGACACCGTGTGTCTGTATGCAGGGACATGGGGCTGGGTAGGTCCCGGTACAGTTCGAGATGGTTGTGCTGTGGAAAAGTGAGCCTGTTTTGGAACAGACCGGAAGGTCCTCTTTGTTCTTCTTCTCTGTCGTTGTCTGTGTGCCTCTTTGACGGTTCCTAGTCTCTCTTGCTCAGCCTCAGCCCCTCTCATATGACACATTTTTAATTCTACCCCCACAACCCCCACACACTTGCGAACACACACACACACACACACACACACACACACACACACACACACACACACACACATCCTTCACTCTCCGTTCTAGATATAAATCCTATTTTCTCCTTGCCAAGGACGGGATGGGAGCGTTGAGCATCTTAAAGTGTACGTTAAACCCCTCATCTGGCATCGCCCACCACTCCAATGAGGACAATCTCTCTGTATAGACCCAAAGACATCCACCGTGCATCGTATCCGCCACCCCCCCTACCCCCCCTCAGTACAGACCCAGACATCCCCTCCACCACTCAGCACAGACCCTAAGACCCCCCCCCCCCCAACCCCTCAGTAAAGCCCAAAAGACATCCACCAACCCCACCCCTCAAGTCCCTCCATATGGATGTCAGTAAGACATAGGTGTCGTATATAATGCCATGGGCAAAGTTTTTATAAAGTCTGTCCTCAAACATTAAAACAGAACAACACTACATGACACTGTGTTTTGCAATATAAGACATTTGTTAATCGTCTGTACTCGACGTAAACCCCAAACGACGGTGAAGGTGAATACATTAGAAAATGGACGATTTGGGCCACGCCAGACAGAAGTGGCCTAGATATTCTCCCGCTGTGACAGCTTCACTGACGGATACAGGGAGTTTGGCCCGGAGAGGAGAAGACGAAACATGGATAGGAATGGAAACATGAAATGATAGAAGATCTTTTACATAATCACTCTGACATCTCACGGCTCCAGTTAAGGGAGCTGCCTTGAACAGTGAAGGGCTCTTCAACACGCCATACTGGACCGCCACCTTGTGGTAGGAGTGTATTTTAAGTTTTCCTCTTTGAATAGATTAGTAAGTCTGCAGTTTTCAGAACACATTACGGTAGTAATTAGTTAACATACCCTGTTGTTAAGAAAATCAGTGCAAAAGATTTTTCATATATATGTATATATATATTTTATTATAAGCAAATGTACAGTCCTTTGCCATTGATAGCCACAGAAAGGCTGGCAAATATCCACAAGTATCTAGAGATAAGAATCTGTTAAAAACTGTATACAAAAACTGTACATTAATTAACATAACTACATAAACCTTTTTAGTGTGACCGAGTATACATATATTTATAGAGTCGTCGATATCGCAACACTTTATAAAGAACAAGAGAGAAAGACATTCTATTGATCGGCAAAGGCTGTCAGTTACGGAGTAAAGCCACACACATTTATTCAAATATTCGTAAGGACATACACCGTTCTATTTTGGGGGTCGCACACTAACTTCATATTCAATGGCTGTCAAAGAGACCTCCAAAGCAGAGTTTTTATTACACGTCAGCAACATAGAATATTTTCTCCTCCATGCCGCTACTCAAAGGTGAGGAGATGTGCTCAGTAACGTCCTCTATGCAACTGATCGCCGCACACGGTAGTGAGAGTAAAACAGTGGTTACTTTTGTCCCGTGTTTGCCAACCAATATTCGTTAATATCAACCTAGTTCGGTTGTTACAAAACGTATTAAATTCAGTAAAAGAAATACATTTCAGATGAGACATTATATAACGTTCTTCCCCCCGGCATACAAAAAGTAGCACAACATGATTTTTCGAACACATTCAAAATAAACACCCGGTTTTGACCAGAGGATTTTTAAGTGTAGGTCGAGCTCTAACACGAATCACTGTGCTGTCTTTCCTAACGACAGCAATACGTGGTGCTGATTTTAAACTGACATTTGTACAGGGGTTTTGTACGATGTGAATTACAGGCCATATATCAACCAGCCTGAATAGTTTTGTTAGTTTGCATCCAATGTAAAGACAACACAGTTCTCGATGTTCAGCTGACTTAAAAAAAGTGATTTACTTATACATTCAACATCCTGAGAGATATTTCCAGAAACTCAAGACAGAAACTTGCAAATAACGAACACAGGTACACTACCCTCCAACAGTTTTGAGTGCTTATTAATCCAAACAGTTAATTATTTGAAGACAATGTGTATCACTGTCCTAAAAGAAACACACAGGTACATGTACCTAGCTAGAAAAAACAACAACATAATAATTGCAGAATATCAAAACAATCTCCTTGGAACATAATTTGATAAATTATGCACAAAACAGTGGTGTGGACAACTCTAGCTGGGTTCAAGTTTTAAAGCCTTAAATAAAAAAAAATTAAATTAAAATGAAAACATACATTTCAATAGTAACGTTAGATGTTATGGGATTCAGCGAATTCCCAGCATTGAATGCGCATTGAAGGTTATACGAGAGATAGAGAATAAGACTCCCCCAATGTTTGTCATCAAACGATGGAATTATAAAAGTTAGCATGTCGCTCACTCACACACACAGTAGAACTAAAAGGGAGGAAACGGCCTGTCCATCAAACCGTTTCCCCCTTTGCCTTCACGCCATTCAGCAATGTCAATAACCCTCCAAAGACAAGTCGTCGCCCCCCCCCCCCCCCCCCCCCCCCCCCCCCCCCCATGTGCGCCATCTTGGATCAGTAGCTTAGCATTCCAGTGTAGCGGTGTGCATGGTGGGACTATCGTTCATTAAGTCTCTTAAAATGAAACGTGATTTTAGAAACCACCTCACTTAGTAATGACATTATCCTGCATTCATTTATTCATTCATCAGCTTCACACTAGCATTCGTATTTATGTAGACAATGATAAATAAATTCATAGAGGTGCATATGGGACAATCAAACTTTCAATTTGTTTCTTGTGATAGCAACACTTGTACATGTAAAGTACTAAGAAACTACTAGAAAAGCACTGCAAAGCATCTACGGTCAGACAGCTTGCAATTCCCAAAGAGTACTTTGGTATTTGGTATTGTCTAGGAATCACCACACTCCTACAGTATTATTCATTTGACTCTTTCTTTCTTTCTTTCTTTCTTTCTTTCTTTCTTTCTTTCTTTCTTTCTTTCTTTCTTTCTTTCTTTCTTTCTTTCTTTCTTTCTTTCTTTCTTTCTTTCTTTCCCTACGCCACAGTCTCTTCTGTCAGTGAGATGGATGAGGGGGTGGAGGGACGTGACCGCGGGACCGGCCAGCGGAGGAGATGGGAGGACGAGGAGACGAGCGGAGCCAGCAGGCGGGGACCGGAGGTCGGGTTAAGAGTCCCCGATGGGCCTGGCCCGACCACCCTCCGCCCTTCCCGACGCAAAACGGAGGACGAGACCGAGAGAAAGAGGAGAGAGGGAAAGGCAGACAAAATGGAACACGTGAAAAGTGGAGGAGGGAGAGTGCTGGAGGGGGAGAGCAGAACAGGGGATGAGATGAAAGACAAAGCTGAACAGGGGGACGTCAAGAGGCCGTCCGCCATTACCGAGGGAGATGTTTGGACAATGTTTACACTGCAGCTCACAGCCATAAGGCTTTCGGTGTAACGACAGTTCGCACAACGCCCTGTTCCAATTCCTGACTACAGTACAGCATAACTTGTTCTTCAACGTAGCATGTGTTTGTAATAAATTTCAACGAATGGCACTTTATTGGTTGAATTGACCGACCTCCTTTTGGTGTATGGCTCTGGTTTCCATAGCAGCGGGATCGCTAGTTTTCCACACAGGTACCACAAACACAACACTGTTCCCTCCATTTATGTAGTCTATTTTCTATACAGCTGGTGACTTCCCTAAAAGACTACAAAGCTAACAAACACAGACAACAAACGAGGCCACATCTCCTTTTCACACATACAAAAACAAACTGAAACAAACTCAACCCCCTCTAGTGGTGGTTCAGTGTGGCCGCAGCCTAGCACAAAATCTTCCTCCTAGGCCAAGAAGAAGGCAACAGCAACCATTAAGGCAAGTCTAGGTTAACGGCCTAGTCCCAATTAAAGTCCTAGTCCCTAATAACGGCCTTTGGCGCCTACCCAGATGGCCTAAATGATATCTGGACAAACAGTAGATACTAAACTAGGCATAATAACCGTAATTGACAGTAGATCAAACTGCTAAACATGAACTTGGTTCTAGAACAGGAGCCACATGGGGAGGGGTGTGTGTGGGGCGGGGGTGGGGGGGGGGGGGTGGGGGGTTAGGAAGGGAAACGTAACAGGGCCCTGGAATTATTCGCTCTCTCTGCTAGAGCGGGGAGGAGGGGGTTACCGTGTCGACAGTCTCTGTCCAGTACAGCCCTGTGTGTGTGTGTGTGTGTGGGGGGGGGGGGGGGGGGGGGGCGGGGGGGGGGCGACTTCTCTGTCCATTTAGGCTGCTGCTACTCCCACAGTTGACAGCTACATGCAAAAATCAATGATACACACACGCACACACACACACACACACACACACACACACACACACACGCACGCACACACACACACACACACACACGTTCCCACAGGCGTTCGCTCTACTCTACTGCAGCGTCTACACTAGCTAGCCGACCCCCCATGGGGCCTGGCCACTCACAATGCGCTGAGGACAAGCCAGTCCTACGGTGTGTTCCTGGACAAAAGATTTGCGCAGAAGCAACACCAGTTAGTTCTATGGAAGAGAAAGCAGGGCAGGAAGAGAGGTGAAGAGAAAGAGAGGGGGAAGAGAAAAGGACAAGAAAAAGGGGGTCGTCAGCATGCAATAAAAAAATGAAAACGAAAAAAGAAGAAAACTGATTTTCTTCTCAGAAACGAATACTTCTGGTCCTTTCTAAGATGGCCGCCGACACAGTTTATATGGGCTACTTTGCGAGGTCGTGGGGGGGGGGGGCGTGTCTTTGCTGCGTGGGCGAGCCGGTCCAGCAGACACGGGCGGAGCTGGCGCAGCGTTCTTCAGCCGGGGGGGGGGGGGGGGCGGGGGGGGGGGGGGGGGGGGGGGGGGCAGTGGAACTCCGCTGTCCTCGGCAGTCTGTTCCGTACCGCTTCCCAAATCCCGGTGGGTAGCCCTCGGTGTTTTCCCCGAGATCGTGCCTCGCCTTGCGAGGGGAAGACTAGCGGCTCTAAGCTCCCCGTCCTGGTCCTAGAGGCTGGAGCCCCGAGCTAGACTTTGGGAACCTTACACCGGGCCTAAGCTGACAAAGGACTACACGGAGGTCTCGGGCCCCGCCCCGTTGTGGGCAAAGGCCGGCCCGGTGTGGCGGGAGCCGTCGGCGAACCGGAGGAGGGGGGTGAACGTGCGGTAACCGGGCGCCCCCCCCCATCGGGTGAGCATGGTCTTTTTGGAGAGCGGCGCGGACCTGCGGGGGTTCTGAGGCTCGGGCCGGCGGCGGGGGGTGGGGGCGTG
>CM030191.1:1730833-1733333 GCA_017639675.1 Aplochiton taeniatus
GGCCATTTGCACACAAGTAAAATGCCCAACAAATCACAACAAAACTCCAAAAAGTACGAAGATTATCTTTAGCAACAAAGAATGTTGATCTTCAGGGAAGATCGTTCAAACTGTTTTGTGTTGCAGTTTGAAACGTGTCTATCCTTTGTTGGACAGACATGAGGTATGAAATCAAATAAGGCGTTGGGGCGAAACTCAGGGACAGAAGTCACATGTTTAAGTGAGACTGATTGGAGCAACTCTACTTTTTACCTTCCCATTGCCTCCACAACCGAGTTGGCAAGGTCAACGGAAGGTCAAAGGTCAAAGGGTAAAGACGTGAAAGAATTGGAACTGAGCCGCTGCCAGTCACAATCAGACGAAGGGGTCACGAGTGGGGGTGGGGGGGTGGGGGGGGGGATTCCACTACACAGATACCTACTGCTGATTGGCTTAAGCCAGGCAGCATGGGCGGGACATGGTAAACAATGGTGGATCACTATTGGTAGATGTGATGACGGGGGGCGGGGTCAAAGAGGTGTTAAGAGGTTGCCCTCTTAGGACCTCTTCGGTGGAGTGGGAAGGGGCCCCCATTTGAGTCGGCGGAATCAAAATGGCCGCCATCGACTTGACACGGCCGTGTTTGCCTTTTATCAGATCAGTTCGGGACTCAAAGGGCCGCTTCCACGTGGAGAAAGCTGGAGCGCCGTTGGTTACAAGAGCGGCCGTTGTTGCTACGTGAATCGATGGAACAGGAAGTGAGGTGAGACGGGAAGGAAGGGGGGAAAACTAATACGAACCGAGGCAGGACAGACAGATAGGGACAGGCTTACCATCTGTGTGTTGGAGGTCATAAGCTGAGGAAAAGGAAGAGAAGCAGAACAGAAAAAGCAACAAAAAGGTAAGAGGGGGGGGGGGGGAGAAAGAAGAACAAAAATCATAGCAAAAACTGGAGAAAAGCAGGAGCGTAATGTTCTTTTCGACTGAGGTAATAAATGAACTTGAGAAAAACGGGTAAATCAGAGCAATCCAAACAGTAGAGAGACACGTAAAGAACACAGAGAAGAAGAAAAAAGATGGCTGCAAACAACATGCTGTCGTGTCCTTGATGCAAATGACGGGGCACTTCCTGTCGGGACAGGAAGTAAACAGGAAGTCCCCGTTCAGAAACATGGAGAAGAAGAGCGTGGCTGTAGTGAAGAACTTAAACCATTGTCTGGATGCCACACCACTTACGTTCACCACTAGGCACAAATGTTGGCTTAAAACATTCGGAGACTAAACTGTTTATTTTGAATGTTGGTTTTCCAAAGTTAACTCCGGGATGAATAATCCAAAACATGAAGACTCTCAGGCCAAATAAGAAACCTGGATTTCTTTTTTTTTTTTAACAGCAGCAGTGAGCACCACCGACACATTGGAACCGTTTGTGCTCAGGGGTGAATAGGAACGACAAAATCAGTTACACAAAAAAATGAAATGTAACATAACTGTTTGCCGTGGACTCAACAGTCAATTATGAAACGACGCTGTCATAACCATTAAGATATATATACCAAAAAAAAACCACACCTCACAATAAACAAGGGTGCAACTGGTGACCACGGCAACCGAGACTCTACCTGTCCGTTGCTAGTGAAGGTTGTGTTGTCAAACAGGAAGTAAGCTCCGAAGAAAAGGATGACCGCGTCAAACACCCCCAGGCAGGTCCAGTAGATGAAGATGGGCCAACGTAGCAGGGAGTTCTTCGCTATGTCTCTGTAGAGGGAGGAAGGCAAACAATCCTTCATTATTGTTGGGTTTGTCACACAATGTCGTACAAATCTTACCAAATGAACAAATCTTACCAAATGCAACGGCGCCCCCCCCCCCCCACCCCACACCCCCCACCCGAGACAAACGCGAGGCGGGACACACGTAGACTTCCCCAGACCCGAGCAGTCGAGACAGATCAGACTTATGTGGTTAGCGGATTAGCTTTTATTATTATTTATTATTATTATTTTATTATTATTATTATTATTATTATTATTAGCTTTGGGGGACAAAGCTCTGTCGACAGAACTAACGGTATGAACTCGTTGACCGCCGCTAAGTTTATTAATTATTATTATTATTAGATTAAGAGGCCGTTTGAGGAGGAGGACGATCCTCCATGGCTGCGTCTCAAAAGTGTGGCGTCGCCTCCTTCTCCGATTCAACGATACGTTTGAACGACGCTCAGCCGAGGGAGCGGGGTGAAAAACGAGTGAGGCTAAATTAAGATTCATAACATCATATGTTTTGGCCCCGAAGAAAGTCACAGGGAGAACAAAAGAACGCTTTCTTCTTTTGTTTTGTGTTTTGGAGGTTGTGTCTCGACACCGTTGGGTCAAAGGAGGCCGGCCATTGGATGTAAATACACGGGCTCTGAAGGAGCAGGGAAGAATGTGTTAACGGAGAGGCCCTTGGACAGGGGCCCGGCACAGGGACACACAGGCCAAAAAATACTGTTTCACACCGCAGACAGGTCGACGGGGTA
>CM030191.1:1743333-1745833 GCA_017639675.1 Aplochiton taeniatus
CCCCCCCCCCCCCCCCCGTTACCTTGGCGCCCGGGCCGGGCGAGGAGTCGATCATGTCCATGCCCACCGCGCCGGGCATCACCTGGCCGTTGCAGATGGCGTGGGGCACGTAGACGTGGCCGTCCACGCAGCACTCCATGAACTCCATGTTGTTCTCCGTCAGGGTGCCCGTCTTGTCCGTGAACACGTACTCCACCTGGGGGGGGGGGGGGGGGGGGGGGGGGGGGTCAGTGTGTGTGTGTGTACACCTGGGGGGGGGGGGGGGGGGGGGGTCAGTGTGTGTGTGTGTACACCTGGGGGGAGGGGGAGGAGGGGGGGGGATCAGTGTGTGTGTGTGTGTACACCTGGGGGGGAAGGAGGGGGGATCAGTGTGTGTGTGTGTGTGTGTGTGTGTGTACCTCTGCACCTGGGGGGGAGCAGGGGGAGCAGTGTGTGTGTGTGTGTGTGTGTGTGTGTGTGTGTGTACCTCTACACCTGGGGGGGAGCAGGGGGATCAGTGTGTGTGTGTGCGTGTGTGTGTATGTGTGTGTGTGTGTGTGTGTGTGTGTGTGTGTGTGTGCAGGCACCTGTCCCAGCTCCTCATTCAGGTCGGAGGTGTTGACCTGTGCCCGCTCGCCCAGCTCCTCATCGAACATCTCGTCGTCCCACATGATGAAGTAGGAGCCCAGGAACTTCTGCATCTCCACGGTGACGTACATGGACACCGGGATGATGTAGTTGAAGAGCACCATGAAGGCCAGGAAGTCCGTGAACGCCCGGACCACCTGGACGAGAGAAACGGGGTTAGGGTTAAGGCGGTAGGGACTCACCACGGTTAGGTTAGGGTTAGGGTAAGGGTTAGGGTTAGGGTTAAGGCGGTAGGGACTCACCATGGTTAGGTTAGGGTTAGGGTTAGGGTTAGGGTTAGGGTTAAGGCGGTAGGGACTCACCACGGTTAGGTTAGGGTTAGGGTTAGGGTTAAGGCGGTAGGGACTCACCATGGTTAGGTTAGGGTTAGGGTTAGGGTTAGGGTTAGGGTTAAGGTGGCAGGGACTCACCATGGTTAGGTTAGGGTTAGGGTTAGGGTTAGGGTTAGGGTTAGGGTTAAGGCGGTAGGGACTCACCACGGTTAGGTTAGGGTTAGGGTTAGGGTTAGGGTTAGGGTTAGGGTTAAGGCGGTAGGGACTCACCACGGTTAGGTTAGGGTTAGGGTTAGGGTTAGGGTTAGGGTTAAGGCGGCAGGGACTCACCACGGTTAGGTTAGGGTTAGGGTTAGGGTTAGGGTTAGGGTTAAGGCGGTAGGGACTCACCATGGTTAGGTTAGGGTTAGGGTTAGGGTTAAGGCGGTAGGGACTCACCACGGTTAGGTTAGGGTTAGGGTTAAGGCGGTAGGGACTCACCACGGTTAGGTTAGGGTTAGGGTTAAGGCGGTAGGGACTCACCACGGTTAGGTTAGGGTTAGGGTTAGGGTTAAGGCGGTAGGGACTCACCACGGTTAGGTTAGGGTTAGGGTTAGGGTTAAGGCGGTAGGGACTCACCACGGTTAGGTTAGGGTTAGGGTTAGGGTTAAGGCGGTAGGGACTCACCACGTGCCTCTGCTTCTCCCCGGTCGTCTTGCCGTTGTACCAGGGCTCGTCGCGGTCGGGGGCGGCCTGCCAGACGTACTTCAGCGCCGTGTTGATCAGCGCCTTGCTGATCAGGATGCACAGGTAGACGATGAGGTAGGCGTTCATCGACCTGCAGGGGGGGGGGGGGGGGGGCGGAGAGCGCACACTGTCAGATGGCGGATGGGGGGGGGGGGGGTTTAGGATGCTCAAATTTGAAGCAACGTCAATTTATCTGCTTGCTTTGTTGAAAACGGGAACATTTTGACCAGTTCCGCCGGGTTTTAGATGCAGATACAAGTTAACTCTACAGGCCATGTGCGGTCTGGATCATTTATTTTATTGTTGTTCAAAAAGATGCAATCTGTTCGCGTTCGTAATCTTGGTGCAGGTCTGCCTTTTAAATGCAGACTGTTCAATTCCCCGCGGACTCTATTGCATCTATTCAGGAAAATGAATGACACAGCGACTAATGATGATGATGATGTCATTAGATAGATGTAATATAATATCCGATTGAATTATCCGCTCTAGCACTGTAAGTTATTATTCTGACTGTATGTCTAATAATAGGTCCGAGCTCTTCCGCCACGCGTGGTTCAGAACAAAGGGGTAAGGTGGATCCATGGAATGGTGAGGGGGGGTCTGTTGGGGAGGGGGGGTTCTGTTGGGGAGGGGGGGGGACGACGTACCAGGAAATAGGGAGCCACAGAACCTCAACGCCAATCAATTTTAATTGACCCTCCTACGGAAACATGCAGACTGGGAGACTGCAGCACTGGGAACACACACGGTGGCTCTGTTTGTCTGTGTGCGTGTGTGTGTGTGTGTGTGTGTGTTTGTGTGTGTGTGTGTGTGTGTGTGTGTGTGTGTGTGTGTGTGTGTGCTTGTGTGTGTGTGTGTGTGTGTGTGCGTGT
>CM030191.1:1765833-1785833 GCA_017639675.1 Aplochiton taeniatus
AACTATAATCACATTATGCTGAGTCAGGGTCACCACAGCAACATGACACAGAGCAGTCACACTCCCTGTGGTGACGCACGCACACACTGTAACCAAATAGCCCAGTGTGTGTGTGTGTGTGTGTGTGTGTGTGTGAATTAGTCCAGGACCCACCAGACTCAGTCACATGCTCACTTTGTGACTTCCTCTCTAACACAAGACCCCCTTGTCAATGGCATGACACACACACACACACACACACACACACACACACACACACACACTCACACACACTCACACACATTCCTCCCAACATTCCATCGTCAAGAAAATGTTTACTACCCTAATCCAGCCTACCCCGGTTTAAACGCACCTACAAAGCTATAACAGGGAACATATCTTGGTTGAGATGGAATGAATCACTATGAATCCCATTCTGAAGTAACCCTTTAAATGAAGCAGGCTTATGTCATTTTAAATGGACAGAGCCCAAAGGCCTGATACACACTGCCATTGCATGCATGACTTTCTAACCTCCCAAAGTCCTCGGGATCGTTTCCCCCTCTTCCAGTGCTAAGCATGTTTAAAGGCGATGCTCTGCCCCCAAACCCTTCCCACACCTATGTTGTGTTGGGAATGGCCTACTATGAACTCACTCCCCGGCACAGTCAGTATGCTAAGGACGCATTGTGTGCCATTCAGAACACAGCGCTAGTGTGGGGATAGGGGGGGGGGGGGGGGGGGGGGGGGAGCGTCCCTTCCTGACCAATCAGCTGATCGATCAGGCCCCGGTCACATGACTCAGAGCTCAGCTGATGCTCGCCGCCGCCGTCGTCAATGGACCTCGAGGCAAAACGGAGACTCGGGTGTTGGGGTGTGGCTCTCCTTGGATCTCTCCCTTCCCTACGCCTCCGTCGTTGGCTGGTACAAGGACCGCTGCGGAGAGATCCGACGGGAATCCCAGGAGATTCCGAGCGGAGATCCGAAATTGCATTTTGGCTGGACTAATAGCAAGAGTGCGTTGGCAGTTGTGCATGATGGTTACGCGACGTTAAATGACATTAGGGCCAACAAGCTAAATACTGTTTGCTGCTACCTTATGACCGGGTGACACAGAGAGAGAGGGAGAGAGAGAGAGGGAGAGAGAGGGAGAGAGAGGGAGAAAAACAGAGAAAGAGAGAGAGAGAGAGAGAGAGAGAGAGAGAGAGAGAGGGAGAGGGGGAGAGAGAGAGAGAGAGAGAGAGAAAGAGAGAAAGAGAGAGGGAGAGAGAGAGAGAGAGAAAGAGAGAGGAGGAGAGAGAGAGAAAGAGAGAGAGACAGAAAGAGAGAGAGAGAGGGAGAACAAGCAAACCAATATTTTGACCGTGTCCGGGCTGATCCACAGAATGGCCTGCCTCTCTCTCTCTCCCTCTCCCTCTCCCTCTCTCTCTCTCTCTCCCTCTCTCTCTCCCTCTCCCTCTCTCTCTCTCTCTCTCTCCCTCTCTCCCTCTCTCTCTCTCTCTCTCTCTCTCTCCGTCCCCACGGCTCCGCTGCCAGCCAACAACAGGGCCTCGTGTCCATCAATGATTCATCGGGTCGTACCCGGACCCAAAAATACACCTGCCTGTCACTCCCCAGGTCGGGAGCACCAGAGGAAAATAACAACAGCAAAGGGGAAATTCCTTTTTGTTCCCACCTTTCATTCAGCAGCTATCCACCTATTCACTGTCTATCGACGCCAATGGAAAGACAGCAAGATGGAACGATTAATAATTTACTGTCAATAGAATTGGCATAGAAGGTGGCGGGGGGTGGTGACCTAGAGGGATTGAGATGATTCGTGTCGATCATTTGTTTGAAATAGTCCCAGAGAGATGAGTAGTCATTACAGTGCCAGACCAGAGTAATAAATAATACATGATATGTTGATATTATGGCCACTACGGTCATCCAAACTGGTAGTGCTAAAACCTTGAGGTTTCTTAATATCCAAGATCTCTCAACCTGGGTGCAACTTCCTGATATTGACATTTCTTGGATGTTCTTCCTGTGAGTGTGTGTCGGTGTGTGTACGTGTTGGTGTGTGTGTGTGTGTGTGTGTGTGTGTGTGTGTGTAGGAGAAGTCATTTGAGGGGGAGAGCGTGGCTACGGGTCTGAGTGTGGAAACCCAATCCCCTAACACACACACACACACACACACACACACACACACAGGAAGAGCATAATAGCTGGCTCTCACCAGCCATGCCATCCTAAACGCCTGCATCGATCTGTGGGCAGTGTGTCGTTAGCTGTTAGCTTCCTAAACCAGGGCTAAGCAGAAAGGCTTCAGGTCGTTAGCTGTTAGCTTCCTAAGCCAGGGCTAAGCAGAAAGGCTTCAGGTCGTTAGCTGTTAGCTTCCTAAGCCAGGGCTAAGCAGAAAGGCTTCAGGTCGTTAGCTGTTAGCTTCCTAAACCAGGGCTAAGCAGAAAGGCTTCAGGTCGTTAGCTGTTAGCTTCCTAAGCCAGGGCTAAGCAGAAAGGCTTCAGGTCGTTAGCTGTTAGCTTCCTAAGCCTGGACTAAGGAGAAAGGCTTCAGGGCAGCCCCCTTTAGCATTCTTTAAACAGCTCGCTCGCTACACCGCCATAGACACACTCCTCTTCCACATTGTAAGAAAGCAGTCCTGTTGCAATTACTACGTTCAGGACATATACTGTGAAACACACATGCGCCAATAAAGACCAGCCAAAGTAGCAGGCCGTACAAGGAGATATAAAAAAAAAACCGCTGTAAGCACAACATCACTATTTATTCTTTCAAGGTGAAAACGAATGCACTTATATATGGCAAGGTTCAATTATTGATCCCGACCCCAACCTTACATGAACGTGTAAGTGCAACGAAACGGACTTAGACAAAGTTATACATTTGTCACACATGCTCTGTCCTGACCAGTCTATTGGAACCAACACTTTTAGATTGAAAGATGCCGTGCCTTGACTTGGTATCGTCTTCGAGGCGTTGATTAGATATTTGATGATCGATGATGAGCGCTTATTTGACTCAGTCCCAGATAATTAGTCCGCCCGCCCCTCTAAAAATGAAGGTGTTATTCTATCTAATGGAATATTAGCGATACAATATTCGAGCTAATAGAATATTAGAATATTCAATCTAATTTGATCTAAAACAGTCCACGCTGCCACTTAAACTTTTTAGTTTTCCTCCATGGAATATGACTTGATTATATCATCACATGTAAGTCAATATAATAGCCAATAGGATCATTAATGAATCAATAATGAATGAATTCAGCGGTTGAAGAAGCCCTGGAGAAGATACTCCCGGGCTATTCCTAGCGAACCACTAGACAACGTTCTTGGAGAGCAAGGGCACCGTGTTTCAACCCTGCAGCACCATTACATACACACCTGATCGTGTCCTTCACTGTCCCCCGCGCGCGCGCACACACGCGCGCGCACACAGACACACGCACGCACACGCACGTACACACACGCACGCACACAGACACACATCTCAGTCGGCCTCCACTCGAGGCCTCATTAATGGAGCGGTAATTCACTCCGCGCCGTGCCCCCCCCCCCCCCCCCCCCCCCCCCCCTACATGGTGGGTGGTGACCCGGTGCTCAGACAACATCGGGGCCGTGTCCCGGTCCAGTGTCCTCAGGCCTCGTAACCCTGGGTCAGCACCGAGCACACACACACACACACACACACACACACACACACGTAGACGACCAACGTAGACACTGCAGGCCTTCTCAGTACAACTGATGAGGGTCCATATGACCATCCACTTGTCTGTCCGTCCATCCGTCCATCCCTTCATCCATCACAAAGTATGAACAAGACCAGGGCGTCTAACACAGACTTAGACTCCCAAACGTTGACTGACAGGCCCTTCTACCTGTAACAACATGGTATCAGGTCCCTCTTAGCCCTATCATCTCCTAAGTTCCTCTCTGGCAACAGGGAAACGGCCCTCGTAAGGGTCCAACCGACTGGACCTCAGCTGAGTCGGCTCTAGGCCCACATCACATGACTTTGTCACATGACTATCACAGGATCCAGTCCCACAGGGAGACTGTTAAAAGTTAGGGAAATGGTTAGCCGATCTGATGGACTGCAACCCGCTCCAGATTCTTTCCCATCCATCGTTGGTGCAAAAACATTTCCAGGAGAGGTTTATTCAGCCTTCCATCCTCTCTGCTAAAGCTAGGATATTGATCCCATCCTCTCATCTCTTTAAGCGTTATACAATTCATCACCCCCTGTGCTTTATTTTCACGAAGGTTGTCCAAACATTTCAAATGAAATCTTTTTGACAACTCATCACCTGAACCCTACAACTACATAACCGGGGGTAAATATGATAACTGCAAAATGATTACGGCCTAAACTTAATTGGAGTTACTGTTACTGTTGTGAATACCATGACTACTTTTGTGTGTGGCTCAAAAATATTTACTTTCCTCATACTCATTTTGCTTTTGCAATACTTTATACAGGTTTGCCACTGTTGTGAAAAAAATACTGTTGAACCTTAATTAGAGCATTTATTACATTTCCTGTTCTCTCCCTCTTACTCCCTCTCCTCTCCCTTGTCCCTATAAACCACCTACTAGACCATACACTCATTTTCTGCTCCACTAGTGGTGCCAACGGTCCGTGGGAACACAGGCCCATAGATTACCGTGTCCTTCGGTGTCACGCAGGGAGACAAAGTGCCGCTGGACTCAGCGAAAACAGTCTCCCCTCCTAGTTCAGTGCTGACGGCAAAGTTGGGGGGCAACTACGTCAACGTTCGTGGCGGCAAATCCCGTGTCCTACGTCAACATCTTTCGTTGACGTGTGTGTCCGAGTTCGGTCTCTCCGGTGTATTAACCTGAACCTCATCGGAGCTCCAGGGAGAGGGAGGACTTCTCCTCACGCCCTGAAGCCGTCTCTCTGACAGGCGTCCATTCACCACCACCACCACCACCGGGGGGGGGGGGGGGGGGTCACACCACTTGTCGTCTAGTGTGTTCCTGGAGGGGGGCAATGGGTGTCGTTCCGATCGAGTCCGACAGGAAGGAGGCCCTGATCGGAAAAACGTTGCGAATGACCTCGGGCGGTACACTGGCACGGCGGGCTGCATGCGCCCTCTGGTGGCGAGGCCGCGCCCTTCCACGGACGGCCGGGTACGAGCTTTCAGCGAACGCTGCTCAAGAGACCTGGAAACGACGTCGTCGTCCGAGGTGGTCGATCAATGTGGACGGCCTCGGAAGAAAGTGGAGCCGGGCATTCTCGTACAACAAAGTGGAGACGGGGGGGGGGGGGGGGGGGGGGGACGGGGGGGGGGGGGGACGATGACCCGCGTCCATAAGCTGGTGCTTAAAGAGACGGCTGCGTGCAAAAGCTACCATTAGAGGCGTGCTCTCGTCGATAATCAATGATTCTGAGGCAGGCTGTCTCAAGCAAAGGTAGAGAAGGGAATTGGGAGTTCGACTGAAAAAACTAAAAGGGCTCAGGGCTGCTGGGGCAGCACTTAGGTGAGCCTCAATCGAACCCAGGTCCAGAAAGTGGACCGGACCGGGTCGTCTTGCTCGGTAACTTCAGACCCGCCTGTTGTTGTGTCTTGCATTCGAGACCCCGACGTTCGGGTCGGCCATGTTGCATTTCCACCCGCGAGACCTTCCACGGCGAGTTCCAAGCTACGAGACCGAGATTGACCATGACCCCCATCTCCCCATGCATGACTCGTACAGTTTGTTACTGTCTTAATGGCTTCCCGTAACCCTTCCTGGTCGATTCCTGCCCCGCTCAGCGTTCATAGCCACGGGGCCGTGACCGACAAGAGGGCCCTACTAAGTTCAAACAGTTGCTGGCTCGGCTCCCCCCCCCCCCCCCCCCCCCCCCCCCCCCCCCCCCCCCCTCCCCCTCGACGTGGCCTTTCACGCCCCGTTAAATAACGGCCCATCCATCACGCCGGGACCTCTGGCTGGGCGCACCGCGATTGTACCGCGGCCACAGGAGAGCGGTGGCAAGTCAAAAACCAACTGAAGCGAACGCAATCCAGGCGGGGCGGCTTAGGAGTACGTTCAACAATTGATTGCGTGTAACAGAGCAACATCTAAAAGATTTGGGGTCAAAGGTCTTTCTCTTCTGAATCATCCCCCCCCCCAAACTAGCTCTGCCCAGGGACTCCATTTGTCTTTACCTTTGGGGGCCTTGGCCACTTTCAGAAGCGATGTGTTTCGAGCTTCGACAACTTTTTATGAACACCCTTCCCTCTGGCTTCCATTTTCTTCCAGCATTTTTAGTGCCCGACAAATGCAGGGCCAAAAGGATTATCATTCACAGACGCTTACAGGCCTACTTTATGACCAGAGAGGTGGAAAGAAGTCTTGGGCAGGAGCCACAAAAGACTAGATTACTGTCTGAGAGTCTTGAGAGAGGTTGGTCCAGTTAACACAGGTTTACCAATATGGAGGTGTGACGTGATGTCATTGGTGCAGTTCAGTGACCTCGCCGTAGCACCAAGGGGTCAATCAGGGGGTGTTGCCACTTGAGTGACAGGGCTCAACCACCATGATGCAACCGTTCGAAATAAATATCGCTGAAAAACTGCAAAAGAACCTCTGCCCTAGACTCTATTGAGGTGGGCTATACAAAGACACACACATATCATTCTACGTACAATAACACACACATCATTCTAAACACAATAACACACACATCATCCAAAGTACAATAACACACACATCATTCTTAATACAATAACAAACACATATCATTCTAAGTACAATAACACACACATATCATCCTAGGGACAATAGCACTCACAAATCATTCTAAATACAATAACACACACATATCATCCTAGATACAAAAACACACACATCATTCTCAGATGACTCATGCTTCGGAATACCACAAATTGATTTTGTGAGATTGTGATTTGGAATTTTGAAAAGAGACTGAATGAACCAAAAGTGTTCATGTTTACGATAAGATATCCCTGTCTGAATGGTGTTTTGCTTTAAGACATGTCCTTGGAGAAATACCTTTTTGAAAGGCCCTGGGGTTTGTAACCTAATTCTTCCTGTGCGTTCGCCACGTTGTCATGGCTTTTCCAGGGCCTTATCCTTTTACCTTAGATCCGGCTAATCTCCACCCTCCCGTTACCGTGGATATCCCCCCCTGTGGAGCAGGCCAGCGCCACAACGGTCTGCGTATTCCTCCACAGCCAGGATGTGGGATTAATGTTTGCAGGACCGTTTATGAATTATTCAAAACCAGCACGGGGCGTGGGGAGAGTCCGTGCGATAGGATATGTTACCCTCACTCTCTCACTCATCCCGCCCTTGCGTTATCGTGATACATTGACGAGACGCAAACCGACTGGCTCTCTAAACCAACACACACCTGTTGCCATCATTGTATTGAGTACACCACAGAACATTCCAGAATCTTAAAAAAAATAAAACCTGAGGTGTGCCCAGAGCCCCCCTGACGACACGTGAATGGGATTATCTGATTGGACAGAGAGGTACTTTAATCCCATGGAGACAGGATGCCTGCCGCAGGGAGGGGGGGGGGCAGGATTAATCACAAAGCGGAACGCTCGTTGGCCAGATCACCTTAACATCTAACATCCTCGACACAATTCAACTGTTCACTATGATATCTCTGTTGTTGAAACTCAAGTGAAATAGCCCACTAATCGCCGCACACTCGTAGCTTCGATGCAAATGTCTTATTAAATAGTAAAGAAAAGACCAAGGTTTCGGCAGCTATGCTGCCTTCATCAGGGTTGCGACTTTCTTTAATTTTTGATACTACTTGTAGTTGGCCGGCACCTCATCAATACAGGTGCGCGTTTCACACGCTCGGACATTAACTAGCCCACAACTAACACACTTTTCACACATGCCAAAACACAAGCAGAGACCGAGGTGATAAGTTCTATCTAGTTGTATCTGGTAGAGCCGGTTCCCTCTGCTCTATCTGTCAGATGAGCAGTCAACCCACTCGGTTATAAAGAGTACCGCAACTAAATTATTTATTTATGAATGTCTCACCAACAAGGGGGGATGTGTGTATATCTGTGTCTGCATGCGCTTGCATGTGTGTGTGTGTGTGTGTGTGTGTGTGTGTGTGTGTGTGTGTGTGTGTGTGTGTGTGTGTGTGTGTGTGTGTGTGTGTGTGCAGGTTTTGCAAATCACCGCTTGGGAGAGAAGGAAGTGCTAAAGGAAAGTAGTTGAAGAATACGTAGACTCGTGCTCTACGGCGGATTTCCAGACTTTTCGCCGCCCGTGACCACCTGCTAGGCTAACTTTTCACCTTCATAGTGAAATCGCCATGAAGGGATGACATCAATAAATCTAATGCTTTTTATGTAACATTAAAACAGTTATTTACGTACAAAAAAAATGATCATCCTTGACCTGAAATGTGATTGTTTTTCATTTATAAAGCTAGTTGAATAAAATGATAGTACCGCCTCTCATCTCTCACTTATCACGTTACAGTCAGCTCGGACAGACAGAGATCCATTTCCTGCCATGCCTCCCCTCTTCTCCCGCCCTCTCCAGCACATCTCTCATCTCCTATCATCACGCCAGTCAGCATTACCCAGCATTAGTTTATCCTCCAGAGACACGAGGCTTTTCTCACACTTCTCTCTCTCCACTGTTCTTTCACGGGACCTGAATTGGCAGCCTCGCGCTACCTCTGTGACAACCAACTATTCTGGAATAGCCGCATGTCAAATTGCATTTCGATCATTTTGGTGTCGGTAAAACATTATGTAACTCTAGGGCCCTCTTAATAAAAGTACTGAGCTTAAAGTGCTTACTCATCAAAACCATTGCATGCACATGGAATGTATGTTCTACAACACAATTCATCATTGTAAACAATTCCATAAGATTTTAGGTTTAAGTATTGTTGTTTACACATTCAATGTTATGGTTTTATATGCATGCATATGTGAGAAGAAAGTCTAACTAGTTTCAAATCCCACATTCATTGATAAGGAAACAGGACATATTTCCTGGCTCTGACTCTGGGTGGTACAGGCTTAAAGGCATATATAGGAGGCTACCCGACAGCCGACAGAATTGCGTCATGACGTTACTGTTCTTTCATGTCGACCATCAGTCAGTTCAGCAAGGCTGTCTACTGAACGAATCAGAGCCTGTGTGTAGCTGTCAACCAGAATGTTTGCTAACAAATACACGCCTCAACACGCTAAAGTCATGCATGGCCTTCGGGGACGTAGCGCAGGGATGTAATTGAACTGGCTGAATGTATTTAGTATTTTCAATAGTTAAGCAACGGCAGCCAAACTAGCCTATAACGATTAAATAACGGCCAACTAAATATTTCATTTTTTGGGGGAAATTTTATATGACATCCTATAACATCTCATGTGTCTGATTTTCTCCCATTTTAACACAATTAATTACAATTGGAACCAAAAGCCACAGAATTAAACCAAACATGTGCACAGACACGATTCCAAGTTCACAGTGTATCAAACTGTGTATCTAATATACTCAGCCGTTTGCAACAGTTTGGGGAGAAAACTTCTCTCCTGCCCTGAACTCGTGCGCTCATGTGAGCCGCGCTCTGGATTATTGCCAAACAAACACATTAGGGTACCTACTGTAATGTAAAGCCTATAGGCAGTGCTGTTCCATATTGATTTACCCAGCAGCACTCGTAAAACCTGCACACTGGAGTAATGCAAGTCCACGTCCAGTTCTAGCCTATAGTCTAACCGCTGATTTGGCTTCTTATAACATTTATTTCCTGTTACTCGAAACTAAACCCATTGTACATTTCTAGATTTGTGCCTTTCAAAAGACAAATTTGGCGATTAGATTATTCATTGGACTCAGACTGCTAAAGGCCACTGTCCATTTTATCAACATAATTCGCAATTATTTTAGCAGCAGTTGTAGCCTTATACACTGACCTGTGGTTGCAAACAGCAATTAAATCAAATGCTGGCATTACTTGTCAGAATGGAATGAGTAGGATCTTCAGGTTTGCAAGGATTTTCCCCGACTAGCTCTTTGCAGCTACATAACGAAACTAATGGCGATTAAAAAAAATAGACAGTCGTAATTACGCAATTCAAAACATAAACGGCTACATGGTTTCGCTCCTGCTTTTACATAAGTCGCGAGGGGACACAAATAAGATTCAAAAAAGTGTGTGCCTGGGTTGTACCGCAACCGAAATTGAGATAGAAATAGATCATGTTCAGCTACGAAACTAACTTACCCATCGACTGATAAAGTTTCGAATTCTACTAAAATCCATCCTGTGGCAAGTGGTTCCTCTTTTTCGACCTTTCTTGTTTCTTGTTTTGGTCCTTGGACGCTAACTTCTGTCTTTTTCTGTCCAGTTCTCCATGTCTCTTTTTCTTCCTGGCAAAGAGGCTTTAGGGCTAGTCAAGTCCGACTGTTGTAATTCTATCTCCGAGTCACTTACTGGACTGTTGAACAAGGTGAAGAGAAATAGCCCATTCGTTTATATAGTTTTAGTTCTTTTACGTATGGACTCAAGTGGGTGCTGAAGTCATTTTTCTTTAGAGACGGGATCAATGTAATTGAGACAGTGTTTTCCTCTCAAGTCCGTCTTATTTCCTCTCCTCCCTCCTACCGCTCACCTTCCTGTGCCTACAATAATCGTCTTGACTTGCCGCTGAGAACAAATGAGCTTTTCTCTGTTCTACGTCACCAGAGCCAGGACTCGCTTGCGCACTCTAGTGTTATACTCTTGCCAAGCTGAATTTTCCAATTGAATTAGGACAAGCACATACTCGTATTTGTCCTACACAGTGCACAACTTAACTTTGATGGTTGCACGTCCGCGACTGCGCGTGTGTGAGCGTGTGCACGTGCTCGCGTTTGTGTGCGCACACCTAAGCACTCACACATGGAAAGGAGAATAATTGTAGCGTGAGGGACTGGGTTTGGAGTTTGCTGTCCAACAGAGGTGCTACAGAGTAAAGACAACGCAGCTTACTACCCCTTGGACTTTGGAGCTGTCCAGTAACGTGGTGCTGAAATAAATAGAAACGTGAATTATGTCTTAATGATTTATATAATTTTAGATTCCATTCTTTAAGTAGTCTAAGTAGGACAGAAAGTGATAGGCTACACCTAAGTTGTTTAACAATTCTGTGGATCAGGTCTACATGAGGAGTACATTGGCCTGCTTTTAAATAACAAATAACATGTTACACACCATCCTCCTATCGACAAATAAATGTGTGGTGTCAGGTCGTAGGAACCATTTAGATAGGAACTTTTAGCAATGAGATGTTGTTCGGAGGGCGATATTTTCATTGATTCGTCCCATGCCTTCTCTTGCTTGGTAGCAACGCCTTCACCCGGGACGCTTTTCGGCGGGTTCTTCACTGATAATGGCGTTGTCGTTGGGAGTGAAATCTCGTTAAAAGAATACATAGTGGATAACACGTCCTGTACCCCAGTGTCTGGATAAGACCACCGTACTACAATGGCTACTCTGGATCAGAAGTCCCCCAACGTTCTACTCCAAAGTCTCTGCTGCAGAATCACTGGGAAAAGCGAAGGTAGCATTTGCTAGCTAACGTTGCTAACTTTTAGGTGTTGTTGCTAGCTAGCTTGATCCTGGCTAGCTAACTAACTAACGTAAGACAGCATAAGGATTGAGTGGTTTTGTCGTCTTCCTTTTAATGTTTTTGATTTCGATGTCTAACGTGAGCATACCACAACGTGGCCAACTAACGTTAGCTACGTTATTTTCTGCTGACTTTGAATAACTATCCTAAGTAACGTTATTTAGTTAACTTGACTAACGTTAGGTTACGTAACTTAGTTAGAATAGTAATGTTCGATTTAGTTGAAGCGTAACGTTATTGCTCAGTACTTAACGTTGGCTGCATGCTGTGACCTAGTATGACAGTTTATCCTCTAGCTTAGCTAACAGACATGTTAGCTTTCTGAACAGGCCCTTCCTAGACTAGATGATGTTCATGCTAGCTCACGTTACCGTGGACTAAATTCCAATGGAACCGATTCAATCGATTAAAGCCTCACGGTGGCTTAACAGTCATCTTCATGTAGAGACTAGTGGCAATGGCTACAGCATAGGTGTGCAGTTAACGTTTACCGTAGCCAAACTCTTATTTGCTGTTTCAGTTGATGTGGCCCACCTGTTCCAGTATGCTGTACGAGTAATCGGCAGTAACTATGCCCCGACCATCGAACGGGACGAGTTCCTAGTGTCTGAAAAGATTAAAAAAGAACGTATGTATTGAAGGTGTCTCGCTAAGCTCCATCAAAACAACATTAGGCTGTAATTATTACTCTGTCTAAACCGACAGCAGAACGCAAAAGAATGTTGGACAGACCTTTTGTAAATTGACCTGGATGTTTAGGCATTACTGTCCCTATACACCCCCAAAAATGCACCTGCTCTTTTTGTTACTTTCTTTGTTAACATTAATGGTCTGCAGGTGGTTGAGTACAGCAGGTTGTCTATCACTAGAAATATGCAGTTCTTAGTGACATGTATCCAGAATGGCCATAACTCTCATAAGACCCAGTTCACCAGCAGCCATACCAAATCCATGAACTACTAAATATCAATAATTTCTTAGAAAAATACATACGTCCCTGTAACGTACTGAAGTTCTCTGTCTCTCCCTGACTGTCAGTCCTCAAACAAAGGAGAGAAGGAGATGCAGCCCAGTTCTCCGAGCTTCACAGAAAACTTCAGACTCAAGTGAGTGCTTAACACATTTACCCATGCACACACAACACGAAGAACCCTGTATTATTAAGTATGTAAGTATTTCTCTGCACGACATGGCATTTAGAAATACTAAATATGTGTAACAACAAGAAGTACCATTTGAAATTGATTGATTATTGTATATTTGGGAGCTGTTCCATTATTCATCTCCTAATTAAAGGCCTTGTTTGAGTGTCCGGTTGATTAGGAGTGTTTGTCTGTGTTGGTGTCTGTGAGCAGGGGATACTGAAACACAGGTGGTCTGTCCTCTACCTGCTACTGAGCCTCTGTGAAGACCCCAGGAAGCCATCCAGCAGGGTGGGTACACACACACACACACACACACATACAGAGTCACACACACACACACACACACACACACACAGTCACACACACACACACACACACAGAGTCACACACACACACACACACACACACACATACAGAGTCACACACAGACATAGTCAACTTCTCTCTCTCTCTCTCTCTCTCTCTCTCTCTCTCTGAAATGTGATGTTGCTCACATGTTATGTAAATGAACTCACAGATATAAGCCAACTAGCTTCCCACTTTATCCTTCGCTTTCTCATTCCTAGTAAAGTGCATTTTCTAGTGTATGTTGGACTAAAAACCCATAATGTGTTTTCAGAGTTACACACTCCCGATACATTTCGTAGGTCAAAGCATTCTCTTTTAATGACTCGTCCCTGTCGTTCGCAGGTTGGCAACTATGGGGCGCTGTTTGCCCAGGCCCTCCCCAGAGACGCCCACTCCACGCCGTTCTACTGTGCCCGTCCGCAGAGCCTGGCCCTGGGCTACGCAGAGCGCTCGGGCCCCGGGGCCGTCCAGCTCTCTGCCAGCATGGGCACCAGCGGCGTCAGCAGCCTGGGCGTGTACTCCCTCAACGGCCCCAGCCCCACCCCGCAGTCCCTGCTAGCCGGGTAGGATCACTGGTTAGGACCAGAGCCCCACCCCGCAGTCCCTGCTAGCCGGGTAGGATCACTGGTTAGGACCAGAGCCCCACCCCGCAGTCCCTGCTAGCCGGGTAGGATCACTGGTTAGGACCAGAGCCCCACCCCGCAGTCCCTGCTAGCCGGGTAGGATCACTGGTTAGGACCAGAGCCCCACCCCGCAGTCTCTGCTAGCTGGGTAGGATCACTGGTTAGGACCAGAGCCCCACCCCACAGTCCCTGCTAGCCGGGTAGGATCACTGGTTAGGACCAGAGCCCCACCTCACAGTCCCTGCTAGCCGGGTAGGATCACTGGTTAGGAACAGAGCCTCACCCCACAGTCCCTGCTAGCCGGGTAGGATCACTGGTTAGGACCAGAGCCTCACCCCACAGTCCCTGCTAGCCGGGTAGGATCACTGGTTAGGACCAGAGCCCCACCCCACAGTCCCTGCTAGCCGGGTAGGATCACTGGTTAGGACCAGAGCTCCCTGGCTATCCAATCCCACTGGGAGTAGGGGTTCCCAGAGCAGTCGTAGACCATTTCAGTTCGCCTCTGAACAGAGATTTGAGTACCCGCTGGACGGTGGTGGCAGGCGGGGTCCACCAAAGTACTTCTGGTGGATCGACCAACCACGGCGCGATGGCTCTGGGGCGTCACTAGTCTGTGTTAGGGTGGCCCAAAACGGTTATGGAGCGTTTTGTGAGATATCTGAAATGGTTCTGTGCCGCCATCGTTTTGTTGACGCTCTCTACTCCATAAGGTAACACGCTGCGTCGAGTACGGCCCGCCGTTAGCCAGGCCTGGTACACACACACACACACACACACACACACACACACACACACACTACAATAAACCCACTAACACGTGAGGGGAATAATAGTTGTTGCTGGCACCTGTCAGGGGGGTGGGACAGCAAGTGAACGGTCAGTTGATGCGTTGGAAGCCGGAAAAATGGGCCAGCGTAAGGATCGAAGCGGCTTCCACAAGCGCCAGATTGTGGCGGCTAGACGGTTGTGGCTGTGAGGGCTCGCAGCTCCAGAGCGGCAGGTTTTATAAGGTGCCCCCGGTGTGCAGTGGTTAGTACCTACCGAAAGTGGTTCAAGGAAGGACAACCGGCGAACCGGCCACAGGGTCACAGGCGCCCCAGGGCTCATTGGGGATCGAAAGCTAGCCCGTCTGGTCCGATCCCGCCGACGAGCTACTGTAGCAGGAATTTGCAGAAAGGGTGTCTGTGTTAGAACGGTGTCAGAACACGCAGTGCGTCGTAGCTTGCTGTGTATGGGACTGCCGCCGAGTGCCGGGTGCAATCCTTTACCTGGGGAACACAGGGTCCCAGAATACACTGTGGGAAGAGGGGCGATGTTCTGCTGGGCACCCTTGGGTCCTGGCATTCACGTGGACATTACTTTGACACGCGCCACCTGCCGGAACATTGTCGCAGACCAAGTCAGACTCCGTCCTGGCAACGGTATTCCCCCGATGGCAACGGCCTCTTTCAGCAGGATGATGCGCCCGGCTACGCTGCAAAGGTTTAGGAATTGTTCAGGAACGGTTTGGAGAACGCGGCCGAGTTCAAAGTGTTGGCTTGGCCCGCGCCACTTGCCAGATCTCAATCCGATCGAGCGTCTGTGGGATGTGCTGGCACCAAGAAGCCCGATCCATGGAGTCCCCACTTGGTAACTTACTGGACCCACGCCATCTGCTAACGGTGCTTGGTGCCCCGATACCGCAGAACACCTCTTCGGAGGTCTTGTGAGGTCTCGTTGGAGTCCGTGCCTGGACCGGTCGAAGCTGTTTTGGCAGCACAAGGGGGAACCGACCGAATATGAGGCCGGTGGTTTCGCAGTTGTGGCTGAAGGGTGTGACAACTAAAGTCACGTAAGCCATTAGTTCTTTTTCGATTGACATCTCCTCCCATTTGCCCCCATCAGTTATGCATGGCCGTGCCGTTTGAACCGCTACTTTGGCGTCGCTGTACTCGTCCAGTGGCGAGTTTGATTGGCAGCTTGAGGGCCAGGGGAAGAGTCGTTGCTGCCGAGGGAGGCCAGCTGGTCTCCGAGCGGTCGTTTCCGGTGGCGTACCAGTGTCGTTAAAGGAGAAAAGCGGTACCGTAGAAAGCCATTAGCCAGGTTTTAGCAGATTAAAAAACACGTTCGAGTTCATTCTCCCGTCAGTCGTCTGACCAATGCTCCGGTAAAAAGAACTGGAAAGGGTCATTCTTACCGCAATGGCGGCGGGTCGCCACGGCAACTGAGAACGTGTTCTCAGTTGGACCCGGACCTCGTTAAAACAACGGTGGAAGAAAGCGGGGAAACAAACAAAAAAAAAAAACACGTTTTAAATGTAAACCGAGAGCTGTACCAGTGCCGTGTTCCACTAACGTTCCTTATCTCCCTCCAGGGGACCACAGCCGCCCGCCGTGCCCCCCCCGGGCTCCCGGCTGGCATGGGCCCTCCCCTCCCAGGCGCTGGCGCCGGCCCCTACCGCGAGGCCCCTCGTGGGGTCCCAGACCCTCACCAACAGGACCCCCTGGCCATGCCACGACGGAGATCCCAACGGTGAGCCGCTGTTTGTTCAGGGGAAACTTTGTCGTCGTCCACTTGTGACCCGGGGCACTCTGTCTAGCCTGTGTGCTTTCTACGCGGTTGGTTCGAAAACCTGGGGGAGTTTGACGGTACGAAGAGGGTGGGGGGGGGGGGGGGTGATATTCATAAGTGGCAATCGGGTGCGTGCCTTCAGATGCGGAGGGCCCTAGAGAAGAGAGGAGTCGTATAGGAAAGCCGCCAGACCTCCGGACGAGTTGGAAAGTACGAACTTTGGAGGGGAGGCTAGTTCTGACCGGCCGTCCAGTTACCGAAACGTCCCCTCCATTGAAGCCGGCAGGGGTTTCACTCAGTGACACTGACCACGATGGCTGTGTTGTTTTATGAAGCACACTTTCGCCGTTGACAAATCAGCTGTGATTGAAAGCACATATTAATAGAAGTATTCGTGTTTTATAACATGTCTTGCGAGAAAAAAACACAGGCATGTTTGGAAAGACAATGGACGTCAACGCTTACGTTTTTTCGTGTTGCGTTACTGTCGGTGTTATGATTCTGTCCGACAGATGACCCGTTGGAGTAGCGGTTCTGAAACTTTTTGGGGGTCAGGCCCCCCTTTAAAACTACTGCCCCCCCCCCCCCCCCCTCGTCACAATCCGATCCCCACAGTTTGAGATCCACTGCGTTAACCTATGGACACCACAGGGAAATACTGCCGAGTCATCTCTCTTCACTTAAGTAACCCTAACCCAACCAATCAACACCACAGGGAAATACTGCCGAGTCATCGCTCTTCACTTAAGCAGAGAACGCGACTTTCCTGAACTGAATGGGCAGCACCAGTGTGTCCACTTGAACTAACTCACTGTAGAATGACTAAATACGCTGAATGGGCAGTATAGGCAACGCAGTACGTCCCCTGAGATCAGCTCGATATAGCAACTTTCTGATTCATAATTCCATAATGGGCTGTCCATTTACGGCCAGCGTTTATTTTCCACAGCCAAATGTCTTTGGACGGGATTATGGGATCTAGGCGGTGGATTATGGGATCTAGGCGGTGGATTATGGGATCTAGGCGGTGGATTATGGGATCTAGGCGGTGGATTATGGGATCTAGGCGGTGGATTATGGGATCTAGGCGGTGGTTGGCAGCGCTCGTACCCCAGAGATCTGCTGAAGTTGTAGTTGAATTGTAGCTGAAGTTGTAGTTGAATTGTAGCTGAAGTTGTAGTTGAATTGTAGCTGAAGTTGTAGTTGAATTGTAGCTGAAGTTGTAGCTGAAGTTGTAGTTGAATTGTAGCTGAAGTTGTAGTTGAATTGTAGCTGAAGTTGTAGTTGAATTGTAGCTGAAGTTGTAGTTGAATTGTAGCTGAAGTTGTAGTTGAATTGTAGCTGAAGTTGTAGTTGAATTGTAGCTGAAGTTGTAGTTGAATTGTAGCTGAAGTAGTAGGACAGAACGCGCCGCCCCCCAAAGTGCAGCGGGCCTGGCGGAAGGTTCCCGCGTCAAATAACCCGCTGTTCTTTTTTTGGTGTAAGAGAACGCCACGGTCTCGTAGGAAAACGGCCACCCCGTCTCCCCTGGTCCTCAGAACCCCGTGCTGTGTCAGCGTAGGAACGGACGGCGCAGAACGGACGCTCCTTTTGACGTTCCCGCCTAACGGCTGTAATTCTGGACCAAAGGCGATGCTACGTGGGTTGTTAGCGGTAGCGACATGCTAGCGCGGCGCGCGTGGACTGGCCCCCCCCCCCCCCCCCGGCCGGTATGGGAACGGTGTCTGTGTGCGGTCTTCTGGGTTCAGCTCTAGGCCTGCGTCATGCTTTGGGCCCCTGGAGATGTTTAAGATATACTCTGCCTCACTGACCCGTCCCGCCCCCCCCGTCCCCCTGTCCCATACCGAACACCCCCCCACACACACACACACACACACACACACACACACACACACACACACACACACAACCCCCAACCCCCCAGGCCAGGATGACCTCACTAGACATACTGCCGTGAGCTGCAATAAACCCCCCTCCCCAAGCTCTCCCTCTCCCTCTATCTCTCTCTCTCTCCCTCTCTCTCTCTCTCCCCCCCCCCCCCCCTCTCTCTCTCTCTCTCTCTCTCTCTCTCTCTCTCTCTCTCTCTCTCTCTCTCTCTCCATCTCTCTCTCTCTCCTTTATTATTTTTTTTCTTCTCCCCTCGTTCACTGTTCCCCCCCGTCCTCCAGCGGAGGTGGGCGAGGCGGCACTGGTGCGCGACATCCTCTACGTGTTCCAGGGGATCGACGGCAAGTACATCAAGATGAACGGCGCCGAAAACTGCTACAAGGTCGACGCCAAGGTGAACACACACACACACACACACACACACACTCCCCCCCCACACACACACACACACACACACACACACACACACCTCCATGTCGTTCGCTTTACCTGTCTGGATGCGCTCGGTTGGTGGAGTTAGTCGAGAGAGGGTTCCCGGAACACACACTTTTGAGCGACAGTGGGCCGTTTCCTCTGACATGAGGCAGGAAGCAGGTGGAATCTGAGGTCCCCTTCTAGAAACACCCAGAGCACACCCAGGACAGCACGGGAGAGTTTGGCCCGATCGGAGCAATCTCTATGGAATCTTACTATCACCGTTAGTAATACTAATGTGCTCTACCTCCTGCTTATGATCCTAGTCTCATTCAATCCTCCGCCAGCGTTCAAATACAAGGCGTTTTCTGTTCCTTTCAAAGTCTTTTTTTGTTTACAAGGAAAGTACGTTTTATAGTACTCGGGTTGTGGCACTTTTGAAGGGTCCGTTTTCTTCGGACAGCTCTTCAAGGCTAGGGGCTCCACATGCAAACACGGTCAATAGAAAATGCGTGTGCAGAAGTGGTCCTTTGGCGTGCGCCAGAATAGCGAAAATAGAACCCAGCCGAAATCCTGAAGTGGCTTTAGCGACTGTGTTGATTGTGGCTTCATACCTTCAGTGATTTCCTCGCAGCCTGTAGTCTCCAGGTGGAGCTCAAATTAGAGGATGTCATTTTAATTTTAAATATATATATATATATATATATATATACATATCTTTTTATATACCTTTTATTGGAAGGGAAGCGGTGCGTTGGCCCTGGTCCACACGGTATGTGTTCTCCTGATGGGACGTGCTGACACCAGGACCCTGAAGCCCCAACAACTCCTTTTTAAGAGGAGCGGGGTCCAAAATGGCAGCGAATCGACGAGCCGCTCTTTGGCTCTGAACACACACACACACACACGCACACGCACACGCACGCACACACACGCACGCACGCACGCACGCACGCACGCACGCACGCACGCACGCACACGCGCGCGCGCAAGGCCGTCTCTCTGTCCTCAAACCAGGATTTCCACCAGTCCGCTTGTCTCCTCCACCCTCTTACAGTTTAAATTTAGGCCTGGGTCAATGCACCGCAGGGGGGGGGGAGAAAGCACTCAGACACTCTCAGCATGGTAGCCAAGGACCGTTGTTATGGATTAATACAGCGTGTGGATCCCGAATGGTCAACGCTGCGTGTTTACAAGAACTCTAAAAATACGCGGGCCCCGGCCGTTCGGCCGATCTGTTAACGGCCCCGCTGGCCGCCGTCCTCAAACCCGCCTCGATTCTGGCTGTGTGCGGCACATCCCCCCCCCTTCTAGGTGCCGCTCTGCAAGTCCCTGAGGGACACCAGCAGCCGGTTGGCCGAGCTGGGGTGGCTCCACAACAAGGTCCGGAAGTACACAGACGCCAGGAGCCTG
>CM030191.1:1795833-1853333 GCA_017639675.1 Aplochiton taeniatus
TCTGGGGAGCAGCAGGGGGCGCCGGTACTCCAACATGTGACCCCTCCTCGTCCGCCCCGGTCTCTTCAGACGTTATCGTTATCAACGGGGGCCTAGACACACTTTGTGGGCCGATAGTGACATCGCAACGGAGGTCGGGGGGGGGGGGGGGGGGGGGGGGGGGGGGGGGGGGGGGGGGGGGGGGGGGGGGGGGGGGGGGGGGGGGGGGGGGGGGGGGGGGGCGGACGGACGTGGAGGGGTCGCCACGGTGACGCAACCCTCTGCGAGAGCAAAGCCAGACTTCAGAAGTAAGGGTGTGGATGGTGTTTCCGAGGCAACGTTGTGGTCGTGACATCGTAACGGGGGACAAGGACTTTGCCCCCCCCCCCCCCCCCCCCCCCCCACACACACACACACACACACACTGCAAGAATAATTCGAATTTGTCATCTAAGAAATCTAATAAAAGTGGTTTTAGGGACTGTCTCAACAACGGTGCTTAAAAGCCGCAGATTCTCTGTGGCCCCATCCGGTCAGATATGTCCAAAGGGTATTCAATGGCTTTGAAATATATTAAATGAGTTGGACAACCAGGCCTTCTCCACAGTGAAATGGACTATTTTATTTCCCCAACACATAAAACAATCCCACGCATACAATCCACACACACACTACATACATGACAAATGACAACACACAAACATACAATCCCCACATTACATATTCATACATGACAACACAAACATCCAATCTTCACATTACATATTCATACATGACAACACAAACATACAATCCTCCCATTACATATTCATACATGACAACACATGAACATACTGTTGTTCACTCACTCATGTTTCCTTTCCTTTCTCCCTTAAAACATTTCAAACTGCTGTTCCTATTGTTTGTTATATATCTGGTGTAAACATGTCCGCTTGTACATTATATCATTTGGTATCCGCACAAAATGTGTGTCGGTTGGTTTATAGTGATCTGAATATGTGCAAGTTACTTTTCTAAATTGCTGGTTTTCCTCCCAGTGTCTTACTGACCAGTTCATCGAGAGAGAGAGAGAGAGAGAGAGAGAGAGAGAGAGAGAGAGAGAGAGAGAGAGAGACTGTGGCCTCTTCCGAGTTGTCATTACCAATCTTCGTAGTCCGAAGTGTTTTTATTTTTTTTTTCATTTTGGATCCTAAATTGTAAAATTTCTCTCAGTGTGACTCTAGGAGCCAAAAGTCAATGGTTGTGTCTGCGAAAATGCGTTGGGGGAGCTGCATAGGGATTTCTACAAAAGTGTCCTTTTGTGATTTGGAAATGGCACACGTCAGTCATCCATTGCGTCCGCCTCACTGATGTGAGAACACAAGTCCTAAGCAACATGGATGCCATCCACATGCCTTGGCGTCATAGTGGATGATATGCCTTAAAGTATAAAGGCTCTTCTATCCACACGTTCAAACCAGCTACCCATTCATACCCACTCTTACCGTGACCCCCCCCCCCCCCCCCCCTTCCGTAAAACGCAAAGTGGAAGAAGGCTTGCAAAGTACTTTCAACCGTTTCTCCAGTTCATTGTATAGCACATATGTATAAAATACTTTCGGATGAAACTTCTTGTCACTTGTTCAATAAATTAACCATTTTTAATAAGCTGTGTTTTTTTTTTTAAGTATACGCATGTCATACAGCAAGTAAAATTGTCTTCTCTGTAATTTAGTTTTCATGTGTTATGTGTGCTTTGTACTGTAACTCATTTTGTCCTCGTTAGGACCTCTACCTGTTTTTCGTGTGTAGAGCATTTTTCTTTCGGATAATGCGGTTTGTTTTTCCATACAAAATTAAAAAGCATTTTATCCAAATATTTTACAATTTTTAGGCATGTCAAGTGATAGGCATAAACTGATCTTGATATTCCCACCGCCAACAACACCATTTCAAGAAATATCCCTCAATATATTAATTTCTTCCTTGTTTTATCAACAATTGGAAGAATATTTAAAGCACTTTGTTGCTTTTTGTCCTTGCATATTAAAACACCAAGATATGTTACAATATATTTAGCTGGAATAGCATGTATTGAGGTTGAGGGACACAACAAAACAGGCTTATTAATTTGAATCGGTCAATCAGAAATCTTCGAAACTCAAATCAATAATATATTCTATAACGTGAACCAAAATAAACTTGCTTCTCCGGCTCTCGCTATATACTTGCCATAAGTTGCATTGTCATTCATTCTAAAAATAGAAAGTGGCATGTTCGTCTTTTCTTTTTGGACGTTCTTTTTCTAATAGTCTAACACGGCCATGATAATTAACTCTTCATCTGAAGACAAGGTCATGATGCCTTTTGTGAGATAATTAATACCAGATTGTTGTGAAATCATTAATGCCAGACAGAGAAAGAGGAACAACAGATTAAGCCTGCCGCTGAAACCAAGATCTGAGTCAGGCTTAGAGAACGAAGAACGAAGAAGCGTCCAGTTTAAGAGGTCAACAGGAAACATCTGGTGGCGGTCATGTGGGGTGCAAATGAGTGTGGCGCTAAACTTATATACCAGGAGAGCAGGAGATAGAGGTCAGACTGGCAGAGGGAACTGGGGCGTCACAGTCTTCTCCACTCTCCTTATATTCAGCTTTGCGGGATATGAGCTAAGGTAAACTGCTATTATTACAATAATTGCTTAAAGGTTAATAAACCATATGCGTGTGATAATATACATATACTCTGAGTGAATAAAAATACGTTTTGACTAAACAACTGTCTCCACTTGTGATCCTTCCTCTGGAATAACGGACCCGATGAGAGAGGAGGCCAAAAGGTCTATCTCGACTCTTTTTAAAGATAAACTGTTGGAATGTAGCTAGTTTATGGAGAAGCCGTAGCTCCCTGTCGAACCGCTGTAGACTTGTGCGCTGTAAATATGCAGAAGCCACTGTCTATATATTGGGAACATTTCCAGAGTTGTATTAGGCTACGTTTTAAAGAGTTGTAGGTCTACGTGCGGTGTTGTAAATTGGAAAGGAAATGTGTAGGATCGTATTACAATTTGCAGTGTTGTATAACTTTCTGTCATATTCTACTATCAGCATTTTTTTTTCTTTGGAAAATCTCAAATTCGCGTCTGTCATGAGACCCAGCGTCACGAGGTTCGTGGTAGCATACTTCCCTATTCAGTTTCCCTGTTTTGATTCTTCGAGAAACAGCAGGGTAGAGTTTGATGGGTTTATGGTTGTCTGCAGAGGTGCTTCTACGCCGCGGATTTAGCCGTGATCATGCGTCAGGACAATGAGCGACAGTCTTTGCAATGTCCGTTTTAACCAAACTGAATAGACCTCTCTTTTCCCGTCTGGTCACATAAATGATAATTGCAGAAATGGAAGAAAGCGAGAAAAAATACCTCCATGTGAGTAACAATGCAGACTGGATGTCGCAACTTGCTGTGGAACTACAGACTATTCCCCTTTCCGATTTGGCAATACCTGGTGAGTGATTCACACTCAGAAACACCGTCTCGCACATATTTTCGACTCCTTTAAACAAAACTAGTCTTTATCGTGGTTTACGTCAGTTAGTGAAACTGTTTGAAAATGTCATACTTAAACTTTGCGGCTAATATTTTCCTGACTAGTCCCAGTTCTTTGGTTGTGTGTGTGTGTGTGTGTGTGTGTGTGTGTGTTTTCACCCCTCTAGGCAGTCATGACAGTATGAGTTACTGCCTTGACGTAAACTCCCGTGTTCTTGCCTCAGAGCCTTTGTTGTTGAGAGCGCTCGATCGCCTGGCCCCATGCATCACTCGACCCTGTGTGGTGCGCTGGGCCACAACACAGGTACACGGTACACACTGTGTGTGTGTGTGTGTGTGTGTGTGTGCGCGCGCGCGTGTGCGTGTGTTGAAACATATGGTGGGGAGTGGTTTCTTTCGTGAGGACGACAGAAGTTTGGCCAATCTCTCCTCAAAATGACTGTCGACTGCCTCGTCCCGAAACACCCGGCACGCATCTGTCTGTGAATGACAGCCTGCTCCGTTCCCTCCCCCCAGGCCTGGCCTCTCTCTGAGCAGCTCAACGCCGGGGTTCGATTCTTCGACCTGCGCATCGCCCAGAAGGCCCACCGCCTGGACACGCTGTACTTTGCCCACGGCGTCTACACCAAAGTGAGAGTGAAGGTACGCCGTGCCGGTACAAAGCTTGGAAACTGGTACCATGGCCCGAGTCTCCTCGGACACGCGGACGCTCACAAAGCAGTCAGAACGAGTGGGCATCGATGGTTGATTCGGTGTCGATGTAACGTGTGTGTGTGTCTCTGTCTGTTTGTCTGTATGCCCTCCTACTGTGTGTGTGTGTGTGTGTGTGTGTGTGTGTGTGTGTGTGTGTGTGTGTGTGCAGGAGGCTCTGTCGGACATGGCCGCCTGGCTGCAGCTGCACCCCAGGGAGGTGGTGGTGGTGGTCTGCTCTCACTTCCTGGGCTTGGAGGCCCGGGACCACGGCAGCCTCGTCGCTCTCATCACGGCCCTGTTCGCAGGCCAACTCTGCCCCTATCAGGTGCGAGCGCCCACACACACACACACACCACACACACACAAAGGCTGACCGTCAAACCATCTCACAAACCATCTCTTTTGTCGTTCCCGATTCCTAACTTGTCCGGCTCCTATTCTTTCTCTGGGAACACACCTATGGTTTATATTAGTGGGGGGGGGGGGGGGGGGGGGGGGGGGGGGGGGTTATAAAAGCATTAGGGAATTCTGAAGTGGACCTGTGTGTGTGTGTGTGTGTGTGCGCCCCCATAGGCAGCGCCTACTTTAAGTTCATGCTGGGCTATGGGCTGGCAAGTCATCCTCTCCTATGATGACGAAGAAACCGTTCGACAGCACCAGCAGCTGTGGCCAATGATAGACTACAGGTGTGTGTGTGTGTGTGTGTGTGTGTATGTGGGCAGCATGTATATGTAAACATGTTTCAGTTCAGATCAACGCTGTGGATGTCTACGTGTGTTTTCATGAACAAATGCGCCCCGTCCCTCCTCCTGTGGCCCAGGTACGCTCAGGCCGCCGACCCCGTGGACGTCATCAGCTACCTGGAGCAGCAGAAAGCCGAGGGCCGCCCAGGTACGTGGATGTTGTGTCGGAGCCCGTCCGCTCCAGATGTATAACATCTAGAAGATCACACACACACACACACACACACAGTCCGCTCCAGACAAAGACTGCTAGAGAATGTGTGCCGAGTATTATGATCGTTGGTCACGCCAGTCCGCGGAGCCCCCCCGGGTTACGGACGCAGACCATAAAGGCTGGTTCTGAACGCAGCGGGCCGGGTTCGATTCCGGCCCGATGCGGCATCTCTATTTCGCTCTCGCTCTCTCGCTCTCTCTACCTCTCTCTCTCTTCTCTCTCTCTCTCTCTTCTCTCTATCTCTCTGTCAGTCCACTGTCCTATCTATAATAAAGAAAAGCAAAAAAAAAAAAAAGAAAAACCTCCCAAAAATATCTTCAAAAAGAACAAAATTCACATCATTGACGGGTCTCCTGGTCGTCCCTAGCTGGCTTCTTTGCCTCTGGGCTCAACCTGACGGAGGACGGTGCCTACGTGCTGTGCCACCCGTGGCAGACCATGAGGACCATGACCACCCGGGCTCTCGCGGCTCTGCTGGGCTGGGTGGAGGAGCAGAGCCCCGGGCCAGAGGCCGCCGGACTCAACGTAATCTGCGGCGACTTCGTGGATCTGGACCGGTTCGCTTCGGTGGTCATTGGTCTCAACGAGAAGCTGCTGGTGAAAAGGAGGCAGGTGGTTGGTCGGGGGGGAGGGGTCGGGGGCGGGGGGGGGCTTAGGGGCTTGGCTCCATAGAGATGGCTGTGCTAGAGGTATAGGAGAGATCAGCATGTCCTGAACAAGAAAAGGTCAATTCGCAAGTAACATCACACACACACACACACACACACGCACAGGTTAGACTGTGGCCTTCATCAAGTAGTAATAACACACACACACACACACAGGTTAGACTGTGGCCTTCATCAAGTAGCAACATCACGCACGTGCACACACACACACACACACACACACACACACACACACACACACACACACACACACACACACACACACACACAGGTTAGACTGTGGCCTTCATCAAGTGGTAACACGAGACACACAACCAATTATTGAAGCTGATATGTTGCCATCTGTCCCTTGTAAGAGGCACACACACACACACACACACACACACACACACACACACAGGTTAGAGTTGTGCTGGTAGAATTGTTGCTGATTCTGCCAAGCTCCCAAATCAATAATTTTCAAACCTTATTTATTTTTATTTTTTTTATACTTCTTCCACTTGCCTTTTTTTTTTTTTGTTGGTTAATGTGAAAACTTTCAGATATGATATTTAATATATAGAATGATATTTTTTATCACACTATTTCATGTTCATTGGCTTCTTTATGTTGCCAGACGAAAACTGGGATGAGCAAATTCTGACTAGTTAAAGGAAACATCTTAACATCTTTTTAGATATTCGTCTAAAAAGACATATCTAATTTGAACAACCAAGTTTAAGTGACGTGTGTGTAGTACACTATAGCTTGAAAAGCTAATACCTTGTAATTTCTGACAGTGTGCTAGTTAGTTGTGTTTGGGCAATTATATTTATAAAACGCAAGAGATAAGGACTCATAAAATGTACACGAAATGTGGTTTTCATACATTGTTTCATCTTTAAAATGCAATAAATCTCTGTTTTCCTATACCGGCATTTTGAGACCTTGGATGTTCATTGAATAAGATGTCTAGGCAATGTTTTGAACTTCTAGGCAAAGGGCTGATGAACTAGGGCTTTGTGTAAAGTGTTGGCAGATAGCCAGAAGTGTTCCAAAACACGAGTATACCTTCACATTGAGCCAAAGTCTTTGTACTCCTGTCTCGCCGTGCTTGGGATCCTGCACACAAGTTTTACTAAACTAACCTAACCATCAGATGCATATATGCGTCCCAAAAAGTTGATTACTATTAATGACTAGCGTTGATCAAAACCGTAGCGGAGTATGAGAGAAATCCCCCCCCACCCCCACCAAAGAAAATTCACGCGAGTTTTTGACACCCTCGCAATCAGTAAAATATTAGCTTTAAAACAAAGCCAAGCTCAAAGTAATCAGACCGAGCTGTTCAGTTAGTTTTGACATGCCTTCTTATAAAAAAAAAAATGTATCAGGACACTCTTAAAATAGGCTTTATATACATTTGATCTTTCTTTGGTCATGGTTGAGGATATCTACAAACCGACCAAGCACGGCGCCCCCAGTTTTCTCATAAGCCCTATAGGGCCTATAGGAAGAGGTGGTTCATTTGAGCATGTTTCAATGGAAGTGAAAGCTGCCGTTAAAAAGAAATGGGTTTCCCCTTTCTTTATATACATTACATGTAGACATTCAAGTTACTTTGAATACGGAAAATAAAAACACCTACAACATAAGAAACTAATAAGAGAACTTCCAGGGGCCAGGATGAAAAAAATGTAAGAAAGCAAAAATATGGGCCCATATCGCCGGTAAAATCGGTCAGGCTGACAGATCATTAACTTTCTTTTTTCCAATGGTCCAGTGTAATCTCCGAATTACGGAGAACGGCAAACACTTGCTCAACACAAAATATTATTTCGTGTACTCTTGAACCGGGCTCCAAGTCACGGTGGGCAAATAATAATGTGCTAACTCGAATCTACCGAGAAGAACCAACCCCTCCGTCTCAGAAACGAGTGTCTTTTGGAAGTAAACAAAATCACCTTGAACCTTAACGCTAAACGGTATCGTCGTGGATTTGACCGCTCGGCCTTTGATTTGGCACAGTGGTCGTTGTGTGTTCAAGGTCCCTTCTCTTAGGTAGGACGGTTGCTGACCTAACCAGTCCCGTCCGGGGACGGCGGCAGTGCCGTGCTGGCGTCAAACTCCGCGGGCGGCGAGGGGTCGGTGCGGGCGTGCGTCTGCAGGTGCCGGTTGAGGTGGGTGCGGCGTGTGTAGCTCTTGGTGCAGTGCGGACACGGGTAGGGCCGGACGTCCGAGTGGGAGAGCAGGTGCTTCTTCAGGTCAAACTTCCTCTTAAGACACTTCCCGCAATCCGGACAGACGAAGGGCTTGTCATCTGATAAGAGGCCAGACGGGGAACGTTAGGGAACTTGATCAATGGCAGATTTCCCCCCCCCCCCCCCCCCCCTCTATAAACCTGCTACTAATCCTGTTTAAACTGTTTTGTCGATAGGCTATCCATATGTTACCTCGATACTCCACCACCAGGAATAATTCCCGCAAATCAAATCAACGGTGAAATATGAACGTAGCCTAGTTGAAATTGCAAGTAAACACATTCTAGTGAGCACACACCCCATGTAAGCCGCAGGGACCCCCCCCCCCCCCACACACACACACACACAACGGAAGACATGCAACTGGTTATGGCGGCCCTTTGACGGTCCGTGCGAGCGAGACTGACCCGAGTGGGTGCGGATGTGCTCGGTCAGGTGGCAGGAGATGGCGAAGGCCTTGCCGCACTCGGGGCACCCGTAGGGCCGCTCGCCCGTGTGCCGGCGCATGTGCTTCTGCAGGTCGCCGCCCGACGGCCAGCCCTTCCCGCACACCGCGCACACGTAGGGCCGCTCGCCCGTGTGCCGGCGCACGTGCACGTTGAGGCCGGCCAGCGCCGCGAAGCGCCGGCCGCAGTGGCCGCAGGCGTGCGGCCGCTCCCCCGTGTGGGTGCGCAGGTGGCCCCCCAGGCCGTCCTTGGTGCGGAAGCGCTTGCCGCACTCGGCGCACAGGTGCAGCCGCTCCCCGGCGTGGCCCCCCTTGTGGCTCCGCAGGCCGGCGGCCGAGCGGAAGGCCTTGGGGCACTGGTCGCAGGCGAAGGGCTTGCCGCCGTGGCCCCGCTGGTGGATCCGCAGCTGGGTCAGGCCGGCGAAGGCCGCCCGGCAGGGCCGGAAGCGGCACTCGTAGCGCGGCGGCACGCCGTCGGCCTGGGCGTGGCGCTGCTGGTGCCGGTGCAGCGCGGCCTGCGCGCGGAAGGCCTCGCCGCACACCGGGCACCGCAGCTCGGCCGGCGCCGAGGCCAAGGGGAGCCCGGCCCCGGCCCCGGCCCCGGCCCCGGCCCCGGCCCCCCCGTGCGTCTGCCGGTGGTTGGAGAGGCTGGAGAGGAGGCGGAAGCTCTTGCCGCACTGCGGGCACGGGTGGGACGGCCGGCTCCGGTGGCTCCGGAGGTGGGCGCTCAGCTCCCTCTTGGTCCCGAAGGAGGCGCTGCACTGGAAGCAGGCGTCGGTCCGCTGGGCGAGCCGGGGCTGGGGCCGCTCCTGCTCCGGCCGGAAGCTTTTCCCGCCGAGCGGGCAGGCGAAGGTGGCGTCGGCGCACGCGGCCCGGGCGTGCTCGCTCAGGCCCCGGGCCGTGCGGAAGGCCCGGCCGCAGCGGGAGCACTTGCGGGGGGCGCCGCGCGGCGTGTGCGCGCGGAGGTGCCGGATGACCTGGGAGCGGTAGATGAAACACTTGGCGCACTGCGGGCACTTGTGCGCCACCCGCTGGGCGTTGTGGGGTACGTTCGCCAGGGGTGCGTTTGCCGTGGGGTCCGAGGTGGGAGGGGACGCGGAGCGAAGGGGAGGAGCCGCCGCTGAGAAGACAAAGAGGACCAAATGACTCCCGAGACTGATGGGAAATGTTGTTCAGCACCCACAGGTTGCGGCAAAAAACATTTCACGAATAAACAAAAGAGACAGAATATCCTCCTCCTCACCGGTTTCACTGTTGTCTGCATGGACAGCTGCCGGCCCACGGGAAAACTCTGGGCGTTGTCTGAGAACGATACACAACTACGTAAATAAAGCGCACACACACACACACACCTTAAAGGTCGACGTGACCTCTTCTTTTGACTTTCCACAGCCACCGTTCGCAAGCAAAATTGGAAGTGAAGTGGTGCTTGTAACTGTCCAGGTTAACGTCATAAGTAGGGTTGGGTACCTTTCACATTTGAACCAATACTGGTACCGGTACCTGGAATTCGGTCGTTTTTCCGGAACTTTACTCTTAGTAATAACAGCAATTTAATTTTAGTTGTAATAACATTTTCAACACAGTTAAAACCCCTTCACACTATGCAAAATGCTGTGCATTCCTGTCCCTTGCGTAGGATCATCATACACACACAATTTACTAGCAATTCATCATATCCATCAAAAGAGTTTCTCATTGGCTACATACCTTTGGGGGGGGGGGGGGGGTTAACCGTAATTGAATACCATTTGTGTTCCTGACTGAAGTATAATATTAATCGTGATACGAGCTAGCTAGTTGAAAAATAGAGACTAGCTTTAACAGAATCTCTGGCGGGCGGGGGGGGGGGGGGGGGGGGGGGGGGTTGCTCGGCCAATATCAGTCCGAGATGGGCCTTGTTTTTAAGCCAAGATTTCACTGATCACGGGGGTATAAAACACTCGTGTTTGCTGGCTAGTTCGTTTCATGTTGGACACTCTACGGCTATTCAACATCCAGGCTAAGACAAGTTATTTAGGGGCCGTTAATAAATTACCCAGAGACCCGTGAGCTCTGTTGGTTAGGATGCTATTGGGATTTAAAAAAATACCGCCCCCATTAATTTACTACCGGTCCTTTCACGTATTTTCCGGCATAAACACCACGTTACAATGTTACAGTGTTTCTGTGTTTGTATACCTGTTAAGTGAGGTCGCATGTTGGAGTGCATGTTGCTTCGGAGAACGTGCGGTTTTCTTAACTGGTGAACTCCCGGCGTATTTGGAGGGACAAGTGGACTCTGTTGAAACAGGCTTGGGGGCGGCCTGATGACTGAACACTACGGGAGTTGTATTCAAGGCTATAAGGCTGAGAATGGCCGGGATGGGCAAGCTCCCAACCCCCAGGCTTCCATGATCTGCTCCCTGGTTGGCTGAGTCCTGGCGCTGACCAATCACGTTCGCCGAATCGCTCGGCTGAGTGCCGGGGACTTCCTGTTGCACTTTTCCTCTTCCTTCTTCTTCTTCTTTAGTCCTCCTTCCCATGTTTTCTATTTCCTGTCCCTTGACCACCAGGGACTCCACTGTCTCTTCCCCCAGCACCTCAATGCCCTGGTGGGCGTGGCTGACCCAGTCAGGCAAGGCCTCTGATTGGCTGTCAGCGGAATCGAGAGGCACGTCCATCTTGGCAGGGTTTGACAACGAGGACAGGAGGAGGTTCTCAACTAGACTGGAACAGACTGAATGGGGGGGAAAAAACAAGCACATGTATTTTCAATGAGTGTAATAAATGTACTTTCAAAGTAAAGGTATTTTGTTTTCCCTATATATCTTCTTTTTTTTTTTTTTTACAAATCCCCGATGTTTTAACAGACTATTTAGGGTTAGTTGAGTTGCAGAATGTGCTTCTCTGATCGGAAGCCTCTTTTGTTGGACATGAAGGAATGATCTAATGTCAGTGTATTTGAGCCTACCTGTATTGTGGCTGTTTCTCTGGCGACAGGCTTTGCTCCTCAACAGATCGCCGAGGTCCTCCCCGTAAGACGCAGACGGCAGCACACAGTCCTCCACACCATTAGGGGCAGCCTCGAGCCAAGACGAAGTCTACGGCAACACAGTGGACGCCGAGATTAGGTGAAACGTTCTCTCTGTGTTCGATCAACTCCGTGCGAGTCGCTCTGGGTTGAATGAACCCGTCGTTTTAAAATGAAGCTCTGTCATCTGTTCCTTATGTCCAATGGGGGTAATGTGTGCCTTCATGCGGGCATGGGCCACCGACGTTGAGGTGAGGTGTCGAGAGGTCATATATGTGGTCGAGTAATTGTATTGAGGAACGGTCATCTTTTATACGTGGTAACTAACACTGGACATCTGGCTCAGCGCTTACGTGGCATATGGCATAGTGTACAAAATGGATGCTTGCTTTGTGGGCCATTGAGTGAGGTGATAAACATAGGTCGACTAAGTGGGGTTTGTACTTGGCATATAGTACGGTGTGCAAAATGGCTGCTTGCTTGACCTTTGACCCTTTGCCCCCAGAACACGGTGAGCGCGTGCAGTCTGTCTCCGTGTGCCCCTCTGTGCGTACCTGTTTGAAGTCGGGGACAGGAAGTAGGTCTTCCAGACGAGACAGGAACTCCCCCATCAGGGTTCGAAGGGCTGCGTCCAAACTGCCATCGAACAGCTCCTAAGAGAGAGGCCATCTTAGTTTGATATACTCTCAAGAGAAGCAAGTTAGAGAGAGGCCATCTTAGTTTGATATACTCCTGAGAGAAGCAAGTTAGAGAGGCCATCTTAGTTTGATATACTCCCAAGAGAAGCAAGTTAGAGAGGCCATCTTAGTTGAATATACTCCTAAGAGAGAGGCAAGAAAATTAAAAGAAATGTATAAAAGGCAAGAGAGGCCGTTTCCAGCATTACCATAGCTACTGCTAATATCATTGCTGGGTTGCCTCTCCAAACTGTAATATTCTGTAATTCTGTATTTGCATGAAGAACTATTCGCTGAACTCCTCAACCTGCATGGGGCAATTCCGGCACTAAAGTACAATACAGGACTATCAGGGTAAAACCAGAGAGACCATCTTAGTTTAATATACTCCTATGAGAGAGGCAAGTTAGAGAGGCCATCTTAGTTTAATATAACCAGGACACCCCGACTACTAAAGGACTCTGTACTGTAGCAGCATCTGACCTGTGGGTGGCGCCGTCTCTCCATAGGATCTGACACCAGGCGCAGAGTGAGAGCTATCAGGTTGGCTTTGGCCTCCTCTACGGCCACGTCACTCAACTGTAACCACCATGAACCCAAAGCAGAAGACCAGTTACAAAACGAAACATTTTGATGTAATACATGTACAGCTTACAAAAACGTGAATCTCTCTCTCTCTCTCTCTCTCTCTCTCTCTCTCTCTCTCTCTCTCTCTCTCTCTCTCTCTCTCTCTCTCTCTCTCTCTCTCTCTCTCTCTCTCTCTCTCTCTCTCCCCCCCCCCCCCCCCCCCCCCCCCCCCCCCCCCCCCCCCCCCCCCCCCCCCCCCCCCCCCCCCCCGGCATTGCACAGCTGGGTGTCTGCTGTGTTTCAGACATGGTTTTTTCCCCCTTCTTTTCCTTCTTTTTCGATGGGCAAGGTGTAAGTCCTCCTCTCATACCGTGGTGGAACATGCAGACTGGATCAGGTCCAGATGGGCCTGGATGTGTTCTGGTCCGGTAGGGAGTTCCCCCTCCATCATCCACTGGGTCATCTGCACAGTAAAGCAATGGGGTTAGACGATGACGTCGTCAGTAACTTTAAAGCCTGCATGCTCCCCTGGGCGCTAGTCTTGGGCTATACGCCTTTGCATCACCTTGGCTCGGAGACCCAGGAGAAGCAGGCTCCTCTGCCTGTCACTCAGGAGCTCCGGCACGGCCTCGGTGACCACGCACACAAAGTCCTCCAGCTTCCCATAATGCTCCACACTCCCCTGCTTGGCCACCTGCCACAGGGCCGCCGTCATCAGGCGCAGAGGGGGCACTAGGAGCTTCAAGGAAGCCAGAGGAAGGCAGGCGTCTTGGAGGAGAAAGAGCAGAGGGAAGGACACCAACTTTATTACAAGGAGAGCTTCTAAAAGTAAGGCTACTCAATTTCCTGGTTTAACGTGTGCTGATTAGCTGCAAGCATTTTACCTAATTTTAAAGTTGTACGAATATGAACTCAAAAACACATTGTAATGCTTTGAAAAGTATCAAGTTAACCTGCCTTATTTAGCAAGGTGGCTTTTGTTATGTTAGAGCTGTTTAGCAAGCACAGCTTACGTTAGTTAACTGTCAGTACTTTTAACTTAGCTAACGTTAGCAAGCTAGAAAAGTTGGCAAGAGTTACCGGCCAAGCAAGCATTTATGTGACCTTTGAGCTAACTATCAATGCATAATAATACATACCCATTTTGCGTATTTGCCTGACTATTTGGACATTCTATCCAAAATCAGTGATAAACCACCGACTGAAGTACAGAGTTGCTAGCAAACGTTAGAAACTACAGAGTTGCTGTCTTTCCTATCCAAACCCGGAAGTAACGTCATCAACGTTGCTTCGTCTGGCCCCCGCCCTCTTTGGGGGTAAACAAACCTACCTTACCATTGCTTTCCATTAGATCTTGGTAAACTAAGTGCAAGTGTGACTATAAGATTAAATTCATTGCCAGGTCAATGCCATAAGTTCCCTTTTAACATAGTTAATATTTAAGGAATAGGGGCCTACTCAGGCCTTATCATTAAAAGGAGGAAAAATAACCATTCAAATCTACATTCAAAGTTGACAAAGTATGACCAAGGATAAGATTTATTTTAATTTGATTAATTTAGTGTGTAGAAGATAGTTTTCCAACTGTCACATGATGGCGCTGTGAGCAGCTTTTACCTATTCTGAGGAATACTTTAATGCTGATGGTTATAAGGACTCCATTCTCATAATCAATAACAAGGATTTTCATCTTTAAACATTCTATGAAGCTTATTCATACCACCTAAGTATATAGCAGGCAACAACATTATGGTGCAGGTATCAATCATATACCCGCTTATTCATTGTTGAATGTATTATTTAACATATGAAACATATGATAATGCTTGACCTGGCCTCTACACTCAGCCACTAGCAAAAAGAACTTCCTCTAACTGCTTCTAGAGATCTGTAGTTTTTAATTTTCCTTGCTCTGTGTACATTTTATGACAAAATAGTATTAAAATATGTTCAACTGCCAAAACTCATGGAGCGTGATTTTTTTTCCTTAAACAAACAATGTATTATTAATACATTGAGGTAGTAAAGTTCAACTTCCAGGTTAGTCTTGTCAAACAAAATCAATATTGCAACATTCGGAAACAGTTAGAAATCTGTTTTCCATGTGTTATTATTCCCAAACAAGACAAACAAGTTAAATATCGTCCGTTTAAAAGTATCAATAATGCATTGACAGCTATGGCATTTTGAGTTTGTTCTCCCCGAAAAAGAGGCGGAGACTTGAAATGCGTTGGAGTCCCCGTATGCACCAATAATGTCTAGGCTCATGTTCGGAATCGCTAGGTTTAAAAAAATGTAGTAGGGAAATTGTTGCCGGATGACATACTATATTTGGAAAAATGTTGAGTATCCGATGTTCAGAACCACATACATAAAACTACTCTATATACTCAATGAGTGCGTACAGAATACGTGTGTGTCCTAAAGGTTCAGTTTTTTTTGTCCAAAAGTGTGTCTGGACACTAGAAGAGATAATGGGACTCACATGCCAGGCTATTCTAGGTCCTTTAGACTTTAAAAGCGACAGACTGTTACTTTTTACGTATGCTAATGACATGGTCGCGGTGGCCCGAGTGACAGACAAGCGTCCGGACAGTACCTGGACACCATGGTCCTCTGGTTCCAGGAGAGCTCCCTGGAACTGGACATCGGCAAGACCGAAGGGCTGTGCTGCGGGACACTTCACGGCCTCTTTCTAGACCGCTCAGGCTGGCAGGGGCGGGCGGGGGGGGGGGGACAGGTTGAGATCTTTAAATACCCCCCCCCTTCACAACCCCTTCACCTCTCCTGTTAGCTGCTTCCACCAGGTAGCTGCTTCAGAGCACCTCTGACCAATAAGAGAACTTACAGAAACAAAAATGTCTTACCCCACTGCAATCTCCATTTGAATCAAGGCCAATAATAAACTTTATTTGTATAGCAAAACACAGTGCTTGCTTTTTAACTGTGCTTTGTTCACCTGCTCTTATCTGTTCATGGAACTGTGTGTGTTTCATTGTAACTGTAGGTGAGTCTTTCACAACTGTATGTTTTATTTTATGTTAAGACCATTTTAAGTCATTATGTGATAGACATTGACGTTTTTTTATTGAATTTATCTTTACCCCTTACTCGTTGCTAGTCTGTTTTAATGAATGTGTTTGCTAAATCTCGCTGCCTCCTCCTCTCCTACCAAGGTGCTTACTGCTCCTTACATCCAATTAAATATTCACTGACTCAGTTTATCCCTCTTGTATGTTAATCCTCGCAAATGATTAACCCTGAGGACAATGACACACCTGTCCACTGCCACAGTTCCTCCCAAAAACCATGGACGTGCAATGTTAAGTTCGAAAATGCTGCTCAAACCTCCAACTCCCATAATTCCTCCTCCCCATTCCGGCCACCTCGGGAGCTTTATCCAGCCTTTCCTCTCTCTTTTCCTCCCCCTCCCTTCCCCCCTCGCACGGCCACTGTAAAAGGATTACAAGGGATTCTTCTCAGCTAGGCCACTGACCCGGCCATCGGGGTGGCCTGCCAGGGTATTCTGGTGTCCGGCTTAGGCCCTCTCAGATCGAACAGGTGGGGTGTGTGTGTGTGTGTGTGTGCGTGCGTGTGTGTGTGTGTACATGACAGAGGAACGGGAAAGAAAGGAAGATATCACTCGACCAAAACGGACGTCTTCAATTCTTGGGAAACAGTGATGGATGAAAAGATTCGGACCAAGGACCAGAAAAGGCAAAGTCAAACCTAAAAAGGCTTCGGTCACAAACCCCTTGAGACGTTGTTGCCCCCCCCCCCCCCCCCCCCCGCCTGCCCCCTGCCCCACAGAACTCTGATCGTCATGGCGCTACAGCCTGGAGCGAGCGATATGGACCCCGAGGAGGACGTGTTCTCAGACCCGGAGGAGACTGCCAGCACGGCCGCCCGAGGAACGGGCAGCCATGACCCGGAGGAGGAGGAGGAGGAGGAGAACGAGGAGGAGGAGGAGGAGGAGGAGGAAGACGAGGACAAGGTCTTCAGCAAATGGATGAGCCAGTACCGGGCGGGGGAAACCCTCAGGAAGAGAGACAGCGTGGACGGCGAGGCGGACGGCGGGAGTGACGCCGCCGCCCGGAAGGGCAGCCTGTGCCCGTTGGTTAGAGCGCGGGCGGATCGCCGGGCGTCCCTGCCCTGTCCGGTGAGTGTGGGCGACGCTGGGCGTGGGGACCTGCCGACCATTTGGAATGAGGTGCCACGGTTGCACGTTGAAATGTTGGTCGATTCGAGTTCTCTGTAGCTTTTGGGACTCGTGAGAGTGACTTTCGGTGAGGCTGGTTGTCCCAACCAAAACGTACAGGTGCTATTCGTAGTGTTTTAGAGACACTACAAGAGTATTAGAGAGGTTATAGGTTAAGTGATTAACATTTAACATTTAAATGCATCAATCTGGTGCACTTGAAGAGATCCGTGGAGAAAATATGCATATTATTTTTATCACTCAGCACACAGGAGTGGCTGTGACTGGTCACAACCATTCCTAGGGGAAAAAAAGACTAAAATGACAGCTTGGGGGGGCCTCTGGTTGCTTCGGGGGCCCCATGTAACTGCATGGTCCGCATATAGCAAGACACGGCTCTGGCTGCAAGAAGTCTGACGAGAAAGACCAGAAGTTGAGTCAATTATGGAATAGTTATGCTAACTAACTGTAAATTTAAGCTAAGGGCACATGTGAAACTAGCGTCCATCAGAGGACACAACAATATTTAAATGTACTTAGCTGCCCACAACAACAGTCACACTGATAGCTTCCATTGTTTCGTGAATAACGTCAGTAATGATACAAAGAAAGTCAGTGAAGGCTTTGCCAAAACAAGGCCACCAGGAGCTGTAATCTTACTAGATCTCAGACTGACACGGCTTAAGGAACACAGATTAGCCAACAGCGAGCCGTCTTTTCAGCTTAGTCCAGCTCGATCCTTAATAATAATAATAATAATGATAACTTCATATTTATATAGCGCCTTTCTTATACCCAAGGTCACTTTACAGGGAAAACACACAGGACAGCACAAAGCAGACAAGGAACAGAAGGCAGATAAGATGAATGACTGTGCGTGTGTGTGTTTCATGTATCATGTATTTACATGATACATGAAACACAAATACGGCAATAATTATCAGTTTATTATTTATTGAAGGGAGGGATCCCCCACAAATCAGATTTGTAACTGAGCCCTATGTGTAACAGAAACACACACTAAAACAATTCTGGATGACCATATGACCGTGTAATTACAGTAGGGTAGACTGGGGACGGTTTTTGTTTGAAAGATTTGAATCTGGATTGTGTGTACCATTTGATCTTGCTCTGTAAAGCACTTTTTAACTGTGTTTTGAAAAGTAAACTAATACAAATATTATTATCAAGAGCAGGCCAACCAGTCCTTCCACAAAGGACATGTCTCTGAGTTCTGTATTGCTTTCCTTTTATGAAGTGAGAGGCTCCGTGTATGTGAATTAAAAGACTCCCTTTAAAACCTTAAGTCAATATTACTCCATCAACAGCAAGTTTGAGGTCTCAACCAACCAAGAGTACAATAATGTATGTTCAAAGACATCAGTGTAGCAAGACAATCAAAAGACAATCTATGTAGTAAGTTGAGTGGTTCCCACAGTATTTAATGCTTTCGATAGACCCTCAACAAGCAACATATTACTGGGGCATATCTGGAAAGGAAGGGATGGCACCTCCAACCATGGCAGATGTCGAGGTCGCAGGGTGGGGAGATTTGACGGCAGATTCAGACAGATAGGAGGACGTGCCATCCAGACACTGACCAAAGGCCAAGTCTTCCTTACAATAACTAAACATTAACGTTTCTCAATCAGCAGGTTTTCATTTTTTTTTTATTAGATCATTACACTTAAATACTTTATGTATGCTCTTTGGTTTCACCTGTAATGCGAAATGTCGCTTTCCCAGGCTACCCTGAGCGCCATGCAGCTGAGGCGACTTCACACGGCCACCAAGGCACCGGTGCCTGTGAGGGCCAATCCAAGGGTACGCACGTTCTCCCAGGACAGCGAGCTGGCTAAGCCGACTCACCTCGACCGGCGGGCGTCCATCGTCAGCACCATCCCGGAGGTGGTGGAACTGCCGGAGAGGAAAACACACTTCCGCAGGCGCAATGTCATGTCTCTGGTAAGGTCTCTCTCTCTCTCTCTGTGTGTGTGTGTGTGTGTGTGTGTGTGTGTGTGTGTGTGTGTGTGTGTGTGTGTGTGTGTGTGTGTGTGTGTGTGTGTGTGTGTGTGCGCTAAATGTTTTCCAAACTGGTAGTCGACGATGTCGGATGTGTATCAATGTTGCTCCATTAATATCTGCCCATACCCTGGTGTGTGTGTGTGTGTGTGTGTGTGTGTGTGTGTGTGTGTGTGTGTGTGTGTGTGTGTGTGTGTGTGTGTATAGAGTGACGCAGACCGAGTGTGTCTCATCTGCCATGATGACCTGGCTAAAGGGGCAGGTGGAATCAGAGAGCTAGACTGCTCTCACAGTTTCCATAATGAGGTAAGATCATGTCTATCTTAAGCCCATGCATCCTCCTCGCATACAAAGACGAGCATACACACACACACACACACACACACACACACACACACATTACGCTTGCTGTATAGATGCTATACATGCAATGGCTGTCTGTCAGGCACGGCGCCATGATTTTTTCTCTCCCGGGGCTAAAGGGGAGCTTGACCAATAAGTGGGGTGCTATGAGAATAATGTTAATAAAATAGCTATAAGCCTAATCCAAGTGACTACAATGACCAGAACGTGTTTTTTCGCGTGCAACAGTTAAAGACGTCATAGGTTACGCGCAGGATGAGCAAGCAGCTTGGGATCGGATTGGGAACAGAATGGCTGGTTATTAACGTTTACATATTTCTTAATAAAAAATAAGAACAATACCGAAATACTTGAGGAGGCTATAGCCCCCCCAGAGCCCCGGTGTGTAGCGCCGTGCCTACTGTCAGTTTATCATGAAAACAAACTTCACTAACTGCTAATATCCACGCAGACATCAGGTATTCAAGCGGACATTTAGGTTTAGACACACACGCAGACATGCGTGTTCCAACGTCCGACCTTTGGGGGAAACGCCCCAGGTTCGCAGCGAGCCAAGTGTAAACGCGCCCCTCAATACATCTGCTCTCTGGTCCCCCCCCCCCCCCCCCCCCCCACAATACATCTGCTCTCTGGTTCCCCCCCCCCACAGTGCATTGAGGAGTGGCTATGGAGGAAGCAGGTGTGCCCCACGTGCCGCGTGCAGCTGCCCCCACCAGAGGTGATCTACTGGAGCTCTGTCCGGGGCGAACTACCATAGGCAAAAAGGGCTGCGTTGAGGTTGAGCAGCGGAACATTACATAAGCACTGTGGATGTTCTGCAACGGAACTTAACCCTCCAGAATGATCTAGAATGGACAGATAGTATTATCACTCTGGATATTTAGCTGAACATTGTTCATAGTAACTGGAGAAAACTAACGCTGGATATTTTTTTTTTTTTTAAACCCAAACTTTTGGCTCCCTCCCGACCACTTTTTAAGATGGTTATCGTCACCCGCATAATAATTTTTTGGAATGGCTTCTTCATAAGGTTTTTATGTACAGCAGCAAACTTGTTGTAACTAGAGATGATTATTTGACAGGTTTTGCCTGAGTGTGAGTGTGAGTGTGAGTGTGAGTGTGAGTGTGAGTGTGAGTGTGAGTGTGAGTGTGAGTGTGAGTGTGAGTGTGAGTGTGAGTGTGAGTGTGAGTGTGAGTGTGAGTGTGAGTGTGTTCACAAACATCTGCACATGAAACGCTGTAGTCACTGATGAGAAGTATGCATTTTCCTATTTATTTATTTTCCAAATATTTTCTCTGAACAGTTCTTTGAATAAATGACTACCAAGATTTATTTTGGTTAATTATTTAGTAAAGTAAATATGTAAAGGCAAGAATGTGGTGAAGCTAGATGTGGTCAACACTGCCCCCTGTTGTTGTGGACTATTCGGGAACTGACAACAGTTTCTGTTACAGACTTGGCGGAAGTTGTCTCATCCACCTGTTGCACATAGAAACATTGAAACACATCACCAACGATTACTCGACCCGTTTTCATAGTTTTAAGGGTTATGTTGGAAGTTGCGCTAAACAGAGTGTGAAGCAAACCAATATTTACTGAAAGCTTTAGTGCCGTGAATCAACTTACATGGATAAATTAAAGAAAGTTTTGAGTGGCCAAGATGGAAACAATGACGATAGCAATGACATATTGCAGGTAACGAAGCTAGCTAGCTAATAATATTAGCCATCTAACGTATGCTATCGCTAGCGACTTGGCTAGAAGGCGGATGTTAACTGCAATGCACATTCAACAAGTTAGCGCAAGGCTTTTGAAAAGCCAACTTCTAAGTTCTGTTTTAAGTAGCTATCGACACCCGCAAGGGGCACAACGTTTGATATACGTTTTTAACTTGTGGAAAAGTTGTAGATAAGATATTGTTCTGACCATTATCTTCATAGCAAATTCATCACGTTTATTTTTGCAAGTTGGCCAAACCTTGAGCCAACTTGCGGTTGTTACTGACTTGATGAATGTGAATGGACGAATGCATGTTTGTGCATGACACCAGGCGGCGAACCAAGCGTCAACTCTGGCATGGGGCACGCGCATCAAGGGCTTCATCGCATGTTTCGTGCTAGGTGTTCTGTGTTCTGTGCTGGTGAGTGGCCGAATTCACCTTTTTTTTTTTTTTACATCCATAAAACGTCTTCGTTGTAGTCTATATCACTATCTCTTCCGTTACCACATTAACAGACAGAATAATAAGGCGTATATAGACCTAAAGAGATTAATATGGAAAATCAGCTTGGGCCGGAGATATGACATTAGCGCAACATAGACATAACATATTGCCTCACCTGTGTGACATAGTTAAATTACTCGTCATTCGTAACGTCCCACAAAATAATTACAAAGTCACTGCATGATCCGGCGGTGACGCTGTTTCAGATGTCTTGTCCTCGTGGTTCATTCGCTTTCTACTGCTGTGACAGGGGACATGCCTTCTGTGGATTCCAAAAAGGGGACTAGCAATTTTCGCAGTGCTGTACACCATTGGCAACGTCGCCTCTCTCTCCAGGTAAATTATCTCGCGCGTAGGAACACCCGAAACACACATCCGCTGTCTCTCTCCTTGCTATCTCGTTGTTGGAGTGCGTGATGAACCGCTGTGTTTCAGCACCATGTTCCTGATGGGTCCCCTCAAACAGCTGAAGAGAATGTGTGCCAAAGAGAGAGCGCTGGCCACGGCCATCATGCTGGTGAGAGTCCTCCCCTCCCCTCCACACACACACACACACACACACACACACACACCAACACACACCAACCTTATTCATAGGCAATACCTATAGTACTGCACTACGATGTTTGTCATGTGTTTTGAAGGCCATTTTCACACGTCGCTTTCATGTGTCCTACAGACATGCCTGGTCCTCACGCTGTGTGCTGCCTTCTGGGTGAGTTTAGCGCACGCACACACGCACGCACGCACACACACACACACACACACACACACACACACTACACTAATGCCAAGTAAACTGCATGCTCCTCTTGAGATGGACGGGAATTTCTGTATTTTGGTCCCTCCCGTTGGTTGCTGTAGCTAACTACCTTCTCCTTTCTTTCTTCAAGTGGGAGAAAAATGGCCTCGCCTTACTTTTCTGTGTCCTACAATTTCTGGCCTTTTCCTGGTAAGTGAAAGACACGCACGCACACATTTACGGCTCAATGCCAGGTCTTTATTTGCGACTGAAAACAGGGTAATTACGACCGTAGCTTTTAGCCTGGCTAATCAGACATGGCAAATGCAACTTGCTTTGTTCTCTCGAGCACCTCCTTGACGTAGAGTGGAGATATAGGCACACGAGAACAGCCACACTCACACACAGCTGTTTGGAGACGAGTTCGCTTGCCCCGTCTCCCTACCTTGTTTGGAAAACTTTCCTCAGACGCTAATTCTGAAACATTATTTCTTTGGTCTTTTCACAGGTACAGCCTGTCCTACATTCCATTTGCAAGGTAACTGTCGTGCGCGCACATTTCCGTTGTTGCCCCGGGATACGGTGTACGTTCACTGGAGAGAGCCATGTGAGCGTGCGTCGTGGATATGAGTTGTTGATGGGTGTGTTTCGTGTTTACAGGGACGCGGTGATCAAGGCGTTCTCAATATGCCTGTCCTGAGGTGAAGCTGCTCTGTCCCCAGCCACTCTCTACTCCCTACCTGTCTGTCTGTCTGTCTGTCTGTCTGTCTGTCTACTTCCTACCTACCTGTCTGTCTGTCTGTCTCTCTACCCCCACCTGTCTGTCTCTCTACTCCCTACCTACCTGTCTGTCTCTCTACACCCCCACCAGTCTGTCTCTCTACCCCCCACCTGTCTGTCTGTCTGACTCTCTACATATATCTGTCTGACTTGGTTCTGTTGGTTCCACTCTGACCTGTGTGTGTGTTTGTGTGTGTGTGTGTGTGTGTGTTTTGAAGCCCTCCCCTCTCTGGCAGACACCCAGACTCCACACAGGTGTTTTGGGCCGGAACCCAGGGATTTAGCACACAGCTGAATGCTTTGCCTTTGAGTGTGTGTGTGGGTTAGTGTGTGTGTGTGTGTGTGTGAGTACGTGCATGCACGGTAGTGTGTGTGTGTGTGTGTGTGTGTGCGTGCGCACGTTTATAATGATTGTTCAATCAAATTGGCCACTACATTCCCTTTGTTGCCAATATTGTGGATAGTGTGAATGCAGGCAGAGATGTTTAGCTAGTATACTTTTTAATAAGGAGTTTACAGTGACTACTCTCTCCAAGTTATTCTAGTGGACCGTCGAATATCATTGAAAAGGTTCTTATCTAGTCAGCTATATGGTATTGGCTGATAGCAGTTTTGCACTTCTCTTGCTTATTATTATGTTTTACACATTTCATAGAAATTTAATGTTCTTTTTGTTGACGAGGAGGGAAAATATTGTGGCCTTTTAGCTGCAATCTGTACCAGCACAGAATAAAAAAAAGGAATCTTTCTTGTTCCTTCACAGCAACAACAAAGAAAGATAATGAAAGGTTTCAAGTTTGACCAGCACATTGTTGTAGGTTCTGTGCATTTCATTTTTACAAACATGTTAAATCCTGTGTTTTTATCAAGGGCCTAAAGTGAATGATCTAGGAGCGTTTTTTTCATGCCGCGATTTAGTTCCAAGTGTATTAGGAATGATAAACTCCATCCTCAACTGACATGTATCATTCAAGGAATTAGAAACGCTAAGGGAACTGATAATGTGTTCAATTCAAGTGGTGGTTTTCATTATTCATTCGTTTCGTTTTCATTTCATTATCAACATTACCTCGTATATTGCCATGTCAAACTGTTGTACCATTCATACTGCCTTGAGATCTACATGTTTCGCAGATGTTTGTGTTTTTCTGTGATTGTATAGGTATCCAAATTGAACTCGAAATAGTCCTAAAGGACTGTTTTATCCACAGATAGCGGTTTTTAATTTGACAACAATGAGCGTGCACGTGTGTATTTAACTAGCAATTAAAGTGATCCTAAAACCATGTCGCTCCTAGAATGTAGAGCTATATGTGCTGCAAAAATCAATAAACACAAACAACATTTACGTGTACAATTGCGTTCTCTTTCAGTCATGGGTAATCGATGCCTCCGACACAGATCAAGACGGCGTACGCTCGCGCCAGTGATATTTGGATGCTTGCCTGGCCAACCTGTGCTTTTGATATTTACCTCTTTCTCTTTTATGGACGTCCCTTTATGCGTGCTAAGTCCGTAAAGCCACTAATCTCCCGGCACCGTTCGCCCTTGATTAAATCCTCCCCTAACACGTACGACGACACACAAGACGCAACACCTGGGCGCTCTGTCACCGGCAGCAATAGATATCCGGTGTCTACGGCGTGCGGACAAAGCGTTCCGTGCATAAAGGGGAGTTAGGGTCAAGCATCCTAGTTATTAATTTACTTTTTTGGGGGGGGGTGTCTTTCCAGTTATATGGAGACTTCTTTTACTTGATAACATTTACACAGCCCTAACAAGTGGTAAACTTCCATGTCACATTGAGCAACTTAAAAAGGAAAGGTCGATGGCGCAAATAACTCAAAATATCGCCGCCTGTGGTGATGAAAACGGCATGAACCCCTAAAAGCCCTGCACGAGCTTCATAAAAAAATAACCCTTTAGATATGTATTTGGTGTGCCTCATATTTGATATTCATATCTCATATTGTTGGGCTCTGTAGTCTCTCTCGCTCGCTCTCTCTCTCTCCTGCAAACAGACAACCATGCATAGATGCCTGCTAAACTCAGATGGAAGCGCCTTCGTCATTATGCTATTGAACATGCCCATAAGACAGCACTATTTTTTGCGTCGTCTGCATGAGGTCGTTAGTTTTGACCTATTAAAAATATTAATAGATTCCTCAGTCAACTGATATATTAGGAGACCTATAGGCTGTAGGCCTTAGCTTTTGCAGTTCTTTACGATTACCCTCAACAGCTTTAACTTATACAACTTTTGTCTCTGATAAGCTTTAGGACCAGAGTCAATATCTTAAGTTTATTATCTAGATTACCTGATGAAGGTAGAAGTGTTCGTAGACGGTACCGCCGGGACCGGGACGGATGTCGACGAACGGGGCTGCATTATGAGAGCTGGACCGGGATCCTCAAGTGACTGTTGTATCTCGCGCCTGCTCAGCGTGGTTGAGAATGAGTTGCAAGCAGGGCGCGAGAAGGGGGACCCCACTGAGAAGCAGCTGAAGGTGACGCTCGAGGACGCGGAGCTGTGGAGAAAATTCAAAGAGGTTACCAACGAGATGATCGTCACCAAAAGCGGCCGGTCAGTGTTAACTTTGTACATTAATAATATTTAGATGTTTCATACAAACAAACAAAAAAAAGTATGTTGCCCTGATCGACGACGTTTGCTTATGGTTAATAGCATATTTCGTATCCTATCTGACTGAATCGAATACATTTCGACAATTTCATTATAGATTACAATCTGTTAAAATAGTTTTGACTATAACTATCCCTCTGGGTATGGCTACATCATTAAAATGTGATTGAAAGGGGTAGTCTCACCATATTTCCACGACCATGGAGATGATCATAGACGTCTTTTCTTTTTCTTTTTTAATATAGATGTTTTCCTTATTTTGGTATCAGAACGAAACATTGATAGTGGAAACGTTTTCGTTTCCACTATACGCCATATAAGAGTAGATTCGTCAGTTTGGTAGGCCTACCTAAAATGTTGTTGCCCAGAAAACGCTTACAAAAATCTACAACTTTCTTAATTCTACATAAAATGTTAAATTATTTGTATGCAATAATAATTGTAGATTGACCAGAATGAATTTAACATGTATGTATGTGTGTATGTTTTGTTGGACCAGAGGAGAGTCGTTTATAATCAAACCCTTCAACTAAGTTTATACTTTAAATTAAATATTCGGCCATACAACTGCAAATATTATAGGTAATTTTTTTTGTTAAAATGATAAATTATGACCAATTTTAGGCTATTGTAACTGTTATTTTAATATAAAATTCTTGCAACAATGGCCGATTTTCAAATGGATCGTGTGGTCTAATTATTTTATTTGGTGGCGGCGCATATTTTGTCATAATCCTCTCGCGCTGAGGGGAGGCTTGACCAGTCCTGCATGAAAACGTAGTGGGTCGTTGCCCTCGGTGGGTGTCTTGTCCATTTACATGTTCCAATAACTGAGCACTTCAGAATATGTTTGTGGTTATGAACGCATGGAGAAAAAAAAACAGGAAAAAAAATCATTCCTTTTCCTGGGAAAATTGCAAAATAACTTTTTCAACCTGCCTCTCCACCATTACTCTGTATGGCATTTATATGGCATTTATGAACAACGTACTTCATTGAGACTTTGTACGTGCGCGCGCGTGCGTGTGTGTGTGTGCGTGTTTTTCCTCCACCAGGCGGATGTTCCCAGTCCTGAAGGTGAGCGTGTCCGGCTTGGACCCTAACGCCATGTACTCCTTCCTGCTGGACTTTGTCCCCGCCGATGCCAACCGCTGGAAATACGTCAACGGGGAGTGGGTGACCGCCGGCAAACCCGAGCCGCACAGCAATGGCGGCGTGTACATCCACCCCGACTCGCCCAACTTTGGCGCCCACTGGATGAAGGCGGCGGTCTGCTTCAACAAGGTCAAGCTAACCAACAAACTCAACGGAGGAGGACAGGTGAACGACACACACACACACACACACACACGTACACACACACACACACACACTGGATGAAGGCGGCGGTCTGCTTCAACAAGGTCAAGCTTACCAACAAACTCAACGGAGGAGGACAGGTGAACGACACACACACACACACACACACACACACACACGTACACACACACACACACACTGGATGAAGGCGGCGGTCTGCTTCAACAAGGTCAAGCTAACCAACAAACTCAACGGAGGAGGACAGGTGAACGACACACACACACACACACACGTACACACACACACACACACTGGATGAAGGCGGCGGTCTGCTTCAACAAGGTCAAGCTAACCAACAAACTCAACGGAGGAGGACAGGTGAACGGCACACACACACACACACACACACACACTGGATGAAGGCGGCGGTCTGCTTCAACAAGGTCAAGCTTACCAACAAACTCAACGGAGGAGGACAGGTGAACGACACACACACACACAAACACACACGTACACACACACGTACACACACACACACACACTGGATGAAGGCGGCGGTCTGCTTCAACAAGGTCAAGCTAACCAACAAACTCAACGGAGGAGGACAGGTGAACGACACACACACACACACACACACACGTACACACACACACACACACACTGGATGAAGGCGGCGGTCTGCTTCAACAAGGTCAAGCTTACCAACAAACTCAACGGAGGAGGACAGGTGAACAACACACACACACACACACACACACACACACACACACACACACACACACACACACACACACTCACTCTAAGCTGCCCTGGACCTGTTGCCTGTTCCCCACATTACAGCATGGGCTGTCAGTAGATAAGACTGACCAGCCATCTTAGGGGGTCCCAACATCTGTGTCTCCTTTAGCCCGTGACATGTTTTCCCCTGGAAGGCACAGCGGTCAGGGCCAGAGCAGGACAACGTCATAGTGCAACCCCAAAACCCATCGTGGGAAGTGTCCCATTAAGCCTGAATGGGCCGAGATTGGATAAGGGACTAGCCAATGACGACGCAGCGTTTGTTGAGTGACGTGTCAGCGAGCCAATTGTTGGAATCCCCCCTCTCTGTCGACGCCGAAGCATATGCTGTCCTTTGCCGATGGCGGTGAACTATGACCCTTGACCCTTTGGGTCATCCCACAGTCGGCCTCTTTCTCCTCTCTCTGAAAAAAGGTCTCTGTCTCTCACTCCCTCTCTCTCTCTCTGTCTCTCTCTCTCTCTCTCTCTCTCTGATCTCTGGAGAAATAGCTCCTTGTTCTTCATGGGTATTCTCTGCTCGCGGCCCGCCAGACATCAAGTGGACACCCGAGCAATTAGTGGCCTGCTTAGGTGCCCTCTCTTCGCCCACTTCACCTGTATGCCCCCTCGTCTCCACGGGAACGGGATAAACAGCTCTTAATTGGCACATTAAGGTTTAATGCACTTCCTGCTAAGAGCTGCCCACTCCAGCAGGGCTCCCAGCAGGCTAGAGAAAACACGCACGCACGCACGCACGCACGCACACCACTACAAATTTGGCAAAACATATTATTTGTATTTACATGCTACCGTTTTGCGTGAGCATACACACTTTTCCTCTCTCTCTCTCTCTCACTCTCTCTCTCACTCTCTCACTCTCTCACTCTCTCTCTCTCTCTCTCTCTCTCTCTCTCTCTTTCTCTCTCTCTCTCTCTGTGTTTCCTTCTCTGTCCCTCACACACACGCAGATGCAAACACACACACACACACGTCTCTAGTTTTTGCAGGTAATGTGGTGTTGGCATTGCGTCCGGTAAAGGAGAGCGCTGGCATAATGAAATAATTGCCGTGGTTAGTTGTGCATTATGGTAATTACCTGTGTTTTTTTACTATGCGAAATTAATTTAGCCATCAGTCCTTCAGATGTTTTATAAAGAGAGGGAATGATGGTATTTTCAAAAGCCTCCCCCCCCCCCCACACACACATGACACACACACACACACACACACACACACACACACACACACAGAGAGGCCTGGGCAGCTGGCTCTCATGTGTGAGTGGCGGGTTCGGCGGTGTGAGAGGTGAGGCAAAGCTCTCAATTAGAATGGAAAACAGTTTGTTTTGTCCTCTCTCTGAGGACTGTAATTGGTTAATTGGCCATCGCTGGTGACAGAGACGCTGAATGGGCAGATGGGAGGGATCGGAGAGAGCGAGAGAGAAACACACATACACACACACACACACACACACACACACAAAGAGTTCGAGAAAGAAAGAGAGACACACACAGAGAAAGAGAGAGAGAGAGAAAGGGAGACCCAGAGAGAAGCAGAGAGAAACGCAGAGAGCCGTTCATTAAAGGGGTAGGATGGAACTCACCAAAGTGGCCATTTAGAAGTTTGGAGTGGCTAGTTGAAATAATAAACAACACAAACAACAACTCTCTGTCCCCACGTTTCCACTGATCCACCCTGGTTTGAAATGTCATGAACTGGTTGCTTTCTATTTCCCTCTCCCTCCCTTTGTCTCAATCACTTTCTCTCTGCCTGCCATCTCTCTCTCTCTCTCTCTCTCTCTCTCTCTCACTCCCTATCACTCTCTCCCCCCCCCCCCCTCTCTCTCTCTCTCTCTCTCTCTCTCTCTCTCTCTCTCTCTCTCTCTCTCTCTCTCTCTCTCTCACTCCATATCACTCTCCCCCCCCCCCCCCCCCCTCTCTCTCTCTCTCTCCCCCCCCCCCCCCCTCTCTCTCTCTCTCTCTCTCTCTCTCTCCCCCCCCTCTCTCTCTCTGCCCCCCCCCCCCTCTCTCTCTCTCTCTCTCTCTCTCCCCCCCCTCTCTCTCTCTCTGCCCCCCCTCTCTCATTCCTCCAGATCATGTTGAACTCTCTCCATAAGTACGAGCCCCACCTCCACATCGTCCGTGTGGGGGGCAGTCACCGGATGGTGACCAACATCGCCTTCAGCGAGACGCAGTTCATCGCCGTGACGGCCTACCAGAACGAGGAGGTGAGAAACACACACACACACACACACACACACACACACACCCACTCTCAAATGCCGGGAATACCCATCACAAATAGAGACAGACAGACAGACACACACACACACACACACACACTCAAACGCCGGGAATACCCATCACAAATAGACACACACACACACACAGACACACACACACACACACACACACACACACACACACACACACACTCAAACGCCAGGAATACCCATCACAAATAGTGACACACGTACACACACACACACGCATACACTCACACACGCGCAAGAAAACGTTGCCTGACAGCTGATTTCCTCTTTTCTAGATCACTGCACTGAAGATCAAATACAACCCTTTTGCGAAGGCTTTTCTGGACGCCAAAGAGAGGTAAGATGGGGCCTTTAATGTCACCACATTTCAAAGTAAAAGTTTGAAGGTGTCAAAAGAATCATTAAACAAACATAGTGCCATTGAAATGCGCTATGGAACACAAACGAACTTTAATAAATACAACTAAAGTAAACTGTACCAGAATGACAACGTATCTGAAAATCGAATATATATATATATATATATATATATATATATATATATATATATATATATATATATATATATATATATATATATATATATATATATATATATATATATATATATATATATATAATCTTATACTATAAACCGTATTTAATTTTTTTTAACTGTAATCTCGTATTGCTCTTTTTGGAGCGGGGCCGCGTACCTACTCTGTGTTTCATTTGTGCCTAGCTCCGTGGCGCTATCGTCTCTCCCCCCCCGACAATGATATCACTCGGCCCTCGCGCTAGCGTTTCGCACCGCGCTATTAGCGTTCGCGGCTGAAACCCCCTCCGCCGATTAGCGTGTCATTATTAGCTGTTTAAAGCGTGGAGTTCACCAGCGCAGTGCGAGGCTCGTTGGAGACACGGTGTGAAGTGTGTGAGAGACACCGCGGCTCCCGCGCCCCCGCGCAACTGAAAAGATGCCATCGGCCGACGAATCGGCCATCGTAAAAAAAAAAAAAAAATGTTCCGCTTCTTATTTCTTGTATTATATTTATATATATGATATGAATATATTACATGATCACGTACTATTATTGCACTGGTTCTCTCTATCTCTCTCGTTTTCTATAGGAGCCCTGCTAAGAGCTTTCTGGAGTCTCCATCTCAGGGTCCAATGGGGATACAGCACTGTGCGTATTTCAAAATCAATGGATGCCTATTTCTTTTTCTCCAGATCAAATGTTACGCTTTCAGATCGCACATTTCCTGAATAGTGTGCGTGTGTGTGTTTTTGTATATATATTTGTGTGTGTGTGTGTGTGTGTGTGTTTGTATATATCTGTATGTGTATGTATCTGTGTGTGTGTGTGTGTGTGTGTGTGTGTGTGTGTGTGTGTGTTTGTATATATCTGTATGTGTATGTATCTGTGTGTGTGTGTGTGTGTGTGTGTGTGTGTGTGTGTGTTTGCATATATCTGTGTGTGTGTGTTTGCATATATCTGTGTGTGTCTGTTTGCATATATCTGTGTGTGTGTGTTTGCATATATCTGTGTGTGTGTGTGTTTGTATATATCTGCATGTGTATGTATCTGTGTGTGTGTGTTTGCATATCTGTGTGTGTGTGTGTGTGTGTGTGTGTGTGTTTGTATACATCTGTGTGTGTGTGTGTGTTTGTATACATCTGTGTGTGTGTGTGTGTGTGTGTGTGTGTTTGCATATATCTGTGTGTGTGTGTGTGTGTGTGTGTGTGTGTGTGTGTTTGTTTATATCTATGTGTGTGTGTGTGTGTGTGTTTGTATATGTGTGTGTGTGTGTGTGTGTGTGTGTGTGTGTGTTTGTATATATCTGTCTGTGTGTGTGTGTGTGTGTTTCCGTGTTTCCCCTCCAGGCGGTTGGTTCTTGTCTAACACTGAGCCCCTGTGCCCCGCGGGGGGCTCGGGCTTCCCTTACGGCGGCGGCATGCCCCTGGCCCCCCATCACCATGGATACAAGCACTACCCGCCCCGGCCCTCCCCCTACCCCACCTCCTACCTGCCTCACCGCGCACACACCTCAGGTAAGACCACCACCATGGTAGCGGAAAGGGGGTATGGAGCACTCACTTAAGAGCATATGGTGTGCGTGTGTCTGTGTATTCGTTTGTGTGTCTGTGTGTGTGTGTGTGTGTGTGTCCTCCACAGGTCGTCCAAAGCCAAAACACTCTTGTCATTTGAATGAATTGCCTGCCTGTGTTCTAACTGCCGCTGTCTCCCCCCCCCCCCCCCCCCTCAGTCTCCCTTAGCGACGGCCTGCAGGTGCTAGCGGGGCCCGAGGGCTGGTCCAGCGTCTCCCCCCCCCAGCCCTCCGCCTCCACCCTGCCTGGGAGCTGCTCACCGCCTCCCCCCACACCCGCTGGGTGAGGCTGGGCCACACGCAGACAATGTGCCGTTAAAACAATGGTTTAATAATGGTGGACCATCTCTAGCTAAACATTTGACATGGCATTTGGCAACTGGAATGCACAAGGGTAAACAAACTATCTGAATATTTATGTGTGTGTGTGTGTGTGTGTGTGTGTGTGTGTGTGTGTGTGTGCGCGCGCGTGCGTCTTTCAGTCAGTATCCTTGCCTGTGGACCGTGGGCCGTAATGACGCGAGCCCTAACCTGTCGCCCTGCACACTGCTTCACGGGCCAATCACCAGCGAGGGCCACATGCAACCGCCCAATCACATCCGGACGGGTGGGTCAGGATGGCTGCCTGGCTCCACCCACTCCTTCTAAGGGCCGCTCACGTTCCCTCTCATTGACAGCACTCGTACGGCTTTTTAATGGGAGACAGCGGCCTCCAATGTCAACGGGGGGGAAAAAAAACAAAGTGTCAGTCCGTTTTGTGAAAACGCATTTTTAACGTGAATAACCCGTGGTCTTGCTCTGCGATACAGGGGGGGCCCAAAAATAAGGTGCCCACTGTTTTTCCTCACAAGTCTCACTAACACTCCCGAAAGCCGACGACATCCAAGCCCATGATCTGCCTTTCACATGTGGACGTAACTCATGGCTGAAATATGTATGTGCGTGTAAACTTTTCTGTGTCATGCTTCATATTCATGCTTCTGATTCTGATTCTGATTCTGATATTTTATATCAATGGTCACCGGTACTGCTTTGCATCAGAGGCAAAATTCTTCATAAAATCTATGTAGCAATGGTTACCTGTAGTATGAACCTATATATTGTGCTTAAATAATCGTATTAATTCGGTGCAGCAGTATATATGTAACTATTAGTTTGTATTATTAGTATATATATAACTAGTTGCTTGAAATGCAAACTTTTTATTGTTTTGGAAAAACTGTTGTTCTGTCGTCAGTGCTCTCTGCTAATTAAACGTAAGCCAATTAGCAATTACCTCCTGAGTGGGCGCTGTGTAGTGTGTGTGTTTGTGTGGAAGGGGTCGGGGGCGGGGTGACATTTTGAGATCAAATAAGGTGCATTGATAAAGTCCACAAATATCGCCCGTTGCGTAGAGACGGAAAAAAAAGAAATAAAAAAGGGAAAAGAAAGAGCATTGTGAACTTCCGTCTCAAAATGATGCTATATAACCATAAAATAACAGTGTCAAAACCTTTATTACACATACTACCATTGGAATTCAGTATCCAACTATGTGTTACAGTTCCTGGTTACAAATCATTATTTATACAAAATAAGGACAAAATTCATACCGTTCAAGAATTAAAGAAGATACAAAAACTAAATTCTGAAGAGCAGATCTGCTATTTTCAGCTCGGCAATCTGGGGAGTGTGTGAATTACGGGTGGTCTTGGGGGGGGGGGGGGGGGTCCAATCTCCCGAATGGAGCGTGCGATATAAAGATTAGGGGGGTCTTAAGAATTAACAGATGGATACCTTGATTGAGACCGCTCAGTTCCCACGGCATAATTCACCCAGGAGTGCAGGACTCGCATAGCGATTCGAACGGGCTCATGATTATTATTGGATGGATTGGGAACGGTTAATACAGACATAAAAAAAACTTCAAATATTTAACCCGTTCAGTGCTGGCTGTCAGCATCCTCCAAGGTACAAAGTGTCAATCGCCGACTCGACGTTTTCCATCTGGTCGGAGTCGTTGCCCCCGGCGCCCGCAGCGCCGACAACGTCCTCGTCTCCCAGCGTCCTCCACCACGGCCGCCGGCCCGACCGCAGCAAGGCATTGTGGGACTGCCGCGCCCGGGCCGCCACGGGGGCCGAGCGAGAGCGGAACAGCTGGCAGTCTGGCTCTGTGGCCTCGCTGAGGGAGGGGGCGTCTGAGAGGAGGAGGAGGGTGGAGGAGGAGAGGAGAGGAGGAGGAGGAGGAGAGGGGGACACATGAGAAATATGACCTAAGTGCTGTGAACAGACGTGGGGTCCCGCAAAGAAAGACTGGGCCTTTCTGTCGGCACCGAACCTGTGGCTCTATGCCCTGTGGCTGTGTGTGTGTGTTGTGTGTGTGTGTGTGTGCGTTGGGGGGGGGGCTGTGTGAGTGCGTGTGTGTTAGGTAAGGACCTTACTCGTCAGCAGCTGTGTGTGTGTGTGTGTCCCTTACTGGTCAGCAGCTCCACGTAGGAGTTGATCTGAGCCAGCAGGGCGTCGGCATGCGTCTGCCTCCGCCGCTCCGCCCCCCTGTCCTGCAGGTGCTGCCCCAGCAGGCCCTGGACCTGTCCATGGAGCTCCCTACTGCCCCCCACTGACAGCACCGAGGACTGCACCCGCAAAAAAAGATGAGAAAACGCAAAATTCAACTTTATTACCATGAAAACTATACTGCAACAATTAATAAAAAAAAAAAAGAATTTGTGTGAGAGAGAAAATAGAATCCCTGACTTTTTGATGTGGGAACTTTCTAACAGGATGGGTTCAATTTCAGAGGACCAACTAGCGAGCTAAGTTAGCATGACGGAAGATTTCATTTAGCGTCGAACATCTTTTATAATAGAAATAACAATAATGCATTTTTATTTGAGGGCAACTTTCAAGATCCTCATGGTCACCTTACCTCCAGACCCTCTGCTCCGGAGTCTAAGCCCCCCCGCTCCCTCAGGGGCCGAGGAGAGGACGGGTCCCCTGGAAATGCCCTGTCTGCACTTTGCGAGCCAGATGGCTCTTGTTCTTATCATCCCTAACGGTCATTATTTTCCGAACAAGCCGTTCTTTTTCCTTACGGCCCCGCCGATCTGTTTCCTGGTAAACAAGCCTTCAGGAGGGCTTAATGGCAAAATAATGGCGGCTTAATCGCGGTGTAGGCAGAGGGGGAAGAATGGCCCGCGCTTCCACGTCAAAAACAAATCCCTCAAAGAGCGGAGCGAGCAGCCGAACGAGGGAGGGGGGGGTCGCTTCCGAAAGTCACCGGGGCTTACAGGGACGGGGGGGGGGGGTCGCAGCGGTTACTCACCGGGTGCGCGGCCAGGTGCTCGTCCACCTCTCTCTGCAGCTCGGCCCGCCGCCGGTCGGGGAGACCCCCCAGCCCCGCCCAGGGCGAGGGGGGGGCCGGGGCCTTCAGGGTGCGGCGCCGCCCCAGGAAGCGCAGGACCTGAGGGCGGGACGGACGAGAAGGGTCCCTCAGTTTGGCTGGGACTCGGCCGATGGGGTCGCGGAGTGTGTGTGTGTGTGTGTGTGTGTGTGTGTGTGTACCGCTCTCTGCAGCACCACCGTGGCTCTGTGCTCTGTGAGGGCGTGGCGAGACGTGCAGAAGGCCCTCCTCTGACGGTGGCCACGCCACACCCTCTGGATGATCAGCGCCGCCTGTCTCTCCACCTCCGCCAGGTACCGCTGGACCTGGCCTACACACACACACACACACACACACACAGTCCACGGACACGACAGATTAAGTCAAATATATCACACAATAATACATCTGGATGAGTGCATTATGTGTGTGTGTGTGTGTGTTCGTGTGTGAAAGAGAGAATGTGAGAGTGTGTGTGTGTGTGTGTGTTCGTGTGTGAAAGAGAATCAGAGAGAGAGCGTGTGTGTGTGTGTGTGTGTGTGTGTGTACCTGGGGGCAGCAGATGCAGCAGCTCCAGCTGTTTCTGGTGGAACTCCCTCCTGGCTCTCTGTCTCCTCACACACACCTGCAGCCGCTGTTCTTCCTGCCGCCGCACGGCCTCCGCTCGCTCCTCACAACGCCGACGGCGCTCCCTGGCGCGCACACACACACACACACACACACACACACACACACACACAGCGTTATTATGCAACCTTGTGTTGGGTTAACACGAGATGTGACTGTTGAGTCGGTTAATTATATTTAACCTCACACACACACACACACACACACATGCATAGTATATTATAGTATAGCATAAGTATATCTATTTTAAATTCCGAACCAGTCTTGCATAGGTTTATTGTGATCCCCTATGAAATGTAAACCCTGGCATCTACAAACAATAACTTTAGTTAGAAGGTGCAAACCCTGACATCTACAAACAATAACTTTAGTTAGAAGGTGCAAACCCTGACATCTACAAACAATAACTTTAGTTAGAAGGTGCAAACCCTTACATTACAAACAATAACTTTAGTTAGAAGGTGCAAACCCTTACATTACAAACAAACACTTTAGTTAGAAGGTGCAAACCCTGACATTACAAACAACTTTAGTTAGAAGGTGCAAACCCTGACATCTACAAACAATAACTTTAGTTAGAAGGTGCAAACCCTGACATCTACAAACAATAACTTTAGTTAGAAGGTGCAAACCCTTACATTACAAACAATAACTTTAGTTAGAAGGTGCAAACCCTGACATTACAAACAATAACTTTAGTTAGAAGGTGCAAACCCTGACATCTACAAACAAACACTTTAGTTAGGAGGTGCAAACCCTGACATCTACAAACAATAACTTTAGTTAGAAGGTGCAAACCCTGACATCTACAAACAAACACTTTAGTTAGGAGGTGCAAACCCTGACATCTACAAACAAACACTTTAGTTAGAAGGTGCAAACCCTGACATCTACAAACAATAACTTTAGTTAGAAGGTGCAAACCCTGACATCTACAAACAAACACTTTAGTTAGGAGGTGCAAACCCTTACATTACAAACAACTTTAGTTAGAAGGTGCAAACCCTTACATTACAAACAAACACTTTAGTTAGAAGGTGCAAACCCTTACATTACAAACAATAACTTTAGTTAGAAGGTGCAAACCCTGACATTACAAACAATAACTTTAGTTAGAAGGTGCAAACCCTGACATTACAAACAACTTTAGTTAGAAGGTGCAAACCCTGGCATTACAAACAATAACTTTAGTTAGAAGGTGCAAACCCTGACATTACAAACAATAACTTTAGTTAGAAGGTGCAAACCCTGACATCTACAAACAAACACTTTAGCTAGGAGGTGCAAACCCTGACATCTACAAACAAACACTTTAGTTAGGAGGTGCAAACCCTGACATCTACAAACAAACACTTTAGTTAGGAGGTGAGCTGTAGCCACCTGAAGCTCCTCTGCAGCGTGCTGACGGCGCGGGGTAGACTCCTGACTCTCCTCCTGGTCCTGTGGGCCCTCCAAGCTGCCTGGATCACACAGGCTGCACACACACGCTCATCGGTCGGAGCCTGTTGTGAACACACACACACATCAACACACCAAGGGAACACTTTCAGACAGAAAAGCATAGCACACTCACTAACTCACACACACACACACACACACACACACTAACACACCAAGGGAATACTATCAAATAGAGAAGAGTAGCACACTCACACACACACACACACACACACACAAATTTACACACCAAGGGAATACTATCAGATAGAGCGTAGCACACTAACACACACACACACACACACACACACACACACTACAGTACCTGTGTGTGGGTGAGTCTGGGGGTCTCGTTGTGCAGGAGGTTCACAAGTTGGTCCACGTCCTCGTCAAAACCCCTCTGCTTCCAGTGTGTGGTGAGCATCCTGTCCAATCCTATCCCAAGAACACACGCTTGGTCTTTCACATGACGCCTCAGGGGCAAGGTCTCCCCGAACCGGTAGCCTATGTCCCTGATCAACATGTATGATGTAAAGTCCAATTCACAGTCCAGGTGAAAAGAGTCAGACAGGTGTTGCGCCGCCGAACGCTTCCATCGTCCTGCCCCAGCGACAATGCGTCGAATCACATCGTTTCTACGGCAACATCGCTGATGTTTGTTGACGTTTCGCACCGCGCAAACTTTCGCGAGACCTAGCGTAGCATGTCAGTGCAAAGTGCATGTTTGAGGGGAAATTGGGGAAGAAGAGGAAAATTGGAGGTAATGCTGTAGCGAAGGAGAAAAGTAGAAGGTGGAACGTTCCAAAGTAGAAACAGTAAACACACGACCCCCGCAACACGGCACGGCAACACTCCAGAACGTAGCATCTTGAGCTGATAACCTATCAGAGTGCGCGACAACGTCTGCGTCTTTTCGATTTTTCGGCCGTCCGCGACAAGCCGACCCAAGTTTTGTCTCTTTGACGTCGTTTTTTTTGTCGAGCGAGACTTGCTGCCTGGACAACGAATTGGGCTTCACATAGTAGCAACAAATGGAGATGGAGTTATTTTAAATGATGCCTTATATAAATCAGCCCCTTCATTAATTTAATTAGGTCAAAACTTGCTTAGCTATTGCACCTGGGTTAGCACCTGCATTTGGTAAAATAGGTCTAATAATAATAATAATAATAATAATAATTCATTTAATTTATGTAGCGCTTTTTAGACCGAGCGGCTAATAATCTTGCCAGAATTTTTTATATGTAGACTCTTACCTATGAATTTGTCCAAAAGCAACCGAAGGGCGGGCTCATGCTGCAGGGAAATGAGCAGGACCAATCGGACGGCAGCCTCACCCACAGCGTCAGAGCTCTCCCCCAATAGGTGCACAGTATCTTCCAGTAACACAGTCAGGGTGTCATGGCTCAACCCGGCGACAAACTCACTACACAAAGACAGAGAGCGAAAAAGACTATGACGAGCCCACACAAATAAAAAACACGAGTCATTTTGCTGTTGGCTTGCTATATTAAAACCTTTTCCTAATGCCTCTAGTGGTCATAAGTGGCCATAGTATTTACTATCATTCACCCTGCTGTTGGTTTACCACTAACTGATGATAGGGTGATTGTCTGTAATTTGGGACACTTTGGGACACTGCCTAATGTGGGACACAGAAGCTCCAATGGGTGTAAATCTTCCTCAAACAAATGGAAGTCAACAAAACCGTGGGTTAACGCAAGCTGTGATGTCATGCTATCAAAATCAACTGACTTCTCAAATGTCCAATCATAGATGGGCTTCATATTCCCACTGGAACTTGGCTGTCCCATATTAGGCAGTGTCCCACATTACAGACGATCACCCTATGGGGCTTATTGCGATATAGAACTGTGTTTAGCCCTAGTATTTAGTCCAATATTAGACAGTGGTGATGTGCAGTACCTGTTGGCTGTGCAGATTTGGTGCCACATCGAAATGCAGGCGATAACCACTCTGTCTTCCTCACTCAGCCAGAGATCGTAGTACGGTTTAGACTTCAGGACTACGAGAGGGAGAGAGAGAGGTTAGACACCTAGACAACCCCCGTCTACTAACTTATCTCGGCCGTTTGAAGACGCCTAACGGATCCCTCACCATGTGAGCTGTGGCGATCGTGACCTTTAAGGAGCCAACCCAGAGATTCCATGACCTTTCTGAACAGGCGGAACGCATCGGGCCGCTTGCTCTCCTGCAGGCGAAAGATGGGATGAGGAGAGGGAGGTCAAACGACAGAGGTGGGTATGGGCGTGTTCATTGGACGTTGAAAGATGAAAGACAAGTGTGGCATTGTTTGTGGAAATATTCTTCCTCGTTGCCACCTTCAATCAGGTACGTTTGGCTAGCGGACGGAGAGGAAATACCTACCTGTTTACCGTTAGTTCCGCCTCCCAGGGAGCTGAGCCGATTGGCCAGCAACAGCAGGCTGCCCGTGATGGACGGGAGGAGAAGCCTATGAAAAGCCTCCGAATCTTTTTGGACGGGTTCCACACCAACACAGCAGGTGCTGTAGACAATTAACATGGTACGTAAGTATGTTTGTCACCCTAAAAGTTGGTCAAGTTGAAAAAAAGTGAGGATGAGTAATCTGCACAGATACGTGGAGTTAAAAGAACAATGACTGTCATTCTTTTTGTTATATTAATAATAATATTAATAATCTTTATTTGTATAGCCTCTTGGTGTATTTATTTAGCCCACTCCCTGCGTTGGAAAAAAGGCTGTTGACGGAAGTTCTGGGTATATTAAAACCTTGAAACCTTAACATTTTTAGTGGAGTGAGATCAGATATAGGTTATCGTTATCTCCATCTTCATGGGATGAAGAAAAGTGTCAGGGATGGTCAAAAAACTTTTGGACCTGAGGACTTCTGCCATGTGCGCTGCCGTTGAGTACCCTCCTTCAACCCGATCATAGTTCAGTTTGAGAGCGTCGGCGCAGTGCTGCAGGATTCCTTCTCTGAGCAAGTCCTGCTTGAAGAAATTCGCCACCGTTGGATCTTGGTACTCCAACGATATTCTGCTTAGAGCATCTTAACCAAAGATAAAGACAAAAATCAATCATGTGACCTTAGCTAAGTTCCTGTGTTGACAAAGTATGCAACATGCAGGTTTTGACCGGCCAACCATTTGAAACACGAGTATGATCTAGAAGCTCATCCGAATCATGTGGATTTGAAAACCCTACACGGCTCTGCATCTAACAAACCAAGAAGATAGTTGGTTGGCTAGATACTACCTATCTAGATAGTTAACATGATACTGTAACGTTAACGTCCGCTAGCTACTGTCAGCTAAATTAACCCAAAAAGAGACTAACGCTAATCAGCCAACTTTACCTTGCAATGTTGACAGAACAATTGGAACCTTTTGCTCCTGTTTAATGTCGGTATCGGTAATGATTTTCCGTAAACCAGAAAGTATGTCCTCGATAGAAAGAGTCATTGTTTTTCAGTAGCTAGCCATCTCACGTTAGCCTACTCAACATGGACTCATTTCCTCGTCTCTTAGCAACGTCTACGGCATCGCTCTGCGACTAGGAATGCACAAAACCTTTTTTTTTTATTGACAATTTATTTTCCCTTCTTGGAATACCAGATAATAAAAATTTTACAATATTTACATATCTTCTGCAAAAACATTGACATATGAAACGTTTCAACCAAAACAAGTACACTCTTAAACTCCCATATCCTCCAATACAATTTTTAATTGTACAACCGAAGCAAAATGCTTTTCCCTTGATGTAGTCCTGTGATCGTGACCTGTGATGACTGGATTTGTGCTCTAAGAGGGAAATAAGGTAAATAAACAACTTGTCCAGTAATGCATTGCAAACAAAAAAGAGACTCTCCTATCACTGAGAGAAGATTACCCTACTTTCTTATATGGTGCACTATGAGTTCTAAAACTATCCTAAGTTAAAGGAAAGTATCTTGTGTTTTACTGCCCTCTTGTGGAGAGAAATTTGAAAGCTGCCAAGAAAAGTTCCAATGCGTACATTCCCTTCTACCAGTAGTTCTGCTAAACTATCTAACATCAGAAATGAAGAAAATATATCTAAGTATACATGTTCAAAACACTTGGCCTATGACGAAAACTTGCAACAACAGTGTTCATGTTGGCTGGGCTCTTTATTGAAACAGAAGTTCTTTAAGGTGCAATGAGTAGATGCCGGGGGCTGTGTTTTGACATTGGACAGGGTCCTCAGCGAGTTTAACCGAGACGCACTTTCCTGGCGTTCATGAAGTCAGAGATCTTGACCATCCCGTTGCTCGCCTTGCTGATGAAACAAAAGACAGACACCTGCTTATGAGTCGTGACAGAGGTGTCGTGCCCATTACCGCAGAGGGGGCACGTGCCCCCTCAATCGTTTGAGAAATCAAATGTGTATTATGTGCAGTCAGTCACACTTCATCGGCATATTGTAAATGAAGTCGTGAAACTGTGCCCCCTTCAAAAGATTGGGTGCATGACGCCTCCGAGTCTCGATGAGTCAAGAGAAACCCAACAAGTTTTACAAAAAGATGAACTCGGGGTGAACTCGTTTTGGACTCACGCTTGCGTCTCCAGGTAGGTGAGGGCGCGGTCGATCTGCGCCTGGGCCACCTCTCCGTCCACGGCCGCCAGGTAGAGGTACAGGAAGCGGAACGTAGCTAGGGGCACGCAGGCGTCCGGCGGCTGGCAGGCGCTGTCCGCGTTCAGGATGTACAAGGCGTGCGTCATGGCGTTCTTGATCGTCTGGCCGGAACAGAGAGACAGGTCAAAATGATTGGTGGTGATTTGCGGCTTTCCGAAATAGTCGAGCCGCATCGTGAATTGACATGTGAAGTCTGCGATTAACTGGCTTGAGAGGTTTCTTTCTGACTGTAGAATGAGTCAAGCTTTTGTTGGTGGATTTTTATAGTTTTTTTTATGAAGTCTGCTATTAACTGGAGAGGTTTCTTTCTGAGAACGATGAGTCAAGCTATTGTTGGTGGCTTTTGAATTTTTTTTTATCAAGTTTGTTACTGACTGCTGAGGTTTTTGAGTGCATGATGAGTCAAGCTTGTTGTTGGTGACTTTGTGACTGCAGTGTTTTACGTAATGTGAGGCAGTTTGGGAACCCAGATTGTCTGACTTTCTCAGAATAATTTCTACCTTTAAGCGGCCCTGACCTAGCGAATAACACATAATTTAGATTTCTGTCTTCTGAAATATTCCTCAAAGTTCCTCAGAACCCTCGTTTGAAAAAAATATTACCCACTGGGGCCAATAACTGTTGATGGCACACAAACGTTCAGTTCAATCACTTTGCGCGCGTGCGTGTGTGTGTGTGTGTGTGTGTGTGTGTGTGTGTGTGTGTGTGTGTGTGTGTGTGTGTGTGTGTGGCATTTACCCCTCCCAGGTAGCTGCATCCCAGGGCAAAGAACTTGATCCAGTCCAGCTCTTCCCCAAAGCAGCCCACGGCCAGGATGTGCTTGAGGAGGTCTTCCGCCAGCCCAAACGACTGCCAGACTTGGGCCACCTCTTTCTTGCTGACTAAGCCTTGCTGATGGAGCTGAACGAATCGAAGAGGGTAAAGTATGAAGGGGCAAAACCAAAGGACAGCAATGTTTCTGTATCCTGTTCTTCTTTCTTTCTTTATAGTTGTTGTTGTGTATGTGCATACGCAACGAAACTTTCCATACAGAAACTTCACATAAACCCTTCAAAGTGGGTGTTTTCAGAAGAAAAAAACATGAGTGGAACACTAAAATTGCTTCTATTTATTTAGGTGTACAGAATACGCACGTGCACCTCTTTGGGACATTCAGCGCTCCGGAGCGTTCAGCAGAATAACTTAAGATAACGTGTGTGTATTACGTGTGTGTATTACGGATGTTTGGGAGCCCTCACCTGCTCGTGCATGGCAGTGAGAATCTCGGGGGAGAGGTCCGTGGAGTTGGGGGAGAGGGGTCTCTCCATTTGCTCCGCGGTGGGTAAGGCCTCGCCCTGGACCATGGCGGTAAAGTACCTGCAACAACACAAAGGCAACTTTTAAACCCCGGGCCATGGTGTAATTTAGAAACTCAACTGTGTGCCAGAGACATTTAAAATACCGTGGCTTTGGCTAGATGGGAGAGGGGCAGAATTTAATTTGTCAAAAGATTGTTGCTAGTTACTTAATCAATCTATTAAAATGCAACTCAGATACTCTCAGTCATTTGTGATGAGGCCAAACCCGTCTTTAGTCGATTTGAATCCTGAAGGGAACACACTTTTTAAACTCCGTGCTCGATTAAAAGTTTACTGACTATAACCGCGGGAGTGTCGCCAGTGAAAGCTATACTTGCGCCAGACTGAGACAACTTGACAAATGTCCCTCATCATAAATGCAATTTGGTAAGTGCCGCCATAAATCCTCTTTGCGCAACTGCTTTACCACCTATCGGAAATAAAAGTTAGGCTGGATGCGAGCTTTCCCTTGAAATGGTGAGAGTGAGGCAGACAGACTCTTTTACAGTCAGTGAAGCTACAGTATCAAATTGACAAAACAAATGTATTTACTTGCATGTTTAGCTATGTCTTACGATAATAGTAAACCACTTACCGAGAGGCCCATTCCAGCATATCGGCAGGTTGAGTCCTGATGGCGTCTTTAGTAAACTGTTTCAACAGAGCGGGAAGGTCTGGGGGGATGACCACCTGTTTTAAAGCTGACTGAAATTGAGACATGTTCAATCTGGACGAGATTGAAAGGGGGAGGTGAAAATGAATACTTTTATTTGGACTTTGGTCTTTTTATCACCAGAAAGTAAATATAATTGCTTTGGTTATATTTGACTATGTATGCTTGGCTTGAAGGGCCCATACTTACTTTGTCTTGCCGACCGTTGAACTGACACTGACTGAAAAGTGTCGCGCACGTTCCTTATATTAACATTTTGTATACTCCCAGTACTATGACGTCATAAACACGTCATCGTTTCGTCATAGAACTATTATTTATTTCCCTCGAGGGTCGTGTCCTCACGGGGGCGACATATCCCCGTGTCTTTTAGTGATGACTTTACAAAGGATCTACTTGCACAACCGTATTGTTAATGAGAATACACTTTACCGCTCAAAGTGAAGGCTGTTGAACTTTCTCACAGTGAACGAGCTGCCAAAGTACAGAGAAGGATAATTACATAATTCTGTAACAGCTCTATTCAGGGCTATGTTTCAGGGCCATTTTTTATTCTTCCTTCCTTTCCTTCTTTTTTTTTTTTCATAAGCTGATGTAGCCCAGCCAATATGTCCAAATTAAACTTATAATACGTTTCAAGCATGTTTTAACTAGTGTGCGAAATACGGGATTCTAAGGATCTCGAGACCCCAATTAAGACACGAGTTCCCCCAATTATGACAAAATGTTAGCGTTGGCGAGTCCATATAATTTTGATAATGTTATTTTGCCACTCTATTGGCAAAGATATTAATTGATATGTTTTATAATTCAACCTACTCTAAATCAGACAACAGACGAGTAGGCCTACTTCTATAAAAGCTTGTCAAATGTAATTTCGTTTCATTTGCCTCTTTAAAAAAGACCATAGGCCTATCTCAAAGTGTGGCATGCATTTTTCCTATTCCGATAGTCGGGATAAAGTTGTAAGATAATAATTTTCTGATGGAACAAAATGTAGCTTCACTTTGCTTTGAGAAAAAAAAATCAAAGAATATGTCACGGCCTTTGATTTTAAGTAGACTAAAAATAACGCGGAGAAACGCTGAAATGATCGTTAAAATGCTTCTCTCGCATTTCGCCTATATACTCCACACAGGTTCGGTCTTGGGATATTGAGGGACCCGGTATAATTCGCGCTCTGGTTTTACCAATCTTTCACTTGGCATTCGTTCGGAGCTATCACTACTCGAACAGTCCTGTTATGAACCCGACATGAACTATTTAGACGCCGATTCATGCAATATGTCCCGGGCTTGAGCACGTTCAATTTGCAATCCATGGTCAACGCCTACACAGTGTCAAGCGCACATGTTCCCCATTCCCAAGGCTGTAACCAAGCGAATTGCTTCTACAACCTAGAATAAGTCTGATCTCGGTTTGCTCGATATGTGGACCTGCTGGCCTCACGGATTCATAGCCGTTCATGGGAAGCAAGACGTTCTCCCCACCGAGTGACTGGCGTGACACGGTAACTGGATTGAAGGAAGAAGCAGCGCCGCTGAAGCAGCCGTGGTGCCGCGTGCGCCTGCGTGCAGACTTGTCTGTGTAACGGCAGAAGCCTTTGTAGAACGCTTGATCGGTTGTGGTATAGGCGATGCAGCACGAGCCCCCTCTTCGGCCTCAGGAGTCTCTCACACAATAGCTCGCGGGGCAAAAAGAAGCGGTGATGTGATGTGATGTGATGCCGCGCTGGATGACGGCCGGCCACTCACTCTAGCAGCGAAAGGGGACGGAAATGCATATGCACCGACCGACGGAGACCTACCACGGCTATGATATAAAAACATAGGGATGGGGCGGCGCGTTGACTGAGTGACTCGCTCTCGCTTTCAACCATTACCGGATACCGAGGGGTGCGAAAACCGACCTGCCTCGCGCTAAAGGCGTGGGGAATCTACCGGAGAGGAGAGGATGAATTCTGTAGACCCTGCCCAACCGGGACCAGTTGAAACGAGCCAGGACGGACTAGCGAAAGCAGGTGGGGCTATCAGCGGCATCCCTCTCAGCTATTTTAAACGGGTGGGCTTGATTGGGGTTGTTGCCCACGGCGAGGTTGTTCTAAACGTAGAGGAATGCGCCTGACCGTTACCGTTAGGATGACACGAAAGGCCCGGTATAGCAATTATTTTTCGGTACCACTGCAGCGCGTGTGTGTGTTGAGAGACCGCTTTCCCCTTTTACAGTTTTAGGACTGTGCAAGGGCTTGTATCCGTGTTTTATTTATTTATTTATTTATTTTGCAGAGCGCTTGTGTGCGCTCCGTAATGCACATCCCATGCGCTTGCGCGCAATGAGTGGTTTTTAACACGCAGCGCGCCCCGTAATTCGGTTATTAAGAGGGTTCCTGGTCGATTTGGGGGTCGCGTAATTGACACACCTTTGCTCTAACAGGCCTGCACGGAGGCTCTATCCCGGTGTCTCTCCGGTCGACCTCCAGGCTGCAGGCCTGCATGGCTTTCGCAAACGAAATCCGCCCATTCACTCATTCAGTGCGCGATTGTGTGTGTGTGTGTGTGTGTGTGTGTGTGTGTGTGTGTGTGTGTGTGTGTGTGTGCGCGCGCGCGTGCGTGCGTGACGGCGTGTGTTTGCGTGATATCGTGCGTGCCTCACACACACACAGCCAGAGTTGCTAATAGGCTACTAGGCCTAGTTGTCTCAGTCTGCTAGTAACAACGACCACTATGCAGTTTGCTGCTGGTGTGCCTGGCGGGTAGGACGCTCCCCGCATGTTTTGGTCGGTCGGTCGGTCAGCGGGTGCTGTGGGCTAAAAGCGGGCTTTAACGAACTGGTAGCCAAAAAAGCTAGAAGCTTGCATGATTTTCAACATATGTCATTTTATTCCATAATATTTTCATTTTATATTTTCATTATAACTGTGTGTGTGTGTGTGTGTGTGTGTGTGTTAGTGAGTGGACAGGCTTATAGAGAGGGTGTGGGTTTGTGAGGTCAGAGAGAGAGAGAGAGAGAGAGAGAGAGAGAGAGAGAGAGAGAGAGAGAGAGAGAGAGAGAGAGAGAGAGAGAGAGAGAGAGAGAGAGAGAGAGAGAGAGAGAGAGAGAGAGAGAGAAAAAATAGAGAGCAGAGTGATTTTCCCCATGGTGAATTACAGTGTGTCAGTTGCACTAATTTAGGTCACAGTTGGTTCTCTATGCTACTGCCTGTCCTTCCGTCCAGGTAGAAGCAGGGCTGTTTCCAGCTTTTGGAGGGCCCTATGCAAAATGTCGTTTGGGGGGACCCTATGCAAAATGTTGTATGGGGGGGCCTATTTTGTGAAACTATTGTAGGGGACTTTCAAACCCTCTAGGTGGTCCAGGGGCATGCATTTAACATTTAAATGCGTCAATCTGGAGCGCTTTGGAACACCATGGAGAATATATGCATCTCATTGTTTTCACTCAGCACTCAAGGGTGGTTGGTTACCAATGCAGACCGGTCATATTCATTTCTAGCGAAAAAGACAAGAATGACACGGGGGGGGGCTGGTTGCTTCGGGGGCCCTATGCAACCCCACAGTCCGCATATAGCGCGAAACGGCTCTGGGCAGAAGGCTGCATGTGGCCTTCTTCTGTCTCCTTGCCTCCTCCTCACCTCCTTCATATTATTTCAACTGCAGCAGTAATGGATCTCTGGTCACTTTACTCCGTTCAGAGGATCGGAAGTAGCCATGGAGACCTAGCCCTTGTAGAGTAATGGAACATGTTCGTCAGGGCAAAGGGGCCGAACAGGTGTGTGTGTGTGTGTGTGTGTGTGTGTGTGTGTGTGTGTGTGTGCGTGAGCAGCAGGCATGTTTCTGGTCGGGGCAATTATTTAAGTGACGGAGAGAAGGAGTTGGTCTTAGGATACTGCTTTCTCTCCCGATCTTTTCGTTTTCTTTTAAAACGTGTTTTGAGAGAACTCAGTGTAGCGCTCGGAAACGTCGTCCCCTATTCAATGTTCGAATTGCAAGCTTTCGACAGTGTGCGGGCCTTTTCTTTCCCCCCCCCGGGGGGCTTTCTCGCCGACGCACCCGCGTGGCCAAGTGTGACGGAATGTGTCTTTCCCTCGGGATTGAAGCGTGCTGCGTGAAAACGTTCCCGGAAGGAAGGAGGCGACCCCCTCCGGACCGTTGCCACCAAACCCCTCGGCGACGTTCTCTGAGCGGTAATCCCGACCGCTGTAAGCAGGCCACCAACCCGCTCCTCCGTCCTGGTGGTAGGGAAACTCCCAGGGAAGCGTTGGGCCTTCGCCTCAGTAATGCTGGTGGACTCGCGCGCGTGTCTGCTCACTGCAGGTCAAGGGTGGCCCGAGTGTCCTCACCTCTCACTGCAGAAACTCTGCCAAGAGGGACAGGGACAGGGACAGGGACAGGGACAGGGACAGGGACAGGGACAGGGACAGGGACAGAGACAGAGACAGAGACAGAGACAGAGACAGAGACAGAGACAGAGACAGAGACAGAGACAGAGACAGAGACAGAGACAGAGACAGAGACAGAGACAGAGACAGAGACAGAGACAGAGACAGAGACAGAGACAGAGACAGAGACAGAGACAGAGACAGAGACAGAGACAGAGACAGAGACAGAGACAGAGACCTTTTTTCAGAGAGAGGAGAAAGAGGCCGACTGTGGGATGACCCAAAGGGTCAAGGGTCATAGTTCACCGCCAAAGGAGAGAGAGGTGCTCGTTCGCCCACTCCATGGTAACCCCCAGCCGTCGTTAAGCCCGAAGAGAGCACCTGGGTGATTCAAACACTCCATTCCACAGAGTGAACAACGACCACGGTGGATCGATGGACGCTTTACTTCTCTATCCACTACTGAGTTTTCAGCAGGGCGGAGACAGAGGGCAGGAGGTGAGGTGGGGTGGGGGCAAAACACAGGGAACTGATGTGTCTTAAGTGTGTCATTCCCTGATACCTGGTGGCCTGAGTGGAGAGGAGGGGTGGCTGAGGAGAGGAAGGAGGCTCATGTGCGTCTGTGTTCGGCCCCCCCCCCCCCCCCCCACACACACACACACACTGCTTTGGCTGGCCCCATTACTAAAGACTTTCCCCTGGCCCTCTTTCTTCCCCGCCCCCTCCTCCTCCTCCCCCCCCGCTCCCCTCCCCTCCACCCCTCTCATCCATTCCTCTGATCCCCCCTGGTGGGGGTGCGGGGGGGCTGGCGGGGGGGCGGGACTGGCGGAGGCATCTAATGCCCTGTTTATGCCGAGGATTAGCTCTCCTCCACACGGGGGGGGGGGGGGGTTAACTGGTACACCAGGGAGACCCCCCCCCACCCCCCCTCCACTTTTCTCCCACCCCTCCCCCCTACGACGACATGACTAGATCATATCATACTAATCACACGGGCACACACACACACACACACACACACACACACACACACACACACACAGGGAAACCCATGGGTGCCAGAGAGTGGCAGCCGGGGACCAGCCAATCCCAGCGGGCCTGGCGTCAAGGTTCACCTCCCCTCCGAGGGTCAAGGTTCACCTCCCCTCCGAGGTCAAGGTTCACCTCCCCTCCGAGGTCAAGGTTCACCTCCCCTCCGAGGCCCAGGCGCCGTGTCGCGGCGTTAAGCCCCTAGGGCGTGTGAACACACACACTCTCCTGAGCAAACCGTTGCGTGGATGGCCTCCTCAACGCTCCACCAGTGAAAGGAAGGGGGGTATCTTGTTTTTAGCTCCAGCAATCATTCTAGAGTATTATAGAACGTTCTAGAACCCCCCCCCCTTCCTCGTTCTATTCTGTGCTTCTGTCTATCTTGGCCAGGACACCCTTGCAAAAGAGATTTAGAATCTTAATGGGGTCTGTCCTGGGTTTAGAGTCGTAATGGGGTCTGTCCTGGGTTTAGAGTCTTAATGGGGTCTGTCCTGGGTTTAGAGTCTTAATGGGGTCTGTCCTGGGTTTAGAGTCTTAATGGGGTCTGTCCTGGGTTTAGAGTCTTAATGGGGTCTGTCCTGGGTTTAGAGTCGTAATGGGCTCTGTCCTGGGTTTAGAGTCTCAATGGGCTCTGTCCTGGGTTTAGAGTCTCAATGGGCTCTGTCCTGGGTTTAGAGTCTCAATGGGCTCTGTCCTGGGTTTAGAGTCTCAATGGGCTCTGTCCTGGGTTTAGTCTCAATGGGCTCTGTCCTGGGTTTAGAGTCTCAATGGGCTCTGTCCTGGGTTTAGAGTCTCAATGGGCTCTGTCTTGGGTTTAGTCTCAATGGGCTCTGTCCTGGGTTTAGAGTCTCAATGGGCTCTGTCCTGCGTTGAAGAACGGTTCAATCGATGGAAACAGGTGGAATACCCGGCAGCGGTTCAGTGAGGGTGGCACGGGCGTCCTCCCGCTGGTCCTCTTTGACCTACATGGGTCTCAGCCTCTCCGCTGTGGCGTGGGGCCCCCTGTAGCTCCTCTATGGCCATGGACACGTGTGTGTGTGTGTGTGTGTGTGTGTGTGTGTGTGTGTGTGTGGGGGGGGGGGGGGGGGGGGCGGACTCGCTGGCTGCTATCAGCAAAGCCTGGATGGCGCTGCTTGGTTTCAGATCAAAGTCGGCGCTGGCAACCAGACCGCCGGGCCCCTGGAGGGTGTGTGTGTGTGTGTGTGTTTGTGTGTGTGTGTGTGCGTGTGCGTGTGCGTGTGCGTGTGCGTGTGCGTGTGCGTGTGCGTGTGTGTTTGTCGGACTCTAACAGTACATGTATACTACGAATGTTTGTCTATGTGTGCTTACAGTGTGTGTGTGTGTGTTGTTAAGCCTGTCTAGCTGTACTGTCTGTCAGTGTTTGGGTTTAGCTAGTGTAATAAAGTAATGCATGCTGCCTTGTCTATAAGCTGCTTAGGGTGTGTGTGTGTGTGTGTGTGTGTGTGTGTGTGTGTGTGTGTTTCATTCTCAACCTCTGTTCTAGTATACAGTGACCAAAGACAATCTGCTTGGTCTGTCCTTTAGTGGCAGCCCTAGTTCGCTCCTGTGAGTATGTGTGTGAGTATGTGTGTGTGTGTGACTGTGGTTAACATGTTTTGTGTGTGTGAGTGTTTGTGTGTCTGTCTAACTGTGTGTCTAACATATTTTTGGTTGTAATCGGTGCAATCAGCTCACACTGTCTGGGGAGTGGCTTGGAGGACAGGAAACGTTTGGCCCAGCCTAGACTCAGCCTCAATCTCAGCCTCAGTCTCAGTCTCAGCCTCAGCCTTAGCCTCAGCCTCTAGATGCTTTGCTCTACTTCAGACCGAAGACTTTCCCCCGGTGGTTTCGTCACTAGAACTGGGCGGAAACAAAAAAAAACACTCGCATAGCAGAACCAATCAAAAGTCGTTAGGGCAGTCCTTCATCTTCGGGCGGTGACAGTGGCAGGAGTCATGTGCTTCCAAACAACGTCTTCGAAGCCACCATCGTCGAGAGAGAGGGAGAGGCGGAGAGGCGGAGAGGCGGAGAGGCGGAGAGGCGGAGAGGCGGAGAGGCGGAGAGGCGGAGAGACGGAGAGACGAACAAGGTGTATCTCCAGACAGAAAGAAAGAGGTGGTCGGACCGAGAGGCAAAATAAATGTTTGTCTCTTTCTCTATTAATCAATCTGTGATTGTCCCAGGTCAGCCCCCTGTACAGCAAACAACTTCCTGGAAATCCTTTGGGAACGTCTTAGACCAGGAAGAGGAAGCGCACGGAACGACTTCCTCTCTCACTGTTTCACGCGCTTTGTGCTAGTAGCTCAAATTGTATTAACAAAAGAGCGGCCAAATACACCCAGCAGTGCCTATCGCCAAAGCAAACGCCAATAAATAAATAAACCAATAAACAATAATTTATAATATTTCGCCAATAAACGGTGAATAAAGAGGCCCCCCCTCTCACTGGATCCCGAGAATGTTCAGTATTCCCTCGTTCCCAGTTCTCGTCTGCAAGCAGGGAAGACGGATCGTCAAGCCGCGTGGATTTCCTGCCTCTGATTCAGCGCCGTTGGCTGTGTTTGGCCCTGCGTGCAGACAGAGAGCAAGTCATGCTGCTTTGACCTAGCCAGCAAGTTGGCTGTGTTTGGCCCTGCGTGCAGACAGAGAGCAAGTCATGTTGCTTTGACCTAGCCAACAAGTCGAGGTCCGTGAGAGGAGGATCAATTCTGTCTCGCAAAGGACAGAGTTTGTACACAGTGATGCACGTGTGTGTGCGTGTGGGTGTGTGTGTGTGTGTGCGTGTGTGTGTGTATTGGGGGTTGCTCTGAGGTGGATATCTGACTAATACAGTGAGCAACAGCATCATGCCAGCCAGGCCCCTGGAGCTTCTCTTTTTCAAGTCACTCCGTCCTTACACACACACACACACACACACACACACACACACACACACACACACGCGCGCATGCAAAGGTAAACAGCCAGACACACACACACACACACACACACACACACACACAGATAATAGCGGACGTTAAACGCACACATACACACATGCAAAGGTAAACAGACAGTCAGACACACACACACACACACACACACACACACACACACACACACACACACTCTGTTTGCAGCCGTGTGCCCTGCCAGACCCTTGCCCTCTGCCCCAGTGGCCCAGCTGTTCCTGTCCGGATTACGTACGCACTAGATTGCACTAACAGGGCCAAAACACAGCAGTAGTATGTTGTCTGTGCCCCCTACACACACACACACGCACACACACACACACACACATGCACACTACAAGCATACCCAAACCAAACAGCTCCCACGCCCATACAGCAATGCAAAGAGCAAATTCGTTTTCTGAAGAGAGCGCCATTTCTCTTCCATTCATTGATTTTTGCTCCAGAGGAGGTTAGCTACAGATGCACATTAATAATGTAACATTGATACATCTATGTAAGGCTGAGAGAGAGTCCTACATGTCTAATGAGATTAGGTTCAGATCTCTTTGTTTTATCGTCATGGAGACACTTTTCTTGCATCCTCCTTGCAGAATGCCGTCGGTTTCCTTACTGGTTTTATCCAGTGTCTCCTTGCTGGTTTTATCCAGTGTTTCCTTACTGGTTTTATCCAGTATTTGTGGCGGCAAATAGTTGACTCTGGTTAGAGGAAGCGGAGAAAATTGCCGTCGTTTTATTTATTTATTTATTTATTTTTACTTTTTGTATTTCCGATAAATGGGTTTTTGATGAATTGGTACTAGGAAGAAAAATGCACTGCCTGCACGTTTAAATTCTGTTTCTCCATCCCCGTTCTTTCTCCCTCTCTCTCCCTCCCTCCCTCCCTCCCTCCCTCCCTCCCTCTCTCTCCCGCTCCCTCTCTCTCTCTCTCTCTCTCTCTCTCTCTAGTGGCGGTGCGGGCAGAGTTGGTAAAAGCGGTGGACGTGCTGACCGTTCTGAGGGAGAAAGTGGCCTTTGTTTCAGGTGAATCACCGAGGCCTGATTCCATTTAGTAAACAACCTCCTACACCCTATCAACTAGACTCCATTCCATTTAGCGTTAAAGAAACAAGCAGGTACAGCTACGACCTCTAATACAATAGGCACTTATCCAAAAAGGCATACTTTGTCTGGTGACATTTTATTTAAAAAAGTAAAGTAAATTCAGCATTTGCCCCCAACATTTTAGATTTTTTTTTATTTCAACTGGGTGGAAATCTGAAAACTCTGCTTTAAGATATCCGTATAAATTAATGACTGGCAGTGATTCTCTCTCCGTACACGAACAGAGGGGCAGCAATCTGTATAATATGATACACATATATGAGAACAGAAGCATTTACACACGGCAGTATTCATCCCCTTAGAAATGTATCAACAACACCCACTGTTGTTTGTAAAACAGAATCGATTAAAAGTTAATGTAAATCAAGTTCCCTAAGTGTGCTATGCTTAATTACACTTGCATTGTTATATTGATAAGTGTTATGAGTTTAAGACAGCCATGTGGGAGCAATCCACTCGACCAATCCGATCTACCGAAACTTGGAAGTCAGGATGATATCATGTGTCTGATTTGTCGATGTCCCAGGTGGGCGGGACAAGAGAGGTGGGCCGATCCTAACTTTCCCAGCAAGGACCAATCATGATCGAGTTAAACAGGAAGACTTGAGCCGATTGGTCACCTACCTCTCCACAGTGCCCAGGTTAGCTCCCAATCAAATGGCACCCTGTCTCACACACACACACACACACACACACACACACACACACACACACTGCCCTCTCATGATCATCACGATCTTTACTAGCATTGTAAGTTGGCAATGCCGTCATCAAACCTTTTCAGATAAACCTAACTACGGCTCTACAACCTCTTCCCCCCCCCCCCCCCCCCCCCTCCCCCCCCCCCCCCCTCCCCTCTCCCAGTGACGATGTGTGCGCCCGGGGCTTCACGGTGGTGGTGGACATGCGGGGCTCCAAGTGGGAGAGCGTGAAGCCGCTGCTGCGTACGCTCCAGGAGGGCTTCCCCGGCCACATCCACACGGCCCTGCTCATCAAACCAGACACCTTCTGGCAGAAGCACAAGACCAACCTGGGCAGCGCCAAGCTCAGCTTCGAGGTGAGCGGTGTGTGTGTGTGTGTGTGTGTGTGTGTGTGTGGGGGGGGGGTGTGTGTGTGTGTGTGTGTGTGTGTGTGTGTGTGTGTGTGTCGAGAGAGGCCCAATTACCTATTGAGGGACAGCGTTTTTTTTTGTTGTTGTTGTCGTGAACCCAAGTGTGTGTGTAGGGTGTGCGTGTGTGGTTGTGGGTAGGTGTGTGTGTGTGTGTGTGTGTGTATAGGGGTGTGTGTGCAGGGGTGTGTGAACACAGGGTACGCAGGTGAGGGTTCAGGTGGAATCTGGCGAGTTAGGTTTGGTCATTTTGAACGCCCTGTATTTGGGTTCATATTCTGATCCCAGACCAGCCTGTGGTTCCTCTGTCATATTGAACGCTCTGTGTGTTTGGCCTACGATCTGATCCCAGACCAGCCTGTAGTGCCTCCGTCATATTGAACGCTCTGTGATCTGATCCCAGACCAGCCTGTAGTGCCTCCGTCATATTGAACGCTCTGTGATCTGATCCCAGACCAGCCTGTAGTGCCTCCGTCATATTGAACGCTCTGTGATCTGATCCCAGACCAGCCTGGTGTCGGTGGACGGCCTCTCCAAACTGGTGGACCCCTCCCAGCTGACGGGGGACCTGGGGGGCTCCCTGGAGTACGACCACGTGGAGTGGACGGAGCTCCGCCTGGGCCTGGAGGAGTTCACGGGGGCCGCCGGACAGCTCCTGGCCCAGCTGGAGCAGCTGGAGGCGGGGCTGGCCCGCGTAGGCGAGCCCCAGGGCGTGGACGAGGCCCGCAAGTACGTGGACGGGACAATCTGTGTAGAATATCTCATATTAATAATACATGTGTATGTTTGTGATACATGCGATATATATTTCTGTAATATATATGTGTGTTTGTGGACGTAACATACGTGTCTTGTGTGGGTTTCCTGTTCTGTCATTTTCTATGCCGTTTGTAATTGCTACGTGTGTGTGTGTGTGTGTGTGTGTGTGTGTGTGTGTGTGTGTGTGTGTGTGTGTGTGTGTGTGTGTGTGTGTGTGTGTGTGTGTGTGTGTGTGTGTGCGTGCGCCGACTGCAGGCTCCTCGACGAACACGGCCGTCTCCGCACCACCGTCGCCACGGCGCCAGTGGATGCCATCGACCGGGAGGGGCGGAGCCTCCTGCAGCGCATGCGCTTGGGCCCCGCCCACGGCAACGGCGGCGAGCCGGCGCCCGGCGACGGCGGCGGCGGCAACCACGGCCTCGGCAGCTGGCTGTCGGGCGGGGCGGACTTCCAGAGCGTGGCCCCCCGGGTGGGGTCCCTGCTGGACCGGCTGCTGGCCGCCAGGGGTCACCTGACCCAGAGCTGGGCCCAGCGCAAGCAGCACCTGGACCAGGCCCTGCAGCTCCACCTCTTTGAGCAGGACGCAGCCAAGGTGCGTGTGTGTGTGTGTGTGCGCGCGTGCGTGTGTGGATGCGCATGTCTGTGTGGATGCGCATGTATTTGCGTGTGTGTGTGTGTGTGTGTGTGTGTGTGTGTGTGTGTGTGTGTTGGGGGAGAGGGGGGAGGGGGGGTAGTACACAAGTTGAGTGATGTGCTGTGAAATTGCTGAGGGAGTGAACTTCTCTACTTTTGTGTGAGGACAATGAATATGTGGGCGTGAGATTAAGTTAGCGTGAGAGAGAGAGAGAGAGAGAGAGAGAGAGAGAGAGAGAGAGAGAGAGAGAGAGAGAGAGAGAGAGAGAGAGAGAGAGAGAGAGAGAGAGAGAGAGAGAGAGAGAGAGAGAGAGAGAGAGAGAGAGAGAGAGAGAGATACACACACAGAGGGCCAGTGTATCAGAGAGAGAATGGGGATGGAGAAACAGAGAGAGAGAGAGAGAATATGAGAATCTTCTTGCCTCTGGGCGCGTGCCAGACATTGAGAGAAAGAGTGATAGAGAGAGAGAGACTGAGAGAGAGAGAGAGAGGGAGAGAGAGAGAGAGAGAGAGAGACAGAGACACAGAGGGCCAGTGTATCAGGAGCCACAGAGGGCCAGTGTATCAGGGGCCTCAGAGGGCCAGTGTATCAGGGGTCTCAGAGGGCCAGTGTTTCAGGGCCCTCAGACGGCCAGTGTATCAGGGGCCTCAGAGGGCCAGTGTTTCAGGGCCCTCAGACGGCCAGTGTATCAGGGGCCTCAGAGGGCCAGTGTTTCAGGGCCCTCAGACGGCCAGTGTATCAGGGGCCTCAGAGGGCCAGTGTATCAGGGGCCTCAGAGGGCCAGTGTAGCGACACAGTTTCGAGGCCAGCCAGGGAGGCCATCTGCTGTCTGAGAGAGCAGCAGCCTGGCCAACGGGTTGCCTGGCCAACGGGTTGCCTGGCACCCTGCCCTCTGCCTCTCCCTCTGGAGCCCTCCATCTCCAACTCTCAAGCACCCTCACTCACATACACACACACATATCATCACCACACACACACACACACACATATCATCACCACACACACACTCACACACACACACACACACACACACACACACACACACACACACACACACATCATCACCACACACACACACACACACACGTATCATCACCACACACACACTCACTGAGTCTCTCACTGTCTCTGTTTCTTTCTCAGTTCATTTGGACGTTTTGTTCATCTGTTATATTTCAAATTTTACGGTAAAAATGCATCATTTATGATTATCAAATTGCGTGTGTGTGTGTGTAGATGTCAGAGTGGATCGCCCACAGTAAGGATCTGTTCACACA
>CM030191.1:1860833-1870833 GCA_017639675.1 Aplochiton taeniatus
AAACCTCCGACTGTGCATGTGTGCCTGCTCGTGTATGTGCACGCGTGTGCGTGTGTTCTGTGTCTACACACTCGCGAGGAGCCCAGGAGGCTCAGCGTCTGACCCCCTGTGTTGCCCCCCCCGCCCCCCCCCTCCCTCCCTCCCCCCCCCCCCCCCTCCAACCCCAGGTGAGCGGGGAGATGGACGCCTGGAAGCAGGACCTCCAGAAGCAAGCTCAGGACTTTGCCGCCGAGAAGCTGGCCGCCGCCGCCGCCGCGTCTGAGGAGAAGCCGGCCCCGGGCCCCTCCCGGCTGGGGGAGGCCGGCCCCGAGGGCCCCTCCCGGCTGGGGGAGGCCGGCCCCGAGGGCCTGACCCTGGCCCAGCAGCGCGTCCACCGCCATGTGGAGCGCCGGCTGGCCATCAACACCATGACCTACGAGGTGCTGCAGCAGGGCCACGAGCTGCAGCAGTATGTGGCCGAGGTGCAGGCCTCAGGTAGGAGGGGGGGGGGGGGGGGGGGAGGGAGAGTGTTCTGAGAGAGCTGGGAGAGGAGAGAAGCGAGGAGGGGGCGTGGGGACGGGGGAATGGAGAAGGGAGAGAGAAGGGAGAGAGAAAGGAGAGGGAGAGGGAGGGCGAGGGAGGTAGGGAGGGAGATGGAGGGGAGCGATAGAGGGCTAGAGGGCAGAGGGAATGATAGAATAGAGAGAGAGAGAGAGAGAGAGAGAGAGAGAGGGAGAAACAGAGAACATTAGGGAGCGTGTGTAGTTAGGAAGAGGGGGATGATAATGGATGAACAGACAGGGTGATGAAGGACAAAAGAGCGGAAGAAGAGATGGAATGATGGAGCGTGAACTATATGTGGCTGGGAGAGGGAGAGAGAGGGAGAGAGAGAGAGGGAGAGAGAGAGAGGGAGAGAGAGAGAGGGAGGGAGAGAGAGGGAGAGAGAGGGAGAGAGAGGGAGAGAGAGAGAGAGGAGGGGGAGGGGCTGGGGAGGCAAAAGGGGATCCAGGCGTTGCTATGGAAACTGCTCTCTCAAGCGGCACAGCTGGTCCCTATGGAAACGTACATATTGAATTTGCCATGGAGATGACTCCTCACGGCCTGACTGGAGGACTCGACCATACTACACACACACACTCCTCACACACACACACACACACACACTCCTCACACACATACTAACACTCCTCACACACATACACGCAATCGCGCATACCCACACACACACTCCTCAACACACACACACACACATTCCTCACCCTCCAGGCGCGGGTTGTGAAACTGTGTTGTCTGAATTGAATGAAGCTCCCTACCCTCACTGCCCCTCTGGCTCTTTGAAGTCTGTTCTCCTGGTTGCCGTGTTAAATACCGCCGAGTCACGTTGGCGTCAGAGGAGAGAGAGGAGCTCAGGGTTACAGCTTAGTGATTCTTTATACTGGGTGCTCTTGCTCCATCTAGGGGTTCCACCCAGAACCCGCGGAGCAGCACTGCAGTGCCCGTACCCACTGCCAACCACCCCGAAATGACTGGGCAAACATTTTAATTCAGTGTGTGTGTGTGTGTGTGTGTTTTGTTATGTGTGTGACATTAACACTCTTTGCTCTGTGTGTTTGTGTATGTGTGTTTGTCTGTTTGCATGTATGTGTTTGCATGTTTGTGTGTGTCCCTATGTGTCCTGTTTGTGTGCGCCCCTGTGTGTGTGCGCCCTTGTGTGTATGTCCCTGTTTGTGTGTGCGCCCCTGTGTGTGTGTGTGTGTGTGTGTGTGTGTGTGTGTGTGTGTGTGTGTGTGTGTGTTTGGCTGTTTGTGTGTGTTTGTGTGTGCGCCCCTGCGTGTGTGTCCCTGCTTGGGTGGGTGGGTGTGTGTGTGTGTGTGTGTGTGTGTGTGTGTGTGTGTGTGTGTGTGTGTGTGTGTGTGTGTGTACCAGGTATTGAGCTGACGGCGGAGGGAGAGCCGGGCTTGTCGGCTCAGGTGGAGGAGCTCCAGCAGCGTCTGACGGACAAACAGAAGGAGCTGCACCAGATCGCCGACCACACACACACACACCTGGAGCAGGGCCTGCAGCTCCGACACCTCCAGACCCAAGTCAAACAGGTACACACACACACACACACACACACACCTGGAGCAGGGCCTGCAGCTCCGACACCTCCAGACCCAAGTCAAACAGGTACACACACACAGAGACACACACCTGCAGCACGGTCTGCAGACTAATTCAGACACAAGTCACTCAGGTGCGCACACACACACACACACACACACAGCTACACACATGTTGTGCCCAGGTAAATCAGGTTTTGCGTACCTGTGTTTGCGTGTGTTCATGTGTGTGTGTTCATGTATGTGTGTGTGTTTATGTGTGTGTGTGTGTGTGTGTGTGTGTGTGTGTGTGTGTGTGTGTGTGTGTGTGCAGGTCCTGGGCTGGATCAACGAGGGCGAGGTGATGCTGTCCTCCTGCATGGTGAACACCAGCTCCCTGTCTGAGGCCGAGCAGCTCCAGAGAGAACACGAGCGCCTCCAGCAGTCCATCGAGGTGAACGCCCCCACAACACACACACACACACCCCCACGGCCCCACTTACACACACACACACACACACACACACACACACACACACACCAGGACTCCGCTGACACACACACACACACCCACGCCCCCACAACACACCCACACACACACAGACACACACCAGGACCCCACTGACACACACACACACCCCCACAGCCCCACTTACACACACACCCCCACGACACACACACACACACACACACACCAGGACTCCACTGACACACACACACACCCACGCCCCCACAACACACACACACACACACACACACACCAGGACCCCACTGACACCCCCACACCACGGCCCCGCCGACACACACACACACACACACACACACACACACACACACACACACACACACACACCCGTCGCTCCACCTCCCGTCTCAAACACACACAGTCACCACAGAGAGCGGGAGATCAATAGGAATATAATAACCAGCCATATATGAATACGATATATATATATATATACATATATGAATATATGAACGACAAATGTCTGCCCCCCCTCCCTCCCTTTCTCTGCCCCACATTCCTCCTCTTCATCTCCCTCCTCCTCCCCCTCCCCCCTTCCAGTCCCTGCTCCACGCCGACTCCCTCCAGCGCACCCACCAGGTGGCGCTGGCCCTGCAGCAGCGGGCAGAGCTGCTGGTGCGGGCGGGCCACTATGACCCCGAGGCGGTGCGGGCCTGTGCCCAGACGGTGGCGCTGCACTGGCAGACGCTCATGCTGCGCGTGGAGGACCGCCTCAAGCTGGTCAACGCCTCGGCCGCCTTCTACCGCACCTCCCAGCAGGTGAGGCTCCGGCCCGTGGGGTCCATCCTGTGGGGTCCATCCTGTGGGGGTCCATCCTGTGGGGGTCCATCCTGTGGGGTCCGGGCCCTGTGGGGTCCGGGCCCTGTGGGGTCCGGGCCCTGTGGGGTCCATCCTGTAGGGTCCGGCCCTGTGGGGTCTGGGCCTGTGGGGTCCATCCTGTGGGGTCCGGCCCTGTGGGGTCCATCCCCGTGGGGTCCATCCCGTAGGGGTCCATCCTGTGGGGGTCCATCCTGTGGGGTCCATCCTGTAGGGTCTGGGCCTGTGGGGTCCATCCTGTGGGGTCCATCCTGTGGGGTCCATCCTGTGGGGGTCCATCCTGTAGGGTCCATCTTGTAGGGTCTAGCCCCGTGGAGTCCATCCTGTGGGGTCCATCCCATAGGGGTCCATCCCAAAGGGGTCCTTCCTGTAGGGTCCATCCTATAGGGTTCATTCCATAGGGGTCTATCCCGTAGGGTCCACCCCATAGGGGTCTATCCTGTAGGGGTCCATCCTGTGGGGTCCATCTTGTAGGGGTCCATCCTGTAGGGTCCATCCTGTAGGGTCCATTTTTAAGTGTGTTTAACTTTTATTATTATTATACCTTTATTTAAACAGGAAGTTAAATTGAGATACAGACTTGTTTCCAAGGGAGACCTGGCCAAGAAAGCAGCACTACAGCCATTTGTAGATAAAGATGAATGTTAATAATAAAATAATATTAAAACATTGAGGGAATAATTCCCAACCCGGACAGTGATGGTGCGTTTATTCAATTGACTTTACTCCAAGTGTTTGTGTGTGTGTGTGTGTGTGTGTGTGTGTGTCCCAGGTGTGCGGCGTGCTGGAGAGCCTGGAGCAGGAGTACAGGCGGGACGAGGACTGGTGTGGAGGCGGCGAGCGCCAGGGGAACAGGGGTCTGCCGGAGCACCTCACCCCACTCATCAACAAACACATGGAGCAGAAAGAGGCCTTCCTCAAGGTGAGGAGGGAGGGATAGAGGGAAGGAGAGAGGGAGGGAGGGAAGGAGGGAGAGAGAGAGAGAGAGAGAGAGGGTGGAAAGTAGGGGGACGAAAAGACAATGAAATAGAAGAGAGGAGAGAGGGCAAAGCAAGCGAGAACAGCAAAGAAAGAGAGAGCAGGAAGGAAGGAAAGAAAAGAAGAGAGAGTTTTAGGAACGCGGTTCCCGGTATCGAACGCACGCACACACACACACACACACACACACACACCCTGGCTGATCCATGTGTTGACCGGTTGTAGGCCTGCACCCTGGCCAGACGCAATGCAGAGGTGTTCCTCAAGTACATCCACCGCAACAGCGTCACCATGGCAACCATCTCGGGCCACAGCGTCACCGTCTCCGGGGTGACGGGAGTCGCCGAGGTCACCTCCCGGGTGCCTGAGCAGCAGGTCAAAGGTGAACAGCGTTGAACGCGTCAACAGCACACACCCACTGCCCCACATACACCCACAGCCCCACACACACCTACAGATACACACACACCCACAGCCCCACACACACCCACAGCCCCACACACACTCACAGCCCCACACACACTCACAGCTCCACACACACCTACAGACACACACACAGATACACACACACCTACAGACACACACAAACAACCTACACACACAGACACCTACAGACACATATACAAACACACCTGCACACACACATACCTGCAGATCCACACACACCTACAGACACACACACACACACACACACATTCACACACATTCACACACCCACCCACACACACACACACACACACACACACACACCTACACGCTCATAATAATGTTGTATAACTATAATAAATGTGTGTGTGCGTGCGTGCGTGTCTGTGTGCACGCGTGTGTGTGTGTCTGCGTGTGTGTGTGTGTGTGTGTGTGTGTGTGTGTGTCCTAGGTATCCTCAGTGAACTCCTGCAGAGGGAGAACCGGGTCCTCCACTTCTGGACCCTGAAGAAGCGCCGTCTGGACCAATGCCAGCAGTACCTGCTGTTTCAGAGTCACGCTCAGCAGGCCAGTGTCACACACACACACACACACACACACACACACACACACACACACACACACACAGAACGTTACAAGCTCTCTTTTTCTCTCTTTTAAAAACACAAAGCACTTCATCCAATTCAACTCTCACACAGAACATAAATATCAAGGGAAGATAACTGACTGGTTTATGGACAGATCTCTAACACAGAAACATCCCATAATACTCCCCATGTCTCATTTCCAGGCGCTGGATTGGCTGCAGCAGACAGGTGAGCACTACCTGTCCACACACACGTCGCCGGGGGCGACCATTGCCGAGACCCAAGAACTGCTGGTGCAGTACCGGGAGTTCTGTGTGTCGGCCAAGGTGAGACCACACACACACACACACACACACACACACACACACACACACACACACACCAAGTTTTAAAACTTAATAATTAAGTGTGACATTTTAATCGTGCTGCATTTGATTCAAATCCCTTCCCTTTTACACATTACCACCCCCACCCTTTGCCAACACACACACACACACACACACACTCACACACGCTCACACACCAGCACACGCAGGAGAAGGTGCACCTGCTGATCCAGCTGGCAGAGAGCATGCTGGGTAAAGGCCACTCCCACAGGGCAGAGTTGCGGCGCTGTGTGTCGGTGGTGGACAAACGCTACCGGGAGTTCTCCCTGCGCATGGGCCAGTACCGCAACACTCTGGAGACAGCGCTGGGAGGCTGCTCACAGGTCTGTGTCTGTGTGTGTGCGTGCGTGTGCGTGTGCGTGCGTGTGCGTGTGCGTGTGTGTGTGTGTGTGTGTGCGTGATTTGACCTTCTCTACGGTGGCCCATGTAGGACAATAAGGACCTGGAGCTGGAGCTGATCCCCAATAGCCTCTCGGACTCCGACCCGGAAGTGAACCTCAACGACCCCAACCACGAGCTGAGTGACGAGAAGAGGAGGTCGGCGAGGAAGAAAGAGTATGTGAGAGAGAGAGAGAGAGAGAGAGAGAGAGAGAGAGAGAGAGAGAGAGAGAGAGAGAGAGAGAGAGAGAGAGAGAGAGAGAGAGAGAGAGAGAGAGAGAGAGAGAGAGAGAGAGAGAGAGAGAGAGAGACAAAATAGGTGTGTCTCTGTGGTTTTTCTTTTCAGATACATCATGGCAGAGCTGCTTCAGACGGAGAGGGTTTACGTGAGAGATCTGCAGGAGTGCATCGAGGTAGGAAGTTATAGTTATTATTATTATTATAGTTATTATTATTATGATTATTGTTGTTATTATTCATATTATTACTATTATTATTATTATTATTATTATTATTACTATGATTCACAGCCCATACCTCCCTCTCCTCTAGCGGGGCTAAACTGTGATATTATTTAATCCAAATAATCTTTAATCTTTAATAATGTATTGTAAAGAGTAACTACAAGGCATTCGAGACATTCATTTTCCATGATGACACATAAAATGATATACATATTCATATTTATTTTCAATGGTTGAAATAGTGTTTCCCAGACGTAGTATTACAGGCATATTTTTTTTCCGGGATGAAATATTATTTCCCCAAACGTAGCATTGAAGACATATTTGTTTTCCGGGATGAAAAATTATTTCCCAGACGTACCTGTGGGAGATGACCAGTGGCTCGGAGGAGATCCCGCCGGGAATCTCCAATAAGGACGACATCGTGTTCGGAAACATCCAGGACATTTACGAGTTCCACAACAGGTGGGCCTCCTCACCCCCAGGTCTCCACGGCAACACAGCGACAGACCAGGGGCGAAAATCTGATATCAACTTTAGGGGGGGGGGGGGGGGGGGGGGGGGGGGGGGATTTTTCTCAAGAGCAATTCCTGAGAGGGACACCAAATTCAGTGCTTTGCACATAACTTACGTGGTGATGTGTTACATGCATGTTGAGGAACCGTAATGACTAGTTCTGTTTTGGTGTAGACATAGGAAACTAAAAAAGCGCTTGGATGTTCATCTTTCTTTCTTTTCCGCCATGTTCTATCTGACGATGCCCGCGCCCACGCACACAAACACAGCCGATAAACGAAATCGTCATTGTGCGATTGACCTATCTGTGTACGGCTAGTACCAGGGCAATATGAGCAGACGTCCATCATCACCTCACGCCTAGGAGTGTGTGTGTGGGTGTGTACTTTTCTGCGTTGTGTTTTTAATAACTCCCATACACTATGGGGCGTTGATTTCTCAAATCTGGCGATACGCAAATAACAACTGTGACTCTCGCCACCAGTCTGTCACACGCACGGCAGCGACACGATCAAAGCTAACTAGCCGACAGAACGCTAGCTCAACTCCGACACATTAGCCAACCAAATGTGACCTATTCAGAATGCTCGATGGCTAACATCCATGGAAAGCTTGAAGTGTGCGATCACCTACATTCCATTGCCTGGGACAGCAGACCGCCATTACATCTTAAATCGTGAAATGGTTATGGCGCTTGGGACAATGTTAACCTACCACTCTCGTGGTTTCTGCAGACTGGGGGTGGGGGGGTGGGGGGGTTCTACATCTCATATCTGCAGAGACCACTCCCAAATAGGGCATATACAACAGTGGAAGGCAGAACGGGGCTGTTGCATGTGGAACCGCTAACATGCCGTTACGTGTGTGTGTGTGCGTGCGTGCGTGCATGTGTGTGTGTTGCAGTATATTCCTGAAGGAGCTGGAGAACTATGAGCAATTGCCAGAGGATGTGGGCCATTGTTTCGTTACCTGGGTAACCAAATGGCCGACATAATCTATACCATCTATATATGAATACATATACAATGTATACCATACATGAAACTGACGTCCATTGTCTTCAGACGACTAAGTCATTTGCCAGGGCGTAATATCCTCCCCCCCACCCTCTCTCTCTCTCTCTCTCCCTCTATGTCTCTCTCCCTCTCTCTCTCTCTCTCTCTCTGTTCTCATTCCAGGCGGATAAGTTCCACATGTATGTGACGTACTGCAGGAACAAACCTGACTCCAGCCTCCTCATCCAGCAGCATGGGGCCGGCTTCTTTGAGGTACAGCATGACGCCCCCCCCCCCCCCCTCTCTCTCTCTCTCTCTCTCTCTCTCTCTCTCTCTCTCCAATGCGCTCCCATCCCCCATCCTCTCATTCTCCCGCTCTCCTATTTATCATGCAAGTGTGTGTGTCTGTGGGTGGGTGTGTGTGTGTGTGTGTGTGTGTGTGTGTGTGTGCAGGAGGTCCAGCGAAGACACGGTCTGGCCAACTCCATCTCCTCGGCCCTCATCAAGCCCGTGCAGCGCATCACAAAGTACCAGCTCCTGCTCAAGGTTTGGACCTGGGATATGAAATATGAAATATGAAATATGAAATATGAATGAGACGTGTCAATTCCCTCCCAGCTCGCGAACCCAACACGACATGGAATAGACTAACGTCCATCTCGATCTGTGTGTGTGTGTGTGTGTGTGTGTGTGTGTGTGTGTGTGTAGGAGTTGCTAGGGTGCTGTGAGGAAGGGAAGGGGGAGATCAAAGAAGGCCTGGACGTGATGCTGAGCGTGCCCAAGAGAGCCAATGACGCCATGCATGTCAGCATGCTGGAGGGTAAGCACCACACACACACACACACACACCCCACACACACACCCTGTCAGTCAGCATGCTGGAGGGTGAGCACCACACACACACACACACACACCCCACACACACACCCTGTCCGTCGACATGCTGGACGGTGAGCACTCTGCTCGCTACAACCAACACACACACACACACACTCACACACACACTCACACACTCACACACACACACCCTGTCCGTCAGCATGCTGGATGGCGAGTATACCGCTCGCTATGACATCGCTACGAGTTGTTTTTTATGAAAAATATGAGAAAGATATATGTCACATGGTTGGTTTAGACTCGCCACTCTCACACTCAACAAAGCATTATGGGTAAACCGATATGAATATGGATGAGGTGGGTGTGGCCAGTAACCTGCCCGGCCAATCGGCTTTAACCTGTCTGCTGGATTAGCATAGGGGCGTTCCAAGTTGTGCCCTCTGAGCCAATGAGAGAGTTTCCCTCCTCCTCGGCCTAGGAGGAGGGGCTGGAGGTGGGTGTGGCCAGCACCCAGCCCGGCCAATACTAGCGGGCGTTCTAAGTCGTGAGCCAATGGCCAGTGTGTTGTCTCCCCCCCCCCCCCCCCCCCTCCCCCTCCCCCGCAGGTCTGGAGGAGGGGCTGGAGGTGCAGGGGGAGCTCCTGCTCCAGGACTCCTTCCAGGTGTGGGACCCCAAGTCTCTGATCCGTAAGGGCCGCGAACGCCACCTCTTCCTCTTTGAGCTGTCGCTGGTCTTCAGCAAGGAGATGAAGGACTCTGCGGGCCGCACCAAGTACCTGTACAAGAGCAGGCTGCGGGTAGACACACACACACACACACACACACACACACACACCAAGTACCTGTACAAGAGCAGGCTGCGGGTAGACACACACACACACACACACACACCAAGTACCTTTACAAGAGCAGGCTGCAGGTAGGAGCTACGCACACACACACACACACACACACACACACACACATAACCCCTACCTAAAGTGCCATTATACTTACTACCTATGGAATGTAGGACCTGAAGGGCACCTGCAT
>CM030191.1:1875833-1878333 GCA_017639675.1 Aplochiton taeniatus
GTAAAGGTAGGAATTACCGGATTGCCGTGCCGAAACCGAGTCAACATTCCGAGGGCGGGCTTCACGGCCACCGTGAGTCAGATGGATGGACAGAGAGGAGGAGAGGAGGAGGAGGAGGGAGGGATCAAGAAAAGAAAACAGATGAAGAATTCATTGTGCAGTACACCCAGAGACCTAAGACCTGGCCATGCACACACGCACATGCACCCACACACACGCACACACACGCACACACACACACACACACACACACACACACACACACACACACAGCATTCTGAGACATGTGCATCCACAGTGGCCCCATGAGTAGAGCAGAGAAATTGTAGTGTTGAATGTTTCATAGGGTTCTGGGTCTCTGCATAACAAATGTTGTTTCCTTGTAGTTTTTAGTACTGGACTAAAGGTGCTTTGTTATTCACTTCAGAATTCAAGGGTGCGTGTGTGTATGTGTGTGTGTGTGTGGGTGTGTGTTGTAGCGTGATACGGTAACTTCCGTGCCAGTGATAAGCTCCTGTTTGTTTGGATGTGTGTGTTCAGATCAGACCAAAGAATTTGTGCCCGGGCTAAGAACACACACAAAGACAAGCACTCACACACTGAGTGACGCAGACACATACGCACACACACACACACACATGCACACACACACACACACACACACATACACAGGCCTGAGGGTAAAGGTAGATTGCTTAGGGGAGAATCGGAGAATCGTGGAGTTAAACTTTTACTGACAAACTCCTTGCTCAACATGAATATGACATCCTGTGTGTGTGTGTGTGTGTGTGTGTGTGTGTGTGTGTGTGCGTGTGTGCGTGTGCGTGTGCGTGTGCGTGTGCGCGTGCGTGTGCGCGTGCGTGTGCGCGTGTGCGTGTGTGTGCGCGCCTGTGTTTGTGCACAAGACATCGACAAATACAGCCAAACCAGGCTCCCCTCACAGACTCCTTCTCTCCTCCAGGCATCTCTCTCACTCTCTCTCTCTCTCTCTCTCTCTCTCTCTCTCTCTCTCTCTCTCTCTCTCTCTCTCTCTCCATCTCTTGTTTTCACTCTCGCTATCTTTTGAAACTCCGCCCATTTCCCCAGGCCCCTCCCCTCCCCCCCCAGGCCCCTCCCCCCTCCCCTCCCACCCCCAGGCCCCTCCCCTCCTGCCTTCAACCAGCGGTGAACTCTTGAGTGCAGTCCAGTTTCAGTCAGGACCTGGCGTTCCTGGGGCCCCCGCACACCCTGGCTCTCTGCGGCTCTCTGGTTATTGATTATTTATCGATTGATCGGCTTTCCGGCCTTGTTCCGTCTGCTATGCGCTGAGAGGGGAGTATGCCGAGAAGGGAAGGGTGCTGCTGGTCTTCTGCTGGTGCGTCCGGAGTTTTAGGTTGGATCGTGGGAGAGAGGGGCGACACAGGTGGGTGCTGTGTGTGTGTGTGTGTGTGTGTGTGTGTGTGTGTGTGTGTGCGCGGGAGTGTGTGTGTGCGCGTGCGTGTGTGTGTGTGTGTGTGTGTTTGAAGTTCAAAGTTCTTTGCCGAGTGTATTCATTCAATGGACGGCCATTTGTCCCTGAGTGAGGAGCGTATCAGCCTTGTTTGCATTTGAACTTTGAAGTCTTTGTGAGAGCGTGAGAATGAGACAATGAGAGAGAGAGAGAGAGAGAGAGAGAGAGAGAGAGAGAGAGAGAGAGAGAGAGAGAGAGAGAGAGAGAGAGAGAGAGAGAGAGAGAGAGAGAGAGAGAGAGAGAGAGAGAGAGAGAGAGAGAGAGAGAGAGAGAGAGAGAGAGAGAGAGAGAGAGAGAGAGAGAGAGAGAGAGAGAGAGAGAGAGAGAGAGAGGGGGGCATACAAAGAGGAAGGGAGCAATAGAGGGGGAGAGAGAGAGAAAGAAAGAGAGGAGAAGAGAGGAGTACTTGCTAAGCTGCCGTTTTGCTTTGCCGGCAGAAAGTTGACCCCTGGTTTTGTCCGGATACATTCTACCCCCCCCCCCCCCCCCCCCATTGACAACAGAGGACTATGCCTCTCTCATTGCCACTTACAAACACAACAAGCTATTTACTAACCAGCCCAGAAGAACTGATAACACACACACACACCCCCACACACACACGCACACACACGGTGGTCATACCTGACATTCCAAAGCCTACGAAAGCTGAGAGGGAACTGGTCGGACGGGTGACATGAATGCTGACTGAACCGGATGTTCAGGTTGCCGTGGTGAGCCAATCCAACGGGGCGGTTTCAGGTGAAGTCGTTAGCATAGCATCGGCGAAAGTCACGGCGCGAAACGCACGCTTTGTGGAACTAGGAAATGATTTTCTGTCATTCTGACTCATCTTAACCCTTCAGAGGAGTTTAGGAATGCTCTCTGAGACTCTTCCAGTGTTTCCGTTGAACAGTACGGTCACTGGTAAGGTAAATATTGGGTTAGCCTCGGACGCTAGCACGCCGCGGACGTTGACCGGTTCACTTAGCTACGCTTGACTGACGCAGACAAGAACGCCTGGACCACTGT
>CM030191.1:1883333-1900833 GCA_017639675.1 Aplochiton taeniatus
CCAGAACAAGCCCAGGTCAGAGTTCATTGTGGTGGAGTACGAGTCCTTCTTCGAGGTGAGACTTCCTGAGGTGTCTGTCTGTCTGTCTGTCTGTCTGTCTAGTCGTCTACAACCCTTCTATTGATCTTCTCTGTCACCAATGTCTGTCTGTCCTGTTGGATTGTGTTTGGGGCCGTCCAGGAGATCCAGCACGAGATCAGCTGCAGGATGTCGGTCAGTGACTATCTCATCAAACCCATCCAAAGGATCACCAAATACCAACTACTGCTCAAAGTAAGTCTCTGTATGTGCCTGTGTGTGTGTGTGTGTGTGTGTGTGTGTGTGTGTGTGTGTGTGTGTGTGTGTGTGTGTGTGTGTGTGTGTGTACTCCTGTGTGTGTGTGTGTGTTCCACTGTTTAAACTCCTCTCTCTCTTGTGGTTTCCTAGGACTTTCTGAAGTACACCGCTAAAGCCGGCATGGACTGTGAGGAGATTGAGGTGAGCGATGGCGCTAACAATTCATAATTCATAATTCATAAAACAGAGGGTCGCCACGCTAGAAACCTCTCCCTGTTTGAACGTCTAAACCTGAGAGGTGGTGCCCGAAAAGGGACTCACACAGTTCTGTTGGAGTGCGGACAGGGACACGACCGCCAAATGCACTTTCTCAATGTGGCGTTCGCAGAGCTAAGACGATGAAGGCAGGCCGTTTCTATCGCTGTTGTTAGTAGAACAAGGGGTGAGACCTTTCAAAGAAGCCCGGGGCAGGAGGAGAAGCAGAGAGCTAGCTAGGAGTTGACTGTTGGGGTTTGTTCCAAAGCAGTAGAAGAAGAATATCAGTTGACTGTTAGGGTTTGGAGCAAAGCAGTAGAAGAAGAATATCAGTTGACTGTTAGGGTTTGGAGCAAAGCAGTAGAAGAAGAATATCAGTTGACTGTTAGGGTTTGGAGCAAAGCAGTAGAAGAAGAATATCAGTTGACTGTTAGGGTTTGAACCAAAGCAGCAGTAGAAGAAGAATATCAGTTGACTGTTAGGGTTGGAACCAAAGCAGTAGAAGAAGAATATCAGTTGACTGTTAGGGTTGGAACCAAAGCAGTAGAAGAAGAATATCATTTGACTGTTGGGGTTTTTTCCAAAGCAGTAGAAGAAGAATATCAGTTGACTGTTAGGGTTTGGAGCAAAGCAGTAGAAGAAGAATATCAGTTGACTGTTAGGGTTTGGAGCAAAGCAGTAGAAGAAGAATATCAGTTGACTGTTAGGGTTTGGAGCAAAGCAGTAGAAGAAGAATATCAGTTGACTGTTAGGGTTTGAACCAAAGCAGCAGTAGAAGAAGAATATCAGTTGACTGTTAGGGTTGGAACCAAAGCAGTAGAAGAAGAATATCAGTTGACTGTTAGGGTTTGAACCAAAGCAGCAGTAGAAGAAGAATATCAGTTGACTGTTAGGGTTGGAACCAAAGCAGTAGAAGAAGAATATCAGTTGACTGTTAGGGTTTGGAGCGTCGGCCGTCTCTGGCATTCAGGACACCCAGCGTTCCTCTTACCGTCGCTATGAATGATTCAAGATGGACGCCGTCTGTCAGGGATCCTAAGGTGGCCCCATCTACGCACATGGCCTCCTCGATATTTAATAGCACTCTGCGTTGTGTGGATGTACAGTACGGGTGTGTGTGTGTGTGTGTGTGTGTGTGTGTGTGTGTGTGTGTGTATCCGGCGCACGGGTGTGTGTGTGTGTGTGTGTGTGTGTTGGGGGAGGCGGGATTCTTGTGACGTGTGTTCTAACGTAGAATCTGTCCACGTGTGTGTGTGTGTGTGTGTGTGTGTGTGTGTGTGTGTGTGTTGGGGGAGGCGGGATTCTTGTGACGTGTGTTCTAACGTAGAATCTGTCCACGTGTGTGTGTTTACACATCACGTGTGTGTGTGTGTGTGTGTGTGTGTGTGTGTGTGTGTGTGTGTGTGTGTGTGTGTGTGTTGGGGGAGGCGGGATTCTTGTGACGTGTGTTCTAACGTAGAATCTGTCCACGTGTGTGTGTTTATGGCGTCCTCGTCCCTGTCGTCGGGCAGAAAGCGGTGGAGCTGATGTCGCTGGTGCCGAAACGCTGCAACGACATGATGAACCTGGGCCGACTGCAGGGCTACGAGGTAACCCCCGACCTTTGCCCCTCGACCCCTGCACCCAAAAACACCGCCGCGCTCAATTCGGCTTCGGACCGTCTAAACCCATGCTCCTTCTGAATTAGGATTGCACATTTTATTCTGTGTAACCGTGTGTGTGTGTGTGTGTGTGTGTGTGTGTGTGTGTGTGTGTGTGTGTGTGTGGGTGGGGGCGCAGGGTAAACTGACGAGCCAGGGCAAGCTGCTCCAGCAGGAGACCTTCTGTGTGTGGGAGCAGGACGGTGGGGTGCTGTCCCGGAGCAAGGAGAGGAGGGTCTTCCTCTTCGAGCAGATCGTCATCTTCAGCGAGCTGCTCCGCAAAGGGTCCGCCACGCCGGGCTACCAGTACAAGAAGAGCATCAAGGTGTGTGTGCGTGTGCGTGTGCGTGTGTGCGTGTGCGTGTGTGCGTGTGCGTGTGTGTGTATGCGTGCGTATGTGAGTGGATGGGTGTGTGAATGTACGTGTGGTCTCTTTACTATGTGGTCATAGTTTTCACTGAGTAAACCAACACTACTTTGTGTGTGTGTGTGTGTGTGTGTGTGTGTGTGTGTGTGTGCGTCATGCAGGTGAGCTACCTGGCCATGCAGGACAGTGTGGAGGGCGACCCCTGTAAGTTTGTGCTGTGGTCGCGGGGCTCAGCAGAGCGATTCACTCTACAGGCCACCAGCCCCGCCATCAAGCAGCTGTGGGCAGAGCACATCACTGAGCTGCTGGACACACAGAGGAACTTCCTGTCTGGTGAGTTGGGAGGGGGAGGGGGGAGGGGGAGGGGGAGGAGGAGGAGGAGGAGGCCACACGGCCAGCCATCATTCAGTTTCTCTAGGTTTAGGGGAGGGATAGGGGGAGGAGGTGGAGGATGATGAGGAGGAGGAGGAGTTTTAGGGGAGGGCTAGGGAGAAACCCAAATGACCAATGAAGAAGTGGAGAAGCTTCCTGTCTCAGAGCAACCAACCGAAGAGCAATATACCGTACACACTCAACAATAATGTTAAATTACATTTCAAAAACGACCCGGCACACGTTAACGAATTCCTGGCGTCAAACTAATATTAACACACTCCAGTCATCCAGGCCTATGTTGCGTTCTCTTTTCACAGCAAAGATTAGCACAGGGAGCTTTTTCATATTTTTTTCTCCGCTCACGAAAAAGAGAGTGAGCCTTCAAAGAGGCTCCACGTCATGGAAACTATTTGGTGCCATTTCGTTAGATCTCACTATCCCTTCATGCCTAATTAGGGGAATCAACCTCTGAACTCCTTATTCTTCTTCGGTGGTGGAGGCTGTCGCTGCGTCCCAAAGCGCACGCTAGCACTTTTAACTTTGAGTTTGCATGCAGCTGCCCTTACAAATGACATAGTGTTAGACATAGAAATACAATTGGGTCAAACTGAATCTTTTTTCGGGCCTTCTAAATAGGATGGTAGTGTGAGTATTGAGACGCAGCCTATAATAGGATGGTAGTGTGAGTATTGAGACGCAGCCTATAATAGGATGGTAGTGTGAATATTGAGACGCAGCCTATAATAGGATGGTAGTGTATTGAGACACAGCCTATAATAGGATGGTAGTGTGAGTATTGAGACGCAGCCTATAATAGGATGATAGTGTGAGTATTGAGACGCAGCCTATAATAGGATGGTAGTGTATTGAGACGCAGCCTGTAATAGGATGGTAGTGTGAGTATTGAGACACAGCCTATAATAGGATGGTAGTGTGAGTATTGAGACACAGCCTATAATAGGGTGGTAGTGAGTATTGAGACGCAGCCTATAATAGGATGGTAGTGTGAGTATTGAGACGCAGCCTATAATAGGATGGTAGTGTGAGTATTGAGACGCAGCCTATAACAGGGTGCTAGTGTGCGTATTGAGACGCGGCCCTTATTTCCTGTCTTTCTTCTCGGGCATGGAGGAGCCGTGTAATGCTAAGCTTTGTGTTCTGCTGCCCCCTGCCTGTGGCTCCGCAGCACTGCAGTCTCCCATCGAGTACCAGAGGAAAGAGGGCGGGGGGGGGCCCGTGACGGTGTCCCGCCCGTTGTCCGGCTGCGGTTCCAAAGCCTCTGGCCGCCCCCCCTCCGTACCCCCCACGCCCAACGGGCACAACAATCACACACAGCAGGAGCATGAGACGCAGGATGGCCAGGTGAGAGAACCACCAATCAACTTTATTGCCCCCACCCCCACCCGCACACACAAAAAAAGGAGACTCGTCCAGGGGGATGCGGGAAGGTGGAGGGAAGGCACAGTCAGGACAGACACACATGCACGTACACACACACACACACACACACACACTCATAACACATGCAAACACACATACACTCAGAACACGCACACACACATACACTCAGAACACGCACGCACACATGCACACACATTCAGAACACACACACACACACACGCTCAGAACATGCACGCACACACACACACACACACACACAAACATACACTCTCAGAACACACACACACACACACACACACACACTCAGAACACGCACACACACACTCAATTAACACACACACACACACGCACACAGAAAGACCCAATCCAATCTATTATAATTGTTTCTTTATGGTAAGCCCCATAATATGCTGCAGTCTGATATTTTGTGACCTGTCTGCGTCCAGTGCCAGCCATTTCCCCTTCAAGCAACTCAGAGACAAATAAATCTCTCATTTGCTGATTATAATCCCTTGGTCCATTTGTGTGTGTGTGTGTGTGTGTGTGTGTGTGTGTGTGTGTGTGTGTGTGTGTCCAGGAGCTGGTGCTGGTGACTCAGGACTTCACGGCAGTGCGGGAGGATGAGATCACCGTGCTCCGCGGGGAGAGGGTCCAGATCCTGGCGTCCAATCAGCACGGCCAGAGCCTGGTCTACCGGCCGGCCAACTCCGAGTCTCCGCCAGCCGAGGGCTGGGTGCCGCGCAGCGTCCTCCAGAAACACTGACCCCTGACCCCCGACCCCTAGCCTCCTCCGGAAACACTGAGCCCCGACCCCTAGCCTACTCCAGAAACACTGAGCCCCGACCCCTAGCCTCCTCCAGAAACAGAGCCCGACCCCTAGCCTACTCCAGAAACACTGAGCCCCGACCCCTAGCCTCCTCCAGAAACAGAGCCCGACCCCTAGCCTACTCCAGAAACACTGACCCCCGACCCCTAGCCTACTCCAGAAACACTGAGCCCCGACCCCTAGCCTCCTCCAGAAACAGAGCCCCGACCCCTAGCCTACTCCAGAAACACTGACCCCCGACCCCTAGCCTACTCCAGAAACACTGAGCCCCGACCCCTAGCTTCCTCCGGAAACACTGAGCCCCGACCCCTAGCCTACTCCAGAAACACTGAGCCCCGACCCCTAGCCTACTCCAGAAACACTGAGCCCCGACCCCTAGCCTACTCCAGAAACACTGACCCCCGACCCCTAGCCTCCTCCAGAAACACTGACCCCCGACACCTAGCCTACTCCAGAAACACTGAGCCCCGGCCCCTAGCCTCCTCCAGAAACACTGAGCCCCGACCCCTAGCCTACTGCAGAAACACTGACCCCCGACCCCTAGCCTACTCCAGAAACACTGACCCCCGACACCTAGCCTACTCCAGAAACACTGACCCCCGACCCCTAGCCTCCTCCAGAAACACTGACCCCCGACCCCTGACCCGGACCCCTAACCACCTCCAGAAACCCTGACCTGCAAACGGATACCTCACCGAACACCCCTCACTCCGCCCCCCCCCCCCCCCCCCCCCCACCCCCCCCCCACCCTCTTACCAATAGACAGACTGAGAAACCCAAACCGCCTTGTGATCTACGAAAAACGACTTGCCAGGAAACATGGAGTGGACATCACATCCTCTGACATCACATCCTCTGACATCACATCCTCTGACATCACCCTACAGAAACACAGGCCTCGCGGCAGACCTTGGAGGACCAAATGCCCAGGAAAGATAATGGCTGATCCTGCAGTGTCTTACATATCCGGCTGGAACCCAGCCTATCAATAGCAAATAGTCACCTAAACACTTGTGACTATCACAGCCGAACCAACCACACACACACACACACACACACACACGCACAAGTAGTGATACCGGAATATGCAAACTCACCTTAATGGACGGTCTGTAGTTGACCTTAAAGCGCTGAGGAACAGCAGCAGCTCCCTTTGTCTTAAGTACGTACGCCGTGACACAGCAGTCGCCGCGGGCAACGACCCCAGACACTCAGTTACAAGCAGTAACCGCCCCTGTGCCCCCCCCCCCCCAAAAAAAGGCCGTGCCACGTCTCAACAACCAGGTGCTACACCGTTTAACCAAATGATAGACCACTGAACTGTATCAATGGGCAATGTACCTTGGTAACAAAAAAGAAACTGTTTGAGGAGCCATCTTGGGCATTGGACCGTGTTCAAAAATAAACAGTTGGAGCAGCCATCTTTTAGACCATATGGGGCGTTGTACCATGGTAAAAAAAAAAAAATCAACCATTGGAGGAGCCATCATTTGGAGGCGGGCTTAAAGGAGGGAGCATCTCCCTCTGGACCAATGAAACTCATCGATGGAGTGAGCCCGAAGCTCATTGGTCGAGGGAGACTTCCGTTGAGCTGGACCAGCCTCGGCGGTGGCTCAGCCCTGACAAGTTCATCCGGGCGTGTTGCCCCGGGCAACGAGGGTGGCCTGGGGGACGAGCCCGCCAGGAGAAGCCACGCCCCCCCCTGGCCGCGCGGCGGGCCGAGGCCGGAGCGCTCTCTCTGATAGGGTTAACGGCCTCTGTGGACTAGACCTTCACCCCCCCCCCCCCCCCCCCCCGCCCTCCCACACAGCCGTCAAACTGCTCATCCTCCCTACGTTGACCCCGAGCGTTGTCCGGGGTCACCTGAGGTCATTCGGGGGCGCGGGGCATAGTCGTTTTGTTGATAAATGTATAAAAAACAAATGAAGAGGGTTCTGTCTCCAGACATAGATAGAGGTCTTGAGCAGCCTACTGAGTATACATAATTCTTATATGATGATTATTATATTCTGTTTTTCACCCAAGTAGAAGACAGAGAAGTTCGGTCATACCAACGTCTGTGTGTCTGTGTGTGTGTGTGTGTGTGTGTGTGTGTGTGTGTGCCTGCCTGCGTGCGTGCACATGTGTCTGACCGTGTCAGCATACATTTGTACTCGTGAGAGGTGTGTGTGTGTGTGTGTGTGTGCGTGTGTGTAATTGTGATCTATAGGGCTTAAACACTGGGTCCTTACATCTCCTGTGCTTTTCCACTGACCACCCTAACCCCCCCCCCCCTTTTCTCTCCCTCGTCCTTTGATGTTACCCCCCCCCCCCCCCAATGTAGAATTGCTGTTATGAAGAGTTGTGCTGTGTTGAAGGACACACTCCGAATGTGCATCCTTGTACTTTTAATGTCGCCCCCCCCCCCCACAGTTCCTTTCAGAGTCTAAAGCGTATAATATTATGCATTCTTTAGAGTTTTGTAAATAGAACTTTACAGCGGTGTACATGATCTATCTGAAGAAGAAAAAAATACTACAAATGGAAGTGTGTCTTGACATGAAAACAATTTTCTCTCTCTCTCGCTCTCTCTCTCTCTCTCTCTCTCTGTCTCTCTCTCTTCTTCACTCTGACAAATAGGTTTGAATGGGGTATTTCATTTTACCTGATGCTCTCGCCTCCTCTTAAACACAAATCATTTTTACGACCCCTCAAATACGCGGGGGCGATGCTCACAAAACTGAGTTCAGATCAGCGTTCCGACGGCAGGGCGGATCTTTCAAGCGCCTGCCGGTTTCACAGCATCTGCAGCGTCGGTGAGGGCCTCTTTTGAAGCCGAGGGCCCTTTGTGGAGCCGAGGGCCCTTTGTGGAGCCGAGGGCCCTTTGTGGAGCCGAGGGCCCCTTTTGAAGCCGAGGGCCCCTTTTGAAGCCGAAGGCCCCTTGGGGAACCGAGGGCCCTGTGGAGGGAACACGGGGCCCCTCTTAGACTCAGCCTTACAGGACCTAGGCATCACTGGCAGAGATCTGTACAGAAGAATGGCTGCTAGCTCACCTCTCTATGAGTTCTGTATTGTGGTTTGTAATAAAGGCCATTTTTCATCTCTGAGATTGTGTAAAGGCGTGTCTGAGTCTGTGTGTGTGTGTGTGTGTGTGTGTGTGTGTGTGTGTGTGTGTGTGTGAGAGAGAGAGAGAGAGTGAGTGTGTGTGAGTGAGTGAAAGAGAGAGACAGAGAAGGGAAAATGCTGCCACATCATTGAGGACAACCCAAAGGAGCTAGCCATGTTTGCCTGGGAATCTTCCCTCTTCTATTGATAGGAGGCCCTGAGGTGGAAATGGTAGGCAATTGGAAAGATATTTTGAACTTACCACAAAAATGTCTCTCTTGGGTCATATGCCGTAACCAGCTGTAATTGTGTGCAGGGAGTGAATGAATGCACAACTTTACACACCGCTGTTCCTTACTTGGCCACTAGGTAGAAGCACCTCTCCTTGACGCATTGAAGATTAGGCCTACGTCTCGCTTTCAAATGCTTGCAGGCAGGGTGGGGGGGGGGGGGGGGGGGGGGGGGGGGGGAAGCAAGATAGGGTTGTTGAAAAATTAAAGTAACACATTGAATTAGGAAACCTTTTAGACCAAAGCAACAAGTCTGTACATTTTATTTATGTGTTCTTTTTTTTTTTTTGGTGTGGCTGTTCGTTCCTCTTCCCCACCTCACCGCTTTCCATCTCTTGCTCGCTCGCTCTCTCGCTCTCTCTCTCTCTCTCTCTCTCTCTCACCTTCCCTCCACATCCCGTGGCGTCTCCATGGCAACCTGTGTGCTCCGTGGAACAGCACAGTGCGGAGATAATGTAGCCATTGCATAACCGTCTTGGTCGATGTCACATTCAAAGTAACGCCGACGCTCAGTGAAAGCATTGATAGAATATCAAGACTCTTTTTTTCATACTCAGCCTTGGCTGTGGCACGCGCATTGACAAGATTTGATCACTATTTGCAAGTTAGTCTTGGCGCCTGGACATGAGCGTACTTCCATAGCTTCAAAAACAATCATTAAGAAACAATTCTTTGCAAAAGCCTGGCCATCGTAAGGGGGAGTATGAATGAAATTCTAAGCAATAGGTCCCACCACACGAGGACATTATGCTGACAAACTATTAAAGGCCTGTGTTTCGGTTGGAGGAATATGTAGACGCGTGAATATTAGAGAGCTCATAACTGACATTCTTGACTCTTTCCTTCAGTTTAACCTTTTTTTCATTAAGGTTCTTTTATTTATTCTATTTCGGCTCCCTTGATGCTGTTGCGCCTCTGCAGAACTCGCACTCTGCCCCCCGTCTTCACCTCCTCCATCCGCCCCCCGTCTTCACCTCCTCCATCCGCTCGCCGCCTTCACCTCCTCCATCTGCTCGCCTCTTCGCTTCTTCTTATCTCTTCTTCAACACAGCGGCACTTACCAGACTGCAGCAAATATCAGCCAATCACCTGCACGGACAGACGCCACACGTGATCGCTGTCTGATTCACAAAATTCCGGGGTTTTCTGCTGTGCGCGCTCCAAGCTGATGAGTCACGACAGACACACACAAACACACACACACACACACACACACACACACACAGCTGGAAAGCGGGGTTTAGGCTCAGAATACATAACACTTATTCAAATCCGTACAGAAGTGTTAGTGAGGACGTTCAAATAAGATTTTAGACCCTAGCTAAAAAAAAACACATAGCTATGGACTATGGTATATGTCCGTGTGTAGACATTTTAAGCAGTCCTGTCCACGCAATAGATGTATCTAGTGCTGCAGTAGCGGAGGCGGCGCGGTTTCAGCACCACGGCGAGCGAATAGATGTGCGCTTCCTACAAGGACCTTACCAACTGCACGACATTTAACTCACCAAGGCTCATATTATTAATTATTGGCTGAAAGCTATAGATTCTTTTTTCTTTTTTTCTTTTTTTTGCCTTCCTAGTAGACACATACTTTCTTGGGTGCTTATGCTAAGGCTGTAATAAAACCAGGCATTGAAACTGTAGAAAAAACAACGCGAAGAACCATTGCTGGAACAAATGTGACATTTGAACGGTTTATAACTCTTAAGGTGTATACCATTATAAAACACTACGTTTACCATGGTAACAGTTGGCACATTTTCACGGTAAAAACCGTTTCTGTTGGTAAAACTACATTCAAACCTTTGGAGCTATACGCTGGACAGCCCGTATGGCTACAACCAAAATAGCAACGAATACAAATATTGACCCCGAAACACTATCACGCACATTGCTATACTCATAGCCTAGGAATGCTAATAGCGTCTGCATGGGTCACACGAATAGCTATCCATCTTTTAAAAAGCCACAATGGGTAGGCTACAATCAGATTTTGTTTTTATACAGCATGCAAATTGAACAATTTTAGAGTCTTTTCAAAGTCTTGTACCATCGAGACTTCCAAAGATTTAGTTTGACATGACAGTTCTGTAATGGGACCTAAGAGTGGTCTCATCAGGCAGCGGGTTAACCAGCAGTATATGCCTAATATTTTGGGCACCTCTGATCGGTCAACGAACCATATACATTCAGTCCCCGTCTTCCCCGTGCGGGGTCGGTGCGTGCCCGTAAACAAGTGTCTTAAAACAACCTATCCTCTTTTCTATTCTTCATTTCCTAACGGTCGAGGTCGCAGATTCTTTTTCCGTCTCCCTCTTCCTTGGCTTGTTCGTTTTCCTTCTCTTTCCCCCTCTCCCTGCATCCTCCCTCGTTCTTCAGGTCCTGGAACACCTCGGTGAAATAGTGCGGGTCCGCGTTGATCCGAAGCATTGGGCCGCTCATCTTGGCGATAAGGCCCAGCGCCCGGTCCCAAAACGCTTCCCGGCTGGACTCCACCAAAAACGGCTTGAGCGGGTAAGAGATCTCGTTACCCATGTATGAGTAGGCCAGGTACAGGCAGGTGAGGAAAGTGGCCTGGAGCTCGTACTCTGAGGCGGTGTCCTCCTCCACGGCCTCCCGGCACAGTAGGTAGACAAAGACCAAGTTGGCGGGGGTGATGAAGCCCTGGTCCTGCCAACCCTGGACCAGCAGGGCCCGGTCAACGTTACGGAACCAAAGAATGATTTCGTTTGGGGAGAGCTCTTTCAGCTTGAAACAGCGGCGACACAGGAAGTCTGAGAGGCAGCGGAGGAGCTCCCCAGTGGAGGCCTGGAAGATAAAGGTGAACAGGTTAGAAAGATGAGACGCACGCGCATCGCCGAAACCCACGCACGCACACTATGGAGCACACCCACCTGTACCACTACCCGACGAGGAGAGATAAGAGCCCGTCCGTTCTGAGTCTGTCGGTTCTGATCCGGTACAGTCGGAACGGGTACGGCAATTGGCTTGTGACCTGATTTTCTGTCAGTTATCCCTTTGAGAGACTTCTTCAGGTTGTCCGTGTTGAGATGGTCCACCAGCGCGTCGGGCCGGACCTGGCTCACGGGCGGGTTTGGGTTAACCTTCTTGGCGTTCTTTTTCTTCGCTGATGCCGCCACCAGGCGCTTCCACGTCAGCGCATGGAGGAGCATAGAGTGGCGCTTCTTGAGACTTTTCTCCGGTTTCCCGCCGGTGGCGAGGTCGGGTTTCTCGTCCACGAACACACCCGCTTTCCTCGAGCTAGGTGACAACGATAGTACCGTGCCCATGACTGCAGCGCGCACCTCTTGCAACACACGGGAGGCAGCACAAGCTTTCTGGCTTGGTACTGATAAGATGCTTTGCGTTAGTATTGCTTGGCAATGTGTCACGCAGACGGCTCCATAGATTGTCGACGCCAACGGTCCAAAATATTTGCGATCTTATGTCAGTTCTTAATAGGTTATGGCAAATAATATGCCTGTCTCAATCTGTTGTTGTCTCTCTTCTTATTTTCCTAATCCACAGAGCCTCACTCCTACACTGCCACTCCTTCTGTCGCAGGCGTGCGCGCGGAGACGCACGCAACTGATGGAATGGCAGGAGACATTGGGCGCGCGCAATAGAAGGATGCTGCGGGTCTGTATGCGGCCCATGGTTGGTTAATTCTCAAAGGATTGACAGCTGAATTAACCAGTGAACGAGCTCAAAGGTGCTGGCCTTGACCACCCCTCAGAACAGACAATTGTAGCTTGTGCTGTAGGCAGTGATTACGAAAGCGTTCGGTAAACGGAGAAAGCCAAACAAACAGAGACATTTTTTGAGGAGGGGAGGGAGAAATATGATAAAGATTTTGCTCATTGTGTGATTGTTCTAAGTGAAATACATTCTTCCAGATATGCATCATCTTGCTCTGAGTCACATGTTGTGTAAGCGTGGGTCTCAGAGAATTAGATAGCAGTAAGACGGTGCAAACACCTTGCAGTCTGACATAAGTGCATGAACCCGTTTGCACATCTAATACCTACAACGGCAGTTCATCGGCAGCGCCACTGCGCATGACAAAGTCGCTATCCGTGGTCCTGGAATGCATAAAAAGCGGCTGGCTCTTTAAGGGATTGCTCGTTTCATGATTGAAAAAAAAACGTATCTCATTTAATAAACATTTTTATCCGCAATCATAGTTCCCCTTATGAGTTATCCTTATCAGCAGGGTCATTCTGTTTGATTTTGTTTCGCTCCAGTGGGCCTATAGGCTGAGTTTCTAAGCTATAGGTACCAAGATAAATCTTTGCATCTGCGAGGATGATATCATTTAAAAAGAGGATTAAGACGGTGCAAATGCAAAGAAATAAGCATCTTGGACAATAAAGATTGATATTTGTTTGTTAAAAGAATCAAGTTGCGGCTCCTGAAGTGTCCATGTATACCTGACTGTCCAAATGATGAACTTTAATCTCCCTAAAGTTACGGGTACAGCACTTGCGTGTAGTCAGAAACGCTCTTGCTCTTGTGTATCGAGCTAACTTTAACCTTAAAATAAACCCAAACTCATAAATCACATTTGACAAAGTAAATCAGATACCCAACTATGTGCCATGTAGCCTAATGATACTTTCTCCACAACGGCCTTTGGAATTTGTCCATTTGAATGTGGCAATGGGCAACTGCTCCTGAATGCAACCAGACAAATGAACAGACAGCCAACAGCTCTTCATCCCTCTGATTACTTACAGATCAGTGGCCGCCTCTTGGTCGCGGGCGAGGCGAGATGAACGGGGCTTAATTTGCTTGAAAAGCTCCCAGCTGTGATCAGGTCCTGCGCAGTGCGGAGCTGCACTGACACCTTGTGGCCAAAACGTGGCATTGTTTAAACGGTTCATCCGAACACAGCGCTCCAATATGATGCTGATGATAGTATTTAAAACAATTGGCCTGGATGGTCAATTTAAATGCAATGTGTTGAGATTTCCGCAAGGGGGCGGTAAAATACCGGCGTTTCAGAAAGGCCCATCTGTTCACAGGGCTGATAGAAATGGGGACAAAGGCGGCTTAGGGATGCGTGGATAACGCTCGTGATACCCTGACCGTTGAATACATATTTGTTGACTTCCTGAGATGAGTCGTTCAGATGACGACAGCAGAAGAATTTAGAGTGGGTCAGTAGGGCACAAGAAACGGGTGTCAATAATGAGCCCAAAGGCCTGAGTTAGGTAGGCTAGAACCACACAGTTTTCACACAATGAAAGACTGCCATTGGAAAGTCCTTTATTGTAACGTAAAATGTTTATCTCCCTTAATACGTCGTCGTATGGTCAAATTGGTTTGTATTGTCTACTGCAGTCTTATTCTCTTTACTATTTCGAGCCCGTATTTTTCAAGGCCTGCATAACGCCCATGTGTCAACAGAAAAACTCTAATAGCGTCGTCGGAAGTACAAACGTTGAATGAGTCTGCCCTAGCCCATTAACCAATTCATTCAGTAGGCCCCTTTCCTCTGCCCCCGTCAGGGTGTAGTTATAGTGTCACTACAATAAAAAGCCAACCCCGCAGACACGCAAACAAAGCACATCACTTACAGCTGGACGCTTTGAGTTAAGGACTCGATTATCCAGGATGCATCGGAACAAAACAAAAGCGTCGGTTCGGAGCTGCCCCCCGGTGCATGCGAGCAGACCGGGGATCACCGCTCGGTGATTTGGTTACGCGTTCAGTGAGCCGTCACCGGATTTAATCTGATTTAAGATCAGCCACCAGGAGACCGTTCACCCATCACTCCTCCCCCTCCTCGCTCCTCTGTACTGACGACTGAGAGCTGCTCGCTGCAGGGGGGGAGGCGAGTCGAGCAAGGCGGCAGAAGGCTCATTGTGTTTGGGGCTTGAGAGGGGGTCGACGAGGGGGGAGAAAGCGTGCGTGGATACCAAACTCTCGCTTTTGTCGCTTCTGGTGGACGGGGGAGGAGGAGGGGGGCGTTTTTAAGTAGCCTACTCGCTCTCTCTTGCGCTCGCTAGCTCCCACACACACGGAGCCGGTGCGTTTAACATTATCATTACCATGCCTGGCCAGGATCTGCCGTGAACCGGGGGTTTTAACCGCATGAAGCAGTCGTGGAGACTTCGGTCTCGGTCGGAGATTCAAGTGGATGGGGCGCACTCACCGATCCAGAGACGGAGATGAGAAAAACGGGGGACAATAGGAGAGGATGAGCGGATAGAGGATAGACCTGGCCCCCCGGTAGACACGCGCCTCTGGTTTACCGCATCTATGTGATCTTGCGCCGCCCTCCGTCTGACTGGAGGTCTGACTGTCTCGCCGAGAAAAGGGCTAAGCTTTCGCGGGAGGCGCTGCTTATATTTGACTGTCGAAACCATTGTCTTTGCGCTCGTCTTGGGCTTTACAGAGACGCGTGTTGTCGTTGATTTGAGGGTGGTGGTGGTGGGTATGTAGGCCCGTGTGTGTGTGTGTGTGTGTGTGTGTGTGTGACTGGACGGTTGTTATTGGGTATATACCCACAGAGTCGTGTGTTCCACACAGAAGCATTGTGAGGAAGCAGGTGTGTGTGTGTGTGTGTGTGTGTGTGCGAATTGACAGTCAAGGTGGGCGTGGGAGGTGCTGTGTGAGAAAGGAGGGTTTCAAGTGTGCCAAGGGGTGTGTGTGTGAGTGTGTGTGTGTGTGTGTGTGAGTGAGTGTGGATGAACCATGGGCAACGCGGAGAGCATGGAGTCCCAGTTGGCGGTGATCCGGGCCAGGGCAGCCCCCGTCAAACTGCCCATGCCCGACCCGGCAGAGCTGGAGGAGAGGTTCTCCATAGCACTGGTAGGTGGCACATCTTCATCACCATCATCACCCTCCTCATTCTCATCCTCATTCTCATTCTCATCATCACCATCCTCCTCATCTTCATGCTCATCATCACCGTCCTCATCATCTTCATCACCATCATCACCATCCTCTTCATCCTCATTCTCATCATCACTTTCCTCATCGTCCTCATTCTCATCAACACCATCTTTATCATGCTCATCCTCATCATCATCACCATCCCGTTCATCCTCATCCTCATCATCACCATCACCATCCTCATCATCATCATCTTCACCATACTCATCCTCATTCTCCTCAACACAAAACCCACGTACAGTTGTGTTTTTCGGGGGTACACACACTTCTCCCCTCAGGCTTACTAACTTCTGGCGGAGAGTGAATGCTATTCCAACATGGCCGGCCCATTTGAATAGATCAGTGTTGTTGTGAATACTCTGCCTGTCTGGCGTGGCTCCTCGCCTAGTTAGCCTGCCATTTTTAATTCACTCTGGTTGTGTGTGTGTGTGTGTGTGTGTTTGTGTGTGTGAGACTCTTTCTTATGCACACTACCTCATGTTTTATTCACTCTTGATGCATGCTTGTATCTTCTCCTCAAAGAAGAGGGAATGTTTGTCTCCAGTAAAGATGGAATCTTCCGGCGAGGACATGTGCTGTGTTTGTGTGCGTGTGTGTGTGCGTGTGTGTGTGTGTGTGTGTGTGTGTGTGTGTGTGCGTGTGCGTGTGCGTGTGCGTGCGTGCGTGAAAGACAGGAACATTTCTAATGCTAATCAGTTTGCTGCATTGCAATTTCTGCCTGTGTTTCTATTTTTGAACGTCTGTGTTAGCATCTCCGTTTCTTTCCTCTCCTTTGCTGACGCTTCGCCTCGTAGAATTCCATGAACCTGCCCCCGGACAAGGTGCGTCTTCTGCGTTGCTACGACAACGAGAAGAAGTGGGAGCTGATCTGCGATCAGGTGGGTTCAGGAGTCTCCCGTCGGAAGCTACGGAGGACGGGGTGGGCGCCGTCTCTTCCCGGTTCGAAAGACGACAGAGGACGTTCCCGGGTATCCCTTGTCATCCGAGAACGTCATGGGCGTCAACTGAGAGGCTCACGCCCCTTTCCCACTGGGCGTTCCCTGTCCCGAGCGGACCTTCCTGCCTGCTAACTGACGTGGCCAAACGGGAACAATAGCCCCGGGTCCCTGTTTGAAGCCAACAAGCCCGTTAGGGGAAGTAGACTGGGGGAAGTTGGAGGTAGCACTTCCTCCTATCCCCTTGCCTGTTTCATTTGAGAGGGGAGAAAGACAACGTCTGAAAGAAATGGTGTCTCTCTAACGAGGACGGTGTGGGATAGGCCGCGCATGTGTTTGCAGGGGGGCTGCATGTGTTGGAGAGAGGGCCTGCAGTGTGTGTGTGTGTGTGTGTGTGTGTGTGTGTGTGTGTGTGTGTGTGTGTGTGTGTGTGTGTGTAGGTGCCGGTATGTTATGCAAATGTGGTTAGTAAATCATGTTTTTTTATTAACTCTCTCTCTGTGTGTGTGTGTGTGTGTGTGTGTGTGTGTGTGTGTGTGTGTAGGCGCCGGTATACTATGCATATTTAGTTAGCAAGTCATGTTTTTTTATTAACTGTGTGTGTGTGTGTGTGTGTGTGTGTGTGTGTGTGTGCATTCAGGAGAGGTTCCAGGTAAAGAACCCGCCCCACACCTACATCCAGAAGCTCAGAGGGTTCCTCGACCCGGCCGTGACGCGCAAGGTGGGTACCACGCACGTTGCCATGGCAACAGACACCCCATCCACATCGCTCCCCCCCTTCAGTAATCGGGGACCAAGATCTCTAGACCTAGAAGCTCTATAGATATCCATAGGAGGGTACAGCTTAGGCTTATGCGTGTTCGTCCGGATTAGAATTTTTGACGTGGAAAACATTCTTATGGTCTTTCGTGACCGTTTGGTATGTAGAATTTGGGATCTTTTAATTGGGGCAAAGCTAAATATTGACTACTTTCGGTCACCTTCCTGAGGCAGGTGAAGTTACATTTTATTTTGCTGTTAATTCTGCTCTCCAGAAATTTCGGCGAAGAGTCCAGGAGTCGACCCAAGTCCTTAGAGAGCTGGAGATCTCTCTGCGGACCAATCACATTGGGTGAGCGTGTGGGCAACACACAAGGGCTGGCTCTGTG
>CM030191.1:1905833-1910833 GCA_017639675.1 Aplochiton taeniatus
CCTGGGATTACCACAGCAATCGCTAGGCAACCAATTTGACCATTGTGACTGCGCCTCTGTTCTATATAAAAAAAGATTGCAAAACCAATCTATGTATTCAATGTAACCTGTCTGCATCTGATGTACATCTCTCTCGTTGAAGCGAAATCGGCTTGATGAATTTATATCACGGTATTATTGTCAAAGTATTTATAACGATATATTGTAATTATAATCTAGTAAGTACTATATTGTTATAATATCCCCTCACTCAAACCATTTTTGTTTCTCCTTCTTCTGCCTTCGGTACGTTATTATTATTATTATTATTATTTATTAAATGTATTAGGTAGAGTGCATGTGGAATATTATGTACCGATTTGAAAACGTATTTTAAAAATCCCACGTGGAGTTGATGAACGATTCCGAAGGAACGGCTTTAGGAGAAAAACAAGATGGCTTCCAGTTTAACAGTGGCGGACGATTGGACTGAAACGTGTTCTTGATCTGATCCTCCCTCTGTGCCTTTGTTTTGCTCTCTTTCTAATTTGCCCTTGTCCTCCTTCTGTCTCTTCTTTGTCCCCCCCCTCCCCCCCCTCCCCCTCCTCCTCCCAGGTCTGTGCGGAGACCATGCGCTTCGAGAAGCTCATGGAGCATTTTAAAAACGAAGACGACAACATCGACTTCATGGTACCGTCCTACGCGCCCGCACGCCGTCTGAGTGCTGACACACCACAGGGGGGATGGTCTGTAACGCGGGACAACATGGGACAGCCACGCTCCAGTGGGAATATGAAGCCCATCTAGGATTGGACATTTGACAAGTCAATGGATTTAGAGAGCATGACGTCACAGCTTGCGTCAACCCACGGTTTTGTTGACTTCCATTTGTTTGAGGAGGACCGACACCCATTGGAGCTTCTGTGTCCCACATTGGGCAGTGTCCCAAAGTGTCCCACATTACAGACAGTCACCCTACACACATTTAGCATTACAAATATGACAGGGTTTAAAAGACGCTCGTTACTTACAATCAAGTACACATTATATGTCCATAAATCACACAATTACACTGCCAAAGATGAAATCCAAGCAAAAATATCTTGTATCAAGCCAATACGGTTGCAATCAAATGATTCATTCAGTAGTCATTAAAAGTGGCATTTATTTGGAGATTTGGAGAATCCACTAGTTGTGTTGAGCTATTTAATTGTTCTTGTTTGATCGTTTTTTTGCAAACAGCTAATTTGCTAATAAACCTATTTTGCAATGGGGTTGAATAATTTTTGATTGCAACTGTAAATCTAGTATTTCTTAATATCAGACAAATTCTTTCCTCAAGAATTGTGGGTGTTGGATTATTTTACTTATTTCAAGACATACTTATTAAGATTTAGATGATCTTGTTCTATTGGCAGATAATTTGGCTTGTTTGTTTGAGTTTATCTCTCAAATTCCACCTGATATTTCTCATTTCTTGTGAGGCCTTTTTGCAGTGTGGTTCCTCCGCGTAGATATTTATTTGATAGACCTGAGAGGTCATTGCTCTGTGCTCTGTGCAGGTGCATTGTTCTTAAGTAAGTTGATGAGAAGAAAATAGCAGAAGAATGTTTTGTGAATTCGGCCCCTGAGCGGTACTTGCTCTGTGCTCTGCCAGGTGGCCTGTATGCAGTTCATCAACATCATAGATATTTGTTTGACAGATCTAAACGGTACTTGCTCTGTGCTCTGCTAGGTGGCCTGTATGCAGTTCATCAACATCGTAGATATTTGTTTGATAGATCTGAGCGGTCATTGCTCTGTGCTCTGCTAGGTGGCCTGTATGCAGTTCATCAACATCATAGATATTTGTTTGACAGATCTAAACGGTACTTGCTCTGTGCTCTGCTAGGTGGCCTGTATGCAGTTCATCAACATCGTAGATATTTGTTTGATAGATCTGAGCGGTCATTGCTCTGTGCTCTGCTAGGTGACCTGTATGCAGTTCATCAACATCGTAGATATTTGTTTGACAGATCTAAACGGTACTTGCTCTGTGCTCTGCTAGGTGGCCTGTATGCAGTTCATCAACATCGTAGATATTTGTTTGACAGATATAAACGGTACTTGCTCTGTGCTCTGCCAGGTGGCCTGTATGCAGTTCATCAACATTGTGGTCCACTCTGTGGAGGACATGAACTTCCGTGTTCACCTGCAGTACGACTTCACCAAGCTGTGTCTGGACGAATACCTGGAGGTCTGCGGGCCCTTCTCCACCTTCTCCACCCGCTGTCTTTCTCTCTGCTTTTTGTCTCTCTTCCTTTGTTTGTTTGTTTGTTTGTTTTTCTTTCTTTCTTTCTTTCTTTCTTTCTTTCTTTCTTTCTTTCTTTCTTTCTTTCTTTCTTTCTTTCTTTCTTTCTTTCTTTCTTTCTTTCTTTCTTTCTTTCTTTCTTTCTCTCTTTCTTTCTTTCTTTCTTTCTCTCTTTCTTTCTTTCTCTCCCTCCATCCTGCCCCTCTGTTGGGTCTCTATCCTGCTTTCTCCTCGGGCTTTGCCAACTATTGGGCTGGGGGCTGGGCGGGGGGCGGGGGGACTATCTCCTGCTACTAAACGCCCCCCCCCCCCCCTGCAGAGGCTGAAGCACACAGAGAGTGACCGGCTGCAGGTGCAGATCCAGGCCTACCTGGACAACGTGTTTGACGTGGGGACCCTGCTGGAGGACGCAGAGACCAAGACGGCCGCCCTGGAGAGAGTGGAGGAGCTGGAGGAGAACATGGGCCATGTGAGACACACACACACACACACACACACACACACACACACACACACACACACACACACACTAAGACGGCCGCCCTGGAGAGAGTGGAGGAGCTGGAGGAGAACATGGGCCACGTGAGACACACACACACACACACACACACACACACACACACACAAAGACGGCCGCCCTGGAGAGAGTGGAGGAGCTGGAGGAGAACATGGGCCACGTGAGACACACACACACACACACACACACACACACACACACACACACACACACTAAGGGCACTAGAACATTGTCTTCACATGTCTGAAAAGGGTACTAGGCACTAAGTCAACAAGAAAAAAAACTCTGACCACACACGACCTGTGCAAATGTTCTCAAGTCAGGGTGTTGAATCCTTTCCCTGAATGGTGTGTGTGTGTGTGTGTGTGTGTGTGTGTGTGTGTGTGTGTGTGTGCGCGTGCGTGCGTGTGTGCGTGCGTGTGTGTGTAGATGTCAGAGCGTCTGCTGGACACGGAGAACGAGGCCATGGCCAAGATAGTGGAGCTGGAGAAGCAGCTGATGCAGACCAACAAGGAGCTAGAGAGCATACGGGTGAGTGGGGGGCTACACACACACACACACACACACACACACACACACACACACACACACACACACTGACAGGCATCTCACAAATCAACAACAATGTCATTTCATCTCTTATATCGATTAGCTAGTGAGTTCACACACACACACACCAACAGACTATCTCTCTCACACTTGATTACGAGGAAGGTCCCCCCGTCCCCCCCGTCCCCCCCCCCCCCCCCCCCCCCTGACCGTCTTTGTCGCCCGCAGGACGTCTACGCCAGCGCCAACACCCAGGTGCACACGCTGCGCCGCATGGTCAAGGAGAAGGACCAGACCATCCGGCGCCAGAGCCGGTTGGAGCGGCAGGCCCAGGACCCGGGGGGCACCGCCCCCCCCGCCTCCGGAGGCCTCCACCCCCAGCGAGGCGAGGGCGACGGGGGGGTGTCGGACTTCCCCTCCCCCTCCCCGCCGCCGGGCGCCCTGCCCCCCAGCCCGGAGAGCCTGGCCTACCACGCCATGGGGGCGGGGCTGGGGACCCTGCTGCCGGCCCCGCCCCCGCCCCCGCCGCCTCCCCCGCCCATGCCCGGGGTGCCCGGTGAGTGTTACCGCGGCAACCGGATGCCGGATTGGCGGAAGCCGGGTTCAAACTGACGCCCTTCTTTCTTTTGCGTTTTCCTTCCTGGCTAGTGTCCAACGGCCCGTACCCGGCCCCTCCCCCGCCCCCCCCCCCGCCCCCCCCCCCCCCTCCACCCTGTCGCTCCAGCGAGTCCTCCGGCCCCATGCCCCCCCCGCCTCCCCCCGTCGCCCCGCCGCTCCCCGGCTGTGGGCCGACGGTCATCTTCAACTCGGGCCTGGCAGGTAGGACCGTGTGCGTGCGTGTGTGTGTGTGCGTGTGTGTGTGTGTGTGTGTGTGCGGAGGGCAGGTACACCATTTGCTTTACGACTCAATACAATAGCTTCTGCTTTTTTACTGCTCCTCCTTTTCTCTGCTGTTTCTTACTTTGAATCCCAGTAACATTTTCTCACTTCTTCCTTCTCTCGCTCTCTCTCTCTCTCTCTCTTTCTCTCTCTCTCTCTCTCTCTCTCTCTGTCTCTCTCTCTCTCTCTCTCTCTCTCTCTCTCTCTCTCTCTCTCTCTCCTGCTTGTTGCTGTCAGAGGGATCACTGAAATTGTTTTGTAGGTTTATTCTGCCTTCGCTTTCTTTCTTCTTCTGTACCTCCTTTGTCATGCACGGGCAAAAATCTTCAGTTGACATTTTTCTTTTTTTGTTTAGTAAGCCTCATAAGTCATACACTTAGCTGGCTTGATTAAACACGATGCAAACCTTTCACATGACTCAAACCAGAGTTCTAGATTGTATATGTGTAAGCATCGATGACTCTGACTCGAATGGTTGTAAACGTATGGAAGATTTTTTACTTTCGTCCTGTTTTGTTCTTTCATGTTTGTCTGCATACTAGATCCAGGTCAATCTTTCGGTCCCAAAACACCTTAACATTTAGTTGCGATTTCAAACTCCTAGATATGGGCTGTGTTAGCTCACACTTTGGTTGGTTGGTTATTTTACTTCAACCACCCTTTCAAATTTGGGGGGGATTTTGACCCAGGTCTAGTACGGAGTGTGTGTTCCCTTCCAAAGTGTTGTGATTACCCAGGCTCATTCACAGTGGTCAGTCTACGCTAGCTCCAGCTTTGGTAGGGCTA
>CM030191.1:1915833-2018333 GCA_017639675.1 Aplochiton taeniatus
CAGAATGTCATGTTACAGAGCTAAGACCTGGCAACCCAGCCACAGTACTGCAGAATGTCATGTTACAGAGCTTGGACCTGGCAACCCACAGTACTGCAGAATGTCATGTTACAGAGCTTAGACCTGGCAACCCAGCCACAGTACTGCAGAATGTCATGTTACAGAGCTTAGACCTGGAAACCCAGCCATAGTACTGCAGAATGTCATGTTACAGAGCTTGGACCTGGCAACCCAGCCACAGTACTGCAGAATGTCATGTTACTGAGCTTGGACCTGGCAACCCAGCCACAGTACAGCAGAATGTCATGTTACTGAGCTTGGACCTGGCAACCCAGCCACAGTACTGCAGAATGTCATGTTACAGAGCTTAGACCTGGCAACCCAGCCACAGTACTGCAGAATGTCATGTTACTGAGCTTGGACCTGGCAACCCAGCCACAGTACTGCAGAATGTCATGTTACTGAGCTTAGACCTGGCAACCCACAGTACTGCAGAATGTCATGTTACAGAGCTTAGACCTGGCAACCCAGCCACAGTACTGCAGAATGTCATGTTACAGAGCTTAGACCTGGCAACCCAGCCATAGTACTGCAGAATGTCATGTTACTGAGCTTGGACCTGGCAACCCAGCCACAGTACAGCAGAATGTCATGTTACTGAGCTTGGACCTGGCAACCCAGCCACAGTACTGCAGAATGTCATGTTACAGAGCTTGGACCTAGCAACCCAGCCACAGTACTGCAGAATGTCATGTTACAGAGCTTGGACCTGGCAACCCAGCCACAGTACTGCAGAATGTCATGTTACAGAGCTTGGACCTGGCAACCCACAGTACTGCAGAATGTCATGTTACAGAGCTTGGACCTGGCAACCCACAGTACTGCAGAATGTCATGTTACAGAGCTTAGACCTGGCAACCCAGCCATAGTACTGCAGAATGTCATGTTACAGAGCTTGGACCTGGCAACCCAGCCACAGTACTGCAGAATGTCATGTTACAGAGCTTGGACCTGGCAACCCACAGTACTGCAGAATGTCATGTTACTGAGCTTGGACCTGGCAACCCAGCCATAGTACTGCAGAATGTCATGTCAATAACGGAGGATGTTTTTGTACATACAGTATATGTACAAATATAGTTCAAATATGAGTGATGCTGACTTCCAGTGAGGAAGTGCCTGTCAAAAATGTCTATAGTGAACTTAAGCGTAACCATTTGAAACACAGAGTGTGTTTGTCTGTAGTGAACTAAGGGGTCACCATTTGAAACACAGAGTGTGTGTTTGTCTGTAGTGACCTAAGTGGTAACTGTTTGAAACACAGAGTGTGTGTTTGTAGTGAACTGAGGGGTAACTATTTAAAACACTGAGAGTGTGTGTGTGTGTGTGTGTGTGTGTGTGTGTGTGTGTGTGTGTGTGTGTGTGTCCAGCTCCTGGAGACCAAGACGACGGACAGGAAGTTGACTCTGCTCCACTACATCTCCAACGTGGTGAGAGAGAAGTATCCCGCCGTGGCCCTCTTCTACAACGAGCTGCATTATGTGGAGAAAGCCGCAGCCGGTCAGTGTGTGTGTGTGTGTGTGTGTGTGTGAGTGTGTGTGTGTGTGTGTGTGTGTGTGTGTGTGTTTTATAAGGCATACATTTTATGGTTATCCAATTAACATGTTCATTTGTTTGTAGAAAGGCATCTGTGTCTGTAGAAAGTGATTTGCAAATGCATCCCTGTGTGTGAGAATTTTGTAGTGTGTGGGAATGTTTGAAATGATCTTTTCAAGGTGTTTGTGGTCGAAATTGTGTGTGGTTATGTTTGTAAAGGTTCACACTACTAACGTGTGTGTGTGTGTGTGCGTGCGTGCGTGCGTGCGTGCGTGCGTGCGTGCGTGTGTGTGAGCAGTGTCCCTGGAGAACGTGATGTTTGACGTGAAGGAGCTGCAGCGGGGCATGGAGCTGACCTGGAGGGAGTACAGCATGCACGGCCACAACGCCACCCTCAAGGACTTCATCAGCAAGCACGAGACGCGCCTGCAGAAACTGCAGGAGGACGCCCGCATCGCCCAGGCAAGAGCGCGCCCGCCACAGAGCCCGCGGCACGAACCGAACGCAGCTCGCGTTTCAGTTCAAGGATGTGTTGGTCAGAGACGGGGGATGAGATACTCGATAGTGTGTTCCGGCTTTGTCTCTTGATGTGCCACTTCTCTGGTTCCATCTTTTAAAGACCTATTCTAAATACATATTAATGTTTATTACATGTTTTATATTATAGACTAATGTGTAAAGGACGTCCATTATGAGTTTGAATTTTTCGTTCCCTTTGTTATCGAAAGCACGTTGCAAATCGGTCAACAATTTACCTTTTATAGGCTAACAAACGAGCAAACACACTTTTTTTTTATCTGCGTCAACTCCAAAGCACCATGGGAAATGCAGTTCTTATAATCAACAACAAATAAATTGTCCCCAACAAATCATAACACCTAACAATCTTCACACTTCAATTATGATCACCCTCACCAAGTCATGTTGATAAGACACATTTGTGCAAACAGAAATATCATCATTTATAATTTAAATAAATGATACACGCACACTTATGTGGCACATTCGATCAGCAGGCAGTGTTGTCCCCATGGAGACGGAACACTAGGGTTGTCCCTGACGTCTCCATGGTGACCTATGTGCTTTCAGGATGCGTTTGACGACGCAGTCAAGTTCTTTGGCGAGAGCTCCAAGACCATGCCGCCCTCCCTCTTCTTCCCCGTGTTTGTGCGCTTCATCAAAGCCTACCGAGTGAGTAGCTCCAGGGTCCTAGAGGTCCTATTTTAATCTGTTTTTATTGTATTTCATTACATCATCTTATTGTATTTATATTATAATATCAGGGTGAGTAGCTCCAGGGTCCTAGAGGTCCTATTTTAAATGGTTTTTATTGTATTTACAGGGTCCTAGAGGTCCTATTTTAATCTGTTTTTATTGTATTTACGGGGTCCTAGAGGTCCTATTTTAATCTGTTTTTATTGTATTTACGGGGTCCTAGAGGTCCTATTTTAATCTGTTTTTATTGTATTTACAGGGTCCCAGAAGTCCTATTTTAATCTGTTTTTATTGTATTTACAGGGTCCTAGAGGTCCTATTTTAAATGGTTTTTATTGTATTTCATTACATCATCTTATTGTATTTATATTATAATATCAGGGTGAGTAGCTCCAGGGTCCTAGAGGTCCTATTTTAATCTGTTTTTATTGTATTTACAGGGTCCTAGAGGTCCTATTTTAAATGGTTTTTATTGTATTTCATTACATCATCTTATTGTATTTATATTATAATATCAGGGTGAGTAGCTCCAGGGTCCTAGAGGTCCTATTTTAATCTGTTTTTATTGTATTTACAGGGTCCTAGAGGTCCTATTTTAATCTGTTTTTATTGTATTTACAGGGTCCTAGAGGTCCTATTTTAATCTGTTTTTATTGTATTTACAGGGTCCTAGAGGTCCTATTTTAATCTGTTTTTATTGTATTTACAGGGTCCTAGAGGTCCTATTTTAAATGGTTTTTATTGTATTTCATTACATCATCTTATTGTATTTATATTATAATATCAGGGTGAGTAGCTCCAGGGTCCTAGAGGTCCTATTTTAATCTGTTTTTATTGTATTTACAGGGTCCTAGAGGTCCTATTTTAAATGGTTTTTATTGTATTTACAGGGTCCCAGAAGTCCTATTTTAATCTGTTTTATTGTATTTACAGGGTCCTAGAGGTCCTATTTTAAATGGTTTTTATTGTATTTCATTACATCATCTTATTGTATTTATATTATAATATCAGGGTGAGTAGCTCCAGGGTCCTAGAGGTCCTATTTTAATCTGTTTTTATTGTATTTACAGGGTCCTAGAGGTCCTATTTTAAGTGGTTTTTATTGTATTTACAGGGTCCCAGAAGTCCTATTTTAATCTGTTTTATTGTATTTACAGGGTCCTAGAGGTCCTATTTTAAATGGTTTTTATTGTATTTCATTACATCATCTTATTGTATTTATATTATAATATCAGGGTGAGTAGCTCCAGGGTCCTAGAGGTCCTATTTTAATCTGTTTTTATTGTATTTACAGGGTCCTAGAGGTCCTATTTTAAATGGTTTTTATTGTATTTACAGGGTCCCAGAAGTCCTATTTTAATCTGTTTTATTGTATTTACAGGGTCCTAGAGGTCCATTTTAAATGGTTTTTATTGTATTTCATTACATCATCTTATTGTATTTATATTATAATATCAGGGTGAGTAGCTCCAGGGTCCTAGAGGTCCTATTTTAATCTGTTTTTATTGTATTTACAGGGTCCTAGAGGTCCTATTTTAAATGGTTTTTATTGTATTTACAGGGTCCCAGAAGTCCTATTTTAATCTGTTTTATTGTATTTACAGGGTCCTAGAGGTCCTATTTTAATCTGTTTTTATTGTATTTACAGGGTCCTAGAGGTCCTATTTTAAATGGTTTTTATTGTATTTCATTACATCATCTTATTGTATTTATATTATAATATCAGGGTGAGTAGCTCCAGGGTCCTAGAGGTCCTATTTTAATCTGTTTTTATTATATTTACAGGGTCCTAGAGGTCCTATTTTAATCTGTTTTTATTGTATTTACAGGGTCCTAGAGGTCCTATTTTAATCTGTTTTATTGTTTTTACAGGGTCCCAGAAGTCCTATTTTAATCAGTTTTATTGTATTTACAGGGTCCCAGAAGTCCAATTTTAATCAGTTTAATTGTATTTACAGGGTCATAGAGCAGTACTAGTTATGGGCATAATTTTGTTTGTGCAATTCATCAAATTTTATTTCCCCTCATATTATAGATTTTTTTTGTATTGATATTGTAATATCTGTTCTCATTTTAAAGCACCTTGTAACTTGTTTTCAAAAGGTGCTATATAAATAAAGTTATTTATTATTATTATTATTATTAGAAAGCATTACCAGTTATAGGACATCATATTGTATGTGGTTAACACATTGAGTATGCGTTTTCTGAATCTGTGTGTACGTTAAGGTTTCGAGTGGATGCAGGCTTCATTTCCAAAGCTAAACGATTACATTCTACATGATATATACATGATAGGAAAGCTTTATGACAAAGCGAAACCATGACGATGTGTTTTTTTACACGTGTGTTTTGTTTACACACGTGTGTTTTTTTTACACGTGTGTGTTCAGCTGGCGGAGGAGGAGAACGAGCAGAAGCGGCGCCAGGAGCAGATGCTGATGGAGAAACTGGAGCAGGAGGAGCAGCAGCAGGAGGAGGAGGAGACCAAGGTAAGAGGAGGGGTAGGGGTAGAGGAGGAGACCAAGGTAAGAGGAGGAGACCAAGGCAAGAGGAGGGGTCGGGGTAGAGGAGGTTTAGGGTAAGAGGAGGGTTAGGGGTAGAGGAGGGTTAGGGTAAGAGGAGGGTTAGGGTAAGAGGAGGGTTAGGGGTAGAGGAGGGTAAGGGGTAGAGGAGGGTTAGGGCTAGAGGAGGGTTAGGGCTAGGGGTAGAGGAGGGTTAGGGTAAGAGGAGGGTTAGGGTTAGGGGTAGGGTTAGAGGAGGGTTAGGGGTAGAGGAGGGTTAGAGGAGGGTTAGGGCTAGAGGAGGGTTAGGGTTAGAGGAGGGTTAGGGCTAGAGGAGGGTTAGGGGTAGAGGAGGGTTAGGGTTAGGGGTAGAGGAGAGTTAGGGTTAGAGGAGGGTTAGGGCTAGAGGAGGGTTAGGGTTAGGGTAAGAGGAGGGTTAGGGTTAGGGGTAGGGTTAGAGGAGGGTTAGGGCTAGAGGAGGGTTAGGGCTAGAGGAGGGTTAGGGTTAGGGGTAGAGGAGGGTTAGGGTTAGGGTAAGAGGAGGGTTAGGGTTAGGGGTAGGGTTAGAGGAGGGTTAGGGTTAGAGGAGGGTTAGGGTTAGAGGAGGGTTAGGGCTAGAGGAGGGTTAGGGCTAGAGGAGGGTTAGGGGTAGAGGAGGGTTAGGGCTAGAGGAGGGTTAGGGGTAGAGGAGGGTTAGGGTTAGGGGTAGAGGAGGGTTAGGGTTAGGGTAAGAGGAGGGTTAGGGTTAGGGGTAGGGTTAGAGGAGGGTTAGGGGTAGAGGAGGGTTAGGGTAGAGGAGGGTTAGGGTTAGGGGTTAGATGCATGTGTGGTTGGCGTTGAAACTGACTATCTTTTTTGCCTTTTGTCTTCCTGTTCTTGTCTTACTCTCTCACACACACACACACACACACACACACACACACACACACACACACACACACAGTCGCCCTCCCACAAGGGGGCCAAGCGACAGCCACAGGAGCTGATCTCGGAGCTACGCCGGCGCCAGGGGAAAGACAGCCGCCATGTTTACGAAGGCAAAGACGGAGCCATCGAGGACATCATCACAGGTACTCCCAGACCACACACACACACACACACACACACACACACACTTTTGCTGCTCTGTGGCTGCTCGCATGAAGGCCACCAGGCCGAGACGCATGTTCAATCGAATACATTGTTGAAATAGACCCTTGGTCCTGAAGACTTCTGTGCGTGTGACCTTTAACCTTTGGGGTGCTTAACGCACACATTAGCTATTGGTCCAAGTGTCGTCTCCTGCGACGTGATTGGGTCATTTCTCTCCGCAGTGTTGAAGACCGTCCCGTTCACCGCCCGGACAGCCAAACGCAGCTCTCGATTCTTCTGTGATCCCGCCCACATCGAGGAACACTAGTGGAGGGGGGGAGAGAGAGAGAGAGAGAGAGAGAGAGAGAGATGGAGAGAGAGATGAGAGAGAGAGAGAGAGAGAGAGAGAGAGAGAGAGAGAGAGAGAGAGAGAGAGAGAGAGAGAGAGAGAGAGAGAGAGAGAGAGAGAGAGAGAGAGAGAGAGAGAGAGAGAGAGAGAGAGAGAGAGGAGAGAGGAGAGAGAGAGAGAGAGAGAGAGAGAGAGAGAGAGAGAGAGAGAGAGAGAGAGAGAGAGAGAGAGAGAGAGAGAGAAGAGAGCGAGTGAGAGCGCTGGAGAGGGTGAACGATTAGTCCTACTTTGAACTGTCTTATTCAAAGACTTCCACCTTGGAGTCAATTAGCACTTTGAAAAGCTTTCTCATGTCTCTGACAACAGTTTAAATAAGACATTGGTTAATTACAACATTCCATGCATTTGATTGGCAAAAATAGAAGGAAAAAAAAAATGAAATCGTTTGTTTTGAATGGATTGCAGCCTAAACTATCTCACTCATTACTGGTTATGGATGCGAGGTGTACAAATTTCCGGAAAATAACGCATTGTTGTTGAAACTCACCGCTAGACTATTATACCCCAAACCACCTTCTATCCATTGGCTGTGTGACAGTGTATCTGTGTACAGTGTTTTGCTACATTTACCACATTTAATGTGTAGTGTATTTACTAGCGTTCCCCACCTTATACAGGTTGTTGCACCCCCCTCTCCCCCGTTGTTCTTCTTCCCCACAGTATAAGCTTGCACAGTATGCTGCTTCAGTCTCTGCCTCGGTGCTGTCAGTCGACCTGACGGTACAAACGTCCAGTATGTTCCCTGAGGACGCCACGGAACTGCAATGTCCTGGACCGCACGTCTTGGTGCCGGTACAGGACAGCGGTCGAACGTGAAAAAGGTCACTTTAATTGGGATACTTTCAAAAACGTTTTTCTAACGATTGGTGGAAGAGCTTAAGTAGCTCCAAATTTGTCCGTCTGATATCGGAGTTCGGAAACCCGATTTTTTTTGACAGAGGTCTGCCTTTTCATGACGGCATAGACAAAGTAAAAATGATCTGACGAGTTACCTCCGTTGCCACTTAGTCAACCATATAATCTCAACGACAGAGACTGCTCAGCATCCAAGCTCTCCCCCCGTAACGTTCCCCGTCCGCCGCTCCCGTTACCGACAGCGACCAGAGGAGGGATACATCTCTCCATTTCATAAATAAACCTTCACTCTGAAAAGGTGAATCGAAAGTTTGAGAAAACACTTAAAAAAAATGGCACAACTCTTTTGTACGTGTATATAAATTTCTAGGATGTCCCGCTCATTGCTTGTCCTCTTGCTGTTGTGTGTTTGTTACTCTCGTGTTGTTGACTGCACTGTATTGTGTAAATAAACAGTCCCTGTCAATCTGGCACTTGGCATTGATTGGTGTGAGGTACCATGGACACTAACTATTAGTCCAACTGAATTTTTTGAGCTAATTATTGAGAAAGTTGAGAGCAGGATTTGGGTGTTTATATTGGCAATGCTTCACGAAAGAAATTGATCCCAGACATTTTAGGGCCATGTTGAAATGTAGTATATCAGTGCTAAAATAGTGTAGTGTTTGATAGCAATAACTTATCAATTGTACAAGCTGCTCTGTCCCGAATCGTAACCCAGTGTGAAGAGCTCTTAAGAGTTGATTCACCACTGTAGTGTGAGGACAGGAACCTGGAGAGTGGACGTTTACCTTGACGTGTTAAAAAAAACTCGATTTACATGTTCTAGGAAAGATATATGGGAATACAACCTCGTTTTCACAGAAAAATCTGTGCACATCTGCACTGAATTAGCTATGGTAATTTATTTAAATGTTGATATTCGCCTATATTAACTAGACAGGTGTACATAATTATCTCTCTACAAAATATAGTTTGACCAGTTGAGCAACATAAGAAATATATCAGTTTATTATTAGAACACATGGAACTTGTTAGTCTTTATCTAAATTTTGCCAACAAAGCTAGGTAGACAATTATTATTATTGGTATTGCAATCAACATTACTACTGCACATCTGTCTCTCATTTGCTTTGTAGATGTAATGCAGTCACATGGCACTATAGTTGAAATGCAAACAATACTTTGTCAGTTGAGTTGTTGACATTAATTACTTCCTTCTGTGAGTCATTTGAATCATCATGTATGAGATTAATACATTTGTTAGTTAAATATTTTTGAATTGCATTTTTCAAAAGCTTTAAAAAGTGTAATGCTCTTAACCCACAAACCCTTATTAATCAACAAACACTAGCAATATATGCCAACATGTAGATAGGTTATAAAACCTCCAAACGTGTAAAAAGGCTGATAGAAATGGAATCATTTGTTATCCGCAGCAAAAACATTTGTACGTTCAATTTCCAAATATCCATTCCGTGCATCCATCCACACAAAGTCAATCTATTCCCATGCTTCTGGGTTGTACAGAGCAGTACTTTCTCCAGGGATGTTATTCAAGCTTCTCAAGCACCTCCTCCTGTTAAACTGTTTCATCCGCGGGCCTAGATTGACGATCCGCTCTGCTGCTTCTCGAAGGTATGATCCCTGATTTGTGATGGCTTGTGGGTCTGATATCGAGCGACCAGCTGACTATCATTTCTGGTGAGAGCCAAGTCATTACGTCTCATTATTGAATTATTGAAATGTATTTTTTTGTACACATCACCACTGTCTAATATCGGACTAAAGACTAGGGCTAAACACAGTTCTATATCGCAATAAGCACCACAGGGTGATCCTCTGTAATGTGGGACACTGCCTAATATGGGACAGCCAAGTTCCAGTGGGAATATGAAGCCCATCTCTGATTGGACATTGGAGAAGTCAATGGATTTAGATAGTAGGACATCAGAGCTTGCGTTAACCCACGGTTTTGTTGACTTCCATTTGTTTGAGGAAGACCTCCACCCATTGGAGCTTCTGTGTCCCGCCATTAGGCAGTGTCTCAAAGTGTCCCACGTTACAGACAGTCGCCCTGTCATTCCCGAATTATCGAAATGTCTTTTTTTAGTTCGGAAACGTGACGTTTACTAATCGAAGGTCGTCGGGTCCCACGTCCAGCGAGTACTAGAAACTCAAGGCACCGGTCAGGAGGAAATGCCCAAGTGAAATAATGAACATACGAGCACGATCTTTTTTTGGGGTTGTTGACCCGAGTGTCAACAAGACAACACACAGGCGTGCATTCTTTGGGTTCCTGTGCGTCCCTCAAAGTCAAACGAAGGCACGCCTTTCGACTCCTTGCCAGGAGACAGCCAATCGGAATCCCCCCCCCCCCCCCGGCTATTTCCTGCCGGTGACGGTGATCCACGTGTCATCTTTCGGCGTGGACACCAGCTCGCACCGGGCCTCCGCCCCCTGCCCCTCCCCCACGCGGTGCAGCTTCAGCTGCCGCACCGCGGTGCTGAGGAGGACCGTCGCCACGGTGTAGGCCAACCTGGCGGACAGAGAGCCACAGGACGGGGTTAAATGGGAAATGAACGGCACTTACACGGCGCCTTCGTTGACCATAATAAGAACAAACACCTTTCATTGAGTCCAAAAAGTCCAAAAACCATGCAAGTTAATTGGTGACCCTAAATTGCCCATAGGGTGTGAATGTGAGTGTGAGTGGTCCCTATATGTGTTGGCCCTGTGATAGACTGGCGTAAAACAGGTTAAGCGGTAGAAGATGACAGACCTTTCATTGAATTCCTTTAAGAGCGCCTTTCGAAGAACCCAAATGACACTCAAACGGCATGGACAAATACAAGGAGGAAAGTCAAAGAAGTCAAAAGCTAATTCGAAGAAGTAAAAGATAATAAGCAGATTGAGTTCGAGTCAGTTAGGTAGTGCCATCAAAGGCCTGACGGAACAGGTAGGTTTTTAGGAGGGTTTGAAAAGTTTCAAGGGACTCTGCATTACGGATCTCCAGGGGGAGAGAGTTCCAGAGGGTAGGGGCAGCCACACTGAATGCTCGGTACCCAAAGAACTTCACAATTGGCCTCTCATTCAACCCAACTCACACACACCGACACAGCCGCCCTATATGAGTCTGGAACCCTTAGGTTTCCACTGTGATGTAAGGCGTAGTGGAAATGACTGTAGGGTCTGGGCTGGGGTGAGGCCCAGTGGGTTGGTCAGAGGGACTGTATGTGAGTCAAGTGTTAGCAGGACGACAGGGGGAAGGACTTAAAGTGTACCTCCATTCTGACAAGCAATGTTACACAGAAAACAAAACTTCTCTGACAATTTAGTCTACTTGCTTACTCAGCAGTGAATACAGGCACAGCTCTAGTGGTAAGTATATTCAAAACAAAAATGAATCTATGTACAATACAAATATAATATAATCTCTCTCTCTCGTACTTTGAATCCCAGTAACATTTTCTCACTTCTTCGTTCTCTCTCTCTCTTCTCTCTCTCTCTCTCTCCTCTCTCTCTGTCTCTGTCTCTGTCTCTGTCTCTGTCTCTGTCTCTGTCTGTCTGTCTCTGTCTCTCTCTCTCACTCTTTGTCTGCTCTCTCTCTCTCTCTCTCTCTCTCTCTCTCTCTCTCTCTCTCTTTATATTTTATATATATTCTTTCTTTACCTTAGTTCAGGACACGCCTGGTTTCCTGAGAATCCAAGCAGTGAGAAACTTGTCACGGCAGACTCTTCTTCAAATCGATCTGGGTCAAACCTGTCAGGACGTAGAAAAGCGCATCCAGAGAGGTTTCCAAAATGTCCACCGATGCTCTAAATAATGATTTATTTATGAGGGCATATCGACTGAAGATGACCTGTAGGGGGCGCGCCACGTCTCAGCATCTTGTAGAACCACACCCAGGGCATAAATAACCAGGGTCTGAAACATCAACACAGGACCACCATTTTAATCCTTGGTGCTACACCCGTCGCCCCTGCCAAGACCTACATGTGTGAGGACTAGCAAGCGTCCTTCTCTTAAAGATTCTCAAACGGAACAAGCTTTCCAATGGCGGTATCTTTTACAAAGCCATTTATGGAATGACACCTGAGGAAAGTTTTAAACCAGTGTTCAGTGTGACTTCTCTTTTTTAAATTATACATGCGTCGTCAACTAGATTGATTTGACTGATTTGGTATTGAAACTCTTTCACTACCCTGGGTTCATTTCTACTTTCTGGCAATTAGTACGTTTGTTGATTTCAAACCGGACCTCAGGGACAGAATGTTTCTCGATGACTCTGTAAAAGGGTCATGAGATACTGCATCACGTTTGCTGTAGGGACAAAAAAACTAAGAAAAGGTGTTGAGGAAAGCAGTGTTGTAGTACTCCAGACCGGTCTTGGTCTCAATACACTCTGGTCTTGGTCATGACTTGGTCCCGGTTTAAGGGGTCTCGACCACACTCAGAGAAAGCACTTACCTCTTTGGGAATAATGTGCTGCTCCACCTTCCCCTCCACTTCCTGCAGTCGGGAGGCTATGGGAGTGAGCTTGGCTGTCCTCACAGTTTCATGGAGAACATGCTGGCAGTACCTGAACGAAGGGGTTTTCAAAACAATATACATAGAAAACATCATTTGTCACGTTAAAAAATGACTTTAAAAAGGTGCTATATGTATCTTTTAGCCAGTAGAGGGGGTATGCTAACCCAAATGGAAACGCAAGCACAGCCCTGAACATTAGGTTGCCAGCAACTGTTCAAGTGTGCCTTCACAGCTGCTTTTTGTCGATCATAAGGATAGAAGGACGAACGAATGATAGCTAACATTAGCATACGTTAGCTTCCGTTAGCTTCCGTTCCAGTGTTTTTTAAGGTACCATGGTTACTATGCTTACGTCCATAACTATCTGGCAACCTCAGGCATCAAACAACCACAGAGTTTTGTTTAGTCAACGTCTATGGAGAAAAAAAAAAGGGTATTTTTGTGTGGTTGTGTTTGTTTGTGTGTCTTATCATTCTCTTTTATTCGTTGTGAGATGCTGTACCTGAGCTGGGGGATCTTGTCCAGTGTAATAGGACCAGACCCCAGCACCTCCTCCACTTCTTGGTAAAGTTTCTCCTGGACTTCCTCTGACGTGGACAGGAAGTGAACCGCCCAGATGCACACTGGGTGAAATCAGAAATACCAAAATCATACTAGGAACAAAAGTACAGTGTGGTGTTGTGATGTCCCACCTTTTTCATGGGCTATTGTTGAGGCTATTTTTTGTTGTTGATCACGAGAGAAACACATTTCTTCTTTCCTTTTGGTTTCCATCGGAAACAGTTGTTATAATATGCCAGCAGAATTGAATTGTTTGTTTACATTCTGAAGGCTTGGCACATAATGACTTTACCAGCACATGCCTTGCATAAATCCATAATTATGTTTTTTAATAATCACTTACAGTTAGCTGTGATGACACAACCAGCAAGGGTGAAAACCATGCTGTCCTCCATAATCTATAACGACAAATTGAAAAAAAGTTAAAGAATCACATTTTACACAACACAAAACATTACAATAATGGACCCTGTAATCACCAACACAAGGCATAAGTTAGAAGCACAGAATGGCTGATGGATTTCCCATGCCTGCCAATTTATTGACCTGTTACTATTGTCATCTACCTAACCAACCATGACTGAGGAGAAACTTGGAGACACCAAAGGAGGTTGTACCGTCAGAAGCTAGTCAAATTGACAACATGAGTCGACGTGAATCGGTTCCCCACAACGCAAGCAGATAAACCAACCTACGCATGAACGGGAATGCCTATTTCCACGCGTCGCCGTGAGTCAAACGACTGGGAGGCTTCCTGTTACGTCACCTGTCTTTCGTTGAGGCTGGACTGCACCAGGGTATCCACAAACACCCCCGCGGCAGTCTCACCAGTCTTCCTCTCTTTCGCCGCCGACAGAAGTACCGTCTCCAACTCCGCCAGAGCTGAGGAGGACGAGCGGAGTTGGAATGAGGAGATTCATTTCCCACAGAATAATCAAACCTACTGTGTGCACACTTCCCCACACCAGGCTGCACCGGTGTAGCTGACAGACGAACGTGCAATTTGAGCCAGCTCTTTTGTGCACTAGTTTACCATTTCTCTACACACTGCACGAAGTTAAAGGACCTGGCGTTTGTAACGACTCTCTAATATGGTGGCACGGTAATGTGCTACACATACTCAGCTTGTTCTAGAAGTTCTACGGGTATTTCCAGTGTAATGTCATGCAAATAAAGAAAGCGACTTCTATAAACGTCTCAACGTTTCACTTTTCTGTCTTAAGGACAGGAACTGGACAGCCTCCTCTAAAAGTGTGTCCTGAAGAAATTAAAAGAAGAGAAGAAAGCCAAAATTCTGATGTAAATAATCATAATAATAATCATAAATACCAACTCACCCTTCTTATATTGCTCCTTTCTACTGGGGCTTCTTTCCAAAGAACCATCTAAATAGCCCTTCCCAATCTCCGACCAGACCTGGCAGGAAAAAAACCCACCGGACTTAAATGTCAACCAACAGACGTGACGGCCATTTTCCAGCTCTGCCAGATAGATTTAACATATCCATCAACGTATTGGTATTGATCTGGATTCCGCATAAAATCGAATCGGTCTTTCGTTCTGGCCGGGGCGCGATGGGTTCGTAGCGCGACCGCACACCAGAAGGTTTCGGACATGTCTCACCGCATCGTGGTTCTTGCGGAAGCGGATGACCTCCGAGTCGTCGTTGAAGCGTTCCCCCAGAGCCAGCTGAGTGACGGCCTTCATGGACAAGCCCAGCAGGTGGGCACAAAGCGGGGTGTGCTGGGCCTCTGGCAAGGACCGCCACTTCCCGACCAGCCCTTCCACGCACTATAAAAAACAAAAGAGAGGGCGGTGGCGGACACACAGGCACTTGGCAAAGGGTTCAAGACCCATCGCAAAGCCCACGCTATTGCCGGAGAACTGGTGCGGACAATGGACTTTCAGTATGAACCAAGAAAAAGACAACCAGGCCTTTTCTTGGTTTGAACCCCTGTGCCTCACACAGCCTACCCAATCTTCTATCAATGCAGGTAGGTCTCCATTCCCCTAAGGGACATTCTGCGCCATCAGAAGGATCTACCTTGAGTATGAGGGGAAAATTGTTCCTCAGAGTGTTGTTGATGGCGTTCTCATACACCTTCTTCCTCATGACGTTGTCAGCTGCCCCAGCGCCCATCCCTGACTGGTAACCAAGCAGCGACTTCAGCATAGTCTCAAAAGAGTCCGCTGCAAACAAGCGTAATGGGTACATTAGGCCTTCCTCTACCATTACATTAAGTCATTTATATATATGTTGGTCAATTAATTATTATAACATTATATCATCATAACACCAAGATCTGTAACTGTTGTTTTAAATAATGTTTAGTTCAACGAGTGTATTTGAACAGAGTAACATAGTGTGTTAATTAATTTTTCCATTACAAGACAATATAACACCAAGATCTTTAACTTAAGTTTACAATGTTTAGTGGAATAAGTTAACATGGTGTGGTACATTAACATCAGAGCACGAGTAAAGCTGTGCTTCTATTGACGTACATAATATAACATATTTCCAATATGTCTGCCCCTCCCGGGGAACTCACTGGTGTGGTTAGGGTTGATGTGCTGTTGGAGCAGCGCCACGGACCCCAAGCTGACTACAGGACGACTCCCGAACCAGAAGGACGCCACCGGGCCAAACTCCTGGTGCAGGCCGGCCAAGAACTCATGCAGGCTACCTCTGTTCACAATGTCCTGGAGGTTGCCTTCCCTGATGAAGTAGATTCTCAAATAAGAATGCAGGGTCATTGCGGCTCAAGGAATCAGATCGTGCATCATGTATCATGCGAGTTCTTATATGTGTCAGGTGAGTTCTTACATGTATCAGGTGAGTTCTTATATGTGTCAGATGAGTTCTTATATGTATCAGGTGAGTTCTTATATGTATCACGTGAGTTCTTATATGTATCAGGTGAGTTCTTATATGTATCAGGTGAGTTCTTATATGTGTCAGGTGAGTTCTTATATGTATCATGTGAGTTCTTATATGTGTCATGTGAGTTCTTATATGTGTCAGGTGAGTTCTTATATGTGTCATGTGAGTTCTTATATGTGTCAGGTGAGTTCTTATATGTATCATGAGAGTTCTTATATGTATCATGTATCATATGAGTTCTTATATGTATCATGTATCATGTGAGTTCTTATATGTATCATGTATCACGTGACTTCTTATACGTATCATGTGAGTTCTTATATGTATCATGTGAGTTCTTATATGTATCATGTGAGTTCTTATATGGATCATGTATCATGTGAGTTCTTATATGTATCATGTGAGTTCATATATGCGTCATATATCATGTGAGTTCTTATATGTATCATGTGAGTTCTTATATGTGTCAGGTGAGTTCTTATATGTATCATGTGAGTTCTTATATGTATCATGTATCAGGTGAGTTTTTATATGTATCATGTATCATGTGAGTTCTTATATGTATCATGTATCATGCAAGTTTTTATATGTGTCAGGTGAGTTCTTATATGTATCATGTATCATGTGAGTTCTTATATGTATCATGTATCATGTGAGTTCTTATATGTATCATGTATCATGTGAATTCTTATATGTATCATGTATCAGGTGAGTTCTTATATGTATCATGTGAGTTCTTATATGTGTCAGGTGAGTTCTTATATGTATCATGTGAGTTCTTATATGTATCATGTATCATGGGAGTTCTTATATGTATCATGGGAGTTCTTATATGTATCCTGGGAGTTCTTATATGGATCATGGGAGTTCTTATATGTGTCAGGTGAGTTCTTATATGTGTCAGGTATCATGTGAGTTCTTATATGTATCATGTATCATGTGAGTTCTTATATGTATCATGTATCATGTGAGTTCTTATATGTATCATGTGAGTTCTTATATGGATCATGTGAGTTCTTAATGTATCATGTATCATGTGAGTTCTTATATGTATCAGGTAAGTTCTTATATTATCATGTATCATGTGAGTTCTTATATGTATCATGTATCATGTGAGTTCTTATATGTATCATGTGAGTTCTTATATGTGTCATGTATCATGTGAGTTCTTACATGTATCATGTGAGTTCTTACATGTATCATGTGAGTTCTTATATGGATCATGTGAGTTCTTATATGGATCATGTATCATGTGAGTTCTTATATGTATCATGTATCATGTGAGTTCTTATATGTATCATGTATCATGTGAGTTCTTATATGTATCATGTGAGTTCTTATATGTGTCAGGTGAGTTCTTATATGTATCATGTGAGTTGTTATATGTATCATGTATCATGGGAGTTGTTATATGTGTCACGTGAGTTCTTATATGTATCATGTATCATGCAAGTTCTTATATGGATCATGTGAGTTCTTATATGTATCATGTATCATGTGAGTTCTTATATGTATCAGGTGAGTTCTTATATGTGTCATGTGAGTTCTTATATGTGTCAGGTGAGTTGTTATATGTATCATGTGAGTTGTTATATGTATCATGTGTCATGGGAGTTGTTATATGTATCATGTATCATGTGAGTTCTTATATGTATCATGTATCATGGGAGTTCTTATATGTATCATGTGAGTTCTTATATGTATCATGTATCATGCAAGTTCTTATATGTATCATGTGAGTTCTTATATGTATCATGTGAGTTCTTATGTGTCAGGTGAGTTCTTATATGTATCATGCGAGTTCTTATATGTATCATGAGAGTTCTTATATGTGTCACGTGAGTTCTTATATGTATCATGTATCATGTGAGTTCTTATATGTATCATGTATCATGGGAGTTCTTATATGTATCATGGGAGTTCTTATATGTATCATGGATCATGGGAGTTCTCATATTATAATAAAAACTAAAAACAGGTGGTGTTAGCTGTCTATAAACTCTTACTTTTCGTCAGTAGGGTTGAGACCTGGAATGCCGGAGGCCCGTCTTGATGACTGAAAACATGATACTTGTGATCATTAAAATCAAAACAACACTGTGATTAAGCAAACAACTGCAATATAGGTCGTTTTTATTTTAAAATGTTATGCACAAATGCTAGGATACCCCATTTGTACTTTAGTGGGTGAATATGCATGATATGCTCTCTCATAGGCTCATATATAGGCTACCATGTGTAAGTGTGATCAAATATATTAGCCAAGTCGTATTGTGTGAGAAGCACACACCTGTAAGCCAGGGTGAATGGACCATATGTCTAGCAAGCGGTTGTTGAGCAATGCAAGATCAAAAAACGCAATAAACTTTATTATTGTTAAAATAGGAAGCTGTGGAAGAGAACTCACTTTCAGCGACACAATACCTGAGCTGACATAACATTACCCTGAAGTTGTTTTGGAGGAAGCAACCACTGAACTTTCAGTTAGAAACGTTAGCTCTATGCAAATTTCAACCTGGCAGTGATCTGAGTGGTTTTGTTTTAACTTACCGGGTACAAATAAAGAACAGCGCAGATCAGAATGATTACAAATGTAATAGCAAATATGGCAAAGTCAAGCATGATTGCGAGAGCTTTTTACCCCCAAATAAGTTATTTTAATTGTCTGCCACGGTGTCCTATTCTGCACACAACACCACGTCGACAGCGCGTCATTGCATCTCAGGGATTTATCAGTGTTCAACTACAAGGCCTCCGCGCAGAAAAACGGTGGATCCCAGAGTGAATGGATGTGTTAAACTGGCCACAAACTGTCAATGACTGGACATAGAAAAACACTTTACTAACTTTGAAAGACTACATGGAAGAACGCATTCCGTTTGAAAAAATACATTCGTCAAATAAAATAGAATTTCGCTGGTATAATACCGAAAAATGCACCACTAACCTTATTCCTTTGAGTGACTTAGTTAAAAAGAACTGCCATTTTAGTGTTTTAATATTAAGTTAAACTACTACATTAAAGTGAAAATACAATAAAAAAAAAAGCATTATGCAGGCACGAGAAGGATGCCTATAAACAATTAAACCAAAAGACACCTCATAATAAGAACTGTAAAGAAAGGTACAGTTTTGTATTTCAAATAGTCCAAAGGTATTCATACAAAAATAAACTACAAACCAAAGTGTGTATATTTCTTGTTAAAACACAGTACAAAAATAGGTGCAACATAAAGGCTATTCAGCGTGTCCACTTTCTCAAGCAGTTATATCCGGTTTATCCTCTGGTTGGTGGCTGTCAATCTCCATGGCCATAAGGAATCCTGGTAGGATGACATACACACACGGTGTGAAGTCTCAAAGACGGACATAAACCAAAGCTTTGGCCTTTGGGCACAATCTACAATTTCATGATTTAGGGACATACCAAAACAATCATTTTGATACTTTATGGTTGCGTTATCCAAGATGGTGTGAAGACAGATATAAACATGGTATGAAGTCAGGTGTCAAAGATACATATAAAGCAAAGCTTTGGCCTTTGGGCACAATATACAATTCTATGAAGTCAGCCATTTATTGTCTGTAAGGACAAGCCAAAACGATCATTTTGTTATTAAATGGATGAGTGAGTTATTTGTGTATAAGCCGACAATAAAAAAGTTAGAAGATGTAATAAAAGATCAATGCGCTGTAGTAAGTAAGTAAAAGCAGTAAAACAATAGTATTTGTGGAACATCTTTATGCATCTTGTGTTAACGTTAGAGTTTGGTTACCATTAAAGTGTGTGTAATCATAAATGCAAACCGTCTGTGTGCCAATTTTGTTGAACTCTATAACTATACTCCATTGGAAAGAATAGCGTAGGGGAACTACCTAAAAAGACTAAAATTACATTTTCCATCCAATCTTTCTCTACATCCATCATAATTCATTATACAAATTCTTGAACCGATTTCTGTGTTTTGCTCCTTCTGAAATGTACTCGTCTGGCCCGTGCTTGTGAGCAGGTGAAGGCTTGGCCGTGCACTCACCTTCGGTGTAGTCCACCTCGGGCCGGGTGGAGATGGACATCCAGGCCACGCCCACCAGCACGGCGACCACCAGGTTAACGGTAACCCACGGATACAGGATCTGATGCTCGGACCCTACAGGCCTACGGAAAGGAAAGGCGGAAATTGACAACGGAGAAAACTGGAGAAGTTTATGTATAGTCTCTGTTCTTAGTCAAAGGCCTATTTTAGATTTAATCTTAATAAAAGGCTTACCTTAGTCTTAATCTTAGTATAAGGCACACCTTAATCTTAGTAAAGGCATACCTTAGTCTTAATCTTAGTATAAGGCCTACATTAATTTTAGCATAAGGCTTACCTTAGTCTTAATCGTAGTATAAGGCTTACTTTAGCCTTAGTATTAGTATAAGGCTTACCTTAGTCTTAATCGTAGGGATCTTAGTATAAGGTTTACCTTTGTCTTAATATTAGTATGAGGCTTACCTTAGTCTTAATATTAGTATAAGGCTTACCTTAGTCTTAATATTAGTATAAGGCTTACCTTAGTCTTAATATTTGTATAAGGCTTACCTTAGTCTTAGTATTAGTATAAGGCTTACCTTAGTCTTAATATTAATATAAGGCTTACCTTAGTCTTAATATTAGTATAAGGCTTACCTTAGTCTTGATCTTAGTATAAGGCTTACCATAGTGTTTATTAATATAAGACTTACCTTAGTCTTAGTATTAGTATAAGGCTTACCTTAGTCTTAGTATTAGTATAAGGCTTACCTTAGTCTTAATCTTAATATAAGGCTTACCATAGTGTTAATATTAGGGTAAGGCTTACCTTAGTCTTAATATTAGTATAAGGCTTACCTTAGTCTTAATCATCGTATAAGGCTTACTTTAGTCTTAATACTAGTATAAGGCTTAGCTTAGTCTTAATATTAGTATAAGGCTTAGCTTAGTCTTAATATTAGTATAAGGCTTACCATAGTCTTAATATTAGTATAAGGCTTACCATAGTCTTAATATTAGTATAAGGCTTACCTTAGTCTTAGTATTAATATAAGGCTTAGCTTAGTCGTAATCTTAGTATAAGGCTTAATTTAGTCTTAATCGTGGTATAAGGCTTACCTTAATCTTAATATTAGTATAAGGCTTACCTTAGTCTTAATATTAGTATAAGGCTTACCTTAGTCTTAATATTAGTATAAGGCTTACCATAGTGTAAATATTAGTATAAGGCTAACCTTAGTCGTAATCTTAGTATAAGGCTTACTTTAGTCTTAATCTTAGTTTAAGGCTTACCTTAGTCTTAATCTTAGTGTAAGGCTTACTTTAGTCTTAATCGTAGTATAAGGCTTACCTTAGTCTTAATCTTAGTATAAGGCCTATCTAATTCTTAATCTTAGCATACGGCTTACCTTAGTCTTAGTATTAGTACAAGGCTTACCTTAGTCTTAATATTAGTATAAGGCTTACCTTAGTCTTAATATTAGTATAAGGTTTACCTTAGTCTTAATATTAGTATAAGGCTTACCTTATTCTTAATCTTAGTATAAGGTTTACCATAGCCTTAATATTAGTATAAGGCTTACCTTGATCTTAATCTTAATATAAGGCTTAGCTTAGTCTTAATATTAGTATAAGGCTTAGCTTAGTCTTAATATTAGTATAAGGCTTAGCTTAGTCTTAATTTTAGAATAAGGCTTACAATAGTGTTAATATTAGTGTAAGGCTTACCTTAGTTTTAATATTAGTATAGGCTTACCTTAGTCGTAATATTAGCATAAGGCCCATCTAATTCTTAATCTTTGAATAAGGCTTACCTTAGTCTTAATATTAGTATAAGGCCTATCTAATTCTTAATCTTAGAATAAGGCTTACCTTAGTCTTAATATCAGTATAAGGCTTACCTTAGCCTTAAAATTAGTATAAGGCTTACCTTAATCGTAATCTTAGTATAAGGCCTATCTAATTCTTAATCTTAGTATAAGGCTTACCTTAGTCTTAATCTTAGAATAAGGCTTACCTTAGTCTTAATCTTAGAATAAGGCTTACCATAGTCTTAATATTAGTATAAGACTTACCTTAGTCTTAATCTTAGTATAAGGCTTACCATAGTCTTAATATTAGTATAAGGCTTACCTTAGTCGGCTTACCTTAGCCTTAATATTAGCATAAGGCTTACCTTAGTCTTAATATTAGTATAAGGCTTACCATAGTCTTAATATTAGTATGATGCTTACCATTGTCTTAATATTAATATAAGGCTTACCTTAGTCTTAGTATTAGTATAAGGCTTACGTTAGTCTTAATCTTAGAATAAGGCTTACCTTAGTCTTAATATTAGTATAAGGTTTACCATAGTGTTAATCTTAGAATAAGGCTTACCTTAGTCTTTATGTTAGTATAAAACTTACTTTAGTCTTAATCTTAGTATAAAGCTTCCCATAATATTAGTATAAGGCTTACCTTAGTCTTAATCTTAGAATAAGGCTTACCTTAGTCTTAATATTAGTATAAGGCTTACCATAGTGTTAATCTTAGAATAAGGCTTACCTTAGTCTTTATGTTAGTATAAGACTTACCTTAGTCTTAATATTAGTATAAAGCTTCCCATAATATTAGTATAAGGCTTACCTTAGTCTTAATATTAGTATAAGGCTTACCATAGTCTTAATATTAGTATAAGGCTTACCTTAGTCTTAGTATTAGTATAAGGCTTACCTTAGTCTTAGTATTAGTATAAAGCTTACCTTAGTCTTAATATTAGTATAAGGCTTACCTTAGTCTTAATCTTAATATAAGGCTTACCTTAGTCTTAATATTAGTATATGGCTTACCATAGTCTTAATATTAGTATAAGGCTGACCTTAGTCTTAATATTAGTATAAGGCTTACCTTAGTCTTTATCTTAGTATAAGGCTTACCTTAGTCTTGATCTTAGTATAAGACTTACCTTAGTCTTGATCTTAGTATAAGACTTACCTTAGTCTTAATCTTAGAATAAGGCTTACCATAGTCTTAATATTAGTAAAAGGCGTACCTTAGCCTTAATATTAGTATAAGGCTTACCTTAGTCTTAATATTAGTATAAGGCTTACCATAGTCTTAATATTAGTATAAGGCTTACCTTAGTCTTAATCTTAATAAAAGGCTTACCTTAGTCTTAATCTTAGAATATGGCTTACCTTAGTCTTAATCTTAGTATAAGGCTTACCATAGTCTTAATATTAGTATAAGGCTTACCATAGTCTTAATATTAGTATAAGGCTTACCTTAGTCTTAGTAATAGAATAAGGCTTACCTTAGTCTTTATGTTAGTATAAGACTTACCTTAGGCTTAATATTAGTATAAAGCTTCCCATAATATTAGAATAAGTTTTACGTTAGTCTTAATCTTAGTATAAGGCTTACCTTAGTCTTTATGTTAGTATAAGACTTACCAAAGTCTTAATATTAGTATAAGGCTTACCTTAGTCTTAATATTAGTATAAGGCTTATCTTAATCTTAGTATAAGGCTTACCTTAGTCTTAATATTAGTATAAGGCTTACCTTATTCTTAATCTTAGTATAAGGTTTACCTTAGTCTTAATATAAGTATAAGGCTTACCCTATTCTTAATCTTAGCATAAGGTTTACCATAGCCTTAATATTAGTATAAGGCTTACCTTGGTCTTAATCTTAATATAAGGCTTAGCTTAGTCTTAATCTTAGAATAAGGCTTACCTTAGTGTTAATATTAGTATAAGGCCTATCTAATTCTTAATATTAGTATAAGGCTTACCTTAGTCTTGATCTTAGCATAAGGCTTACCTTAGTCTTAATCTTAGTATAAGGCTTACCTTAGTCTTAATCTTAGTTTAAGGCTTACCTTAGTCTTGATCTTAGAATAAGGCTTACCTTAGTCTTAATATCAGAATAAGGCTTACCATCGTCTTAATATTAGTATAAGGCTTACCTTAGTCTTAGTATAAGGCTTACCTTAGTCTTAATATTAGTATAAGGCTTACCTTTGTCTTAATATTAGTATAAGGTTTACCATAGTCTTAATATTAGTATAAGGCTTACCATAGTCTTAATATTAGTATAAGGCTTACCAGTCTTAATCTTAGTAAAAGGCTTACCTTAGTCTTAATCTTAGAATAAGGCTTACCTTAGTCGTAATCTTAGTATAAGGCTTACCATAGTCTTAATATTAGTATAAGGCTTACCTTAGTCTTAGTATTAGTATAAGGCTTAGCTTAGTCGTAATCTTAGTATAAGGCTTACTTTAGTCTTAATCGTAGTATAAGGCTTACCTTAATCTTAATATTAGTATAAGGCTTACCTTAGTCTTAATATTAGTATAAGGCTTACCATAGTGTAAATATTAGTATAAGGCTAACCTTAGTCGTAATCTTAGTATAAGGCTTACTTTAGTCTTAATCTTAGTTTAAGGCTTACCTTAGTCTTAATCTTAGTGTAAGGCTTACTTTAGTCTTAATCGTAGTATAAGGCTTTCCTTAGTCTTAATATTAGTATCAGGCTTACCTTAATTTTAGTATCAGGCTTCCCTTAGTCTTAATATTAGTATTTGGCTTACCTTAGTCTTAATATTAGTATAAGGCCTACCTTAGTCTTAATATTAGTATAAGGCTTACCTTAGTCTTAATATTAGTATAAGGCTTACCTTAGTCTTAACCTTATCTTATCATTATATTACTAGATTATATCTTGTTAGCGGTTGGGTACAGAGGGAGAGAGAGAGAGAGAGAGAGAGAGAGAGAGAGAGAGAGAGAGAGAGAGAGAGAGAGAGAGAGAGAGAGAGAGAGAGAGAGAGAGAGAGAGAGAGAGAGAGAGAGAGAGAGAGAGAGAGAGAGAGAGAGAGAGAGAGAGAGAGAGAGAGAGAGAGAGAGAGAGAGAGAGAGAGAGAGAGAGAGAGAGAGAGAGAGAGAGAGAGAGAGGGAGAGGGAGAGGGAGAGGGAGAGGGAGAGGGAGAGGGAGAGGGAGAGACAGAGGGAGAGGGAGAGGGAGAGGGAGGGAGAGGGAGAGAGGATCTGATCTCACCACAGAGTCCCGTTAGCGGTTGGGTACAGGTTAATCCTGTCGCTGGTCATCTGCTGGCTCAGGGAAAGCACCAGTGCTGAGAAGTATACTGACGGAGAGACAGAGACGCACATTTAACAGATAAATATGAAACTATGGCGGAGCTTCATGACCATACCCAACACCTGAAATCATAAGCTGATCGGAAATGATGAACAGAAAGACACTTTTACATCATTTCAGTTGGTACTGTTTTCAAATGAACACATCGACACTCACAGAAGGAGGCCAGAGCCACCGGATCCAGAGTGACCAGTTCACTGATTGCCATGGAGCCTTTGGCCAGATTCACTCTGGAGGGGAGAGAGAATTATGGGAAACAGAGTTCCCACAACATTTTAAATTCAAGGACATGTCATTGAGTTTTTATGATGAAAAAGACTTTGGGGATATTAGGGCCACAGGGACACATTAGGGACATAAGAAAATGGGTTCCACATGCCAGTAATACTTATTATTTCTCCTCTGGCTCTGAATTCCCAAACTGTCATGGCTCTTGAATTTTCCAAATTTTTAATAAAAAAAAAAAAAATCTTCATTTTACAAACTTTCAAGGGTCCTCATCCTTCTGTTGGCATGACGACGCTGTTCCTTCTCACCTGTCGAAGGCAGACACGGTGCTGATGGTGAGCAGCAGGTAGAGGAGGGACTGGGACGGGTAGGCCAGGCTGTGGTACTGCTGCAGCAGGTTGGGCAGGGCCGTGAGTTGCTGGCCGGCCAGCACGTACACCACGATGATGTTCCACACAGCGTAGCCCGCCAAGAATCCGTGGCAACAGAGACCCAGGACCCTGTGGTGAAGAACAGGCCAGGCAGATGCGTTTTTTTATCAGCGGGGTTAAAGGCGCTTTCGTGAAACGGCACCAGCAGGACAGTCACGGCATTAGGACTATTTGTGAACGAAACGTGGGTGATCCACAGAAGGAGAAAACAAAACCATTCAACAGGAAAAATCGATAAAGGCAGAGCCAAAGCACAGATAGGCAAATCTAAACTATTGTGCAGTAAAATTTAAAAAAAGAAATGTCATCAGGAATATCAAGAGATGTAACGAAACATATATATGATCTAATATACTAAAGTAAAAATATAAAAAACAACAGCATCTGAAGACTTCGGGCCTGTTTCCCGGACATAGATTAAGCCTAGTCCTAGACTAAATCCCACTGTCAATGGAGATTCTTCATTGAAAACGTCTTTTAGTCTAGGACTTGGCATAATCTAGGTCCACGCTAAAACAACAAGCATTTAAAAAAACAAACATTTGAACACTCTCGACTTACCTGAAAGCCCCGTGGACCTTGAGGGAGACGTCCCTGGTGGTCCAAAGGGGGTGGAAAGGCTGGACGTCCATGAAGTGGTCCGCCCGGTCAGTCGGCTTCCTCCCGTCTGACCTATCCGCCGCTTGGAAGCGCTCTGGTTGCAAACACACACAAACACACACCTGTGAAATACCTCTTGGTCGGTGTGGTACTTACTGAGGACTAGTGCGGAGATGGGCAAATGCTATCGTGTTGGTGCACGAAATGACACAACAATAATAATAATAATGAGTCTGCTAATATTTTTTATCTAAGTTTGCCTTTCAGGTTCAATTTGAAATAATAATTCATTTTATTTATATAGTGCTTTTCTCAGACCCAAGGACGCTTCACAGACTAATAAAAGACAATAATGCTCAGACGGCGAGCAACACACAAAGAGTACCATCAGCTGAGACAGAGATGGACAGAAAGGCAAACAATAAGGCAAGGACAACCACTAAGAGACCAATACAACGAATTAACAAAAACATAAGGAAAAGAATACCTGTTGCAGGGTTAGCCAGGTTGCAATCACATACACACTAAAGGGAAGACTAGAAATAGAAGACGGAACATTTAAAAAAATTCCCAGTGGCTCCACTTACTACTCCTCTCCACAAAGACCTTCCCAACGGGCTGGCTTTGTCCCAAGGGGGCGGAAAACAGGGAGTGCTGAGGGATGGGGGGCTGGCCGTCGGTGATGATGTCATCCTCTTCCACGTCCAACTCGTTGGTGAGCTGGGACTCCAGCTTGGCCTTCCTTCAAACATTTTAAAAAGACGAAAAAATAAAAATACAATTTTAAGGGACAGCACCTAGCAGGTTGTGGCACCGCCGTCATTGCTGTGCTCTGTAGAAGGTTCTCTTGTTCACTTGCAATCGCCACAACATAACACTGTGGCCTTGTCTGTGATGGCCCACAGCAGATGGTTGTATTTAATAGTTTAGCGATATTTATTATTACATCGTATTATAGCCGGCTTCTTACTTTTGGTTGTATTTCATAGTTTGTATAAGTGAGCAACCCTGATGAAGGCAGCATGGCTGCTGAAACGTCGTTTTTTTCTTTACTATTTAATAAATATTTACATCGGAGCTAACAGTGTGCGGCAACTTTCTTTCCTGTTTGATCCTACTAGTCATTGGCTGGCACCTCATCAATACAGGCGTAAATGTTTCCCCCATACAATAGTTTAGCATTCTACATTTATTATTGCATCATAATTTAGCGGGCGTCTTACTTTTTCTTCTTGGTTCGTCGGGTCACTTCCTCTCCATCGGTATTCTGGTCGATCCCATCCCCGTTGACTAAATTGGCTTGATCATCTTCCAGATCTGAGAAGCACACAAAACCCAACACACTGACATCAGTGAATGGCTAAAGAATTACTTTTAGGTGAGCCACGCCAAAATCACCATCAAAGTGAGCTTGATGTAAACGTGTGACGTTTTGGTATGTTTTAACGATGAAGGACATTCATGACATTCACCCAAATATCATATTTGATTAAAGGGACTTTGAATGAGAAATAACACAACCTTGAAATGATTATCTAATTGAAATGAAAGTCACCCAAGACTCGAATAACTACTCGAAAATACAACAACTGATCCCCTATACGATCTATAACTGCAAGGGAAGACTTATAGAAGTTTCTGCTCAACCTCTCAGTCAAGCTTGTGTTAGCAACATTAGCCTGTGACTATTCAGGCTTTTATTCCCTCCTTAAAGGCCACTATTGACAAAGCGCTGAATTTCACATAAGGAGAGACGCAACAAATTTGACGCACTGCGGGGGATATGCACCGCCCCAAAGGGACAATGTCTAAATGTTGAACAAAACACGGCCTTACAAAACAACAAACGTTGTATCTTGTGAAAAACCACCACACCCGTTTTAAATGTGCATTTGTCCTAGGGAGCCCACCTCTTCTACGTACAATGCAATTGTATTACTATATTACTATATTATTATAATACCAAGGGTGCCCTACATGATTAATCAAACTGAAACCGCTCGCAGTTGCAGATCCTGTGTCAGGCGCGTCAAACCGTTTTCAATTTTCCAGCACAAGTAGAGCTACCAGCACAAGATGGGAGCCGAAACAACAGTGGGCACAGATACCACTTTGTGACACTGTATAAACTAAATCATTCAAATATATTGTCAATGTCATTATCAAGCAAGGTCTAGTGACTATTAGCTATAGTGTTGTTTTTAGTATTATTTTATATAGTGAGTCCATATATATACGGGGTATGCATATGCAGTATATGAGACGTGGGCTGTCATTGGCTCACTCACCTATGGTGGGAGATTTCTTCTTCTTTTTCCTTGGCAGTGGCGGCTCGTTAATGAGTTCAGGTGTCAGTTGGTCTCTGATCTCTGACGGTCTCTGACTGCTAACGCTTCCCATCTCCACCCCTCTGTCTGTAAGGACGACACAATCAATCAGAAAACTTAAGATAAACGCTGTCAGGCTGGCTGCTAGCTGTAGATGTTTTAGAAGCAATTAAAACAAGGGCTATAATACAACAATCCTTATCAGCTTGCCAATATTCACAACAGTAATGTATACTCCTTTACATAGTTAAAATACGTTGCTGTCCAAATACTTAGGATCAGCATAGTACTATTTGTGTGTGTGTGTGTGTGTGTGTGTGCACCAACCCTCTGTGTCATCATCTCCATCCATCTCCTTTTTAGGCTTTTTCTTCTTGCTTTTGGGGGCAGGCATTTCCTCTACTCAACACAAACAAAGTATCGACAAATGAATATATAAGTCACACTGTTCTATACAACAGTGAAAGAATGACTATACTGTACACACTGAACAGCATGTAGCACAAACTCACCAACAGTGTCTTGACTTCATTTGTTAACACGCAAAACATGGTGGAAAAAGTAAAATAACATTTAAAAAAAATTATACAGAGATTCATCACTTGTTTTAATAATTAAGAATAGTAATCCAGCATCAAATATTTGACCTACCTTGGCATGGGAGGTAGTCCACGATGCCCACGCTACAAAAAATAAAAAATGAATTACTGAGTATAGACTGGGAATGTTTGTTTCGCATTTCACATTCACATAAAAAGGAGACAAACACCTATACTTCTGTAGCTGACTGACAATCCAATATCAATGTTATTTTGATTGTCATACTAGCCCCTCCGAACTGCCACCAAACAAAGAATGCTGTTCCAACAGAGCTCTGAAACTTACCGCTGCTTTTGAAGCCATTCCGTTAAAGAATCAAGGTAGGGCAACTTAAGGTTAGTCTCCTTGTTGCCACACTCCCCACAGACTTGACACTCGGTAATCCCGAGCTAAATCTGTCCACATGTATGCATCTGCCAAGAAGCAGGATTACCAAGGGATATACGGTAGATCAACTCATCCAGATCTACGCTCAGACCTTTTGAACTGTAGCCCGAAAGGAGCCATGTGTAAACATAATTAGAATAAATGGTGTAGATAGGCATTGGTTTTATTTCGACTAGGACATGGCTCTACTGATTCAAATTATATTCTCAGCGTAATCTTTAAAGGGGCTTTTGGGGAATTAAGGACAAAGATATGACTTCACGTCATGTGTCCCTGCCAAAACCTCACACAGCAAACTGTATAAACTACGCAGGTTTATTCGAGACGGAAATTAATACAAATGCTTAGAAATTAAAAAGTACGGTTGAGCCAAGGGTATGATAGGTAGGATATGGTAGAATGGAATGTTGATTGAGTTGATGGAGCATAATCAAGAAATTGCTAATCTGTATCTTAACAATGATTGTAAATATTGGTACTCTGATAGGCTAATGTTTTTTTTATATAGCCAACCTGTTTTTAAAGTTTTAAACCATCGAGCGAGTTTGCCCCAAAGCAAAATGCTAACAATGCCAACCTTGGCCAATGTGTTGCCATAGCAACAGTCCCAATTGCTGATTGAATGTGCTAGTTTAAATCACAAACTAGCGCTGGCTACTTTTGTCTAAGTAAACTGAGCTCGGAGCACGGTGAAGTCAGGAACCCTCAAATAAGTCAGATGTTTGAATACTAGACTGCAGCAGACTCATGTCCGGCAGTCAGGGTTAAAATTTACGGGAAATGCATTTGCTACGATCAGGAGTTCTTGTGTACAGCTAGCACAGTCCAAGCAGTTCAAGTGTGTTACCTGTGGGTTGGGTGGAAGATCCCTCCGTCTCGTGCTCTGAACCTAGATAGAAAGAAGGGTGGGCAAAGACAAAGTAACAACACAATAGTAATTGTTAGCAGGGAAACATAACAGTCGCTTTTATTGTTTAAGTTAACTTGTGTCAACGTTACCTCAACAACATTATTAGCCCCTCAAACAACATGATTAGCTAACTAACGTTATGTAAGCATATATAGACAAAGAGGGAGCGATACAAGGGCAAGGAAAAGAGTTATCACTAGTACCTGTAACTGTGAATCTCCTGCTGCAACGTTGTCCATAGTAACGTATGCTATCGTCAAGGAGCAAAACAAATAGATGTATGCTAACGTAGACTAATCTCTTGGGTCTGAAGCGTAAAACGCGGTGCCTCCCCCCCACCCCAATTTAATGACCGTTATTAAAGTAACGTTCAAATAGCTAGTTAGCTGCGTTCATATGCGTGTCCCCATTGTATTTAGTGTGAACTGATCAGCTAGCTAACGTTGGTTGTATGTAGTAGCTAGCTAGCGTTGCAGGTTTCCACGCTTTGACTCTGGACGCGTAATCTTCGCATTGAGTTGCTACAGTGACTTAAACAGGAACAATAATATTATGGGTACTTGTGCTATTCCTGGAGTTTGATCTTCTCAAATTTGTTCTAATTAAATGAGCTATCTCTTGCTTGTGTCCATGTTGGCCACAGTTTAAGCTGCTTTAGATGTTATCTTATATTTGTTAAAATAATATCACACGAGACCTACCACATAAAATGTTTATTAAGGCTCTATAATTCAGTGTAGCAAGGACACAGATATATTGTTTAAAATTAATTAATGAACATGTCGTGGGTAGTTTTTGTTGCAATTTTCTTCCATTTAGTCTAGAACTTAGGTGGTGGTATAGGGATATTCTAAAAAATATGTGATTTACCTTACCATGAAAGCACGAATAACCTAACAAGACATAGGGCATGAGGTGTGCCACATATGTGTACAGTGTATAATCTCCATCAGGTTATATGTATTGTTGGGGCTTTATTCTTGCATAATGTCTTTATTTTTTAATGTATTTTTAAAACCATAATCTTGTCCAATTCACCCTGTTTTAAATGCCATTAACTGTTCCCAATTATTTTTAAGAACAAGTACACCGAAACACATCAACTGCCGCATACAGAACGTGAAGATCGAAAACAATAACTTGAGACATGTAGATTTAATCATTTCAATTGGTCAGCCATATTGTTTTTATTCCTTTATTTAAAAAGAGGCAACAGGGTTAAGCTCATGGCCATTTTACAGAGGAAATGAATACAGGGGAAAGCATTAGTTCACACTAGAATTTTTTGAATCTAAAAAAAGCCCTAAAATAAACCATCGACAATACCCCTTCCTAGCCTGTGTAGAAGTTGACTGCAGGTTACAGGTCACCTGATTGGTTGCCATATCTCACATTGCCGGGGATTAGGCATTTTATGTTCAGGCCTACAGCCTGACAGCCTAATGAACCAATTCAATGTAGGATTTTTTTAAGTAAAAAAATTAATAATAATTGGCATGGAATTACAATTTAAAAGTTAAAATGATAACTGAATGTCATTGTCATAACATTAAATTATAACGACATATAATGGTAACCTCGCTTCAAAGGAATATTTGTCACCAATATTGACCAAAGACAGTCAACTAGACAAAATAATAATTGGACGTGCTCAAAAAACAAGGGTTATGCTGAAGGTCCCAAGGTTCAAATTGAAATAACAGGCTAAAGTACATCTCCAAATGTTCAATGGCCGCCTAAAATAAATACTATGCTGCTCCCTAGTGGCTAAATTGGGAAAAAACGTCAAAGAAAATATGATGGGAATGATTGCAGGAAATGGATGGTAAACATACCCTTCCTCTGCATCCCTACCCAACCAGTATTAAGTGTGCTATTCACCCAAGTGCTCCAAAATATATATAAACAGATTAAACATCAATATCATATAACAGTGCTGGCATCTTTAGTAAGACATCCTTCCTTTTAAAGTACTGAATGAGCAAAGAGGGTACAGTCCCTTAAGTGTGGCCCCACCCATCCACAAACAAGTGCCTGCTGGGGCATGTAGTCTGGATGCAAGCAGTACTTTTTTTTTATACAAGTGTTTTGCAGAGAGCTAGCAAAAAAAAGCTAAAGAAAGAAAGGCAGAAAATAATGGTCAATAATAATCAACAATGCTTACACTAAAAACCACAATGGTGGCAATACTTTCAAGGTCAAGGCGTAGGTTAGACCTTAATTCGAATTCCCCCCAATAGCTTAACCCCTTTTCCTTTCTGTGCAACTTTCCTTTACACTTCAGATAATGAGGTCAAAAGTGACTCAGGAAATGAAACATGTCCAGAGCTTGGATTGGCTTAGAATGGAGCTACATGCCGTTAACACTCCGACAGAATCACACAGAAGGAGCTATAAGAACTAGACCCCAATTAATGGGAGACAAGAGAGTAGTAATCTAGGATCCTTTGAGCTTTTGACAGCCTGAAATTCGGTTCTGGACTTTTCTTGACTAGTCCCCCAGGCTGAGCCGTTTTTATTTTGGGCAAGATCAAGATTCTAGGAGCACTACAGATACACTACTGTCTACTCCAACGCTTTCCCTAGTCCACTGAAAATGTTCGGACAAGTCCCTGGAAGTCTATGGCCCTGGACGTCTATGGCCCTGGACGTCTATGGCCCTGGACGTCTATGGCCCTGGACGTCTATGGCTCTGGACGTCTATGGCTCTGGACGCTCTAACCTTTTCTCTGTCTCTTCTCCAACTCATCATCCCCTCACTCTCATTTTACACTTTTTAAAGTCGCCACCAATCCTTCCTTTTTCGAATCGAAACATGCAAAAACCTTCCTATACTTACGTTACCTTCACTGTTTTCCACTTCCTCCCTCCCTCCCTCCCTCCCTCTTTTCCAGCGCCCAGAGCTTTGTAGAAGAAAACCAGAACCGAGGTCCAGGATCAAAACGACCGAGCGTCCGTTTATAGCAAAGCTAAGGCCCTTTGAAATCAGGCATACCTGATAAACACACACACACACACACACACACACACACAAAGGCTTCAGGTAAAATGTCGGTTTCAACAAAATTGTGCTTCAAACTATTTTTCATTCAAAAAGGAACACTTGTCTTTCTTTCGCCCATCAGGTTGACAGAGGAAAGGGTAAGAGGCATGTAGGGGTTAAGGGTCAATGCATAATTCCCCCCCCCCCCCCCCAGTCCCATCCCTACAACCCAACCGACCTCAGTGTTTGTGTGAGTGAGGCGGGGGGTTGGAGAGGGAGCTGGGCCGGACGTGGGGTCGGGTCTCCCTCGGGTTTCCCCAGGACGGAGGGGGGAGGTCAAGGGAGGTGGGGTGAGCAGGGGCCGCTGTTGGGGAAGGCCCGCGGGCGGACCTGCTGGCCCGCGATCCAATCATGGAAGGGAGGCTCTGGTTGCGCCTCAGCCCGCCCAATAGGCTTCCCCCGCCGGCCGCCACGAACGTGGCAGAATCGTGGCGCGGGGGTGGCGGGCCTAAAGCCCCCTGGAGCTTTGTGGTGAAGCCCAGGCGCTTCAGCCGCTCCAGCAGGCCCACGTTAGGGGAGCCGGGGCTGGCCTCGGAGGCCTTGGCCCCGGGGCCCGGGCCGAGGGCGTCCCGGGGGCCGGGGCTGGGGAGGTCCGGGCGGGGGGCGCGGCCCAGCCGCAGCCCGTACACATCCTGCAGGAAGAGCTCGGCGGGCCGAGAGGCCAGGAAGTTGTCGGTCGGAACCGGGGCCGACTGGAAAGGCACAGGGGAGGAAGGGGGGGAGCGGGAGGGCGAGTTGGGGGGCGTGTTGGGAAGGCCGGCGGTCTTGGGCAGACGGACCTTCGGCTTGAAGGGGCCCGTGGACAAGGCGGAGATGCCCCTCTCCAGCACCAGCTTCGCCAGGCCGCCAGGCGGGGCCACGGGGGGGCGGGGGGGGAAGGAGTCCCCCAGGCTGAGCCGACAGGGCGTGACTGGAGTGCTGGGGCCAGTTCGCATCGAGCTGGGCGTGTTCCCAGAGAAGGATGACTGGCCCTGGAAACTGAAAGACAAATGCGAGCTTGAGATATGACTGGGGCACCTGGGTGACGGGACCACAGACTGGGGCACGTACCTGGATGTCACCTGGGTGACGTGACTACAGACTGGGGCACGTACCTGGATGTCACCTGGGTGACGTGACTACAGACTGGGGCACGTACCTGGATGTCACCTGGGTGACGTGACTACAGACTGGGGCACGTACCTGCATGTCACCTGGGTGATGGGACCACAGACTGGGGCACGTACCTGGATGTCACCTGGGTGACGTGACTACAGACTGGGGCACGTACCTGGATGTCACCTGGGTGACGTGACTACAGACTGGGGCACGTACCTAGATGTCACCTGGGTGACGTGACTACAGACTGGGGGACGTACCTGGATGTCACCTGGGTGATGGGACCACAGACTGGGGCACGTACCTGCATGTCACCTGGGTGACGTCACTACAGACTGGGGGACGTACCTGGATGTCACCTGGGTGACGTGACTACAGACTGGGGGACGTACCTGGATGTCACCTGGGTGATGGGACCACAGACTGGGGGACGTACCTGGATGTCACCTGGGTGACGTCACTACAGACTGGGGGACGTACCTGGATGTCACCTGGGTGACGTGACTACAGACTGGGGCACGTACCTGGATGTCACCTGGGTGATGGGACCACAGACTGGGGCACGTACCTGCATGTCACCTGGGTGACGTCACTACAGACTGGGGCACGTACCTGGATGTCACCTGGGTGATGGGACCACAGACTGGGGCACGTACCTGCATGTCACCTGGGTGATGGGACCACAGACTGGGGCACGTACCTGGATGTCACCTGGGTGATGGGACCACAGACTGGGGCACGTACCTGGATGTCACCTGGGTGACGTCACTACAGACTGGGGGACGTACCTGGATGTCACCTGGGTGACGTCACTACAGACTGGGGCACGTACCTGGATGTCACCTGGGTGACGTCACTACAGACTGGGGCACGTACCTGGATGTCACCTGGGTGACGTGACTACAGACTGGGGCACGTACCTGGATGTCACCTGGGTGACGTGACTACAGACTGGGGCACGTACCTGGATGTCACCTGGGTGACGTGACTACAGACTGGGGCACGTACCTGGATGTCACCTGGGTGACGTGACTACAGACTGGGGCACGTACCTGGATGTCACCTGGGTGACGTGACTACAGACTGGGGCACGTACCTGGATGTCACCTGGGTGACGTCACTACAGACTGGGGGACGTACCTGGATGTCACCTGGGTGACGTGACTACAGACTGGGGCACGTACCTGGATGTCACCTGGGTGACGTGACTACAGACTGGGGCACGTACCTGCATGTCACCTGGGTGACGTGACTACAGACTGGGGCACGTACCTGCATGTCACCTGGGTGACGTGACTACAGACTGGGGCACATACCTGGATGTCACCTGGGTGACGTGACTACAGACTGGGGCACGTACCTGGATGTCACCTGGGTGACGTGACTACAGACTGGGGCACGTACCTGGATGTCACCTGGGTGACGTCACTTGGGTGCAGGATACGGCATGTGGTGAAGGTGTAGGTGGAGAACGTGGAGCTCTGGCACTTCCCTGGGTAAGGGACTAAACGTACAAACATGTTTAAGGATAGACTTCAGAAGCCCCGTGCTGTTAGATAAACACACCTCTTTTTGTACACAAATGATTCCCTTAATACTGTTGACGTTAAAAACAAACAAATGATAACTGGGCCAATGTGTACCAACAAGAAAAAATGGACAGCATCCATTAATATTCTCGTTAAGGGATCATACATTACTATAAAACTAACTACGTACAAATTTGAGACCAATTCAATTATTAGATATAATAATGGCCGACGATTTCTCCGACCAATTCTATGATTATGGGTTGGGGTTATTAAACTCCCCCAGGTGCAGGTATGAGTAAGCCTGCCGATTTATAACAACAACAACATAAGCCAAATTTGAAACTCGAAATGTTAAAAATAATAACTTTTGTTTCTGTTATACTTCGGTAAATAAATAAATAACGTTTAGGTTCATTTAGAAAATGAAAGAAAAATTAGCACAAGTCTACACGCACTGAAACAATATCAGAATGTCTGAGGATCCCTGGGACTCTCACCGGACACAGTAGAAGTTGTGGTTATTGCGCTAGTCTGCGATTGGACAGGAGCCGAGGATGTGGTTGGAGCTGATAGGCTGGGGTGACTGACGATGTCACAGAGGGCTGAGGTGGGAGGCGGAGCTATCGCGCACTTGGGCGACGCCCCCAGGCCCGGAGAGAGTGGCGTGGCGGGCTGCTTCTTTTCCCTACCCTCCTCCGGCGTAGAGGAACACCGCACATCGAAAGTGATCCCACCCTCCTCCTCCTCCTCCTCCTCCTCCTCCTTCGTTCCTCCTCGCTCCCGCTTTTCCACCGAGGAAGCTCCGCCCTCGCCCTGCTCTTCGCCCTCCCCATCCTCCTCCAGGTCGCTCAGGCGGTAGACGTCGTCTAGAGGAAGCGGGCGGAACCCTTTGGTGACCACGCCCGGATGGGGGTCCAGGATGGTGCCCAGGTGGGGTTTCGCCAGCATCTGCCAGTGGTGGAGGGTCAGGGAGCCTGGGGAGAGACATTCCATGGTGAAATTGATTTTGCGGTAACGTTGTCACGCACACATAACCCAACATTACCATTATCTCTCTCTCTCTCACACACACACACACACACACACACACACACACACACACACACACAGGAAACTGCTTAAAAGTGACCAAAGCTTATTCTTGCTTTTTCTCCCATAATGAAACATCACCTTGGAAGCTCAGAGGCTGAGGACTTAAGCAGCAAATCAATTCAATTATTATTATTATTATTAATACATTCTACTGCTTAATAATAATAATAATACTAATAATATTAATACATTCTACTGCTTAATAATAATAATAATAATAATAATAATAATAATAATAATACATTCTACTGCCTAATAATAATAATAATAATAATAATTCATTCTACTGCTGCTCATTAATTATTATGATTATGATTATTATTAATACATTCTACTGCTTAATAATAATAATAATAATAATAATAATAATAATAATAATATTATTATTATTAATACATTCTACTGCTGCTCATTAATTATTATTATTATTATTATTATTATTATTATTATTATTATTATGCGATTCTACCACTGATCAACAGTCACTCGACTTTGCTCGTCTGGGCGATGCTTTGTTGTCACACGTGTACTATTACCTCGACTGCCTGGTCTGAATATTAACATTAGAACGAAATGAATACACGCCATCTATTAGGAGTTGTACACACCTTCCATCGGCTTAACGATCTGCAGCTTCTCCGGCAGGAAGGTCTTGAAGCAGCTAGAGCTAACGGCGAACTCTGATAGGTTGGAGAAAGACGAGCCGGCGCTCCCCATTGGTGAGCTCCAGCCACTCCCCTCCCCTCCAGGGTCCACCCGGGCCCGCAGCTTCTTCTCGCGCTCCGCCTGGAAGAACTGCCGCTCACACAGGAAGTTTTGCCGACGCAGGGACAGGCGGGTGAGGGCGGCCGTGAGGTCACTTCCTCCCGGGGACCCAGGTTTGCCGAGTCGTGGCTCCTCCCTGCATGGACAAAGAAAAAGCAGCATGACGCCTGTCATTTTTTTTTCTCTTCTTGCAAAGTCAATTTCAGACCCTTCCACAGACACGCGCGACCACAGACGACGCCAGTGGCCGCTTTAGAGTCGGAACATCTGTGCTCTCTGTGTAGAGCGTGTGGACTGGCATCGTTTAAAACACCAGAACCACTAAACTGTCCGATGAACTTCCCAACAGGGTAACAAGCCAGGCTGCTCCCCCCCCGCCCCCGACTTACCCCTGGGCAGACTGGAAGGGCTGGGACGTCATCACCAAGGCGCTCCCCCCCGAGCCGGGGATGAGAGGCGGCCCGGAGGACGCCCGCTCCACCGTCTCGTTGGCCGTGCGCACCGCCTGGAACACTCGCCTCTGGGAGACCCTGGGAGGGGTCAAAGGTCAAAGGTCAGGGGGTCAGGAGAAGGGGCGAAGGGTCAGGAGAAGGGGTGAAGGGTCAGGGGGGGGGCAGGGGAAGGGGCGAAGGGTCAGGAGACGGGGGCAAGGGTCAGGAGACGGGGTCAAGGGTCAGGAGACGGGGTCAAGAGTCAGGAGAAGGGGTCAGGGGAAGGGGTCAAGGGTGGATGTTTGGTTTGAACTGACGTAGGCAGAGAGACAACACGGAGCCTGACTCCAATGGACGTTTGGGCCGGGAAACCTAAGATGGCCGACACATCCTAGCTTTGCTGTCGTTACAATTCCTTTCTGTTGGCTTACGGGAAAATTCAAAGATCTCAATGAATTTGACATAGAAGTCTGTTCCACTTATTCGAATTCTATGGTTGGGTCACATGTTATACAAGTTTAGGTTGAGGGGGGGGGGGGGGGCAAGTAAAAATCCAAAAAATGTTATCATCTCCTTCTCCCTCATCAAAAATTCCTGAATTTTAGTCGCCCCACCCCCCTCTATAGGAATACCCCTACACCCTTTTGTTGCAGCGTAAGGACAAGGTACATTTCTTTCCGTTATGTAGTCGAAAAGGGAGAGGAAGAGCGACCTTTGGTCCTGGACAGCGGTTTCCTCCTCCACACTCTGCTCCCGCCTCATCGACCCTTCAATCTCTGCAGCCAGGGAGTCCTGAGACGACAACAACAACAACAACAACCCCAGTCACACACACACGCACACACACGTCGACGCGGCCCACAAGAACAATGACCACAGCCCGGAATCCCGAGGGGGATTAACCCAGACGGTCCTGACCATAGGGAAGAGGCCGTAAGGAAGATGTCTGCGCCAGCCGGCCGAAGGGGTGTTCCTGCTGCGCAGCTCCCGGATCTCCTCCTGGGTCTCATGGAGCATCCCTACACACTCGGCGTTCCCGTCTGCCAGCTCATTCAGCTAAGCAGACAAACACAGCGCCGTGTCAGTTCCTTCATCCATTTAGCCGGGACATTAAATCCAAATCTTCAAATTGGTCTTTTTTATGTAAAAAAAAATAAAAAATGGATAGATATTTATATGAAAAAATATCGATGTATATTCATTTTTTTACATTAAACCTAACTGCAATCAGTAATAAATGTTAATAATAACAGAGAAAATATGATTACAAATTACAAGAATAACTTAATTTAATTTAATTTAATAACTGAAAGAAGTGTGTGTGCAGTGTTAAACTCAGAGAAGTGTGTGCAGTGTTAAACTCAGAGGAGTGTGTGTGCGCGGTTTTAAACTCAGATAAGTGTGTGTGCGGTGTTACGGAAAGAAGTGTGTGTGGCATGTTAATCTCAGAGGAGTGTGTGTGCGGTTTTAAACTCAGAAGTGTGTGTGTGGTGTTACGGAAAGAAGTGTGTGTGGCATGTTAATCTCAGAGGAGTGTGTGTGCGGTTTTAAACGGAAAGGAGTGTGTGTGTGTGTGTGTGTGTGTGTGTGTGTGTGTGTGTGTGTGTGTGTGTTTTTAAACTTAAGGAAATGTGTGTGTGAATGGGTGTGCAGTTTTAAACTGAGAGAAGTGTGTGTGTGTGCGGTTTCAAACTGAGAGTAGTGTGTGTGTGTGTGTGTGTGTGTGTGTGTGTGTGTGTGTGTGTGGTTTTAAACTGAGAGAAGTGTGAGTGAGTGTGGGTGTGTGTGTGTAACACAGTGTGTCTGTCTGTGTGTGTGCATGCGGTTTTAAACTGAGAGAAGTGTGTGTGTGTGTGTGTGCAGTGTTACACTGAGAGACTAACCTCAGCGGTTAGCTGTCGCTGGGCTTCTTTGGAGGCCTGAAGGTGCATCCTCAGATCCTCCTTCTCCAGAGCCAACTGAGAAAGAACACACACACACACACACACACACACACACACACACACACACACACACACACACACACACACACACACACACACACACACACACACACACACACACACACACACACACACACACACAGTATAATTGGAACTTTGCCTCCAACTGATCCATACCCATAACATTGCCTCCCCCTCCTCCTCCTCCTCCTCCTCCTCCTCCTCCTCCTCCTCCTCCTCCTCCTCCTCACCTCTTTAACTCGATGTTGGAGGTCCACGATCTGGGAGAGGAGCTGGGCGATCTCCTCCTGGTGTTGGACCAGCTCACTGCTCTTATGGGTCAGCTCATCAGCCAGGTTCACCATGTGGCTGTTGGACTCACCTGCGGACGGACACGCGCACACACACACACACACACACACACACACACACACACACACACACACACACACACACACACACACACACCCGCGCGCACAGACGTGGTTATGTACACACACAAAAGCCGTGTGTGTGTGTGCCTGTGTGGGTGTGTGCGTGTGCGTGTGTGAGACTCACGGAGCTCTTTGACACAGTCGCTGACCAGCTGCTGCTCCTTCTCCTCATAGGTGACTGTCTCCTTCTTCAGATGACAAGCCTGGCAGAGAGAGAACACACATGAGGTATGAGGAAGAAACAGAGCAGTACAAAGAGACGGAGAGAGAAAAGAAAGAGAGAACACATGAGACACTAGGAAGAAACAGAGCAGTACAAAGAGACAGAGAGAGAAAAGAAAGAGAGAAGACATGAGATACTAGGAAGAAACAGAGCAGTACAAAGAGATGGAGAGAGAAAAGAAAGAGAAGACATGAGATACTAGGAAGAAACAGAGCAGTACGAAGAGATGGAGAGAGAAAAGAAAGAGAGAAGACATGAGATACTAGGAAGAAACAGAGCAGTACAAAGAGACAGAGAGAGAAAAGAAAGAGAGAAGACATGAGATACTAGGAAGAAACAGAGCAGTACAAAGAGACGGAGAGAGAAAAGAAAGAGAGAGCACATGAGATACTAGGAAGAAACAGAGCAGTACAAAGAGACGGAGAGAGAAAAGAAAGAGAGAACACATGAGACACTAGGAAGAAACAGAGCAGTACAAAGAGACAGAGAGAGAAAAGAAAGAGAGAACACATGAGACACTAGGAAGAAACAGAGCAGTACAAAGAGAGAGAGAGAAAAGAAAGAGAGAACACATGAGATACTAGGAAGATATCCAGGCTCGGGGGGGTCACAGTGGGGGGGGGGGGGGGGGGGGGGGGGGGGGGAGAGGGCGGCCCCCTACCTCAGAGCGCAGCGCCACGTTCTCCTCCTCCAGCTCCTGCAGCTTGCAGTGCAGCGCCTCCAGCTGGCGGAGGGAGGGGATGGCGCCCCCCGGTGGGGGGGTGGGGCGGGGCGGCGGGGGGCTGGGCGAGGCGGCCTCTCTCTCCTCCGAGGCGCTGGCTACCATGCGCAGCAGATCATCCTTCTTGCCCAGCTCGTGCTGCAGCTGGTGGACCTGGGGGGGGGGGGGGGGCAAAACGATGATTTAGCTAGTCCTTTTAAAAAGTGCGTGTGTGTGTAAGGGAGAAAGTAAGTGTGTGTTTATGAATTTTATAAATATATACATACTACAATGAACACAAAAGTGTGTGAGTGTGCGAAAGTAAGTGTGTGAAAGTGTGTGTGTGTGTGTGTGTTACCTGGTCCAGGGCCTTTTCCATCTGCTCCTCCAGAGACTCATTGCGCTCCTGAAGCAGGTGGTTCCTCTGCAGTAGGGACTGACCAATCCGAGCCGCCAGCTCCAGGTCCCGGTCCCGCTGTCCAATGAAAAGACCAGGTTACCAGGTCAACCCACCAATCAGCTGGTGACACTCATAAGAGGTAAGCTAGGGTCCACCAATGGCAGCCTACCTCGGACAGAAGGTGGGTGACCACGTCGATGTCATTGTAGGTCCTGGTCATCTGTTCCACCCGGTCTGCACTGAGGACTGCGGGGGGGGGGGGGGGGGGGGGGGGGGGGGGGGGGGGGGGGGGGGGGGGGGGGGGGGGGGGGGGGGGGGGGGGCCCAACACACTTTTAGAGACAGAAACACAATACAGACACACACAGACACAGACACAGACACAGACACAGATAGAGACACAGATAGAGACACACAGACACACACACACAGAGAGAGAGAGAGAGAGAAAGAGAGAGAGAGAGAGACACACACACACACACACACACACACACACACACACACACACACACACACACACACACACACACACACACACACACACACACACACACACACACACGCGCATGCATCTTCTAACCTCCATGCCCCACACAAGCATGCCACGTTGAAGCAGAAACGTACGCAACACAACCCCCACTACGTGGCTAGACATTTCTACGAACCGGTTCATGCCAGACTAAACAGCCTACGAGACAGATAGATGGGTCGACTTTCACTATCAGCCATCTACAGCGTTGAGTCCAAAAGCTTATCAACAGAGGCCAGGTCTTGACTAGGTTAATAAATAAAGGTTAGATCAAAAATAAAAATGGCTGTTAGTGTCAACATGAAGAAAGGCGCAGGGAGGCGTCGGACACTGGCACCGCCTACCGGCTAGAGTGCCCCGCCCTGGGGCCGGCAGAGGACCGGAGCCCCCCCCCCCCCCCCCCCCCTCCTCCTCATGGAGCGAGAGTCAAAGGGAGAGAGAGAGAGAGAGAGGGGGGGGGGGGTGGGTGGGAAGACACAGATACCTTGGGACAGGCTGTGAGAGCCAGGGGGAGCAGAGTAGGAGCAGGGGTCCAGGGCAAGATAAGCTGGAGAAAGAGAGAGAGAAAGAGTGAGAGAAAGAACAGGGGAGAAGGAGAGAGGGGGGGTGGGTGATTCAAAACGTGTTAAGAACGTATTTCAGGGAGCAGAATAACCGAAAGAGGAAAAGAGAAAAGCATGAGAAGGACAAGGGGCAGAAAACAAACTAGCATGAGGCAATCTGCTGTCTATCATTTCTATCGGTCTAAATCAGAGGGGGTAAGTTTGGGAGCGCTTGGTTTGGCTTTCAGCACCTGTATGGGCACCCCGCCCACCGCACCACTGCAGTCACTTGGGTAGAGAGGGTAAACTCGCCTAAGGGAAATAATGGGTTACTCGGGAAACACAGGAGATGCTAAAAAGGCACACATTAAAACAGTATCCTCAGTATGGATTTTTTTTTTTTTTTAGACTAGGCTGCACACGTTTTGCTTGGCTGTGGAAAACCTTATACCCCCCTCTCTCTCTCTCTCTCGCTCTCTCTCACACACACACACGCACACGCACACGCACAGGCACACACACAGTTGATCTAAAGGTTATCCAAGGTCGTCCCCAAACGTTTGTGACACACTATCTGGGGGGTCTGCGTCATATACAGTGTGTGAGTGAGTCTCACATCTATCAGGAGAGAAGTAAGCAGGTGATTGAGTGTGTGTGTGTGTGTGTGTGTGTGTGTGTGTGTGTGTGTGTGTGTGTGTGTGTGTGAGTAACAATGACTGATATTTGGTTGCTCTCGAGATACTTTCTCTTACTTAAGTCCTCTCATACCATCTCATGCCAATGACGCACACTGCACTGTGTGTGTGTGTGTGTGTGTGTGTGTGTGTGTGTGTGTGTGTGTGTGTGTGTGTATGTGTGTTTCGGGCGTCGTCAGCTTGTACAGTCTATATCCAGTCTGTCCATCAACAGACAAGGGCCGCAGGTCTGATCAGACCAGCAGAGAATGGCCACCATTCAAAATGTACTAATCCCTGAAATATGTTTCACATGACTGTGGCTCCAAGTTCCCCCTCTCCTCTTCACCCCTCTCTCCTCTTCATCCCTCTCTCCTCTTCATCCCTCTCTCTAAGCATCGACCAAAGTCAACATCAATGACCGACCTCTGAAAAGATCTGACACGGCTAATTGAATTGGAAAGGAAATGAAATTACTTTACTCAAGTGTTGCTAACCAAATACTGAATAAAACCGTCACCGTGGAGCTCGACTGACATTGGGGGGGGGGGGGGGGGGGGGGGGGGAGGGGGACGAGGACGACGACACGTGTTATATATCAAGAACACGGACGGAGGCTGGGCATCGTTTTCAATCCACGATCACTTTACACACTACATTACCCAGCATGCTTAGTGTTACCAAAATAACCACTATATGGTAACGTGCAGCCCCTTAGCACATTGCTTAGTATACGACAGGAAGAACCTGGGTGGATGGAAAAGTTATCCGGACGAATCCGGACATCTCCAGGAACTACGGAGAAAAGGTACAACACAAAACCGGAGCTATCCTTTTCCACTGGTGTGGTGCGGCATGGGGGCCTAATTATAGCAGGAGCAGGGTTGACAGGGTCTGGGTACAGTTGCTGGCCAACTCTGTCCCGTACTGTTTTCCTAGCAGCTCTGGTTCTCTGCGGTGACTATATAAATCAATGTTTCTATATAAATAATGGAAATATTGCTTTCTGCGTAGGCGTGCGCGGAATGCAACGTACACTTTTGATAGGCTCGACCTTCCGACACTGCGGAGTAGGCTGTTCGTCGGGTAAAGTCTGCCTGAGTTCAAATGTGTTTGAAACCAAGAACACACGCTCGCACTAAACCACTTCCTGTAGATAAACATGTCGTCAAGCTCCAAATCCTGGATGCAAACACTGTCTACACACACGGCGCTCTGCGACCGAATGCAAAGGCATTGAGAGAGAGCTCGGTCTACAGTGACACACACACACACACACACACACACACACACACACACACACACACACACACACACCGTCCAATCCCCCTCTCATCCTTTGGCTCACCTTCCATAACTAAACCCTCATGAAGTTCTTCATGGTGGAAGTTTAACACCGGCATGGCTGTTTTTGTTTTTTGTGTTTGCTTCCACACTCGCTGGGTCCTCTCCTTCTCTCCGTCTGAACGTCTCTCTCCCTCTCTCTCCCTCCCTCACTCTCACTGTCTCTCTTTCTCCCTCCCTCCCTCACTCTCACTGTCTCTCTTTCTCCCTCACTCTCACTGTCTCTCTTTCTCCCTCCCTCACTCTCAGTCTCTCTTTCTCCCTCCCTCACTCTCACTGTCTCTCTTTCTCCCTCACTCTCACTGTCTCTCTTTCTCCCTCCCTCACTCTCAGTCTCTCTTTCTCCCTCCCTCACTCTCACTGTCTCTCTTTCTCCCTCACTCTCACTGTCTCTCTTTCTCCCTCCCACTCTCTCACTGTCTCTCTTTCTCCCTCCCCCCCTCACTCTCACTGTCTCTCTTTCTCCCTCCCACTCTCTCACTGTGTCTCTTTCTCCCTCCCTCCCTCTCTCTATCTCTCTCTCTCTCTCTGCTCTTAACGACCCACATGAGCGCATTCCTGAGTCCTTTGCCAATGACTGGCCATTCTCTCTCTCTCTCTCACACACTCACTCACACACACACACACACACACACACAGACGCACACACACACACACGATGACCAATAGACAGTCATGTGCATGGAGAGGAAAACTGAGCTAAAGATAGATGCCATACACTGCAGACAGTGACCCATAGCTCTCCATATCTGAGGGCACGCACACGCACACACACACACACACACACACACACTCTTCGGGCACAATTGTCCATCTGCTGCCCTGAAATCATGTCCTGGCTTAACAGAGATAGGGAGATAGTTATCTAGCATGGTCTCTCTATCTAAGACAAAAAGAAAGAGGAGAGAGAGAGAGAGAGAGAGAGAGAGCGAGAGCGAGAGCGAGAGAGAGAGAGAGAGATCTATTCCTTCATAGAGTCATGGGGGACATCTCGGTGGCTGTTGGTTGACAGTGGGTCCCTTTCAGCAGACATCGAGCCCTCTCACACCAGTCTTTAGAACAGAAAACGCATCTACCACCATTTTCTTTGTCTTCCATACCTCACAATTAGATTGACATCTTTCATTTTATTCTAAAGGAAGAACTAAAAAAGGAAGAACTAAAAGAGGAAGAAAAAGATCGTCAAAGAACATTTCCCTGTTTGTCTGTTGGAGTGGCGCCAGGTCCTGGCTTTGGAGAACTTGTCTACAACCAGGGATCTTTTACAGCTTTCTAACATGCCATCCAACATAGATAAACATAGCTTTTTTCATACCTCCATATTTTCTTCGCCTTCCAAACCTCACAATTAGAGTTACATCTTTAAAGAATTACACAACGCTAATAAAACATTCATATACCGTTGAGTCCAAACATACATTTTTTTTTGTTTTTTCCCCCGGAAGACTTTTTATCACGGATAAACATGGCGCATGGCGCAGGCCAAAGCTGGGGTACCTACTCATGTAGCGGAAGGTCTCCTCCGCTAGCAGGGGGGAGAGGGCGCTGTGGGGCTCCTCGGGAGAACAGCTGGGCGAGAGCACCCAGTCCTGGCTGTCGTGCAGGTACAGAGACCCGGAACCGGAACCGGAACCGGAGCCGGAGCCGACCGAGCCCAGGCTGCGGTGCTTACTGCTGCCGCCCTCATCTAGAGCCGGAGAGAGAGAGAGAGAGAGAGAGAGAGAGAGAGAGAGAGAGAGAGAGAGAGAGAGAGAGAGAGAGAGAGAGAGAGAGAGACAAAGAGAGACAAAGAGAAACAGAGAGAGAGAAAGAAAGAGAGAGAGAGAAAGAAAGAGAGAGAGAGAGAGAGGGGATAGAGAGAAGGGGATAGAGAGAGAGAGAGAGAGAGAGAAAAAGAGAGAGAGAAAAAGAGAGAGAAAGAGAAACAGAGAGAGAGAAACAGAGAGAGAGAAAGAGAGAGAGAGACAGACAGACAGAGAGGTTGAGAGAGAGAGAGAGAGAGAGAGAGAGACAGACCGACAGAGAGGTTGCGAGAGAGAGAGAGAGAGAGAGAGAGAGAGAGACAGACAGACAGAGAGGTTGAGAGAGAGAGAGAGAGAGAGAGAGAGACAGACAGAGAGGTTGAAGACTATACATGAGAAATATTGCGAATAATAGATAATAATAGCGATGATAGAATCGGTTGGAAAGGGAAGGACCACTGGCTGTACCCGATTCGTTCACATCTTTGCCCAGTCAAAGGGGTTAGCATGAAAAACTACGGTTTTAGAAAAGGGGAATGCCTGAGCCCCAGTTGAGTGAGAGAGTGTGTGTGTGTGTGTGTGTGTGTGTGTGTGTGTGTGTGTGTGTGTGTGCATGTGTGCGTGTGTAAAAGCTTGAATGTTGAATTTTAATCGGATGTGTTCTGGCTCACCGATTATGTGGTTTACGGGGACAGGAACTAAGTATAGCACAGCCTAAAAGAGAGGCCAGGGACTCACACTCACACTCACACTCACACTCACACTCACACTCACACTCACACTCACACTCACACTCACACTCACACTCACACTCACACTCACACTCACGGAAAAAGAGCCTCTAAAATTTGGACTGACAGACACCGGCAATTTTGCATATTTATTGCAAAACAAAAGGGCATACCTTCGTATACAACCACCCACACACACACACACACACACACACACACACACACACACACACACACACACACACACACACACACACACACACACACACACACACACACACACACACACACACACACCTGTCCCGGTGCTGGCCTCCTTCTTCTTCTTCTTCTCCGACCCGGTAGCTTTGACCTCAAACATGTCCTGCCCACTGGGAGGACGGGGGACCCAACACAAACACACACTCCCTGGAGGGAAGTCTGCTCCTCAGTGACATCACATCCTGTTCCTCTAGGGCGCTCAAAGCTGTACACCGAACAGACTGTGGGGACCTGCACCTGAGAAGACACACACACGCGCGCGCACGCACACACACACGCACACAGAGGATAGGTCAATGACTGATGACGAGAAAAGCTGAAGAAAGCAAAGAGAACGGCATGAAGCAGCAACCAGGGCGGGCTGTTGTCGTAACCCTGAAGGCTGGGTCGCATTTCAACCACCGTCCTCCTCTCCATCGTCTAAGGACATTAAGATCACACAAATAGCATTTGAATTCCCAGATGACTCTTGTTGTGTTTGTCACTCTGCTTAGATAGACAATGTAAATACGACACAGAGTCAGTCGCTAGTGTGCTAATGAAGTTTCTATAGTGAGCAACACTGAAAGGTTACACGACAACTCATCGATGACGTCATGGGACTCACCTAACTTAAGACTCAATCAATGGATGTAGGAGCCAATGGTTTCTCTGTATAATGGTATACCAGTCCTGGCCACTAGGGACAGGGTGCGCACATTGGGTGTCACTGTTAAGACCACAGGTGAATAGTTTTGTGGTGTGTTAGATGGGTGGCCATCTACCACCACCGCGACTTAGAAAGTGAGAAAATCGATAGAATAGTCACGTTCATGGACCTGCTGCCTCGATCATCATGGACGTACGCCTACTATGCAATCCCCCACCAACCCCAAAACAGGAATCGAATGATAAAACTATCAAAACACAAATGTATGTTCAATGGTCTATTTCGTTGAGCAGGGCAGGCCCACAGTGAGTCAGCCTGCAGCACCCAAGCCACTCTGCCAGGGGCCAACGGCCTCTCGGCTAGCCCCCTGCCCCCCCCCCCCTGCCCCCCCCTCCACCCTCCACCTCCCACGCTCCCTGACATTTGAACGGCGATGCCGGAAACAATCTCCGACAGAGGCGCTCCCAATTTGTCTCCAACAACATGAACGCCACTCTCCTCTACAGTGGCCACCATTCCGATGGTTTTGGATCCGTTTATTTCTCTCTATCTCTCAAAGTTATAGATGGGGGGGATAGGCTACAGCAGAACCAAATAGACTTGGATGGAGAGATGTTTGTTACGACAGCCTTTGCCTACTTTCTGTTGCATATACATCGTTACATGCGCATTTTTTGAGTTTGACAGGTCGCCCCTGGTATTTTGCTGTTGAATGTCACAGGCTTCCAGACTTCAGTATGACGAAGTCTTCATGTATGGACGGCGCCAGTATCTTCAGGGAAGGAGGCGAAAGAGGGGGGGGGGGGGGCTCTCCTACATCCTGTTTTGAATCTAGAGACAGGATGTTGGGCTGTTTGGAGTTGATTTAGAGAGACAGGAGGTTCAGCTACTGGCCAAGAGATAACGTTTGCCACTTTAGCTAGCACTAGCCTAGCTGTAACCGGGCTATCTGCCAAACTACTAATTAGGGTGGCGTAATTGCTCAAATTGTCCCAAATGAAAATGTGACCCCTTTTTGTGTCCTGTGACATTTCTTTAACTAGGCTGTGAAATGAAAGGCAAAATCGTCAGACATGCTATGGATATTCTCATAACGCAATCAAGCACTTACTTCATACTTTAAGGACCATTGTTAATAGGCTACCAGCTGGGCTTACTTGGATCGACATCTGTCACCGCTTGTATCGGTAACCTCTCTCACCACTGTGCACGCGCAACAGCATCTCTCGCTTATGTAACAGGGGCTTCCAACTGTCGGTTTGGCTCAACGCAAAGCCGATCACAGCGCAGCTGCACGTTGTGTCACAGACGGCATGCCTGCATTACACACTATTGCATTCCTGGTGTTTTCTCTGGCATCAATCTGCTTCTGCTTTAGCGTTCTTAGTTCCTGTTCTGGGCCAATGTTATGCTCCCCCTTTCCAGACCATGAGGCTTAATATACAAGTTATATTAGGTCATAATCTGGGAAGACAATGCAAACGACCCATTTAACTCCCACCTCTTCGGCTCCTTCCACGGGAATTCTAAGTGGCGTCCTTCTCTGACAAGGAGACTGAAGCCCTTCACTTTACACACGGCTCAATGGGCAGACCAGACAAGGTCCGTTATCCACAAGGGAGCGTGGCAGACACATTCCTACAGCTGCTGAAGTAATAACGGGGAAAGACGTAACCGTTACGAGTACCAAACGGGGATGCTACCAAAAAAAAAACAATTGACAAGCATCGCAAATCTAGCTGCTAAAAAATAGCTATCGCTCGAACAGTCATCAAACATCATATTTCTTAGCTGATCCTTCTAATCTTTGAGAATAATAAAAGCAGTTGTGCCACTTTTCTTTTAAACAAACAAAAATAGCTGCATTGTGATGAGACCAATCAGTTGTGTTAGCTAGCTACCTTATCCTCCGCTTGTAGTAGCGAAAGCAGATCTGTGATTTCCACCCATCTTTCGCAAATCCAAACACACACCCTCACGTAAAATACAGATTTTACATTATTATATGGCAGCTCAAAACCTACCTTTCAGGAAGAAAAAATCATCACAGTAGAAAATTCAAGATGCTACATTGCATGTGGTACCCGCAAATTCTTTCTTAGACCCAAACAATGGATGCGAGTGTTAGAAAATGTAAGGTCAGACAGTTGGGGCAAAAGGCTTCAATGTATCATAGAGGCGTCCGTCAAACTAATGACGTATATACTGTGCGCCAGTACTTTATCAAATTAAAAGTCCTGTTGATGTTTTACTGTTTTAAGTTGGCTAAACTTTGCTGCCAGTTAATTATGTGCAAAAAAATATCATAGGTACAAGAATGGAGCAATAGAAAACAATCGTCATCTACACTTTAGCGTTTTCAACTCGTCTCGTCTTTCTTCGTCGAAACTTAATAGCTGGTAAGAGGTCAGAGCAAGGCTAACTTCTATGTTCGTACCAATCCATTTCTTGAGTTTAGCTAAGTGTTACTCGACCAGTTTTGCAGTTTAATTCTTGATTTACCTATTCGAAATGTATTAGGAAAGTAGATTTATTAGCAAAATGAATAGGCCTTTGTGAAGAAATGTGCTTGTGACTCACAGTTATAAAGTTCAAAAATGGGCGTAGCTGTTTAGTCATGAAGGCATGGTGTGGTGAAATAAATGTATTGCCAGCTGAGTTACTCACTGAAGTCCAGGCTTCTCTGTTAATAATCTGTCTCGAGACTTAAAAGGACTAGAAACATAGATGTATACATATTGTTCATTGGCTCGTATTATTTAGGTCATTTAGCTCTTTGGCTTCTACAAATGTACCCACAATAATAAACAAGAAGACTAAAACTGGACTTTGGCAAAGGTCCAGTTTGAATACATTTGCAGCACAACTCAAAAACAATCCAGCAGAAATTACGATTGTGCCTTTAAGGCTCAGCCGTGCGGTATTTGTTTTGCCTATTCGGAGATATACTTTATATACTGACCAATAAAAACGAAATCATACCGAGCATAGTTTGCACCACATATTACTGTTTCATAGCATAGGCGTAAATGCAGCCCCATAAGCCTACCTTTTACCCACTATATTTACGAACTGCTTCCTTCGGGTCCTTATAACTTCAGGTTTATAGGAGGCTTATAATTTAAAGACCTCCCCTTTTGGGTCATGTACTCGCCAAGTCTGCAGTTACCCCCCCCCCCTGAATATCGGAATAATTTTCAGTTAATGTGTTTTTCTAATGGTTTTGTTTATCAGCAGCGGTGATTTGTTTCAAATGAATTGGAACCTGGACCAGAGTTGACACCAGGTTAGATACTGCCGTGCATTCCTTGCTCGTGACAGTGGCTTGCGATTGGACACTAGCGATGTCTCATGTTACAATTCAGCTTTTTTTCGATGGGTTACTCCGTGTCTATCTGCAGGGATTGTAACGATAAATGTCAAGGCGTGAGCTGTGGCCACCTCGAAGATCGACTCCATGTCTTTCTTGGTAAGGAACATTCATTTTTTATTAATTCGCCGGTCAGCGTGGTGTTGTTTTGACAAGCCTACACAGTGTCGTTTATCAAGCGCCATGACGTAGGCCTATGTACCTACTTACAGAGCGGGCGATGTTTTGCTTTATCAATTCTACCCAATCCATTCAATGACTTCTACTGTCATCATACGACTGCCACACGTAATCGTCCATTCTCATGATCCCTCTCTGTTGTGCCATCATCCACCAGCAAACGTTTGCCTCCATATCACTGTTAAACACCCTCAATGCCATTTCATTGTGTCAGCACTGAATTGTTTCTGTATTGCTAATCTATCCTCTACCGTTGTAATAGAAAGCCCCTCATGTATATTATTAGCCTGGGCACTTTCTTTTGTTTTGTCTCTTAAGTGGGGCTCTCAGTGCACTCAGCATCCCCCCCCCCCCTTCTCATCCCATGTTCCCCCCATGGGAGACACTCCGCCTTCCTCTCCGCGGGGGCATGCCTCCTCTCACCCCTCCCCCTCACCCCTCCTCTCACCCCTCCTGCCCTGTCGTCCTCCCCCATAGGACTGTTCCTGCATCTCCAACTCTCAGGTTCAGCCAATCGGCATAGAGGACCAGTATGAAGACATCAGTGCCCAGTTCCTGGTTAGTAGACATGAGTCCCTGTCTGTTTCCTATACGTGGCCCATGCGTAGCACAGCGTCGACGTGGACCGCCTGTACCGTGACTTACCATAGCACGCCGTGTTCAGAGAACAGATGACAAAAGAACCAAGGGTCCATCCGATTTGTGGATCCCCGGCTCCAAAACAGAACCACTTGCCAACCACCCCCATGTTACCACGGCCCAGCGAAACAAAGGCACTTCTCAGAGCGGCCTTAGACCCTTTTTAAAAAATGCAGCCACATCAACCGTGCGGGGAGGCGTTAGTCTCTTAATGTCATGTGTCCTCGACGGGGGGGGGGGGGGCTGTCAGTTCGTCTCAGCGTCACAGCGCCCCCCTCTGGCGGATGTCCTCCCACCCACATCGATTGGTAAAGCATGCAAACGGTCACTTGAGTCGTGTTGTGCGCGTCCCGCCCTTTGGCTGGCACCGTCCCCTTAAGCTGCCCCCGCTAAGTGTGCTTGGCTTTGACCACAGTGGCTCAGAGATCAACGCACACTTGTTCCATGTTTGCACTTCTCATTGTTCGGGATGACGGTGCGCAGTCGAGATGCCAGAGCAGAAAGTTAATCGGGTCGCGTCTCCATTTTAGACATGCCATTGGGTTTCTGTGTCGAGGTCCCTGTGCTCACTCAGGTGTGTGTGTGTGTGTGTGTGTGTGTGTGTGTGTGTGTGTGTGTGTGTGTGTGCGCGTGTGCGCGCGTAGAGCTCCGCAGCGTCTGAATACACTCTCGCCGGGGGGTCCGGGAGCGATGACATCAGCGGTCTGTCCTCGGAGCCCTCCCACTACCAGCTGCTGTCGGAACTGGGTAGGCCTCCTCTTGGCATGACGATAGAGTAGGCAGCCCAGTGTAACCACCTTGTCTCCCACTCAACCAGGCAGTGGGAACCAGCCCGCTGGTCCTACTGGAGGGAAGATGTGTCCGATGTCTCATCTCGTCAGTCATAGATAACTCGTGGTCCTCCCAAAACTGGAATATCTTTGACTCCATTTCATTTCCGCTGTTTGCTCTGATCATTTAACATTTGAAACCAGCAAACTTCCACCAGGGGTTGTGGCAACGTGCTGACGTCCAACCGATCCCTGCTGTCTGTCACTTTCACAGATATGGATGACAGCATAGCTAGGAGTTTATTTTTATAAATCATTGCTTTAGGCTTTAAAATGCCTTTATTCATGTGTGTATAGTAATTTAATGTATACCTTTTATTCATATGTTTATAGTAACATAATGTGTACCTTTTAATCATATGTTTATAATAATGTATACCTTTTAATCATATGTTGATAGTAATTTAATGTAGACCTTTTATTCATATGTTTAGAGTAATTTAATGTATACCTTTTAATCATACGTTTATGGTAATTTAAGGTATTCCTTTTAATTATATGTTTAGAGTAATTTCATTTATACCTTTTAATCATGTTTAGAGTAATTTCATTTACACCTTTTATGTTTTATAGTAATTTAATGTATACCTTTAATGTTTATAGTAATTTAATATATACCTTTTAATCATATGTTTATAGTAATTTAAGGTATTTCTGTTAATCATATGTTCATAGTAATTTAAGGTATTCCTTTTAATCATATGTTTATACTAATTTAATGTAGACCTTTTAATCATATGTTTATAGTAATTTAATGTATACCTTTTAATCATAAGTTTATAGTAATTTAATTGAAACCTTTCCCACAACCTTGAATCTCAGGGAGTGGCTTCAACAACCTCAGCCAGGTGAGCATGGCGCGCCATACCCCCTCCGGCCAGCTGGTGGCGGTAAAGCACACCAACCTCGACGAGTGCACCGAGGAGGAGCTGCTGCAGCTCATGGTGAGCGCCATCTTGTCAAGTCCCTTTGAACTCCACCCAATGTAAAATGACGTGTTACTATATTTATATCAGACAGCAGAATAAATACATCCATAGTTCACATAAAATAAAGAATAGACAGTTATTCTGCTTTAAAGCTTGACGTCAGGCACGGTGCCAGGACTTGTTCTCTCCCGGGGCTAAAGGGGAGCTTGACCAATACGTGGGGAGCTAAGAGAATAATGTTAAATAAAATAGCTATAAGCCTAATCCAAGTGACCAGAACAACCCGCACTATTCTCTTAATCAGAAAACGGTCCATCTCTATAACGTAGCTTATGAACACAAGCATGTCAGACACCCCCGAGCCCCCCCCCCCCCCCCCCCCCCACACACACACACACGTCATAGGGTACACACGTGAGATGAGCAAGCAGCTAGGGATCGGATTGGGAACGGAATGGCTGGTTATTAACGTTTACATATTTCTTTATTAGAAATAATAATAACAATACCGAAAAACTTGAGGGGGGCTTAACTGGGGCTTTTGTGACGGGCTATAGCCCCCCAGCCCCCCCCCCCCCCCCCCCCCCCCCCCCCCCTGCCCCGGTGTAGCACCGTGCCTGAGTAAAGTCCCCTGTAAAAAGCGGTGCAGATCACATGTTGCTCTCGGCATCAATGTTAAGCGTCTTTGGCTTTTAGAAAAGCCGTATATAAAGTTGAATTGTATTCTTCTTCTTCTTCTTCTTTTTATTATTGCATCCATCATGGTGCTAGCCCCTCCTGTTCTGTCTCTCTGTCCCCAGAGCGAGGTGCTCCTGTCCAGGCTGTTTCGTCACCCAAGCCTTCTCACCTCCAGGCTGGTATTCAGCTCCTGCTGCCAGCTCTGGGTCCTCACACCACTGATGAGCTATGGTCCGTCTCAAAGGAGACACACACACACACACACATATACTCTGGTCAGTTACTCAGGACACACACACACACATTCATTAATACACACACACACACACACACACATACACACACACACACACACACTATGGTCAGTTTCTAAGGAGATACATGCAGATACAAAAACACCCTCACACACACATACTCGGGTCAGTTACTCGGGACACAGACACACACACATTCACATGACAAGAAAAAAACGTATCTCTTTTTTCGTGACTCTAAATCTTCCCTTCTCTCTCTCTCTCTCTCTCTCTCTCTCTCTCTCTCTCTTTCTCTCTCTCCATCTCTCTCCATCTCTCTCTCGTCCTAGGCTCAGCAGACTCACTGCTCAGGACGTATTTCCCTGACGGTATGAGTGAGTCTCTCATTGCCTACCTCCTCTACGGGGCCCTTAAGGCCCTGGTATACCTCCACCAGATGGGCTATGTCCACAGGTAAAGCAGGGGCCACATACGTGCCTCATACCTTCACCTCCCTCTAGTATACTATGGTGCTGAACCTCTTCTGTCTATCTCTCTCGCTCTGTCATTCTCTGGGTCTCACACTCTCACTATATAATCTCTCTCTCTCTCTCTATATATATATAATCTCTCTCTGTCTCTCTCGCTATACAATCTCTCTCTCTCTCTCTCTCTCTCTCTCCCTCTCCCCCGCTGTCCTCTCTGGCTCCATCTCTCTCTCTCTCCCCCTCTTTCTCTCTCTTTCTCCCTCTCCCCCGCTGTCCTCTCTGGCTCCATCTCTCTCTCTCTCCCTCTCTCTCTCCCTCTCCCCCCGCTGTCCTCCCTGGCTCTCTTACCAGGGGGGTGAAGGCCAGCCACATCCTCCTGTCGGGCGAGGGCCGGGTCTACCTCTCGGGGCTGCACAGCGTCTACAGCATGATGCGGGAGGGCAAACGGACCAGGGCCGTCTTCGACATGCCCCACCACAGCCCCGCCCTCTTGCCCTGGCTCAGCCCCGAGCTGCTCCGCCAGGTCGGTCCGTCGGTTAGGGAGTCAGTTGGAGAGTCGGTTGGAGAGCCGGTTGGAGAGTCAGTTAGAGAATCCGTCAGCTAGTCAGTTAGTTAGTCAACGAGCTAGTCAGTCCGTCAGTTAGTCAGTCAGTTAGTCCGTCAGTTAGTCAGTTAGATAGTCAATTAGCGAGTTAGTTAGCTAGTCAGTTAGTTTGCTAGTGAGTCAGTGAGTCAGCTAGTCAGTTAGCTAGTCAGTTAGTTAGTCAATTCGCCAGTCAGTCATTCAGTCAGTCAGTTAGCTAGTGAGTCAGCTAGTCAGTTAGCTAGTCAGTTAGTTAGTCAATTCGCCAGTCAGTCAGTCAATCAGTCAGTTAGCTAGTAAGTCAGTGAGTCAGCTAGTCAGTTAGCTAGTCAGTTAGTTAGTCAATTCGCCAGTCAGTCATTCAGTCAGTTAGCTAGTAAGTCAGTGAGTCAGCTAGTCAGTTAGCTGCCCTGAGACTAGTCAGTTAGTTAGTCAATTCGCCAGTCAGTCAGTCAATCAGTTAGTTTGCTAGTAAGTCAGTGAGTCAGCTAGTCAGTTAGCTAGTCAGTTAGTTAGTCAATTCGCCAGTCAGTCAGTCAGTCAGTCAGTCAGTCAGTCAGTCAGTTTGCTAGTAAGTCAGTGAGTCACTTAGTTAGTTCGTTAGTCATTAGACTTTCTTGGTTTGGTAGTGAATTCTATTTTGTATATTCCCTATAATCTCTCTCTCTCTCTCTCTCTCTCTCTCTCTCTCTCTCTCTCTCTCTCTCTCTCTCTCTCTCTCTCTCTCTCTCTCTCTCTCTCTCTCTCTCTCTCTCTCTCTCTCTCTCTCTCTCTCTCTCTCTCTCTCTCTCTCTCTCTCTCTCTCTCTCTCTCTCTCTCTCTCTCTCTCTCTCTCTCTGGTTTTCTGTCATCCTCCCTGCAGGACCTGCATGGCTATGGTGTGAAGTCGGACATTTACAGTCTGGGCATTGTGGCCTGTGAGCTGGTCAGTGGCAGGGTGCCCTTCCAGGACATGCCTCCTACACAGGTATTCAAGACATCTTCGCTCGTTACATGACTTCGAACAGAACTTCTCATTTTAGTCAGGCCTTCCTATTAAGTAGCACTGGCATTCATTTATTTCTATACGAATCAGCATTATAGTCAAAGAAATTATACAGTCCCGAGGAAAAAAAAGACTTCTGGCGTGATGCTAAAAATATAAATTATTTATGCAGTAAAATGTCAATGCAAAACATCAAAAGGTAGCCAGTAAGGTCTGTAGTAACTACGGATTCCCATTCCTAGTAAAAACGTCAGAGACAAGCAAGACAAGGCCTAAAGACTGTGTGCTCTGTTTCAGCCAAAAACCCTCTAGACCACATCCTCTGCTTTATGGGCAGCGTGACCTGTAGAGGGAGCACACTCTAAAAGCCATTAACACACACACACACACACACACACACACACACACAGACACACACACAGAGACAAAGCAAACGATGTAAACAAAGGAATTGGCTCCAACAAGGCCGTTAGAATGTTTACCAGAGGCACGTGCCCCCTCACTTGTCTGAACCAATGATTTGAAATCACTTTCGTGGTATTATGAATATATGCTAAGGCAGCATATAGCGAATGGAGTTATGAAACTGTGCCCTCGTATGTTTGTGTGTGTGTGTCTGTGTGTGTGTGTGTGTGTGTGTGTGTGTGTGTGTGTGTTCAGATGATCATCCAAAGGTAGTAGGTAAGGTGGTTATAATGCTTGTTTACGTTTTGTGTGTGTGTGTTCAGATGTTGCTCCAGAAGCTGCGGGGGTCCCACTGCTGCCTGCTGGACGTGGCCCCCTTCCCCCTGGGCGACCTGGGGGGGCTGAAGGTGTCTCGCTCCGGGGTGGACTCTGGCATCGGGGAGAGCGTTGCCACCGGCAGCCTGTCCCATACGGCCTCTGCCGAGAGGCCCCAGAGCCCGGGGCCCAAAAACCACTCAGCCACCCTTCACAACCTGGTGGAGCTGTGCCTGCAGCAGCAACCAGACCGCAGGTGGGCTCCAAGGGGGGCTCTCTACTCTCACACACACACACACACACACACACACACTTAGCCTCTTCTACCTTCAACCCCCCTACACACATACACACACACAGACGGAGAGACAAACACATCAAATAAAAATACACCCACACACACAGATGGTATCATACGTTTTTGATGGGGCTGTTATGGCGAAGGTTGTGTGAACTAATCCGTGTGTGTGTGTGTGTGTGTGTGTGTGTGTGTGTGTGTGTGTGTCACAGGCCGTCTGCCGCCACACTGCTGTCCCACGCTTTCTTCAAACAGGTGCGTCTCCTTCCCTTGTTGCCGGGGGCTACCAATGCTCCTCGTCCAATGGCAATGTAAAGACACCTCTTGTCAGAGGACGCCGTTAAACAGTCCTACACAACATTTAGAGTGCTCACAACTCCGTTTTTTGAACGTAATAATAATAATAAAAATAATAATAATAATAACTTTAATTTAAGAGCGCCTTTCTAAAACCCAAGGACACTTTACAAGGCATATTAAAAACAGACAATTAAAGTAAAGTAGTTAGTTAACCGAATATCTTGATCTGGGAATTGGCTGTTTTTTTGTGGCGGTTCTTTTGGGAGAAGTCCAGGATGTTCCGGTGATCCTGGGCTTCTTAACTCTCCTGCCCGCTGGGTGTGTGTGTGTGTGTGTGTGTGTGTGTGTGTGTGTGTGTGTGTGTGTGTGTGTGTGTGTGTGTGTGTGTGTTTGTGCCGCAGGTGAGGCGACACACGCGGGGCTCCTTCCTCAGCCTCATGTACCCTGCGGTCCCCCTCGCCAGCCCAGAGGAGGCCCCCGGGTCGGGGCCCCCCACCCCCGTCTGCCACCCCCCCACCCCCGCCACTGGAGACCCCGCCGAAGGGGTGTGGGACTTCTCCTAGTCCCCCCCACCCCACCCCTCCAGAGGTCTCTCCGTGCCGGGAGAATGGAAGTCCAGTGTGTGAGGCCCCTAACCCTCCTGGGGTCCCCCCCTCTTTGCCTGTGGAACTGTTTTCAAACCTGTGAACCCCCCCCCCCCCCCCACCCCAACTCGAGACAATCAAAAGCAACAAACCCCAAGCCTTGCTACTGTGCTTCTCTCTCTCTCTCTCTCTTTCTCTTCCTCTTTTTCTCTCTTTCTTTCTTTCTCTCTCGTGTATACTCTCCTTTTTGTAGTTCTTTTTTTAAACCAGATTATTTGATAACTCGTATAATGTATGGGATGGCCTGGTGAAAAGTGGGCTGCGGGTTTCAGGCGCCGTCTCGGGTCCGCTTGGTCCGCTAGGGGCCTGCCGCTCGCTCCACCAGCCCAGAAACCATTCGACGATCACTCACCTTGCAGAGCCTGTGCCCTGGCCCGTGGGTGGGTGACCAGATACCGGACCTCACTCTCTCCCCGGTTTGCTCGTTCTGGAAGCAAATTGTAATGTGAAACCTTCCTTTTTTTTTTTTGAGACTGTGAAGTGGTGAGGGAAGGAGGGGAACTTTTATGCTGAAATAGGAACCATGGCACAGCACTTGCAATATGAGTGGCGTGCCTCCAGGGGGCAACCAAGAGCCCGAGCCGTGTCCGTGTCAAAGCAGTGTTTTTAGCTCAACGCAGACTCTGCCTAGCCAACAACACTGAGCCACGCGTTGTCACCCGGGCCAGATGGCACAGCCCGACCAACCTAACGCCGTTCTTTCCAAGAGAATAGTGAGCTCCTTCCCTTTGTCACCACCACCCCTGTGCTTCAACTACGCGGGGGGAAAAAAAAACCTCCAGCCAATACAACCATTTGTGCTTTGTGACCAACCAATCAGACACTGCCTCCGTTAGTCTGTCGTTTTATAACGAGGGAAACTCGCTTGTCGCTGAGGATAATGTTAACTTATCTATAACTGTGATCCATATTGATACAGGGTGTCGGTGGGGCACCGTTTGTGACAGTGATGGTACATATCAAACATGTTAGCTATTTAAGCCTTAGATGTGTTCTAAAATGATAACTATATCAGTTTTACTTTCCTTAATCATTACCTCTTCTGTTCTGTCCTATTCTGAAATGTGTGGGGCCTGCTGTACTGTGAAAATAATACTGTTGTGGGCGGTGCCATTGGGTGCCATAAATATCAACGTTTTAGACTCCGAGAATGTCTCATCTCGTTTTTAAAGACTCTTGGAATGTGACTGTGTGTGATGTCACACATACGTAGAACCTCACGGGGTTTCAAATGTCTCAAATACAAAAGCGCCTAACCTAAAACTCACTGAACCATGGAGACAAGTGAAGGTAAATCTATCAATCTATCTATCTATCTATCTATCTAAATACATACATACATACATACATACATACATACATATATATATATATATATATATATACACATATATATATAGTACTGTGCACAAGTTTTAGGCAGATGTGAAAAAATGCTGGCAAAAATTTGAAACCAAAGAGGGGTCATAGCAAATATTGATTTGATTTAGATTGTTAATTTGTTCATTCACTTTGCGTTTAGTTAATTGATAAAAACAAACTATTAACACTTCGATTTTTGAAAGCATTCTTACTTTACACACCTGCCTAAAACTTTTGCACAGTACTATTATCTATTATGTTTTGGAATATTGTAAGGATGAAAACCTTACTACTATCTTTACATCCTGCAGATTCTTTACAGACCCAGGAAGATGTCGATGACGTATGTATAATTCATCTTCAAGAAAAAACGATTGACCTAGTTGGAGTATACAGTCCCCTCCAAAAGTATTGGAACAGTAATGCCAATTCCTTTATTTTTGCTGTAGACTGAAAGCGTTTGGGTTTGACACCAAAAGATGAATATGAGACAAAAGATCAATATGTCAGCTTTTATTTCCAGGTATTTTCATCTGGATCTGATAAACAACTTAGAAGATATCATTATTTGTAAAGGAACACCACATTTTTGGTTGAGCAAAAGTATTGGAACATGTGACTAACAGGTGTGTTTTGTTGCCCAGGTGTGTCTTATGACATTTATTATTCAAACAATAAATAACACTGAATGTCTAGGCTCAGTTTCAGATTCTGGTTTTGCCTGTGCAGACTGCAGTTATAGTAATCAACATGAAAAGCAGAGAACTGTCTATGGGTGAAAAGAAAGCAATTGTGAAGCTAAGAGAAGATGGGAAATCAATCAGAGCCATTGCACAGACACTAGCCATAGCCAGTACAACAATTTGGAATATCCTCAGGAAGAAACAAACCACTGGTGTACTAAGTAACAGACATCGAACGGGACGACCAAGGAAAACAACAGCAGTTGACGACAGAAACATTGTCAGAGCTGTGAAGAAAGACCCTAAAACTACTGTTGGTGAGATCAACAACAACCTCCAGAGGGCAGGAGTGAAGGTTTCAGAATCCACTGTTCGCAGAAGACTTCATGGACAACAGTACAGAGGCTACACCAGAAGATGCAAGCCATTCATTAGCATAAAGAATAGGAAGGCCAGGCTGGATTTTGCCAAAAAGTACAGAGACGAGCCTCAAAAATTCTGGGAAAAAGTTTTATGGACTGATGAGACGAAGATTAACTTCTACCAGAGTGATGGAAAGGCTAAGGTTTGGAGAAAAAAAGGATCTGCTCATGACCCCCAAAACACAAGCTCATCTGTGAAACACGGTGGAGGTAATGTGATGGCTTGGGCTTCAATGGCTTCTTCTGGGACGGGCTCATTAATCTTCATTGATGATGCAACACATGATGGCGGCAGCAAAATGAATTCGGAAGTCTACAGCAACATTTTGTCTGCCAATTTAAAGAAGGATGCAACCAAACTGATTGGGAGATCCTTTGTCATGCAGCAAGATTATGACCCTAAACACACTGCAAAAGCAACAAAGGAGTTCATCAGGGGCAAGAAGTGGAAGGTCCTAGACTGGCCAAGTCAATCTCCAGACTTAAACCCTATAGAGCATTCTTTTTACCTTCTTAAAAGGAGACTGAAGGGAGAAACCCCCCAAAACAAGCAACAACTGAAAGAGGCTGCAGTGAAAGCCTGGAAAGGCATAACAAAAGAAAGAATGCAAAAGTTTGGTGATGTCCATGGGTCGCAGGCTTGATGCAGTTATTGAAAGCAAAGGATTTGCAACAAAATATTGAGTCTTATTCACTTAAATCCATTTCAAGTCTATCTGTTCCAATACTTTTGCTCATCTAAAAATGTGGTCTTTCTTTTCAAATAATGATATCTTCTAAGTTGTTTATCAGATCCAGATGAAAATACCTGGAAATAAAAGCTGACATATTGATCTTTTGTCTCATATTCATCTTTTGGTGTCAAACCCAAACGCTTTCAGTCTACAGCAAAAATAAAGGAATTGGCATTACCGTTCCAATACTTTTGGAGGGGACTGTATATATGCACTGTCCATGTATTAAACAATCTCCTGTCCCCACTTGTGTCCCTGCTCATCCTCTCTGTCTCTCTGTGTCTCTGTCTCCTCTCTCTCTCTCTGTCTCCTCTCTCTCTCTCTCTTTGTCTCTCTCTGGCTCTCTGTCTCTCTTTCTGTCTCCTCTCTCTCTTTCTTTGTCTCTCCCCCCCCCCCCCCTCTCTCTCCCTCTCTCTATCTCTTCCTCCCCCCCCCCCTCTCCACACAGACTCCAGGGGAGGAGGGCTTCCAGCGGGCAGCCCAAATGTTCCAGCCCCAGCCCAGGTTCGTGTGCATGGCCCAGCTCTGCGGCGCGCAGCGTTTCCAACGGGCCGCCCAGCACATCGTCTACATGTGTCGGCTGTGCCGTCTCGTCATGTCCCAGTCCAAATATCGACACCCCATAGAGTTCAACTTCCTGGAGAGCATCAGCAACCAGCCGTGCAGCGGCTCGGTGTGTGTGTAGTGGATCGGTGTGTTGTTTGTGTGTGTGTGTGTGTGTATCGGTGTGTGTGTGTGTGTGTGTGTGTGTGTGCTGTCTAGTGGACCGGTGTGTGTGTGTGTGTGCCGTGCAGTGGATCGGTGTGTGCCGTGTAGTGGACCTGTGTGTGTGTGTGTGTGTGTGTATACCATGTAGTGGATCTGTGTGTGTACCATGTAGTGGATTGGTGTGTGTATGTTTGTGTGTGTACCATGTAGTAGATTGGTGTGTATGTTTGTGTGTGTACCATGTAGTGTATCTGTGTGTGTATCTGTGTGTGTGTGTGTGTGTGTGTGTGTGTGTGTGTGTGTGTGTGTGTGTGTGTATGAATTAGTGTGATGTTGCAGGTCGATTGGCAAATTGTAAGTGTCTCATGCCGGTCGAATCTAACGTGAACCACGTTGGGGATCTCTTCTCATAGGATAAAGACTTGGTGTTTGACCTGAACCACTTCAAACTGAAAGAGGTAAAGACTTTGCATCACATACTTTCAGAAAGACTACAGCCATATCCGACCCGTGTGTGTGTGTGTGTGTGTGTGTGTGTGTGTGTGTGTGTGTGGTGTGTGGTGTGTGGTGTGTGGTGTGTGGTGTGTGGTGTGAGGTGTGTGGTATGTGTGTGTGTGTGTGTGTGTTTGTGTATGTATGTATGTCTGGGGCCATCTGGTTGTTTTGGTTTTAGTTTTGACTGGTACATACAAAGTATTGATATGTATTATACAAATACAATATAATATTAATTATAGTTTAATTAAACATTAAATAAAATATATAATATAAGATCCAACATTGATAAACATCTGCGTCGGACAGGACCGGTGCTGCTAATGCAGGTGATGAAGTGGAAGTGTGTGTGTGTGTGTGTGTGTGTGTGTGTGTGTGTGTGTGTTTGTGTGTGTGTGTGTCGGACAGGACCGTATCCCGGTGCTGCTGATGCAGGTGATGAGGAAGCCTCCTCAGCTCCGCACGGAGGAGGAGGTGCACCTGCTCCTGAACATGCTAAGCTCCGTGGCCATGTTCCGACTCTACAGCAGCACCCTGCAGCTCCTGCTCGCCAAGGTGGTCCGCTGCCAGAGGTCAGAGGTCGTTCGGGGCTCGGCTCTGGGCAGAGGGCAGGGCGAGCCCGTCTTTGTCACTGGAGTAAATGAGAATAGAGCTGTGTAGCGGATATACAATTATATAAGTACTCGACCAATCAGAAATATAAGGCGCTGCAAGGCCCACCCCCAAAGGGCTTGTGCTTTCGAAAACGTCCCGAGAAGGGACTTTTCTGGGGGTGAAATAAAGTCCCTGAAACTAGATTTAGACCCAGGTCCCTGTGGTGGAAACGCACTTGAGTTCCTCCAAAAGGTTCCTAGTTCCTGCGGTGGAAACGCGCTCGAGTTCCTCCAAAAGGTTCCTAGCTCCTGGGGAAAGTTCCTGCAGTGGAAACGCATCTTTAGTCAGGCCTTTTCTTTCCTTGCTGCAGGCTGCAGCGCCGTAGGGTGGTTATCAAAAAGGGCCAGGAGGGCCAGAGCTTCTACTTCGTGTTCTCCGGTCTGCTGGCGGTCACCAAGGACCAGGACGGCAGCTCGGCCTTCGTGGACAAGGAGCCCATCTTGATCAAGAAGGGCATGAGCTTCGGGGTGAGCAAGGGGACGTTCAGGGGGGATGGGGAGGGTGGGGGGGGGGGATTTGGGTCAGTGGGTGACATTCAGGGGGATGGGGGTGTTGGTGGGGGGGTTCGGGTGAGTGGGGGATGGGGTGGGGTGTTGGTGGGTGGGTTTGGGTGAGTGGGGGATGGGGTGGGGGTGTTGGTGGGGGGGTTTGGGTGAGTGGGGGATGGGGTGGGGGGGTTGGTGGGGGGGTTTGGGTGAGTGGGGGATGGGGTGGGGGTGTTGGTGGGGGGGTTTGGGTGAGTGGGGGATGGGGTGGGGGGGTTGGTGGGGGGGTTTGGGTGGGGGGGGGATGGGGTGGGGGGGTTGGTGGGGGGGTTTGGGTGAGTGGGGGATGGGGTGGGGGTGTTGGTGGGGGGGTTTGGGTGAGTGGGGGATGGGGTGGGGGGGTTGGTGGGGGGGTTTGGGTGAGTGGGGGATGGGGTGGGGGTGTTGGTGGGGGGGGTTTGAGTGGGTGACATTCGGGGATGGGGTGGGGTGGTGGTGGGGTATTGGGTGAGCGGGGCACATTCAGGGCGAGGGAAGGGTTACCTTTTAGAAGAAGAAAAAAAAAAAAAAAAAAAAAGGGAACCATTTCGAACCAGAGACCCGTAGTTCGGGTTCCCGTGCCAACGGCCCCTTGTTGTGGGCCAGGACGTGGCGTTGATCAAAGGCCTGCTGCGGAACGCCACCGTGGTCTGCATGGAGGAGACGGAGCTCATGGTCATTGACAAGGAGGACTTCTTCGCCAACAACATGGACGTGGAGCTGAGGAAGGAGTTTCAGTATCGCTTCAATTTCTTCAGGTGACCTTTTGGAACCCTCACACACACATACTCGGGTCAGTTACTCGGGACACAGACACATTCACATGACAAGAAAAAAACGTATCTCTTTTTTCGTGACTCTAAATCTTCTCTCTCTCTCTCTCTCTCTCTCTCTCTCTCTCTCTCTCTCTCTCTCTCTCTCTCTCTCTCTCTCTCTCTCTCTCTCTCTCTCTCTCTCTCTCTCTCTCTCTCTCTCTCTCTCTCTCTCTCTCTCTCTCTCCTCTCTCTCTCTCTCTCTCTCTCTCTCTCTCTCTCTCTCTCTCTCTCTCTCTCTCTCTCTCTCTCTCTCTCTCTCTCTCTCTCTCCCCCCCCCCCCCCCCCCACCCCCTTTTATCCCCCTCTCCTAGGTCCCTGCCACTGATGTCCTCCTGGTCCTCGCCTCTGATAGAGCAGATGGCCGACCATTCCAAAACGGAGTATTTCCGCTACGGCCGGATGGTCGTCAAGGACACTAACGACATGAGCAACGTCATGTTCATTGTGAAGGTGAGGCGGTCCAAAGCGGAATGGGAATGTAGTATTTTTCTGAGATTGCCCAGAATTATGAATGGGGACGGGTGTATACCAAAGTATACTATACTGTATACCAAACTATACTATACTGTAAACTACACTATACTATGCTTCACTATATTATAGGTAAAGAGTGGAAATATGGTTTCAGAGAGGTGCTTTGTATTGACTCCCTCAGGGCCAGGTGTATACCAAACTATACTATACTGTGTACTATACTATACTGTATACTACACTATACTAGCCCACACTATAATATAGTGAATGAGTGGAAATGTGGTTTCAGAGAGGGTCTTTGTGTTGACTGCATCAGGGCCAGGTGTATACCAAACTATACTATACTGTGTACTATATACTATACAATACTATAGTGAATGAGAGGAAATGTGGTTTCAGAGAGGGTCTTTGTGTTGACTGCATCAGGGCCAGGTGTATACCAAACTATACTATACTGTGTACTATATACTATACAATACTATAGTGAATGAGAGGAAATGTGGTTTCAGAGAGGGTCTTTGTGTTGACTGCATCAGGGCCAGGTGTATACCAAACTATACTATACTGTGTACTATATACTATACAATACTATAGTGAATGAGAGGAAATGTGGTTTCAGAGAGGGTCTTTGTGTTGACTGCATCAGGGCCAGGTGTATACCAAACTATACTATACTGTGTACTATACTGTATACTATACTATACAATACTATAGTGAATGAGAGGAAATGTGGTTTCAGAGAGGGTCTTTGTGTTGACTGCATCAGGGCCAGGTGTATACCAAACTATACTATACTGTGTACTATACTGTATACTATACTGTATACAATACTGTATACAATACTATAGTGAATGAGAGGAAATGTGGTTTCAGAGAGGGTCTTTGTGTTGACTTCAGGGTCAGTGTGATGTGTTGAGAGTAGTGGATCTGACCACCTGCAATGCTTACCAACGCCTCCTAAAGCTGCATGCAGGTAAAGAAATAAACCTGCCTGTTTAACGCACACCAAATATACTGCACTCCATACAGGTGACCTGCAGAACTTTCATACTCACATGATGTTATACGGCAGAGTATTTGAGTTTCTTGGTTTTATTTTCAAGATCTTTCACTGATAAGGCGCTCAAAGGTATGCTAATACATTTTATTCGCAAGAACGAAATAACGTTGGATTTCATTTTTTGCCTTGCCGCTTCTAAAATACACCTATCAGAGTTGGAGCATGGGTAAACTTGCTTGTGGATTGTTGTGTTTTAGGTCTTTACATTCTAAGGACGTGGTCTAAATTAATATTCTGAACGCCATATAAAATGATAAGAGTGAGGAACACAATGCTTTCCCTGAACGGTGCTTCATAAACCGATGGGTATCACTTTGCATCCCCGCCGTCTTTGAACAGCCGCCCTCGCCACGAACGGCAAAGATGCGCTTTCCCGTCTGCGACATGGCGAACAGGGAAAGAGCGAGGCGGAAACCCAGCAAAGGTTCGTTGAACAGTCCCGTCAGGTCCGTCTCCACGGATCTCCATCCGTCTCAAACATTCCAATTTCCCAAGTCCGTGGCTGTGTTCGGAATCGTCTGCTATGCTTCCTTCCCATGCTACATTTGCCAACGGGGCGTAGTATGTGAAAATTGACACACACTATATTTGGGAACCTTTTGAGGACCCGAGAGATGGTGCTAGACGATGCTTCACGCCCCACAATGCAATGCACCGACTTCCCTTTGGACAGAATACAAAACGGCACCGAAGTTTTGCTCACCTGTTCCGGTTGAGTGTGCTAACGATTCAAGCAAACCTTTGCAAAAAGTAGCGTCCTGGGTTTCGGTGTCAGTCAACAGTGTACCCATTGAGTGTGCAGTAGATGGTGTCAAAGTGTGAGGTTCCGAACACAGCCAGTGTGTTCCATTACGTGCGGGAGTGTGTGGAGAAGCACAGCCACGCAATGAAACATAGCTGGGTTCGGTAGATGGTGTTACAGTGTGAGGTTCCGAACACAGTCAGTGCGTTCCCCGTTTGTTGTTGATTTGAGTGTTGCCTTTGTCCCCCCCCGTCCCCCCCCCCCCCCCCCCCCCCGTTTGATGCTCCTCAGTAAGAAGTTGCAACGCGTCCCTCAAAACATTTCGGATCTGCCCCGGGCCGCTTGCTTCCTCATCGACAGCCTGCACAGAAGCGCCACCTTTGTAGGATGGCTAAACGACTTGCCCTTGAAACAGAGTCTTGCCTTTAACGTGTACAGTATCAGTGGCGCACCCTGTGTGAGAGTGGTCGTGTGATGAACTAACCGTGTGTGTGTGTGTGTGTGTGTGTGCGTGAGAGACTGTAACCGTGTGTGTGTGTGTGTGAGTGGTCGTGTGACAAACTAACCGTGTGTATGTGTGTGTGTGTGTGTGTGTGTGTGGTCGTGTGAGACTGTAACGGTGTGTGTGTGTGTGTGTAGGGCTTGAACGAGTACCTGATGCCCCAGAAGCAGAGGGATTCTCGCAGGTTCACTCTGGTCAGCCGCAGTGTGGAGATCCTGAGGCTAGAGAGGACACGCTTTGACGAGCGGGCGGACTCCACCGCTCTGAAGAAGCTGGAGGCCCTCCAGAAGACCTACCCCAGGTAACAGCGATGGCGTTCGAGCAAAGAACAGGATATATACTTGGGGGGGTGGGTGGGGGGGGGGGGGGGGTAAAATGTGGTGGGAATGATCCTATACGAGGCGAAATTTTTGGAGGCTTTAATTTAAAATAATTCAATACTCGGAGTATGTGGCTAGTGGCAAGTTGTCTGCGGGAGGTAGGTTCCTCGGTCGCCTGGGTTACGGAGTGTCGCAACGGTTCAGAAGTGTTTTCTCTGTAAATTCAATTCTCCAATGCGAAAACGGCTTTACACCGTAACCTCTGTAACCGCCTATACGGTACGGTCAGACGAAAGGTTTGACCCCCCTTTCCCATTCGCTTGAATGAGAAGGTGGGTCCAAACTTTCAACCGGTACTTCACGTTAGAAGTGTGCACAGAGAATATTGCGCCACACCCCCTAGCGTGTCTGTGTACGCTCCTTTGCAGCGATGAAGAGCTGTGCAAGGTGTTCCTGCAGCACAGCCGCTGGAAGTGCTACAAAGGCAGCGTGGTGTGCGACCTGCTCCAGCCTCAACTGGACCTCTTGACGTCGAAAGAGAAGCAGGTCCAGGGAGCTGCACGCCGTGGGCCCCACCCAGGCCAGGCCGGCCCCCCCACCCACACGCAGGGACACTGAGCGGCAAAGGCCAGAATAAAGTACAGGTCGACGATGACGCCTGCAAAAAGTAGCTGGGTGTAAGACAGCACTGTGTTAGGTGTCCAACTGCCGGAGATTAGGTCTAAAAACAAACGATAAATCGACGCAGGCTTTGGAATGTGATGTGTCGTGCCCTCAAGGTAGCAATGTCTGCTATGTTGGTTGCTACAATTCTTAATTATACGTATTGTTACGACAGATTCTTACACGTTCTGCTTTTAAATACTCAATGGCAGAGAACTTCTAGCCGAAGGTGTTTTTTTAGGGTTGTCAGACAAGGGAGCAGCCAACAGTAATAAGTTGGCAACCTACCAAAAACATACTAAACGTGGTTCGGCCATTTTGCCTCAAAGATGAAAGTCAACAAAGGAACAGAAGCCCAAATCATGTTTTTAATTTTTTGTTACATCATAGAGTACTATGTAGGTACATAGTTAGCAGAAGAGCAGATTATTTAGAACTATGAATCCAATAAGTCTATAGTAAATCACTGTTTTCACAAATTGTTGCGTTTAATGTGACTTCTCTCCTTCTCGGGGTTACTCACCACCAACTAACTTCCTGTGCGTGCACTTACAAAAATCGAAATAGTCACGAACTCTTCACGGATATAATCAATGTGAAATCTTTCACTATTACTAAAGATTGTTGTTGATCTACCAATGAAATGAAATTATATAAGCAGAATGAACACGTACACGTGGAGGAAAACCTGTAGTAATATATGATTAAACTGCATCGCACTATTCAAATATACCCAAAACTTGTTCAAAAGCTAATATTGATCCCATTAAAAGTTTTACGATTAATCATGTCGTCTGACATGAGACTGAAATTAATTTATTAATAAAAAAATTAAAAAATAGAAAATCAATGCTGTCTCAAGTCAACTTGACTAAGCCTTCGTGTTCGGCCATTTTGAATTATATCATGGTTTGAGACTTCCATGAACTCTGACAGGTGATTATATAGTCAGGTAAAGCCTGGTGCCTGTTGAATATGACAACAGTGTCAGGGCGCCCGTGCAAACTGTCGTACAGGACCAGTGGGTCTAGGCCGCGGCACGGTGGCACAATCAGACCAGGTGAACCGATTGTGGAATGCCCTTCCAGCACTTGTGCCTCCACAAGATAAAGGTACTCTTCCTGGTCGGCTAGGTTGCACCATAGCTTCCTTGCCTCTCTCACGCTGCCGGCGAAGTAGATCCCATCTCCGCAGTTCTGGCCTGCGGATTCGAAGCAGGACACCGATTTCAATGCACGTTGGTGAACGAGCTAGCATACAGAATCACAAACTTAACACGGTACCACTACCACGGTATAGCTGCTTAAAAAAATGTAAAGATAAGTAGATATGATTATGATGTAAGACATCTAAATGTGCCTGAGAGAAAAACATCTGTCGATTTAGCGGAATCTGTATTCGAACCAGGCTTCGTCTAATGCTCCAAATTGTGCCACTTTTTTTTACATTTTTTTTATATCAAACTATTGTTTTATCGATTGTTGAAATTTAAAAAAACCTACTATATGGTGGTGTATATTCTCTCTGGAAGCCGACGCGGTGGACCATGTTGCAAAACTGGGCAGGTAGAAATTGATACATTCGCCGAGGGCTGGAGGTGATATTGAGCTGTTTCTTCCTCAGCTCAAACAGCTCCTTGAGAATAGGGTTCTCCACTTTGTCCACCTGGGGGCGTATTACAGAAAACGTCCTATCTTAAGTCTTAAGTTAAGATAGGAGCGTCTAAGATAGGATTTTTTCCCAATTTGGTATTACAGAAGCAAATCTTAACTAACTTTAGCAATCATATCTTATTTTGCTTCATCCTATCTTATCTCAGGTTAGGAAATCCTAAATACTCAATCCAACATCGTTTATCAGTATTTATGTCTGTACCCTATGTACCCTTCTTTCTTCAGGGGGCGTATTACAGAGACTCCTAATTTGCCAATCCTAACTTAACTGTATAGTAACCATGGTAATTATCTCATCATCATTTTCTTATCAGAAAAAATCCTGTCTTAGACCTAGTCCTTAGTCCTATCTGAACTTAAGACAGGAAGTTTTCTGTAATACGCCCCCTGAAACATAAACCAGGACCCCATATTTACAGAAATAAATGATAGCACTGATACCTGAATGAATCAAGTGTTTTACATTTCAAAACCCGTTTCCTTACGCAAGAGTCTTCGTACGTGGTACAACAGTGCATTCAAACGAATAACACGTCTCCGACCGTACTTACTCGGACAATTTTGAGCCCGGTGAAATCGTCGTATCCCTCCTTGAAGTCTGGAGTACGGTAGGCCACTGTAGTAGCCCCATTCTTGTCAGTAGGGGAGTTGCTGGTTGAAATGGCGGCCATTGTAGACTCCTCTTCTCGGGCAAACTCTTCCTGGACTCTGCAACACATGCATTCAACCTCTATCCCAGCAGCCTTGGCGTTACCGGACGTCCCCAAGATGACTATGCTTGCCAGGCCGTCGTCGAAGGACTCAGACATGGAAACACCCCATTTTTGTTGAAGGCATTCCAACTCCTCAAACTCTCCTTGACCGAAGTGCTGAATGAAGTTATTTTGAATGGTTGTGTTTTTAATGGACGGTGGTGGAGGACCAAGAGCCGTATGGATCCATCGTTTGGCCTCCCTGCTGGTTTCCTCAAAAGCACTTATCAGCTCGATGAGGGCTTGCCCTGGTTCCATTTCAGCTTCGCGCTCACGGCGATCCCTTGCCGGCTGAAACCCTGAGACAAGAAAAAAGATGGAACTTTTTGAAGTGCGTCAAGAGAGGTAAACTACGATGAAGTCACGGATGAATTCAAAGCCCAAAACTCTTGTGTCAATGTTACATACCAATGCACACACACACACACTTTCCCTCAAGCTGGAGGTAAGCTGATGAGTACAAACCCCACAAAGGTCCCAACCACAACAACGAGGTCCCAGGTTCAACACATTGAACATATCAGTAGCAGTCGACTATAAACATAACGTTATCAACGTGCCATACATATCAACGTGCCATACATTGAACATATCAGTAGCAGTCGACTATAAACATAACGTTATCAACGTGCCATACATTAAGCGATATTTTGCCTGACGAAAGGTAGAAATTAATTTAAAAGGCAAAAAGATTTTTTCTCAGTGTCGAGGTGCACATTTTGTATATATATGTATATATAAAGTGTTTGATGTTTCATGTTCATCTTCCTTTAGGTGTTAATTATGTGTAAATTCAACAACAAAATACATGAGCTTACACTTAACAAGCTATTAAGTTAATGTGAAGGCTATTACAATTGTATAATAATTTGAAACACATGCTAAAACTTTCCCTTTAACTGCTTCATGGCACTAAAACATTTTATAACTACACGACCTTAGTCTATAGGCTTAAAGGTAACGCTATGAACCCTCATCCTACCAACATATTTAACAAACTACTGTAAGAAACAACTGTCATAGCGAAATATTAACGTATTTCTTCTTAAAACAATTAGTCATGTCATATAAAAAAAAAGATTATTGTAGGAGAGTTGCACTTCATTTGCTTAACCCTCATCCTACTAACATAAGGACTACCTGGGGAATTTGGTGCTTTTAACTGGGGTCGTCGTCGTCGTCCCCGCCCCCCCCCCCATTTCCAAAAGGAAAGGTTCCATACAGTCTTGACAATTACAGTAATTTGAAACCCAAGCCATAACAGCCTGCACACTTTCACTTTCACTTAGCACAACGGCACTAAAACATATTTTGTAATTACACGATCTTAGTGTATGGCCGTAATGGTAAAGCTATTAAACCTTGCCCAATGTAACCCAAAGGTATCGGTTCCGTACAGTAATAGGCAATGGCCCTCAACTCATAACATACAGTCCTACCTACTGTGTTGACATTTAAATGGAGTCTTACCTTGATTGGGACTGCCAGGATAATCAGAGGGTTGTGTCTCTCCTTGAAGTGATCTCAGTCTATCTTCAAAAGCCTAAACAAATGTACGTATCATTTGCTGTAATAAATATAGTTCCTTAACATTCAACGAATCTCCCCAGGTCAATAGGACAATACACTGACCACTACAGGGTCACATTTACTGTCAACCTTAAGCAAGATCAGAATTGCAAATATTGTCAATCATTAATCTTGATGAAAATCTCAATCTAAAGAAGACTGAACTTTGTTTTAAAACCTTTAACATGTGTGCCATATAAACATCACAGGCCACTATATTAATCCAGATGTAGATTTAGGCACGGATTATTTCAAAATATAAGCATATTCTTCCTCATTTAAATGATACTTCATTCTTGATTGGCGAGTTACTGTTTAACGTTGATCAAGTGTTTTTCAGTTTTTTTTTTTATTATCATTTATGGAAGATCACATCTTCATCTTCACCTTACATTCCTTACCCAATGTAAGATGTGTAATGGCAAATCATTGACGACCACTGACCTTAACTGTATCATACTCCTTTGGATGAATCACAAAGTGAATATCCATCTTTGTGTTGGGGTTATGCATAGCAAATTGGACTGCAGCCTCCACCATGATCTGAGCAACCTCCTTTTTGCTGAACCCCAGCGCCCCAGTACCAATAGCTGGGAAGGAGATCGACGGCACCTTATTTGTTTTAGCCATGTCCAGGCACTTTAGGATAATGCCCCTTAGAATCTGGTTTGAGGAGCACAGAAATGAATAATGTAACCTCTAAATAAAACCTTTTTTTTCCAGAAGAAGAACTATATGGATTATAGCAAATGGCTAATGGTAGTGCTTTTTACAATAACTATTGGATATTATTGTTAATACATTAACTTGTTTTTGTACATCTAAGACTCTGTTGTGATTAAAAGTGAACTGTTATTTGCTGTGCGCTGTCATTGTTGTCACAAATGTCATTGTTAACGTCATGTTCCATTACCAACACCGGATGTTACATTTTCAGAAATTACCTTATTGGACCCTTTTCCATTATAAGGGCATATTGTGTGATACACATGCTTAGCAAATAGACCGTGTCCCTGTGTCCAAATGACTTCACCAAAATCTCGTTGTGCCCATGTGCCGCGTTTGCGTAAATCATCCTGCATTTTATAGCCAGCACCGTGGAGTATAGCTTTTGAGATTTCCCCATTCGAGAGATCCAGATCAGGAGCAGTGGTATTCACGAGGACATGACTCTGTAAAAGATATCGAACAATTTCTCATTAAAGTGCATCATTATATCACTGCCTCTAATCCCCTTAAAGTGATAGTTTAGTTACATGTTTTAAGTTCAAGTTTATGCTTTTTTTCTATACAAAGAGAAAAAAAAGAGGCATATTATTGTTTGATAATGTTATTTATGATCTCACTTCAGTCATCTGACCAATCAGTTTAAGCCTGTTTGCCATCCAATCTTTGACCAGAGTAGTACATTTATTGGGATCTAATTGAAAGGTTTTCTATCCTCCCAGGCATAATTTCCACTATCTTTGCGTTTTGACATTATATGTAAATTATTATATTTAAATGATCCAATACTATATATATATATATATATATATATATATATATATATATATAGTATTGGATCATTTGTATCAGACAGTCTGAACTTTGTGCCAAAATAAATCTAAATGAAAAAAAAGGGGTTTTAGGAGTAGAGTAGGAAATTATTAATAAGAAAGGGCACATAGGGCAAATACGAAGGCAGAAAAACACTACAGCTCCACCTCTCTAGTATATTTTCTCATGAACTGCTTTGAGATGGCGTCTATACCAGCGAAAAGACAGGAACAAAATGTACTTTCTTCTGTGTTGTTTTTGGCAGACCCGACGGGGGCTGGATGAAACGGTCCTGGTGGGTCTTGACTTTTTGAGCCCCGTGTTAGCGAGAACTCATACCCCGCCCCGCCCCTGTTCGGCACTACCTGGGATGGAACCAGGGGTCTCACTGGGCTCACCAGCACTGGGGTCAGCGTCCTTAACCGCCCGGCCGTGGGAAAAGGTACCACCTCTCACGACCAAACGATCGTATATACTGATGATGGCGAGTTTATACTGGGGGTTTGTACAGGGGTTTAGACATGCCCTTGACACACAAAAGTAGATCTAAAGGTATCTCTACCTAGCTTAGTGATACACCGGCATATTTTGTTTTCATAGTGAGAGCCGAAAGGTTCTTTTAAACGCAACGTGGTTAACAAAAGCCAATCAGCTAGCGATTTTAGTAAACATTCATCCAAGTCTGGCTAAGAAAATATCATAAGTGATGCAAGCCTGTTGCAGCCAATAATGGGAAAACAACTCATGAATTCTCCATACCTCCCACAACCAGTGCACTTATCCTCATGCCTATAGTGATTGCTTGTGGTCATTATCTGATGTATTAAAAGCCCAATCGAGATGCATTTAGATCTATTGTCCCTGGGTTAGCAAATCAAAAAGTTTCCAAACCAACCAAGTCCCAAAACCAAGTAATTACCTTTGCATTTTGAATCAGATCTTTCTTGATGGTGAGCGTTACTTTGTTGATTTTCGTTAAAGCGCCCATGTCGCTTTTCCCAGGGTGCACCACTTGGCTGTAGGAAGCCTGGGGTGCCTGCTGCATCTTTTGGCATGCTCTTGCCATCTCTCTGACAGAGGGCTCGTCATGATTCACAAGACGGACGTCCAACGGTCTTCGGTAAGACATGTCGTGCTCGGCTATGGTTGAAACCATGATGTCTGCACAGGCTGGCAAGGGGAAGTTGAACAGACCGGAACTCAAGGCAGGAATGGCAACGGATTTAAGTTTTTTTTCTCGTGCGATCCTCATAACGTTTTCAACTGCCTTTTTCAGCAAAGGTTTGGCTTGGTCAACCTCAGATGGCGTTGGATTACATCGAACATAGGGGCCCACAGCATGAATGATCATCTGGCACGGTAATCGTCCAGAAGCGGTAACCACGGCATCTCCAGTGTTCAACTGGCCTTTAGATCTTATGTATCGCTCACTCTCTTGCTGGATCTCCCGACCACCAGCATCACACAACGCTTGTGCAAGGCCCCCGTAATGGGCGAGATCCCGATTCGCGGCGTTGACCACCGCATCTACTTTGTGAGTGGTGAGGTCATCTCTCCACACTGACAACTGTAGGCCATTCGTCAACTGCACGGAGAACCTCATCTCGGGGGCCAACGCTGGATTCCGAAACTGGTTGGGGTGTGGTTTCGTGCCAGGATTCAAACCATGGAATATGGCCTGACAGTTAAACTTGTTTTTCAAGGTGTGCTCCAGGGCTGGTAAACACAGCTCTGCAATGCTCCCCATCTCCTCAGTTAGAGGAAACATCTCCCTGGCCATTACCTCCATTAGGAAGACGAATCTACGGAGAAAGTGTGTTCATGTTAATTTAGTGGAATCACAATGAATTCATAGCGTATAGCTGGGCTATTGTGGCAGGGTAATCATTAATCATTAAGCAGCAAGTAATCATTAAGCAGAAAGCATTTTTAGAGAAATTACTTAGACAACAATGTATTCAATAGTCGAGTTCCTGAACTGTAAACAGGGGCCACAGTTACCAGTTATAGTGCTCTAATGAAGGGTTTAAATAACCTTGAAGGCTGTGCCAATTTATTGACAAAACATGCCAACACGATGGTTTTCCAGAACTATCCAAATCAACCGTGCTAAACAATTAGACTATAAGGTTTGTAGATTAAATTTATAAATGTAATTTTTTAAATGTTAATACACTCACCAAAGAATTACCGAGTGACCAGAGAGGGACTGCAGCCCCACCCCTAAGAAATCGCGCACACAGCCAAGTTACAGTGGCAACTTTTTTGATCGAAGTTTATCAGCAACGTGCAATGCTTCTTTTCGTTAGCGAATGTGTTCGCAACGCATTCAAGATCAGACAATTCATTGCGATTTCAAGGAAGACGCCAAGTTGCCAAGTCATTGGCTGAGCATGCACTCAAAGGTTAGATTCAGGATGATTTGCTAGGAATCAAAAGTGAAAGTAAATGTGCCTTATTCTGCCAAACTACTGAAGTTACGCACTTTACTTTCCAGACGAGATGGAACGTACATACAGTTATGCGTTGCTCGTCGAGCTCGAAGGCAATCCCAAAGTCCCTAAACTTAAAAACAAACTAGTCAAGTATTTCCAAAGTAAGAAAGCTAAAGGTGGCGACTGTCAGGTGGAATATGAAGACTCAAGCGGGACAGCTAAGCTGTGGTTCAAGAGCGACGAGGGTATGCTTCGCTTGACTATGCAAGGGCAATTTGGGGATATGCCGGGAGGTTTTAATGTCTTACCTTGTTTTCGTAGTCCTCTCTGTGGTAGGCTTTTCCGGTCAGTTTTATAACCATCAGTCGTTTCCCATAGTTTCATCCAGCTATTAAAGCTAGGAAATGCTCGCAGGTTTGTTGTGAACAATTAGGGGCCGCAAGCACGATGCTTCAAAATCCACGAAAAGTAGGCTGTATGTTAATTCTAAACTGATCATGTATGTTGTTGTTCATGTTTATAATCAAACATATTGTCGGTTGACCCCAAATTAACTTTCCAAAAAAAGCTTAAAGTTGTCTGGGGATCTCAAAATATTGGTAGAGCGTTATATATTTTTTTAATCTTTCGTTTTGTATTTTGTTGACGGTCCCTAACATTTTTCTGTCAGACTGGAGCCAAACTTTGTTCATGATGTGTTCATGATGTGAAATAAAACATTTTGAAATTAGAGGCCACATCTTAAATATCTGCAGTTTTTTTCAACATAAAGTCTCTGAATTTAACTCACAAAACTCTGCCCGCACCATATAGACCTGCTGCATAGGGTAGTTAGCTAGCTATCCGTTGCATTTGCCATCGGCATATGCTCTAGCCTCTGGCTATAGTTCGAAGAAGAATTTGAAAAAACGGGTAGCATTGAAAAACCCTGGTATAAGCATTTAACTCATCCACGTCGTAGGTCATTCACGAGGCAAAATAAAACTAAATTGACCAGTGCAGTAGCGGTAAAACAAGATGACGTATGTGATTATGTCATATGAGTCATGACTAGCTAGGCCTTGAGTTGAGTTGTTATTGAGGGGTTGAATTTTTCTTCACAGCCAGGCTCAGCGTTCTTGGCAAGGAGGCACATGAAATCTGTCTAGATCAAGGGGTGCTGAAATTAAACGTTCGATTACCAGAATCAACACCTATACAGGTAAGTGTGATAAGAAGTCCTCTGACTTAGCCTGGTACATCAACATTAAACTTACTTGTACAAACAAAAAAAGGTATTTTTTTCAGTAGGCATTGGCTTTCATGTACCCAATGTTTAACCAACCACTAATTACAGTGCGCAAAAGTAACTTGGCCTAAATCTTTCCACACACAGCAATCTGAAGTGAGCTTGGATAATACTTGTAAGTATGCCTATTTATTATTAAACTCGCACCTCTTCAAAATCAATGTTGGTTGAAATCTACAGAGAAGAGAAGTGCAGTTACATAGCTGCTCATACAGTAGGCCTGTATGCATGTCTGTCCTCTGTGATGTTTATGAACCATTATTTATACCCTTTGCTTGCTCTATGAACTCTAAAGACTGAAAAGTATTTCAAGTAAAAGTAAAAAAAAATCTCCACTTGGATATCCTCTGTCAGTCCGCTTAATGATTTCACAGCTTTTTAGTAGCTTCATGAGAGATGATTACATATTTACACAGGTAACACAGGAATTAGCTAGAAACCTTTTTCTTGGATGTTGCCAAGCAACGGGATTGTTGTTGTACTTTTGTGAGACATCGTTTTCCTTCGTAGACAGAGTCTGCAGCAAATGAGATAATGCCTTGTCATCTCGGTCATGGAGATGTCTCTCCAAAGAAATCGTCTGGATGCATGTTAAGGTGTAACCTCCTCCTCTTTTATTCGTTTTGGTAAATCGGTGCTAGAAGAAGAAGAAAACTTAAGAAGCAGGCTAGAACCAGTTGTATTTATTCAAAGTCACAAAACCATGAAAAATCCGCGAAACAACTAGTTGTTGTGTAGCTATTTTATTTTCTGTCCATATTTGCATAGCCTTCCCTACCCTAAAAAAGGGTCAGCACCTCAACTTTCACCCAAAGCAGTTTTTATAGAGCAAGAAATATTAATTAACATTTTAAGACTGACAGTGGAAGTAAAAAAGTGTTTATTACAAAAAGTGATGGTAGTCATACTATCTATCTCTTGTCTGCTACTTACATACAAACTATTATTTGACCATTGGTCAATTTCAAATAGTCAACACAAGAGTCCGTTTACAAATTAATCACACAACTCATTGTATGTGTGTATTTATGACTGTAGCCGATTGTAGCTTGGGCGCGGGTACAAAGTGATTCACTGTGATAGACGTGCTGCACAGTATTTGTCCAAGATTGAAAATCTATGTTGTTTGAAGCAATAAGTCTAGGCAAATTTATGATCTGACTGTTGTATCGTTACAACTGTAGAGTTTGAAACAGGGTTAAGGTCTAGACATTTGAGACTACCTTTGACGAGGAAACAACAATGGTATAGTCTAGCATATAGTCATTGATCTAAGACTGTTGTTTTCCACTTGACTTCCTTTGCCGTTTTGATAACCAGACTTTTTTACTCAGCTCTGACGGTTTCAATCAGGTAGTTTAACTAGAAATACTTTTTTCCTACACGCAATAATGACTGCGTTCTGAATATGAGTCACACAATTCATTAGGTATTAGGGACCAAAAGGACGGCGATCAGCCATCGACTAAGCGGAAGGCAGAAGGGGCCGACGCAACACTGAAAGAATTGATAGGCTCCAAAAAGCAAGCCGTTGGTTAGTAACCCTGCGTTAAGCGTCGGTTTTTTAGAGAGCCTCCACAGAACCCCTTTACCCTGTACTTTGAAGAAAAAAAAATTTACCTGTGAAGATGTTCGTTTTCAGCAGAAGCTAGTGCAAGCGAAAACCTGCCGACACATGGAGACGGACACTCGCCCGCCGCTGAGGATCCTGGGACGGGAAGCACAGGTGTCGTCCCGGAGGCGGAGCAGGACGCTGTCTCCGCCTCGGCTCTTCTGGAGAACGTTCCGGAGAGCATGAACCGGGAGTACCTGGAGATGCTGGTGGAGAACATCCTCAACAGCTGCGCTCAGTCCGGCTCTGAATCCCCCGCTGCTGCTCAAAACTTCCAGGTGGAGCTCATCCCGGGTACCGGTGTTGCTGTGGTGACCTTTCAGAGTGAAGGAGGTAAAGAGTGAAGTGTTTGGATCAGAGCTGTCGTCAAGACGAATAGATTAACACTCATTTGAGACTTTCCCTTGCAGCTATAGTATAGCATTTAAAGGATTGTGTGTGTGTGTGTGTGTGTGTGTGTGTGTGTGTGTGTGTGTGTGTGTGTGTGTGTGTGTGTGTGCGCGCGCGTGATAGAGAAACAGAAAGAGCCTGTGACTATCCCTAATGTATTTAAGCAATCTGATAAACATCTTCTCAAAATGCACCATTACTTTCTTTTATACGTGACAGAGGCCAGTCATTTCATCTCTAAATGCAAAAGCAACAAAAAGTTCACAAGCAAACGACTATCTGTCCGACCTCTGGAAGTCACCACCAAAGTGAAAGTGGAAGACATACCCCAGCCAGTGTCTTCTGACTACCTCTCCTTATACTTTGAAAAAGATGGAGCAGTTGTGGAAGATGTTTTGTACCACAGCGAGGAGCAGTCTGCAATCATTACTTTTCAAGATCCAAAAGGTACAGTTCTATGTGAAGGTAAACTAAGCTTGACATTTGAGTTATTTTCCAATTCTAACGAACGCTAACCAGTCGACTCTGTTCGTTTGTTCCGAACCAGTTGTTCAGCTCATAATTCAAAAGACTCATCGCATCGATGGACAGACCATCAAGGCTTTTCCCTTTCTTGAATCTATTGGCGTGGCCCTCTATGGCAAAGATAGACCTGCACTGAAACTCCCGCAACCGTTTTCTGAGAACCTTGATCTGGCCATATTGGCCTACATTCATGACAAGTCAGAAGCTACAGAGACCGTCCAGAGCGCACTCGCAAAGCATTTCTGCAAAGTTGACCTGCAACAACAATCTGTCCTTTTAAGCCCCCTACCTTCTCTTTTACAACAAAAAGGTATTCGCACCAAGGATATCGACCAGTGGAAGCACAACGTGAGAACAGCGTTATCGGAAGCGTTGACAGCGATGAAGTCTTTAAAGCTTCGAGCACTAACGTCCGCATGGGAAGAGTCCCGGAAAGAGATCGTGATGGCCTTGACGAGTGAGGCCCTGGTTGTCGTCCCAGATAAAGTGGGAGGTGTCATTGCGGTGGCTGGTCTTGTAGGCGATGTGGACAGACTGGAGAAGCCCCTCCAGGATATCCTGGATAGAATTGAAAAAAAAGTCAGAAGGGAGGAGTCGAGCCTAGAAGAGAAATTGAATTTGTCGCCGTCGACATACAACCTCCTTTTAGTAGACGGCCTGAAAGACAAAATGGCGCGTGAGTATCCAGAGCTGAGGCTTGCATACGATAAGGCGAGCAGGTGCGTGAGGGTGTATGGTTTAGCCAACGAGGTGATGGGTGCTCAGGGAAAGATATTAGACGGAGTCATGTCCCTAAGACGGAATATGATAGAATTCGCCGACGCGGTTCATGAGTTCTTGCAAGACGAAGATCAGGACGAGCTTACCAGCTGCCTCATTACATCGAAGGGGATGGACGCGTCCCTCGAAATCAATGGTCAATCAATACATTTATCTGCTCTCTCAGAGAAAACCCTCAATGAAGTCGAGGTTCATCTGAAAGAAGAGCTGATCTCCAAAAACCTACATGCCGTCGACTCTACCGTCCTGAAAATGTCCGAATGGCAAGACCTGGTGACCCGTTTAGGGGGTGCTGCCAACATTTCTTCAAGGAAAGTTATGATCAGTGTTGTCCATGAAAGTCAGCAAGTGGTAGTGACCGGCTACAGTCAGGCAGTTCTATCAATTTGCGAGGAACTTGCTGACTTCCTTTACCAGAATGCGGAGGTGAAGGAAACCATTGGGGTCAAGGCTAGTGCCGTGACACAATTCATCAGGGAACACAAGAAACATATTTGGCAGGACAAAGTCAAAAATAAGGTAACTGCGATGTTCAGAGAAAAGGAGATTTTCTTACGCGGTTCCAGGGCCAGCGTGACAGAGAGCAAGGCCCTCTTTGAAAACTTGGTCTCCTCCACGTTCTTTGATACCTTGAAAATGTCCAAACCGGGTGCAAAGAAGTTCTTCCAGGACAAAGAAGCCATGTACATTTCTTCAGCCACCAAGCAGACTGGCTGTGTGATTCAGCTGATGGACACCGAGGACAGTGGAGAGGGTGCAAGTGCCGGTGCACCACAGCCAGTGTACCAGCACCTGACGTCCGATGGGGTGGAAATAGCCGTTTGCAAGGCCGACATGTGCAGTTACCCAGTCGATGCTGTCGTGAATGTGGCTAATCAGAACCTGAGTCACGATGGAGGACTAGCTGAGGCACTCCTGAAGGCAGCTGGCCCTCAGCTGCAGCGTGAAAGTGACGACTTGATTAAAAGCAGAGGCCGGCTGAAGCCAGGGGACTGCGTTATAACGGGCGCTGGCGGGCGCCTGGCCTGCCAACACATCATCCACGCAATGGGACCCACGTTTGACCCAGCCAACCAGCAGAGGGCGGTGGGCCAGTTGAAAAGGGCAGTGAAAGGAAGCCTGGCTCTGGCAGAAGCTCACGGCTGCCGATCGGTGGGGCTGCCTGGCATCAGCTCGAACCGCAGTGGATTCCCTCCAAACTTGTGTGCTGAAACTATGATCCAAGCCGTCAAGGAGCATTGCGATGACAGGTTTGGTGAAAACACCCTTCTGAAAATTCATCTGGTGAACGATGATGACCACATTGTCCAGGAACTGGAGAAGGCGACTCGAAAGCAGTTTGGAAGCCATGGTGTAGTTAGTTCTCAGCGGCCTCCTTTAACTGACTCAGCCCCTCATCAGCAAGCTACTGGGATTCAGACCGCAACGAATGCCGACAGAGTGCTGACCAAAGAAGGATTGACCATCGCTCTGACGAAAGGGAACATCCAAGATTCTACGGTAATTTGTACTTTATTTTGATATCGACCAATGAATATTTCTGATTTCAATGTTCATGCTTATTTGCCATTCTAGTAAACCGTTAACAGTGTTAGCTCACTGGTTGTTGGAGTGGATCCAGACCGACGTAACGACTGAAACAAAACAGAATATCCATGGTTGCCATACATGTTTGCTTCATCGTTACAGTCAGAGGGGGTTGTCAACACTGTGGGTGCCGACCTTGTTCTCCACAACGGGCCGGTGTCCAAAGCCCTTCTTAACGCTGCTGGCGCCGAACTTCAAGAATTGCTGAACCGACAAAAATCGTCTGGCGATGTTGGCGACGTCATCATCACCAACGGCGGCAACCTCCAGAGCAAGCGTGTGTTTCACACCATCAGCTCTTCGTGGGACAAAGGAAAGGGCCAGGCACAGAGCGTAAGGCTGTAGACTGTCAATCCAAAGATTCAGAAAGATCAGTCACTTTGTTATGGTGAACGGCCATCCCATGAGGTGAAGACGTCTACGAAGGTACGTCAACGATGAGGCCAAACTCTGTTAGAATTTTTTTTTTATTTCAGGTATTGAGCGGAATTGTGAAAGAGTGTCTGGGTCAGGCTGAGCAGATGGGCCTGGCGTCTGTAACGTTCCCTGCCATTGGGACGGGAAACCTTGGCTTCCCCAAAGACCTCGCTGCTTCTCTCATATTCGATGAGGTGGTAAGGTTCAGCCGTGATAGGAAACCCAACCACTTGAAAGAGGTAGAAATCATTCTCTACCCTGGGGATCAAGACACTATTCAGGTAAAAAGAAAAATCTCTTTTGAGGGTCTTCATAACGTGTCTTCATAACGGCCACCCTCCTAAACCTGATGTATTATTCCTCTTCTTCGTTCCAGAGCTTCACCGATGAATTTCGGAAAAGGTTTGCGCCCCCCACCGTGTCCTCAGTTAACCTAGTCGCCTCAGCCCCCCCGAAAAGTAAAGGTAAGAAAAACAAGAAAAATCGTTTTGCAAATGAATGCTAACTAAGCTTTTTTTATTAAGCTGGTCTTAAAATGGAAGATCTCCAAGGTACATTTCTACAAACAGCTTTGTATTTGCTGCAATTATATGGGCGTAGATATACAGGACTGTGCAAAAGTTTGAAAGCAGAGAGTGGTCACAGCAAATATTGATTTGATTTAGATTGTTAATTTGTTTATTCACTTTGCATTTAGTTAATTGATAAAAACAAGCAATTGACACTTTGATTTTTGAAAGCATTCTTACTTCACACACCTGCCTGAAACTTTTGCAGAGTACTGTACTTCCCACGGAAGTGAATTCTATTGAAACAACTAGGAACAAGGACATTTGTCTGGGAGTGAAGCCTTGTAGTGCAACAAAATAAATCTGCAGTTTAACACCAGTAAATTGTGTTGTAGGTTTAACCAGGTTCATTTTACGCCAGCACGGCGAAAAACGTGCAAGAATAATTATATGATGACGTCATCAAAGCCCCAGTTCTGGGAATAATTATATTATGACGTCATCAAAGCCCCAGTTCTGCAAAGAGTGTAGTGTGGTGTGATGTATCAATCATTAGACCCCAGTTCCTGCATTGTTTTAATTTAGATCACTTCCTCTTCCCCCAGGCCTATCAAATAAAGCTGGGAGACTGATACCGAGGTCGTTGTCAAATATACAAATGTATATTTAAGAATACATCTAGTTTATTGTTCTTTTAGTTGTTATTGGTGGTGATACCATTCATGGTGTTTAGATATCGTTTACCTAAACCACCAACGTCGTAAAAAAAAGAAAATGTGTTATCCTGTTTCTAAAGTTCGTTCAGTTTTCCTAGAGGGTGTTTTTCTTCCAACTGAGACATTGAACATCGTTATAAACTTTTGGTTTCTGTTTCCAAGGCCTCTTTAGCAACATCACCTCAAGCCAAGGAATGCATGAGACCAAAGTGGGAGCCGTGACTATACAGGTTGCCGTAGGCGATATAACCAAGGAGACTACTGACGTCATTGTCAACTCGACCAATCAAAACTTCACTCTCAAATCAGGTGACCTATTAACCTCATTTGACCTGCAGGTCCTTTTCAGGCACGGCCAACAAGTGTAACCATCCTACGACTAGGGGCGTGTAAAATCCTAACAATACTTGCGCAATCATAACTCCCTGATATATCTAACCTTCAGAGAGATTAAGACCGTCTTTGTGGGAGTGACGACACAGGGTACCATGTTTTGACGGCCTGACATTTCCGTTGTCAGATTTTCTCACGATTATTAGGGATTTGTTATTAACTGAATTCATATTAGCTGATGGAATGGGTTGAACGACTGAACTTTGCATCGTGAAAAACATGCGGCGGATTCGGATGACAGACCAAAAATAAAAATGTCAAACCAGCAAGGCTCCAAAAGCGAGCAGGACCTCGAGAATATGTTTGTCCATATTCCTCAAATTTACTGCAAGAGATATGAAGATACAGAACTAAATCACGTGCTGTCAATCACTGCACGTCTAAAACAACTTTCAATAACTGACGGTCAAAGACAATAACCATAGACAGCGCCCAGATCATTCTAGTTGAGTCTCAAGAAAATCAATTCGGGAATGATTATTGCATGCAGTATAGTATATGAATGAAACACGAATATTATAGCTTGTTTTTTGTTACCTCTCCAGGGGTGTCCAAGGCCATTCTGGAAGCAGCTGGAAACTCTGTGGAGAGAGAATGCCAACAGCTTGGTAAGCACCATTGAGCCTTTACTTGATGTTGGACTAACAGGTTGGTAAGCACCTTACTTGATGTTAGACCCACATTGAGATGATGCGAGAAAAAGATGTTGTGATCAAGCGTTGTTTTTTTGGAGAACTTTGAGGAGAGGTTATGTATGAAAATACGTCTAAAAACTACAACGTCGTCAGTCCCTATTGAGTTGGTAGGTTGAAGGATCTGATTTCCCGGTTCCTGCAAACTATAAATTAAACGAATACACTAGGACAACATACGTCTACAATGCATCTCCACAAGATACACTATATGGCCAAAAGTATGTGGACACCACTCCAAATCATTGAGTTCAGGTGTTTCAGCCACACCCATTGCTAACAGGTGCATCAAATCAAGCACATAGCCATGCAATCTCCATAGACAAACATTGGCAGTAGAATGGGTCGTACTGAAGAGCTCAGTGGGGGGTGGACGACTCCATATTAATGCCCATGGTTTTGTAATAGGATGTCCAACAAGCTCATGTAGGTGTGATGGTCAGGTGTCCACATACTTTTGGCCATATAGTGTATAATGAATATATAATATAATAATAATAATAATAATGAATATATCATGAAACTGTATTTCCAGGAGCCCAGGCTAACAAAGGGTTCATAATGACGCAGCCAGGGAGCCTCGGATGTAAGAAGATCCTTCACCTTGTTGGCCAGTCGGATCCAAAGCAAATCTTTGATTCTGTGAAAAGTGTACTCCAAGAGTGCGCCAAGAACAACTACACTTCCGTCTCCATCCCGGCTTTAGGGACAGGTAGGAAAAAGTGACCTCCGACCCAAGGAAACACATGGTCTAAAGTCCGCCGTGCCACCATTTTGAGTCAATCCCGTCGTGAATGAATCATATAAATGCCCTAACTATCCCTCAGGCCAAGGCAGTGTCCAAGCGGGCCAAGTTGCAGACGTGATGTTGGACGCAGTCGTGGATGTTTTTGGAGGCAAGGCTCCGGGTTCTGTGAGGACTGTGCGTCTGGTAATCTTTCAAGCCGGAATGTTGAAGGACTTTCACAACAGCATGCAAAAGAAAGAGGGCACGGATACTCCAGACAATACTTTCCTCGGGAACTTTGCCCAAAAGTTTAAATGTACGTAAAATTGGTAGTCATAAATAAGCTTGATATTGTGTTAAACATTTGTTACTACACCAGTTATAATATTCCACCTAAAATGTATTTTTAAACAGTCAAGGCTCTTGCAAAATAGTATAGGGTTTTTCTTATTTCGATTTTTTGCGTTTCAAATCTTTGACTTTAAGATCTGGTCGAAATTCATCAGTCATGAAGACTAAGTTACAGTTGGATTGGCCTGAAATTATCTAATATTTTCCAACTTGTTTCCAGCATTATTTAGCTGGGGAAGTACAAATAAGCCCCAGAAGGACGAAAACTTTGTCATCGAGGGCCAGAGGTTAGAACCGGCCTGCTTCCACATCTGCGGCAGCTCCCAGATGGAGGTGAACCGGGCCAAGCAGTGGCTCAGCGACCTGATCCTTACGGAACAAGAAACCTACCACATCAACGACAATGCCGTCTTGCATCTCTCCGACGCCGACCATCAGCGCATCTGCGACATCCAGAGCGACTTCGCGGTGAGCGTGACGCTGGAGCACAAGTCGCCGCGCGTCGTGCTCACCATCGAGGGCCTGAGTAAGGGCGTTCTCCACGCCACGACAGAGATCAACGACATGCTCCGGAGGGTCCACCACGAGGAAGACTTCAGGAGGAGCGTGGACGTGACCGCCGCCCTGGTGGACTGGCAGTACCAAGCGCCGGGGGGCCAGTTCCAGAGTTTGGACCCGGTGCAGAATTATCACCTGGAGCAGGCGTCGGAAAGCCAGCAGAACCACGCGGAGGTCACTGTCCAGGGTCGGGTGTACAAAGCCATTCTGCCGGACGGGCCCGCCACGGACAGCCAAGGCCAAAGCCTCGACATCAGGCGCGTTGACAAGACAGCAGGTGACCTTGGCGGCCATTTTTGAGCCTATGCTAGTCCCATGACGGTCCTCCCCGGAATGAACCGGGGGGGGGGGGGGGGGGGGGGGCACAGAAATATGGTTGCACATTTACATCGACTCTTTGTCTTTCCTTGCAGGTCAAGCGACTGATCCCCTGCCTCAGCACTGGAGCCCCATGCCAAGCCAGACCTCCTGTCAGTCCTGTCCCGTTTTGCCTGGGAGTCCTGAGTACACCCAAGTGGAGGGCTTGTTCAAAGCCACGTGCCAAAACACCGTCATCAAGGTAGCCCATTCGTGCATTTGAATTCGGTCGAAAATGTCTGCTAAGTGACACACGATTGCCAATAAAGTTTTGGATATTCCTCCCCCCCCCCCCAGATGGAAAGGATCCAGAATTCAAGCATGTGGCAGAACTTCCAGATCAAAAAGCGGGACTTGGAGACCCGCAATGGCCACAAGAACAACGAGAGGCGGCTCTTCCATGGCACCTGCCACACGACCGTGCACCACATCAACCACCGCGGCTTCAACCGCAGCTACGCCGGGAAGAACGGTGAGCTTGAATCGCCGCGTGCACGGCCCTTTGAGTGGCGTGGCCTGGCTGTGGCGGCGGGGGGGGGGGGGGGGGCAGAGCGCGGCGCGGGGCCGTCCGCTAGGTCGGCACGGGTTCGATCCCCCCGCTCTCCGGAAGCGTCGAAGCGTCCTCGGGGCATGACACCGAACCTTAAGTGGCTCCCGATAGCATGGCCTCGCATGGCAGCTTTGTCGCCATCAATGTGTGAGTGGGCGAACGAGTGGGCGAACGAGTGGGCGAACGAGTGGGTGAACGAGAGGGAACTAGGAAACTGCTGTATAAGTGCGGTCCATTGACCAATTACCGTCCAATTATAGCCCTTTAATCAGCTGCTGATGTGTTATAGTAACCACTTTGAAAATCCCACGTGTTCAGCGGCCGCCTTTGGGAACGGGACGTACTTTGCCGTCAACGCCAGCTACTCGGCCAGCAGCACCTACTCCAAGCCCGACGCCCAGGGCCAGAAGTTCATGTATCTCTGTCGCGTGCTGACTGGCGACTTCACCCAGGGCCGGCAGGGGATGATCGTGCCGCCAGGCAAAGGCGGCGCCAGCGTCCAGCTGTACGACAGCGTGGTGGACAAGCAGGCGGCGCCAACCATGTTCATCGTGTTCCACGACTGCATGGCCTACCCCGAGTATTTGATCACCTTCAAGTAGGACCGTGGAGGATGCGCGGGGGGAAAAGTGAACGGCCCGGCCTCTGTTTTTTGTTTTTTTTCCCCCCTTTCCTTCCAGTGCTTCCTTTCCCTGACAGATTGTCTGATATTTGTTTATATTATTAATATATATTTGTTATAGCTGTTTGTGTTTCTTACCCTGCGTTTCAACGCCAACATAACAAGCTTTACTTGTAGCTGTCAGAGCCCTGAGTTGAACCCTAACCCTAACCCTAACCCGAACCCTAACCCTAACCCCGTTGTGCTGTCATTTTGAAGGTTTACTGCCGATTAGGTTATGTGACTCTGTGGCTGTGTCGTTGTTATAGTGATCTGTTCTGATGGATAGTGAGAGACGCTGCTGGTGGAAAGTACCTGTTTAATGCCGTGTGACCGGGAAGCAATGTGACTTGCTCTGAAACGCGTGCCTTGTTTACTGGGAAAGGTGGGGAATCTTTGCTGACACAAGGGAAAGTGAAAATAAACGTACTAACCTTGTAATGACTGTTAATGAAAATGAATGTTGGTCAAGGGCTTATCCAGAAGGGTTCTGTTTAGAAATGCTCATGATAAACGCATGTTCACATTAATGTTTACATAGGCTCATTTGAAATATGCCAAAGCTAACCATAAATAGAGAAATATAAAATACTACTAAAGAAAATGTGCTTAATTTGTTTGTTACAGTGTTGAGCAAATTACTTCATTCGATTTCATTTCAAACAGAAACTGATTACATACCTGCTATACCTTACTACAAAGGCACACACACTCTTTGAGAAAGTCCTTCTAATTTTGCCCTGAAAGTAAAAAAAGGACGATTTGGATTTCTGTTATCATGCAGTAGTCATAATGTTGCATATCTACTTTAGTATATTTGGTATGTGGCCTCTTTACAAATAAATAAAGATACAAAAATAGCACCACAAAGAACATTGACCATTTTTGTCAAGTTGTAACGTTTTGTCTGTTGTTGATGTTTTCCAGTAAGTGTAAACGATTTTTTTTTTATATCTATACAGTACTGTGCAAAGGTTTTAGGCAGGTGTGTAACGTAAGAATGCTTTCACAACTAGAAGTGCTAATAGTTTGTTTTTATCAATTAACTAAATGCAAAGTGTATAAACAATCTAAATCAAATCAATATTTGCTGTGACCACTCTTTGCTTCAAATTGTTTGCCAGCACTTTTTCACATCTTCCTAAAACTTTTGCACAGTACTGTATATATATGTAAAAAGTTTGGACACACTATCCCATGCACTTTTTTATGTTTGTATCGTACCTTAGTGGATAAGTGTTCCGGGACTATGTTGCATGGTGATTCTGCACTTTAAATACATTTAATTAAATTGAATTGAACTTTTGACTGTTACTGTGTATATCATCTATATAAAACCTATTAAGGACAGTGAACACAATCGAACAATCTTATTTGTGTTTGTTCACGGGCTGGGCTGGCTTAGCGCAGGATCCAGGCTAAAGATTAGTTAATTTAATCAATCTAAGCCTACCTAAATTTCGATTGCTGCTGTCTACACCTTAACTCTTGGACGTAGGCCTCCACATGATTTTTGTCTGATTTATATTGTGACCAAATAGTTGTAGTTATCTATAACAGTCTGAGAGACATTGTCCATCCATGAGAGTTGTGAATTATTGAATAGTTAAACTTTGGCGACACCATCTGACCGCTGGAAGAATGACGGTCGTAGCCTACACAACCTCTCAAGACAGATCTATCAGTCAAATTCACCCAATGATGTATTTTCTTTTGTAAATAATACATCTACATTAGGCCTGCTAATAATACCTCTACATTAAGCCTACTACTAAGAACGTTGGCTTTGCTATGTGATTGGCTAAAATGGAAAGACACATCTAAAAGGTTTGGGAGACTGGCTGATAAAATACATTTTGTGAATTCAACTCATAATTCAAAAATCTCGCGTTACTTGGCATAAATGCACGTATCAATCACTTTGTAAGTTCAGATTTAACAGTCTGTAAGCAAATGTAATGAGGTGGACAAATTTTCTTTACTTTTTCTTTATGAAAATGAATTTTTGGTGTGTTTTTGTCAAACACATCAACACGCAAATGTATATATACAACGATTTTTGTAAACTTTCTTTAGTTTATTCGTGTTTTAGGTTTTGAAAATTCATATAAAACAATTAACATAAAGTTTGTGTATGGAAAAATGTAATATTTATATATAAATCATGGGAATCATATTGCAGTAAGATTATATATATATATATATATATATATATATGTATATATATATATATATATATATATATATATATATATATATATATATATATATATATATATATATGTATATATATATTATCTTACTGCAAAGCTTTGTGATTGTTTAGAGTAACCTGTTTCCATGATAGTGGTCTGTGCTTGATAATCAACTTGCTGAGCATACCACATACAAACTGAACTTTTATTCTGAAAACCCTAGAGAATGGATTTGTTGGCATTCATTGGTTGCTGCCAAATATTTTCATGCAGTTACTTTTACATTACTATTGACATTTCTATGTTTACAATTTAGAGGCTAGTGTGTTGTGTTTCACACGCAATTTGTGGTAACGTTTCTATCTGAAGAAACATCAGCATGGTATTTGTTATTTGAGTAGACAAGCAAAACCCACAAACTTGCGTTTGTGTCACGTGAGCGAGAGAAGGGGAGGCAGAGAAGGGAATTCGTCGTTTTGACAGGCGATAACGTTAGCGAGCGTTAGCTAACCACCTAGCTTTACACAAGGTAAGAACGCTATCTAACCTAAACGATAGCCATTGATGTCATGTTGCTAGTTTCTTACATATGCAGTTAAATTGTGCTAAGTGTAGGACATCTTTGAAATATGCCATATATTATATTGGTTAGCGAATAAGCACTGCCTTCTTTTTTGACTGAGTGACGACTTTCGCCAGCAAAGCAGTGGAATCGCGCTGCTAGCGACGCTAACTTTCGTTATAATTGTGAATATGGAATATGGAGATGTTGGCCAGTTGCATTCTATGCTCTGTTCGTTTTTGCTGTTTCATAACCATTTCATTGTTTTTCCTCAGGAGGGAAACAAGAATTGCTCACTGAACCTCTACAGGGAATTCTTACCAAGTGAAAAGTAAAGAGTTCCATCACAGCGTATCCCCTGCTCCAAACCCATCTGAAATCACCACCCTTTTTGACTGAAGTCCCATTGGAATATATATTCTTCAATCGAATACCATATACTCGGATTTTTTTGTTTGTTTACAAACGCGCATGTTCAGTATTCGGTGGTTCCTACGAGAATAAAGTTGTGTTGCTAGTTTGAAGGATTGTGAATACTCTCATCCGAATGGCAGTGTCCTCAAGCAGTGTCCTGCTCGGGAGACATTCATAGTCAACATGAAGATCGCAAAGAACTGACCTCTGCACCGTGTCAGGCCAGTGTGGTGGGATCCCACCACGCATCGGCACAATGGCATCTAACGAGAGACTGTACGAAGTTTGGATGCTGTACTGCAACAAGGTAAATGTCAGTCACGCGTGACCATTAGAGTTCATATCTTTATTTGTTTAAAAAAAAAAAAAAAAAAGTGAGGGAATGCTAGGAGATTACGTATTTGGATTTGAAAGAGCACTTGATTGTTATACACATACTTCTTTTTCTGTTACGAAGTGCATGCAATAATAATAATAATCTATATGTGATATTTACTTATACTAAATATATATATATATATATATATATATATATATATATATATATATATATATATATATATATATATATATATATATATATATATATATATAGTTTATATTGGCATCACATGACTGTTGTTAGGAGTGAGGCCGTAACACACAGAGGACCAAGTTGTCCAATAGGCAGGGTTGAATTTAATTCACTTGGCGATATACACACACACACATCCTTGCCACCAATCAAATCCGCCTGCCTGAGCCTGTTGTCACGTGAGTTTCAACTGCAGTAAAACACTTAGGTCTCGTTAATCCCCTATAGCAAAACAAAACCTTAATGCAAACCTTTGCGTTGCCACAATGGAGCTGTGTACGTTGACTGCGAGGCATATTGTTGTATTTGCAACTCGGTTCAGTTGCTTCACTTGATGCAGAAACCTTTGTACCATCTAACCTATAACAACACCACAGGGAAACAGCTGTGTTTGGTCTATAGTGGCCTCGGATTAAACCGGATTATCTTCCGCCTTCTTGTCACGGTCATAGTGTTTGTTGTATTTGGCAAAGGTACAGTTGTCATGTTATTGATTGCTGTGTGCACTCAACCCATAACCCACACACTCGGACAATGCCAAGTATACAACAACAACAACAAAAAATGCCATGATGGATTCCAGCACAAACATTGGCTCAGGACTGGGAAGTCTATACCAACGGCATTGTAAAGACACGGATGCTTGCTCACACTTCTCACAGCTTACTGTGAAAATACCCATTGATTGCGGTGAACACACACACACACACACACACACACACACACACACACACACACACACACACAGAGCCTTTGTTCCGGCAGGAGTGTGTATTTGCATTGACCAGGCAATTTACTCCATGACCCTCACTTTGCTGGGAGAATATTTAAGCCTGTGCAAGGCACTAGGACCTACTGAGCGTCTGTCCACATATTGGAGAAGAATTCGGTCTGGCCTGATGCTCTCCCACACCAGCCGCAATGTCAGCTATGGCTGGGGGGGGGCTGGTATTTAATTGTGTGTGCGGGGGGGCGGGTTGTGATAGAGTTGGAAAGAGTTGCCAGGATACGTTTTCAGCCAGGAGAGGAACTTGTAATCACATGTGCTGAATCAGCTCAGGAATGTTTTTGCGTGTGTGTGTGTGTGCGTGTGTGTGCGTGTGTGTGCGTGTGTGTGCGTGTGTGTGTGTGTGTGCGTGTGTGTGCGTGTGTGTGCGTGCGTGTGTGTGCGTGTGTGTGTGTGTGTGTGTGTGCGTGCGTGTGTGCGCGCGCGCGTGTGCGTGTGTGTACCTGCGTGCACGTTTAAGAGAGAGGCCCTTTTTCACGTACACTGAAGACCCTTTCCTAGGTTGAATTGTGACAAAGCTGCAGGTCAACGTTGGCATTCCTCACTATCTCTCCTCCTCTCTTGGCACCCCCACCCCAGCCCCCCCCCCCCCCCACACCCAACTTATCTGGCTGGCAGGGAAGACCTGCATGCCAAGGCGGGGCACAGCCCCCCCGCGTTGGCGCGACCATTGCTTTCTGAAATCCACCGGTTCACCCTCTGCGTGACCGACCTGCTGTTGGCCTCCCCTCTGTAATGATTAGCCCCTGGGGCGACGGCCCACATCAGAGCGCCGTGGGTTAACGCTCGCATGGCTGCCCTCCCTCCCTCCCTCCCTCCCTAGGTGACTGAATGAAGGGTTCAGGGGACCGGGGTGCGGGAGGAGAACTAATTTGCCCCCTCCCCCTCCTAGGTGACCGACACTCCGACAGCCAGAGCAAAAGTCTCGGGGGGGGGCCCCCGGGGGTGGGATGAGACCTGGTTTGGCCCTCCCTAAGTGACAGAATGAAGGGCTGGCGGTCCTCGGCTGAGGCAGGGGAACTCGTTCGACCTGCCATGCAGGACGGCTTCATAGATGGTTCTGGTGGACGAGAACGAGGTGTGGGGGGGGGGGGGGGGGGGGCTCTGATGTGTCCCGCGGCCGTTGGACGGCACGTCGTTGCTGCCATTCAACAACGTCCCAACTGTCGGGGAGAACAGAAAGCATGCGTCGGCATGTAGACTGGCAGGAAGAAGTGAGGACTGTGGGGGAAAGGGCTGTGGTTTCACCCGTGGTGATCACAGTGTACTCTCTCTCTCTCTCTCTGCCGTGGTGATCACCCAGGCCTTTCCCGACTTTGCTGCTGGTTTCCTGGCGTACAGTGTAATCTCTCTCTCTCTCTCTCTCTCTCTCTCTCTCTCTCTCTCTCTCTCTCTCTCTCTCTCTCTCTCTCTCTCTCTCTCTCTCTCTCTCTCTCTCTGTCTCTTTCTCTCTCTCTGTCTATCTCTGTCTCTCTCTCTCTCTCTCTGTCTCTCTCTCTCTCTCTCTCTCGCTCTCTCTCTCTACCTCTCTGTATCTCCCTCTCCCTCTTTCTGTATCTCTGGTTTACGTGCCGGTATGCAAAGTGTGGCCCCTCAGGTGAGACGCGCTCTCCTCCTCTCCTCTCCTCCTCCCCTCCCTTGTCTCCCTCTCCTCTCCTCCTCCCCTCCCTTGTCTCCCTCTCCTCTCCTCCTCTCCTCTCCTCCTCCCCTCCCTTGTCTCCCTCTCCTCCCCCTCCTCTCCTCCTCTCCTCCCTTGTCTCGCCCTCCGATTCTTTCCATGGCCCACGTTTCTCCCAGGCTATGAATACCGCCGTAATAACAGTGATGTCACTGTCTCCGTATCTGCGGGCCCTGGTGTGCTGGAAGCCCCTCCCACGCTATTTATACAGCCTGGCGGTGACATCATAGAGAGGGGTTTGGCCTGGTGGGAAGTGTAGTCGTAGAGAGAGACTAGGTGGGCTGGAGAGGGACGTGCAAGGGGCCGTCGACAGCATCAGGGAGGGGACTTTAAAAATATATATATTTTTTAAAACGCACGGTTTCCGTTGGCCCTCGCCATCGCCGCCCTCTGCCCGACCGGTACAGTCCCCCCCGCGAACCACGCCTGTCTGTGGGCCAGCCCAGGCCGGGAGACTGGGCCTACCAGCCCCTTGGATCAGCCGCCGCCGGTCACCTCCTAGAGACCGTGGACAAATAAATACAAACGGTCGGATGTAGACGGTCCCTTGGAAAATGTGTTCGGCCAAAGAAGATTTCCTCTCTTTGTCCGCCATGAAGCGTCTCTCTAGAAAGACTGATAGCTGATAACTGATCCCCTGTTAAGGGGATATTATTGTATTATTACCACATCAAATAAATATGATGATGACGTGGGGCAGAAGCAACGTGGGATCTTGTAAAGCGAACGTAGAGGGCAAAAGCCACCAGATAGGACGAGCCAGCCCTTACATTGAGTTAGGCATTGGGTTGGAGGACGAGCCAGCCCTTACATTGAGTTAGGCATTGGGTTGTAGGACGACCCAGCCCTTACATTGAGTTAGGCATTGGGTTGTAGGACGACCCAGCCCTTACATTGAGATAGGCATTGGGTTGTAGGACGACCCAGCCCTTACATTGAGATAGGCATTGGGTTGTAGGACAACCCAGCCCTTACATTGAGATAGGCATTGGGTTGTAGGGCGACCCAGCCCTTACATTGAGTTAGGCATTGGGTTGTAGGACAACCCAGCCCTTACATTGAGTTAGGCATTGGGTTGGAGGACGACCCAGCCCCTAAATCGCCTTTGTGTCACGGTTTACATGTTTTAAGAAACCAAGCTAGCAGAGGCCCTTGTTTAGAAGAGTTTCCCTGTGGCAAAGAAAAAAGTTGAGAATGCCCAATGGCTGAGCTCTAGATGTTTAGTTAAGATCACCCGATATGACTCTGTTGCCGTGTGTGTGTGTGTGTGTGTGTGTGTGTGTGTGTGTGTGTGTGTGTGTGTGTGTGTGGGGGGGGTTGGTCAGTGGCGAGGCTCAAAAATAACCTGTCTTAACTGCAGGGTGTGTCCTCCTCGGCCCAGCCCAGTCTCTGTCCATAATCTCAATGGGCATCTGTGCTCAGCAACTGCTTAATGAAAGAGAGCATTCTCTGAAACGGAACACACACACACACACACACACACACACACACACACACACACACAGACCAGCCTTTAGCCGAAGCACAAACAGACCAAATCACTCGAGAGAGGACAGCTATGAATGTGTGAGCACACTCGAAACTGGAAAAGTGACATTTTTGAGAGGAGATGCATGGCCTACCTAAAATATATATTTTTGTTCATCATATCATGTGCTAAGATATAAATACTAGTATATATTCCCATCATATCATGTGCTCCTCGCTGCTGTCTGACCATAGCTGTTGCTTTTAAGAAGTCTTGGAGGAGGAGTAGGAGACCTTGTTTCCCAGGCGTTAATAAGAACCGCCACTCAGCCACGTCAAAACCTTCTCATGTGACGTGTCCACCTCTTCAGCCCAACTCTTTTCTTTTTTTTTTGCCTGGCTCTCCCTCTTTTTCCCCCCCTCCGTCCCACTATCCCTCGCTTCTCTGCGATGACCTCACAGTGAATTCCTGTGAGCTGACTTCCTGCTGTGTTCTGGAAGCTTCCCAGCTCCGACACGCAGACAGAACCAGCGGCCGCTCCTTCCCCGGGCCTGGAGGGTCGAGCCAGCGAGAGCAGAAGGGGAGAGTAGTAGAGCACAGAGCACGGGGCTACAGGGGAGAGTAGTAGAGTACAGAGCAGGGGGCTACAGGGGAGAGTAGTACAGTACAGAGCAGGGGGCTACAGGGGAGAGTAGTGGGGCACAAAGCAGGGGGCTACAGGGGAGAGTAGCAGAGTACAGAGCAGGGGGGCTACAGGGGAGAGTAGTAGAGCACAGAGCACGGGGCTACAGGGGAGAGTAGTAGAGTACAGAGCAAGGGGCTACAGGGGAGAGTAGTAGAGTACAGAGCAGGGGGCTGCAGGGGAGAGTAGCAGAGTACAGAGCAGGGGGCTGCAGGGGAGAGTAGCAGAGTACAGAGCAGGGGGCTACAGGGGAGAGTAGTAGAGCACAGAGCAGGGGGCTACAGGGGAGAGTAGTAGAGCACAGAGCAGGGGGCTACAGGGGAGAGTAGTAGAGTACAGAGCAGGGGGCTGCAGGGGAGAGTAGTAGAGTACAGAGCAGGGGGCTACAGGGGAGGGTAGTAGAGCACAGAGCAGGGGGCTACAGGGGAGTGTAGTGGAGCACAAAGCAGGGGGCTACAGGGGAGAGTAGTAGAGTACAGAGCAGGGGGCTGCAGGGGAGAGTAGTAGAGCACAGAGCAGGGGGCTGCAGGGGAGAGTAGTAGAGCACAGAGCAGGGGGCCACAGGGGAGGGTAGTAGAGCACAGAGCAGGGGGCTACAGGGAAGAGTAGTAGAGTACAGAGCAGGGGGGCTACAGGGGAGAGTAGTAGAGTACAGAGCAGGGGGCTGCAGGGGAGAGTAGTAGAGTACAGAGCAGGGGGCTACAGGGGAGGGTAGTAGAGCACAGAGCAGGGGGCTACAGGGGAGTGTAGTGGAGCACAAAGCAGGGGGCTACAGGGGAGAGTAGTAGAGTACAGAGCAGGGGGCTGCAGGGGAGAGTAGTAGAGCACAGAGCAGGGGGCTGCAGGGGAGAGTAGTAGAGCACAGAGCAGGGGGCTACAGGGGAGGGTAGTAGAGCACAGAGCAGGGGGCTACAGGGAAGAGTAGTAGAGTACAGAGCAGGGGGGCTACAGGGCAGAGTAGCAGAGTACAGAGCAGGGGGGCTACAGGGGAGAGTAGTAGAGTACAGAGCAGGGGGGCTACAGGGGAGAGTAGCAGAGTACAGAGCAGGGGGGCTACAGGGAAGAGTAGTAGAGTACAGAGCAGGGGGCTACAGAGGAGAGTAGTAGAGCACAGAGCAGGGGGCTACAGGGGAGAGTAGCAGAGTACAGAGCAGGGGGCTACAGGGGAGAGTAGTAGAGCACAGAGCAGGGGGCTACAGGGGAGAGTAGTAGAGCACACAGCAGGGGGCTACAGGGAAGAGTAGTAGAGTACAGAGCAGGGGGGCTACAGGGGAGAGTAGTAGAGTACAGAGCAGGGGGCTGCAGGGGAGAGTAGTAGAGCACAGAGCAGGGGGCTACAGGGAAAAGTCACACAGCTACCTGAACGTTCTAATGGCCAGCAGTACAGCTGCTTGCGATGACGATGGCTCTCTGAAGGCAGAGTCGGTATTCTAATCACGTTGCCCTATCGCTCGGCTAGCTGTAGTTTGGAACCATAAGCACATGCAATGCAGATAAGAGGCTGCCAGGTGCTGGAGACAGGCATGCGCCCCCCCCCCCCCCCCCCCCCCACACCACCGTGACTCCACAGGGGGTGGCTGTGGCCGTGTGCCAGGTGGACTCCACCACTTCCTCATTCCCTCTGTGGAGTCATGCTGCTCGGCCAATGACATTACAGCCCAACAGGTAATACCCAGCGAACCAGACCTGAGTGTTGTGGAGTCACTTGTATGAGTCCTGCATCGCTGACATTCTTTAAGCCGACATCAAAATACCTAGCTAGCTCACTTAGTGACACACACACACACACACACACACACACACACACACACACACACTAACTAGCCCACTTAGTGATGTTTTTTAAGCCATGCTGGGAAAGGCACCAGCCACAAGCCAGCCAGCTGTGTGTGTGTGTGTGTGTGTGTGTGTGTGTGTGTGTGTGTGTGTGTGTGTGTGTGTGTGTGTGTGTGTGTGTGTGTGACATTGGGCTGTGACCTCTGCTCCTGCTGCTGGGTAATCCACCTCCACCTCCCTTGACCTGCGTTGGTACGAGATGACCCACACACACACGCACGCACGCACACACACACACACACACATACCCTTCATAGTCAGAGACAGCATTGAGGGAGGATAGACCCCTCCCCCTACCACACACACACACACACACACACACACACACACACACACACACACACACACACACACAGAGACTCTTCATAGTTAGAGACAGCATTGAGGAAAGATAGACCCCCCCCCCCCCCCCAAACACACACACACACAAAGTCTAAAGGGGAGATGAACTCAGCTTGAAGGGAGCTGATTGGAATCCAAGAGGCCACTGTACAGGTTGCTGTCTTGGGCAAAGGCAGAGGGGGTCATGGAAGACTGGACCATGGCTGTGGACGCTCCGGGGGCAGAAGCCCCCCCTAATCCCCTACCTTGGCCCCCCCTAATCCCCGCTTGATCTCGGGCCTCTCCCCGTCGCTCGCCGGGGCGCGTTCCAAGAATGTTTCATAAAAATGTCTCTCCGGCGGTCCCGGGCCTCCGGCGGAGATTGGAGAAGGGAATGTGGCCGCGCCGGTTTGCCTCTCGGACAGGTGCGCTCCGAGGTGAAGCCGCAGGCGCGCACGCACGCACGCACACACACACACACACACACACACACACACACACACACACACCTACCTCGTCTCAGATAGCTGACATGCTTGGCGGTTTGTGTTGTGGTGTGATGACTAAACACTGGGTTTCTCTTCCCCCTCTCTCCTCTGTTGTCATCCCTCTCTTTTTTCTCTCTCTCTCTCTCTCTCTCTCTCTCTCTCTCTCTTCTCACCACTTTCTCATCCTGTTGTTCTTTTCTTTCCATCGCTTTCTCTGTGCCTCTTTCTATTACGCCTCTCTCTCTCTTTCTCTCCTTCTCTCTCTCTCTCTTTCTTTCTCCTTCTCTCTCTCTCTCCCTCTCCCTTTTTCTCTCTCTCTCTCTCTCTCTCTCTCTCTCTCTCTCTCTCTCTCTCTCTCTCTCTCTCTCTCTCTCTCCCCCCCCCTTGCAGAGGGACCCAGACTACCTGAAGCTGTGGCTGGAGATCTTTATCTCCTCCTACGAGAGATGCCTGGACGTCGACTTCGAGAAGCCCCCCTCCAGGTAACAGAGGGAGAGAGAGAGAGAAAAGAGGGGGATGACAACAGAGGAGAGGGGGAAGAGAAAGAGAGAGATTTTGTCCTGGTGGGGGGTGGAGGGCTATGTCTGAGCCAATTGCATGCTAATAAATCTATGAATAATAGTAACAATAAATCTATGAATTATTGTAATAATAAATCTATGAATAAAAGTAATAATGAATCTATGAATTATAGTAATAATAAATCTATGAATTATTGTAATAATAAATCTATGAATAATAATAATAATAAATCTATGAATTATTGTAATAATAAATCTATGAATAATAATAATAATAATACATCTATGAATAATAATAATAATAATAATAATACACCTATGAATAATAATAATACATCTATGATTAATAATATTACATCTATGAATAATAATAATAATAATACATCTATGAATAATAATAATAATAAATCTATGAATAATAATAATAATACATATATGAATAATAATAATAATAATAAATCTATGAAGGGCGGCGCGGTGGCTCAGTGGTTAGCACTGTTGCCTCACAGCAAGAAGGTTCTGGGTTTCAACCCCACCTGACCTAAGGGCCTTTCTGTGTGGAGTTTGCATGTTCTCCCTGTGCCGGCGTGGGTTTCCTCCGGGTACTCCGGTTTCCTCCCACAGTCCAAAAACCATGCAAGTTAATTGGTGACTCTAAATTGCCCATAGGGTGTGAATGTGAGTGTGAGTGGTTGTCTGTCCCTATATGTGTTGGCCCTGTGATAGACTGGCGTCCTGTCCAGGGTGTACCCTGCCTTACGCCCTGTGTTGGCTGGGATAGGCTCCAGCCCCCCCGCGACCCTGTAATACAGGATAAGCGGTAGAAGATGAGAGAGAGAGAGAGAGATAAATCTATGAATAATAATAATTATGAATTGGTATAATTGGAATTGGAGCCTAGTGCAAACAGTGATGGGGCTTTCCACTCTCGTTGAGAGACGTAGAAAGATGCAAAAGGGCTGTGAAGTGAATCACGGTTGTGGGCATCGGCTCTGGGCCTCCAAGAAACGCTGACTTTAAGGCATAGATCAACGATCCCGCTCTCGGCAGTCATTCTGAAAGAGCTCGAAATGACAAGTGCCCGCCCAGCTTATAACCTGCAGTGCGTGCGTGTGTGCGTGTGCGTGCGCGTGCGTGCGTGCGCGTGCGTGCGTGCGCGTGCGTGTGTGTGTGTGTGTGCGTGCGTGTGTGTGTGTGTGTGTGTGTGAACGCTAAAAATAGCCTGAGATAGACCAAGCATGGTGCTCTTGTGTAGAGGTCATGCTTTTAGCGAGTGAGAGGCAGGCTAGGAATGGAACCCCCTGCTAGCTCTGGTAAGTGTGTGTGTGTGTGTGTGTGTGTGTGTGTGTGTGTGTGTGTGTGCGCGCGCCGTAGGCCAGTGGGCCTGTTGACTTACTTCACTATCTTTACACACGACCGAATCCATTCTGTGAGAGAGGCAGAGGACGTATGAGATGGAGGG